>OZ035873.1:142775505-143439806 GCA_964034865.1 Eristalis intricaria
CAGTTCCAATTTTATTATTAAGAGACAAAAACAAAACTCTTTTGAGCGAAAGTACCTTGTAATTCAGGCTCCACCACTTCATTTGTGTGTGGTTACAATTTTGAAATAAACAGGAACTTGGGTCCAATTTGAAGGCAAAGGCTTAGATTGCATTTCCCTAAAATATTGGCTTTTGATTTTTTGGCACAAAGACTGTTTAGACTCTCAACCCTTCAATTGCATTCCTAGCTTCAATGCAGACTGTTTGTTAATATAGCGAGAAAACAGAAAGACGACACAATGTGTTCAAGCCTGTCTAGGATTCGGCCTACTTATTCTGATCACGTCGAGTGAGCGTTTTGGATCAATAGTAGGCCTATTTTTTCTGATAGGGCACACAGTGCGAGAAGACCACTTATGTTTGGTGTGAGTGAGCGTTTCAAGTTTTAGTATATTTTTTTGCAGTAGCGATAGACATGGACGGCTATTCTCCGTCAGGAGAGTGTTGAGGTGTTGCCCCTTTCAATCAGGTTCGTCTACCTAACAACACTATGGGATGCCAATGTGTCCCGACACACAGGCAAGTAGGATGTTCAAAGAAAGAAAATAAGTAACACTTGCGTAGTTTTCTACGCAAGGACGAGATGAGAGTTAAGAGATCTGCGGCAATTGAGACACGTCTTGGAGTTAAATGTGACTGCACTCGGAGATTTGATAGGCTGGCCGAACAAACGTTAAATTGGACACAAATTCAAACATTGTTCTGTACATTTTAAATGAGTGTTGAGTTCAGTAATCCTTAAACATGATATACGCAACATTCTCAACTCACAAACATAACAAACCTTTTGTCTACCTATTGTACCTATTGTACATGCAATAGAACTTTCAAAGATAAATGGATTGCAATATTTTACATCTTTTTCTTTACATCAAGAATAAAGTGTCTCTTATCCGCTTAAACATTTTAACGTTCTTGTCTAGACACAACACTTTGCCTCCACTGTCTTGTCCAATTTTAAAGTTCAGATCACGTTCACGATAAATTCCAATTTGTTCCAACTGAATTTGATGATATCTCCAATTATTCATCGCAATAACAACTGACCACAGGGGTGGACTTGGTGAAGTTAATTTGCGATAACCCATAAATGATATGCTTCGTGTGAATACAAGGTGGACATGGATTCTTTTTCATTTATGTGATACATCATTCTGTATCAATCTAAATCTGTATAAAAGGTTTTATATACAATGCTCTGACATAATATGAATCGTCAACGGAGCGGTCTGTCACCAAAGTAGTGACACCCAATGCGTATGATTACGAAGTCGAATCACTTTCGAATAACAACAAAATAAGGTATTGAATAATTGCTCAGTCTTATCAATTTCAGTTTCTTATCTCCGCCGAGTAGTGACTCTTGTCTGGGACTTGTGAACTTCACGGATTACGAGATGAGAATACATAAAAGTATCTCTTTGATATTCCCAGTAGATTCAAATGTTTTCTGAGTAAACATAAAATGCTAATAATTACCCACTGGAATGGCTTAAATGACTAAGTAATTCCTACATCTGAGAGAATGCTTATAAATAAACGATTACATCGGTAAATACTGCATGTGACTATGGAATGCGTTGCATTTGATAATTCTTAGAATTATAAGTAAGGGGTGACAACGTTAAATACTGGCACTGTAGCACTTTCGCTTGCAGTATAGTCAAACTATAGTCAAACCCATGAGGTCGATTTAGGGATGTCAGATGGGACATCTCAGCGCGACACCGTCCGGATAATGGGCTTTTGTTCCGCATGAAAAATTGTCCCGCGAAATGTCCCGATTCCAGCTTGTTCTAAATTTGCTATCAAGCCATAAAATTATTGTTTCAACCTACAGAACTTTGAACCTTAGGGTAATGACTTCAATGGTTTTCTCAATTTAGTATAAGCAGTTAGTTAGTTTTTTAGTTGAGTTGACTATTTATTTAAAAAAAAGGATGTATTTTAACAATAAGTAAGCCATAGTCTACATGGTTTGGCTTAAGGCCGTCTGCCAGATTAACATACGTACATAAAATACGTTTTTTTTTTTAATTCTCCTCCATAATACGTTTTCTATAACGAAGTGCGTTTATTGTGTACGTGTGCAGTAGATCCCAGCCTCGGTCTCCGTTTAAGATGCCTATTGCTTCTTCAAGCAAAAGTACCTGTCATTCAAGGAAACTGCAGCGGAATTCTTCAAGAATGGGGCATATAGCGATGAAAGCTGTGTTTTTATGCAAGCGTGTATATGCTTAATTTTTAATTTGCATGTAAAATACACTAACAACAAGTCCTATATTTGCTTAAGTTACTCATCATATCTATCGCCGCTTAAGAAATAAGAACGGATAAAAACAATGCTTCCAATCATTAATTTCTGTGTGTTCATTCCTGAATTCATTCATTCATTATTTAGGTTGCTGTATGTGGCTTACATTTGCAAGTGTGGTTAATATATTAGATCATTTTTAATTCTTTTGGCATCCATAAGTATGCAATTTTTGGTATACCCAGAATGTCTCTGCTATACATTCCGTTAAGGTTTCGTAAACGATTATTTTCATTTGATGAACATTTTTTTTTTATTTTATAATTATTAAGTGTTTTTGCTTTTAAAGTGATGGTCAGGCTACACAGTTACAAAACGAAGATTTTGAACATCAAAGATCAACCATCACCTTCCACGACTACACCCCTGACTGCTTAGCAAATATCATAAATGTCGTCGGTGCTGCCAAGATTTTATGATGAATCATTAAGCGCCGATGATCGTTTTTTTGTACATTGCAAAAAAACACAGCTGAAGTGGAATACGTTTTCTCGTTCTCGGAGGTTGCAAATGTTCCCAGCAGAAAACAGGGAGTTCTTCTTAAACTTATCAGTTCACCTCTTATTCTAAATATGGTGCTTATCATATGCATTGAGGGACTTGTCATAAAATACGTTATTACAAATTTTAATTCAATTTTCAAAACTATACCTTTTTTACTATACATTATGAAAACTTTTGTTTTATGTTAGTTTGACCTACATTTTTATATTCAAATGTCCCACTGCGCAATTTTAAAAATATGACATTCCCAGATCGATATCGCTTAGAACGACATGACTTAAAATGACATATAGCTTACACGATAAATTTTCCACTTTTGGAGACACTCGTTCCTGCGCTAATTAATTTGTTCCTCGTGTCAATGCTCTCAGACAAGTATTTTAGCTAGAAACAGTGTAACCCTACACATCAAAGTGTTGACAGCGGATGTCCGTGGTACATCACATCTCTTGCGAAATCGATCAATTCCCTATTAGCCCATAATTGATTTATAATTGTATTAAATTTCAAAAATAATTTCACCACATCGTGCAACAGCGGAACTATTTTTAATCCCAGGTGTCATTAATTGGGAGACCGCCCCATGAGGGATTCCAATTAGCACGGATTAGACGCATGCTAAATATATTCGTGTGTTTAGAACCAATTGGCATTCATAAATTAGAATCGATTAGCACCCAGGAACTTACTAGCCATTTCCGACATTGATGCACTATATAAAATCAAACTGTGACTTAAAACTTAGGCAAGTTGGAACAGGCGACTGAAACAGGTAGCAGCTCCATTTCTTTCCGATATACAGCATCTATCATAATTTATCGGCGACTTAGTATACTGCATCCAATTCCTAAAAGAGACATGTTTTGTGCCAGATATTATGGTCGGGCAGCATTGTTTTAGCGGGCATTTTGAGATTTAAATAGACTCTAGCCTCTAGAAGTCTAGAGTCAACTAAACTCTAGAAGTCTAGAGTCAACTAGACTCTAGAAGTGTGATATGATTCACAAATGGATCAAAAATGGAGTCTTTGGATTTACGTGCCTCTTGTAGAGTCCGGTGTTCCCGCAAAAATATTTTTCAAAGTGTTATCAAAAAGTGCAATTTTATAGTTCAGGACAGCACAAACGGAAATGTATCAAAAAAAATTACTTTGTAGCGTGGCACGACTTTCGAAAATCATTCATTTCGAGACCATCGTTCCTTACTCAGTTGTCAACACTAGATGCACGACCTCCCGCATGTCGACGCAAGTGTTCGTAAATGTCGATGTCTTCTCCACGATCGGGAGAAGACAATGGACTTTGGAAGAGTTAAGCTAATGCGCTTGCCCATCAGGACCAGAAATAGCGCCTTGAGTTTTACTCCAGGCACCAATTAAGTTCAGGTATTAATCGATTCGATTTTTCCCTCGCACTTGGTAAAGTGCGAAGCTGGTCTAAAACCTTTTGCCTCTTAATGTCGCTCAGAGTCGACATTATAGTCGTCCTAAAATATAAGACGAGTTAGCATTAATCTTAAAACAGTCCCCTTAAAAAAAAACCTCCACGACGCTCCCACAAGGTTGGTACCGCTTTGACAGGTTGAAACCGACTGTTAGTCTGATCGGTTATTGATCTAGCGTGTTACTAGAATACAGCATCTGATGAAGCTTGCACTCGAGTGGTATATCTTTCTTAAGGAAAAATGCGACTTCTACTCAATGAGCCATAATCCATTGCAAAACTGGGATTTACTCAGTGAACAGACTTCTTTCGACGAGAATTTTGCAATTCAAAAATTAAGGCGTGTAGTATGGACGTGTCTTAAACACCCACTCAAGCTCGATGGAACACTACGTTACACAAAATAATTGCTTGTATACGAGGGAGTTAAGAAAAATTAATGGAAGATCATATACATATAATAAACGATGATGAAAATTCAGTGGACTCAGTCGAATTTTCAGGGGACACCATAATTTGTTCGAGTTAAAGAGAGTTTGATGAGGTAAAATAATGACAAAAAAGTTCAAGCTCAAGAGGTTTCGACTTATGAGGAGTCCACTGAACGTCCATTATTCAAATCTTCACCACGGTGTTATATTCAATTTCATAATGCTACAATGTCATATCCAAGAAAAAGTGCCATAATGGAACGATCGTGCCACATTGGCAACGTTGGTCGAATCCTAGAATCCGTGCGAGACACAATCTCCTCAAAGGTATTTATGGCGCTAGAATTTGAATCTTCTCAGACCGTCAAGGAGCACTTAAGGCATCCAACATAATGGACAGTTGTTGCTAGACTTGCCAGACCCGACAAAGTGAAGCTCGGCTGGATCCCTGGGCACAGATGAACATCCGACATCTGACTGGGATTCTGCATTCATAGGAAGAGAATGACGTACGAGCACATTTTGTGAGAATTTTCGGCGCTACTCTGTTTAAGGAAACGTATCTTCCATAGGAAGATACTCCCTTCAGTGGTATTAAAGAATTCCACTGCAAAGGAATTATTATCTATACTTATTATTTTAATATTATAAAGCTTTAAGAAGAATATGTTTGATTTAACGCGCTAATCTCAGGAACTACTGAACAATTCTTTTTGCGTTGGATAGTTCATCGAGGGAGGTGTTAGGCTTTATCTCATCACGCTGCGGGCAATTGGAGCGAAGCATCAATAAAATTGTTGCAAAGCTTCCGTTGCGTGCTCTTCGTAAACGGCTTCAGTTACGCAAAAATCATGTATAATGGAATTGTCCCCCTTTAGAAGTTCTAAAAAAAAATCCGTGACAGCATATGTTTATCTTTTAAGATTGACTCATTCTGATTTGTAACCCTTTTTATGGTAAAATTTGTTGGAATACTATTTATCCAACCAGGATAACGGACGGAGTCGAACAGCTAGTCTCTCATAAGGAAATTAATACCAATATTTTTTGGATAACCTCCAACCATTCGATACAATCACCCTTTTTCCCAAATCCGCCGATGGGAATCGTCCACCGACATCGAAAATTTTCGATGCCGAAATCCTATCGAATGCGGACGACCGCATGTCGATAATGTGAATTGAGATTCACTGCATTCTTGAATCCGATCGAATCGAATCACTCCATACAAACAGATCAGCATCAAAATCGTTGCGGATTCGTATAAGTTATGTAGTTTACTAGTAAAGATGTAAGTAAGGCATTCGCATTATTAAATAAATGCAATTGTAGGAAGACAACTACATGCTGGTCCAGAAATTAATGACAGCGAAAAAGTTGACAAATATACGCTTTTTTTTTAATTTGCGAAGATGTTTAAACGAAAAAGGGTGAATCAATCTTTGTATTTTCATTGAAATATGCATGTGTATTTTGTTTAAATTGAATAAATATAATAATAATAATATGGGTGGCGCTACAGCCTGTAGAGGGCCAGGGCCTAACTTTCTCAGCAACCACTCGCGTTGTGCGTGCTATTGTTCTCTCACGCGTGGAAGGGACCTACAGTTTAATGCCGACTCCGAACGGCCTAGTTTGAGAAGCTTTTTCTAGGCAGGAAATACTCTTTGAGCATTGTCAGTGACTCGAAAGAGGTGGAGCCGCGAAATATGAAAGGTGGTAAATTCGGATATCGAACCTGGCACCCTCTGCGTAGGAGTCGACGCTCTAACCCACTACGCCACGGCGAGCCACAAAAATTGAATAAATGCAATTTTATTTATTCGCTAATTATTATGTACATATGTACATATGTTTGTAGATGCATATGTATGTACACATGTGTGTATAAACTTCCCATTGTTTCGTTGTTATCAGACGTCATATCAGACGTATCCTTAAACATGATCGCACTGTTATTTTGTTCACTTTTGTTTTGTGTCAACAAAAAAGTGAGCCATACTATCCATTTTATTAGACAAACAATATGGAACAAAAAACACAATTTCCAATGTTTGAATTTCAAATTAAATTTCTTTAATCAAACGTCAAATCGAGGAACAGCTGATTTCGAAAAAGAGAGAAGTGATGTCGATAATATAGTGCGGATTCAATGGTACCACGAATCCGTTCACATGAAGCGAATCTCCGATCCGTCGGGTTTGGGAATAGAGCTGAATAGATCTCTCCAGGCGGAGGAGTTGTTGCCTTCACAACATGATTGAGTAAAAGAGGAAAACAAAAATCAGACCTCTCTGTAGAATATAAAACTACCAAGTTTGAACCGAATCTGCATACACTTGGAACCCACAAAAGGATTAACATGTTGATTGAGCACTGGAAACAGCAATAACCATCTAAACAAATCGAAACAGAAGCAAATATCTTTCCTGATTCATTAATCAAATGACATTCCAATATTTCAGTAGAAATATGAACAATTGACTCTGTTTGAATTTGAGCTAATACCTATAAGCCATCAATCAAATTGCTGCCAATGAAAGATTATCTCGGGCGTTATAAGCCGGTTTTATTGAATCGGAAGAAGGATGAGTATACCCAAAGATAATGACGGATTGTCAGTAGGACATGGACGGTACCTCTGGCGGTAGAGCTTCTTATTTTGGATGAATTTTCAACCTTCCCATCGACTAAAAGATAATCAAAACAAACCAAGTCGACCAGGCTGCATCGATGATCAACAATAATTCTTTTTTTTTAATATAATACAAATAATAATATGGGTGGCGTGACAGTTTGAGGAGGAACTGGGGCTAGCTTTTACATCAACCACTCGTGTTTCTTTCACGAGCGGGTGGAACCTTTGGTTTAATGCCGTGTCCGAAGGTCGAAGTTGACAGGAATACTCTCTAAGACTTGCCAGTGACTCGAAAGAGGTGGAGGCATGAATTATGAAAGGTGGTAAATTCGGATATCGAACCTGGTACCATGGCACGGTGTATGTGAATACTTTTTTTCTCGCATTTTCTTATTACAAGTCAAACTTAAGAACACACTCGTATTTAACAATTGGCAAAAGTGTGCAATGGAATAAGTTTTCGTGTTTATTTGCATATATAAACACACATACACGAGCATACGTAGTCAGGGTCAACTTTTTTTCGTTCTGTTTGTTCCAACGATATGTTGTACATTTTTATGGGGTGACGAGTCTAAATTAAATCGCTTTCGGTCTGATGGAACGCGTCATGGATAGGAATAGTTGAGTCCAAAGGTGATGGCGAGTGAATTATGATGTGAGCTGCTTTTTCATGCCACTGCGTAGGCACGATTGTAAAAAAAGCAGGCACCAGAATGGGTCATCACCAGTATAGAAGGATATTAGAACAGCACATGTTCGTTAAATGTCTTACTCTGCCCTGGGCGAAGTACTGATCCAAATCCAACAGGGAATCTTTAGAATGGCGGGGAATACGAAGTTGGACTAAAGAAACCAACAATTTGAGAGGTTATGGTGAGATTCAATAAAACAATTCATAGATGCGAAGTGCTATTCGAAAAGTTGAAGTTGTTATATCCCATGGCATTGTGGATATGTGCGTCGACCCCTAAGCAACTGAACCTCTCTGCCTGGGTTCGATTCCCTGGTACGAAAATATTTAAAATATTTTTAACGACCTCACCTCTTTCGAGTCACTGACAATGCTCTAAGAATAATAACTGTCTGGATATAGCTTCTCAAACTTGGCTTTGTAGGTCCCTTCCACTCGTGAGAGAATGATAGCACGCCTAAAACGAGTGGTTGCTATAGAAGGTAGCCTCTGATGTGTGGCTGTAGTGCCACACATATTGTTACTATTATTATTATTGTTATATCCCAAAACGGATTTTGGGGATCTGTGCTAATTCAGTTACCTGAAGTATGAATAATTCTCTCAACGCATAATTTGTTTTATGTATTAGGAGAGTTGATGGTAATACCATGTCGCGTGATTTCATCAAATTGCCTAGGTTTCTTCTAACCGGGGGTCCATATAAGGGCTTCGAAACCTCCCGACTTCGTTGATATCTAATATCTAGTTTATCCGTCTGTGAGAGGTTGTCCACTCGAACAAGCCTACAACGCGACTTTCAATCATTTTGGTGTTAATTTTGTTTCTCTTTTCTGGTGTTATCAACACTATTTTATAAGGATGAATTTTAATGTAGACAAATCTGAGGTTATGATAATTTCCAGAACGCGTGTGTGATGATACAAGAATTTGCCAAGCTGGGATAATTTTGAAAGCACTTGAAAGATCTATATTCAGGAAAGTCGAGCTTGGTATCAACTCGAAAAAAAAATAGCATCGCGAATACAAGCTGTCGAGACGAGATCTCTTCGTGGTTTTGTGAGAGTTACTCGCTGTGATTGGGTGAGAAATATGGCACTGCACGAAGAACTCAACTCAATGCCTCTGCTTGTTCAAACGGAAAGGCCTATTATTCGATGATTTGATCTCGTTTCAGGATTGTGTAAGGTGTACCTTGAATGCGAAAGGCGACCGCTTGGCAGCTGGACTCACTCTACTAGTGGAACATGCGGGCCACTGAAGGTGATGATGATGAGGAATTTCGTTCTTTCATGAAAAGGATGTATTTTAACGGACATACATATTTGCTTTTCAACTTGATTCAATCAAGTATGGAGACGCTGCTCTTCTCCTTCCCAGCTTGTTGTGCTCGCTATTATTCGTTTGTTTCAAGTCTTATGCTAGCCCTGATTGTTCATATTCAATTCATTTCTAGAACAGGACCACAGGATCCCTTGATATCAAAGTATTTCTTGACAGTTAGTGACGTGGTACCGTAAAAGCGAAAGTAGTTGCGTCATGGACCTACAGTGTAGAAGCCAACGCAATTTACTCAGCAGGATACAGTGACATACCCCTAAAAGAGGACTATTTACTGTTCTATGAATCAGAAATGAAGTATTACAGAGATGCCCGACTTCTACCTCCCTTGCCCCTTAAGATTTTTGACAACTGTTTTTTATAACGTGTTCTTAAACCAAATTGACCAATCGCAGGACAGCATTAAAGTTGTTTCATATATAAATGAAAAAAATGAGAATACATGAATATATGTCAAAAAAGCACTCAAATTCGTCGATGGACTAGGGGGCAATCAGCTGTGAAATCGGCTATCTCTGTAATACTTCATTTCTGCTATGAATATGAGTAATGTCAAAGTGACATGATTCACAAAGAGTATTATGGGTCGATGATTTGTGCGTATCAGGATTTTTCTTTTTCTCATTGTGGGAAAAAATGAATATGAAAGAGATTTTCGTTAAAGAAGCTCTTAATAAATAGATTTTTCAAAATGTCAGATCACGTCTTATATCTACAAGTCGATATTTAATTCAGTATGCATTTCTATTCTATTCAGAAAATCCACACCAAGTCATTTTTGTTTGAATTTCCTATTATTCGCTCGGACATTGTAGGCTGACAAGTTAATCAAGCAGCGAACATATGATTAAGCTGCGACCGAAAGCAGATATCGCATCACCTTGCAAGTTTGAGATGAATGTACAATTTATTCAGTCTGCTATGAAATACTGGCACTCAGTTTAATGCATGTGTATGTACATATTTTAGCTTTTGATTTGACTATCAAATCCATCAAAAACACACATGTAATATATATTCTATCAAGAACTGTCTGTTTTCTCTTTTCTAAAAAAACAGACAATGTTTACCTATTTGAATTGTTTTCTCCACTGGATAATACTCTTGTCGCGCTCTCAATGACTTGTAAAATCACTAACAGCATTGCATCATCACAACGCGACAAACTATTCCCAATGATTTATTATGCAGTCATGAAACCGGTGAATTTTAATGGGCCTTAGCTACTTTGAGACTTAATTTTGAATCGTTTCAGTTGATTACTAATAAGTAAAGAGGCCTCGGTTCTTTATTTAATGGAAAGAATGTGCATATCATCAATACGTTGATGGAGAAAGATAGAATTGCTAAATCAGAAAAATACAGTTCAATTTAGAATCGATGCTGCGTGTTCTTTGGTGGTTTTATTGGACACATGGGATCAGGGCTGCCGCTATTCGACTTTAGTCGTAATTTTACCCTTGTTTGACGCCAAGAGAGCGTGAGATGACTTTTCAAAAATACATCCATTTTGACACTTTTCATATTCTACTATTTTATAAAAGATATTTTTTCCATGTAAGACTGCTTTCACGGTCGCTTAAATTGGTTGGCGATTTTTTCAAATTCCCTTTTGTGATCTCAAGCCACTTTCACACAGGAAATCGCTCAGTCTCTGCGATTGAGATCTTAATTCTGAACTTTTTTTTTTCCCACCCTCTCTCTCACATATGTATAGCATGCTTATAATACCCAACATTGAGAACATACGAATAAAGCAACTTGAAGAAAAAACAAAGAGAGATAAAAGAGAATATGAAAAATCCAAAAGCAAGCCCCGAGCACACGAGATACGGGCTACCCCTTGCACATCTCACCTCCCTCGCCAACAAGATGGAAAAATCGCCGATAAAAGTTTTCTGTGTGAAAGCGGCCTAACAGATTCGCAGTCGAGTAAGAATCAGATCAGTATCTTTTGTGGATCGTGATGAAGAGCCACAATATTTGAAATTAGTTTGAAAAGAAATTATTTCAAAGAATGGGAAATGTGATTTTCATGATTAAGTCAAGATCTGGACACAAAGCGTTCATTCTGTAATGTGAAACTTCCGAGCCTATAGAACCATTTAAAGCACGAAACAACATTTGGATTAATTTGTCCAAGATAATAAGATGCAACTAAAAAACTGCACTACTCCTATGCATGATAAAATGTAGAGAATGCAGAAGTCAAACTGGTCTATGCATGCACTCCAAAAACCCAATTTTGTAATTGAATGCCGAAGCTGGGAAAGCTACAAGCAGCCATATATATATGTACTCGAAAAATTGGTCAACCTGTTCGTATGGTCGAGTTATTCTTCGAACCATTCGATGACGTTTAATTAGTTGATGGGGTTGTATTGCTATAACTCTTCATTTACAATTTAAGTTTGAATTTAAGTCGAATGTTTTTTGTTTTCTGATTTAGGTTACCGTGGCAATACTAAGGTATTGAAAAATAAATTCGTTTTTAATTTTATTGCGACTTTTTTTGTTCTGAACAAATTTTTTAGCGGCAACCCTGGCCAGTATAGATATGTTGATCTGTGAACAGTCTGTGGTTAGCTCTAATAAGCTGCGAAATTAACCGAGGAACTACGCTGCTCATGTGAAAAAGCATTGACCTCCGAATGGTGATAGGCATTTGAGAAGCTTTTGTCAACGTATATTGCTTGTGTGATTACGGCTTTCTCCGTCATTATTGATGAATCACAACCTCTGCAACTTTGTGAAATTTTTTCAAACATTTGGTGTCCTCTCTTATAGAACATAAACTGCTGCTAAATCTATTCATGTTTATCAGCATTTTCCTCCAATAAACCAGATATTGAGCGAACCTTTCGTCGTTTCATATTTGCAGTCATAAATGTAATTGACTTACCCCATTCCAATGTATGAAATTTTTTTTCCTCACAAATCACGAGAATCGTGTTACTAAGAGTGATTTTTCTACGTTAACCGATTCGGAAATAAATTGGGATATTATAAAATACTCTTGCTTATACATGATGGTCCAGCTGTACTGAGCATGAATGTTAAAGAACTGTCAAAGTAACAGGACTGTTATTGACCAAGGTGTTCGGTGTTGGTATAGGTTGTTTTTCGAATCTACTTTGATGTCTTAACCAGCGTAAGATGGTGATTTTAGAAGAAGCACAATACCATAAGTTAACCGCTGAACTAATAAGAACAACTCTTTGTACATAAAATTAATCAGTTTGATTTTACTAGATTACCTACATTTATTCATTGGATAAATGTTGAACGTCACTGTACACACCCAATCCAATACAATCAAAACATAACGATACTACCAAACTGTAGTCCAAATGGAAATGTGAAATGGCACGCCACAGACGAGGATTATGGTGTGCATTTCTACGTACATAAACAACAAAATAAGATTATTTATTCTTCACATTCGCATTACACTTATCAAAGCCAAAGTTCATGGAATCTAGGTTAACTTGCGCACACTTTATGCATTTATTTATTCACACAGCCTAAGGTAAACAAAAATGAATAAATTTGCCAAAATCCCAAGACCTCTTCTCATGCCGCCGAAAACATTAGCACCCCGATGTCTTGTGACTGCAGTAATATCGCAGGGAAATGAATTCTTGAGATAAACGTACAGTCCTTTACAAATTACAGACTTTTTCAATCCCAACTAACAAAGGCATTGATTTCGAATAAACCACAACCACAAAGTATATCCCAACCATGACCATGAATGCGTACTTCCCAGACTATGCGACACATGGCAAATGTAAACAGATACGGTTTTCAGTGAATCACTTTCGTGTGCACAATTTGTTGCCGAATATATATAAATAACTCACCTTAGGAAATATAATTGACTGATTTAAACAAAATTCCGCGAAAAATAAAGAAAAAGGGAACAAGGAAAACAAAACCCCTTATCCACATAAAAGCACTAGACACTTTTCTTCACAATAACAACTGTCAAACTGACATCCATATGACACATTTGTGTTTTCCTCCCAATCAGACAACCCATCGCCACAAGATGGCGCTAACGTAATTAGAAAGAAAACTAGTTTTGCAACGCAGAACAGCTGATTTTAATTATTCCAAATTACGTCATGGATTGCGAAGTTTATACGTTATGTGTGGGCATACACAGTAAAACCACCCCACATTACAGTGGCAGTGAGTCAGGTTTGCGTTGCCGCTGTGTCTTGCCACACGCTCCGCACAGGTGCCAATTCATTCGAACATGCAAACATTCCATACCGGCATTTGTTAAATTTAGAGTTTCACATTCTATTTAGATTTGATTTAAGTGAAAATTGTGAATTTTGAATAAATGAATTCGGTCTTCGACATCCCATCGGGTACAGTATAACTCGCGCGCAAGTGTGTGAAGTTGGGCTGAGTGTAGTGGTTGGTGTTTATGTCCTGTTGAATGGGATACGGTGCCGTCCATTGCAAATTGTTTTAAAGATTATTACATAGGTTCGTAAGTGATTTGCTGATGAGTGAGTTATGTCATTGAAGGGATTGGATAGGGTTTTAAGGGATTTCAATTGTATTGATTTGTTCAATTGGCTCCGTGATGCGGTTAATGACTGTGTGGCCTTGGTTATATGCTTTGTTGATTGCAGAGATAGTTGGGAAAGTTGCTCTCACTTGGTTCGGGTGACATCTATTGGGGAGACTTAGCTCGTTACATTCAATGGTTCGTGGATTCGGTTGATACCTGTTGCTTTTGCTCGGAGTAGGACTCAGAATTATTAAAGCACATTTCATTCTTTGAAGCAACAACTGGAAAACTTGTTTCTTATTTTAGTTCCTACTGGGAAGCAATGCTGTCTTAAGAGAGCTTTCGCTGCACATTACGTTTAATTCACAGAGCCTACTTCTGCATAAATGCAATGAATTTGGCCTTAATCCACTTCTGTTCAACTGCCAAACTGTTGGGTTACAAGCACTAACTGGTTGGAAATTATTGAATTCGAGCGAGGCTAGCATGAACCCATCCTGTCCAAATGGCCGAATCACCATAGCCGACAAGGGGGTCTTGAATTTACTTAGTTTACATTTTGTTACACCTTACCTCCAAATTTTTAAGTTTCTCCTTTCCCGTTTGTATTTCTAGTGTAAATAAAAGTACAAACCGCAAAAACAAAAACCAAATTTCTCATCATGTCGGAACAAAAGGCACCCGCACGTATTGGACGTTGGTACTTTGGTGGATTGGCAAGCGCCGGAGCAGCTTGCTGTACACATCCATTAGATTTAATCAAAGTCCATCTGCAGACCCAACAAGGCAACCTTTCCGTTGTTCCCCTAACTGCAAAAATCATTAAGGAACAAGGTAAGATCTGACTTAAATCCTAGAATCTTTTTATGGAAACCATTGTTATATCTTGACAGGAATAACTGCCATCTACAGTGGACTCTCAGCATCCGTCCTGCGACAAATGACTTATTCTCTTACTCGTTTTGGTATTTATGAAGTGGGCAAAGATTTCATTGACACCACAACAATGATGGGCAAGATCACATTGGCTAGTTTGGCCGGTGCTGTGGGTGGATTTGTGGGCACTCCTGCTGATATGGTCAACGTACGAATGCAGAACGATGTCAAGATCGCACCTGAACTGCGAAGGAAGTGAGTTCCCACTACAACTCAAATTTTTAGGAATAAATTTAATTTTTTTTTTTGCATTTGCAGCTACAAACACGCTATTGATGGTCTTTTCCGAGTATACAAAGGGGAGGGATTCACATCCCTGTTCAATGGTGCAACTACTGCTGTCAGTCGAGGTGTTCTGATGACAGTGGGTCAAATCGCATTCTACGATCAGGTTTGCTCAAAATTCACTCTCATCTTGCATTATGGAATCAATGTTTTTTTTGTCGTAGATCAAGGCATATCTGTTGACCACAGACCACTTCGGGGATGACATCAAAACGCATTTCACCGCATCTCTTGGAGCTGGCGCTATTGCAACAACACTCACTCAGCCTTTGGACGTTTTGAAAACGCGTGCCATGAACGCTAAGAAGGGGGAATTCAAGGGACTGTGGGATATTGTTAAGTTCACTGCTCGCCTGGGCCCATTGGGCTTCTACAAGGGCTACATCCCAGCATTTGTCCGGCTAGGACCACACACTATCATCACATTTGTTTTCCTCGAACAGTTGCGTCTTAACTTTGGCGCACTGCCTGACCAAAAGGCATAGGCTCAAATACGAACATTGTTAATTTAAGCTGAAGGCATATTTTTTTTTAACGAAAAACGGAATTCATGTATCCATTAGAATCTTCTTTAAGAACGATCAGAAATGTTGAACGTTTTCCAAGGGCGAGCTTTACCTTTTCGGGCTTGTCTAGCACAAACAAATGTTTATAAATTATTGTCCACATAGTTTCCGTGTAAAGTAAAGCTTTTATTTTTCTACTCTCCGTTTAGATCATACATTAAGTAATATATTTTCTAAGTAATAAGAACAATGTAACTAAATATATACATTCCTGCTGTAAAGAGAACTATTTAACGACGCATATTTATATGAGGCAACATACTGTGGTGTGTTCATATGTGTTTTAGCACAATTTTTCCAGAGACTAATTAATAAATTTTATATGCATGTATCTTTTGCTTACGAGTGTACATTACAGTGAATAAAGATTCATCTGACTTGGTCGCTAGTTATATATACAGAGATAGTTGTTGGTTTTTTTTTTTTTTTTGTGTCAAGTTTTGTGTTCAAGACAAGTCTTTAGCAAAAGAATTTAAGACAGAGTTTTGTCAACAACCCATACCATATGTGTGTCCATTTTATTGTTGTTTTATGCTTAAATGCAGTAATTTGTGTGCTCAGAGAAATATATATATACATATGTATCAAAGAATGTTTATAATGTTTTATTTTGATTAATTTAAGTAATTTCAAGCAAACATATTACTGGTCGGAATCACTTTGATTGCCTATGTTGTAAACTTCGTTGATCTTTCCATTTCGTAAATAGCTAAGTCGTTTCGACCCGACTTTCTCTCGTAAAAACAATTTCTGTCTTTGGATTTGAGTAGACGACAGCAAACCAACAACAATCAGAACTTGGAAGAAAATTGCAGAAATTGAAAAATTTTAGTGCGAAATAAATGAACAATAAACAATACAGTCGAACTTCGATAAATCGAACCACTACTTGTCACAAAAAAAATCGAGTTTGCAAGTCTTCGAGTTTAAGCAAAATACAAAGTCGATATAAATATTTATTTATTTACATAAATATATAAATATATATATACGAAAAAAAGTAGATAAGCATTATTATTACTTAAAATAGTCTGTCACACATGACTGAAGAGCGGACTTTTTATTCTGGTCTTTACAAAAATCTTCAATGGAATTTAAACCATTGTAGGTACACAGATCCATTTGTTGTTTCATGAGTCTTTCAATATAAACGCTAAAAGAGTAATGAATTTGCAACCAACTTGTTGTTTATTGGAGAGGAGGGCAAAATAAGAACACCCTTTTATGTTATGAAGAGTTTTATTTTCTATAAAAGTATTAATTAAAAATGGAATTCAAAAAGGGAAAAATTTATTGCTTACGATTTTGTACCTCTCCTACCGGTCACGTTCTATGGAATGACTAGTGACGCTCAAATTGTCGTTATTTTACAAATTCCAAAGAATAGTCAGCAAAGCGCTGGCATTGCTTTCAAAGCTTAGGACGACGTGACATTAGGTAGGAGTGTGTTCAAGCGTTACCAAATAATGAATAAATATTTATTGTTAGTCTTCGCAACACAACTCGTTCGAAAGTGGTTGAAACAAATCATCCTCTATTATCATCAAGTCTTTTCCCTATTACTGCAGCTGTCATCGTTGTTTGTTGAGCTGAGAAGATTCGGGTTCATATCTAAATATCTCGAAAATAACTTCATCTGTGGAAAACTCGTAAGTAACAATATCGCCATCCACCTGCAGAGAATCATCACACGTAACACCTCGTGTGTTTCTAGTATTTTTTCAAGCTTCAAAATCCATTTTCAGTTGAATTTCTCTCTCATTTTTTTTTATACTAGGTCAAAAGAACATACAAACGCAGTCCTCGAAAGCTATTCCTTATAGAAATAACTTTTAGAATACGAAGAATTCGGGAATTTCTCTTCAGAATTCGACTTATCGAAGGTGACGCCAAATAATCTGTTCGAGTTATCAAGACATTAGAGTAATCGAAGTTCGACTTATCGAGGTCAGATTACATGTAAATTTCAGTCTTGGCGCTATTGCCAACCAATTTCATTTGAGTTATCAAATATTCGAGTTATCGAAGTTCGACTGTAGTTAGTTGAAAAAAAGTGATATGAAAATAACGAATCAGCGGTATTTTATACATTTATCCTGTTTATTATGAATTCCGGGGGAATTTCTTATTCTTTCCTATTTCCCTCCGCGGGAAAAGTCCTCGCTATTGGCATCTCTGTAATACTTCATTTCTAATAAAAAAGTAAAAAATCTATAAATCGTGAAGTAGAATTTTGCACGTAAGGCACATACAACAACCTATCACAGCTGCCGATAAAAATTCGAGTTTAAATTTTTGTTCATACATTTTGACATCAATTTCGAACAAATAAATTTCTTTTTCATATATTTTGACAGATAAAAATCAAGGCCACTGCGAATCGTTTTTCTGAATCTTACTATCTGAATCTTCACTATCGATAGCGATGAAAAAAACACGGCTAATGAACATATATCGGAATGTGTTTTTTCCCGAAATTGATTCGAAAATGTGATTGTTGTATGTGCTAATATTTAAAGAGGGATAGTCCATCAGTTGCAAGGTTGGTTTATACATTGGCTGGTTTCAATAATTTCGTTGCATACTTCGGGAGTTATTTTCATTTCTCTCGTAATCGCTTTAATTGTAATCGATGAAAAATGCCTACAAATTGATAATAATTAATTGTTTGATAATTTGATTTTATTTGAACTTAGAATTGATAAACTAAGTTTGGCTTCATATTAGAATCATCGGAGGCAATTTTATTCATAATAATAGGCATGTTTAGTTAAATATCCCCAACAATATAATAGGGGAGAAAATTAAGGGAAATTCAATGAAATTTACCATCGGAAAGTCAGATCACAGTAAGGAGTGCTTTTTGCTTTTCCTTTCGAACATTCTTCACAATAGCGGGTTTCACATGCACTCACAATTTTCATAGCTTTAAGTAGATCGTAATGCAGTTGGACACCTAGTGTCCAGAAAGGTTTTGCGGTATGGGGCGCAATATATTTGTGGGGTACACCCCACTCAATATTTTGCAGATTGCTATAACTGGACGATAATCGCACCATGAAACCTCTGTTCCGAAGATAACTCGCAAACCACTCCAATATTCGACCACGAACGCCTATCTTTTCCAGCTTTTTGATGATTATTGTGTGACATAGTGTGTCGAAAGCTTTCTTGAAATCTACAAAGATCACCAGCGAGTGGAGGTTCTTATTCAGACTACTATTTATATTATTCGCAAATTTTCTCAGTAATTGGTTGACATTTCGGTTTCTTAGGAAATCAAACTGGTTCTTGTTTATGATTTTGTATTTGCCAATATAGTCTTGTAGTCTTCACGCCATTACTTCTTCTAACACTTTGTCAATCGCTGGTAAGATGGAGATATGGCGGTAGTTCGAGACTTCGGTTTTCTTCCCGGACTTGTAAATAGGTCTTCCAATGGCAATTTTAAGGTTCTTCGGAAATTGACTTTCCTCCAAAGATTTATTCACCAATTGCGTGACTGTGGGTGCTAAGAAACTCGAGTTGTTTTTGAGATCCTTAGCCCTGATATCATCTACGCCGGCAGATTTGTTCACGTTCATTTTGTTTAAGATGTTCCTTATTTCGGTTTTCGATACGTGCCCAAGGAACATTGATTGAGTTGTACTAGTTTCTCAACCATTATATGTTTTTATGTTACATTTATGTGTAATCGATTTAATTTCATCCGTGAACTGTGTTGCGAATTTATTAGCTATGTCTGTCATATTTGAGTCCGTTGGAAGATTTCTACTGATCATTTCATCAATGTTGTTGTTGTTTTTTCCTAGTAAGTTGTTTATTAGTCGCCATGTACTTTTTGCATCCTTTCTATACTCTGCAAATTTATTTTTGTAATATTCCGATTTCATAGTTTTTATCCTTTTATTTACATAGTTTCGGAAGTATTTATACTGAATTTCGTAACTTAGGCACTGTCTGTTATTTTCCCATTTATTGTACAGCTTATCCATTTCCTTGCACAGATCTAGGATTTCCGCTGTTGTTCATGGATTTGGTTTTTCTCTTTCCTTTACCTTAATGTTTACGTAGGACTTTTCGTAAACACCCTTGAATATATCAACTAACTTATTATACAAATCATCAACATTAGTTTCATTATTCAGAAGGTTCCAGTTAACTTTCGACAATTGTTCATGTACCTTGTTCTCGCTTAGCACACATTTTGTCGCTGCTTTGCTCTGTGACTTAGAAACTTTGGGTATACCAAACATTAGCGTGTAATGATCCGATACATTAGATTCTACCGTAGCTGCTTATATTGATTCAAGCTCACTTCGTACCAAACAATGATCGATTTTTGTACTGGAACCTCTGTTTAAGTCCAATCTGGTATTTGGTTCAACAACATTCTGCAGGCCTTTACCACTTATCATTGCAAGATATCTTGCTGCATCAATGTCGTGGTCGTTGTTGACATTTATATTCATATCGCCCATTAATACTAGATTTCGGTTTTTAGTACAACTTATATGATTTTCTAATTCTTCTGTAAAAATATATGCAGATAAACTTGGTGGTCTATAAATCGCCAGAAAAGTAAATTCTTTGTTGTTTAATTTTGCTTGTATCTGTAGGTTTTCGTAATTCACTGGTCTGTAGACGTTTCCTTCATAACGAATGTATTTTCTTACGAACATAGCTATTGCACCACCACGTCTATACGGTCTATTTAGGAATTCAGCATTAAATCCGTCTAGTTGATAAAGAACATTTTCTTCGTCATAGATGTTTGTTACTACCAGTATGATAATTTTAATACATTTAATTATATTATTTATGCTAAATACAAAATTATGCCAGTGCTTTCTTAACGACTTTATATTCATGTACAAGCAGAGACGATCCAAATTTTACACTTCATTTATATTTATGTCGGTAAACATATCATATACCCTATAATTCACACATAACGTTTGAACGCACCCATTTTCATTTTCATTGCTGTCATTTTTATCGTTGTCAAACATTTTGACGTTCTGAGGTTGTTTACTGTGTTTGACATGTGAAAAGAAAAAATGTTTTTTATATTAGCCTTCAATATCAGTAATTCGTAGTACTGTTGCTCCTTCGTTTTTGCGTGCCAGTATACGCAGTATATAGTAGTACAGTCATTAACCCATACAAATTTCCAACCGGCAGTTCTGGCCTTTGTTTTCGCTTGCCATAAAAGTTTTCTGTTTCTCGCCGTTAGTTGATTGTTTATATAGATTTTGCTGTGTAAGATTTTGGTTTTCCTACTCTCACTGATTTTGGGCATTTTGAGACTTTTTACAACATTCATCGCCTTCAAAGGACCTCGTGATTTTGCGGATTTCAAGATCTTTTGCTTGCACATTGAATTAGTAAAAGATATCACTAACTTCGGTGCTTCTGAGGTTTGTCGTGTGTTAATACGATATACGCTTTCAACGTCAGTTTCTTTAATTTCAGAACCTACCGCAGCAGCAATCTCCTTCACCACGTCCAGCAAGTTTTCATCCTTATTGAAAGGAATGTTTGTAATTTCTATATTGTTCTTGATTGTCTCTTGTTCCATTTTGTTAATTTGTTTTTGCATGCTTGTAATGATCGTGTCTTTATGCTCACATTGAGTTTTCAGATCGTTGATCCGTCCCGTCAGTGCATGTAAGAGCTCATTATTTTTGCGTATTGTCTCCTTCACGTCATCATAACCCTTAGACAAGAAATCTACAGATATTAAATATTCTTTCAGCGTTTCCTTAATTTCAGTGATGTCGCTTTTGACATCTGCGCTGATGGTCTCTGAAGATCTCCTGTGCTCATGCGCATCAGGATGTTTTTTCCGCTTGTGGGGCTTGATCTATGGTGGGACGTACGCGGCAGTATTGGCGCTTCCAGGATTTTTTCTGCTTGGTCGACGTCCCCCTGAAGGTTCTGGCTGTGATGGTGGTGCAGCCGAAATGCAGTTTCCTTGACCAAGCGGAGCACTTGACACAATACAATACTCCAATATATTTCTGGACACCTAGTGTCCAGAAAGGTTTTCCGGTATGGCGCGCAATATATTTCTGGACACTTAGAGTCCAGAAAGGTTTTGCGTTATGTCGCGCAATATATTTCTGGACACCTAGTGTCCAGAAAGGTTTTCCGGTATGGCTCGCAATATATTTCTGGACACCTAGTGTCCAGAAAGGTTTTGCGGTATGGCGCGCAATACATTTCTGTACACCTAGTATCCAGAAAGGTTTTACGGTATGGCGCGCAATATATTTCTGGACACCTAGTGTCCACAAAAGTTTTGCGGTATGGCGCGCAATATATTTCTGGACACCTAGTGTCCACAAAAGTTTTGCGGTATGGGCGCAATATATTTCTGGACACCTAGTGTCCAGAAATATATACACCTAGTGTCCAGAAAAGTTTTGCGGTATGGCACGCAATATATTTCTGGACACCTAGTGTCCAGAAAGGTTTTGCGGTAGGGCGTGCAATATTTTTCTGGACACCTAGTGTCCAGAAAGGTTTTACGGTAGGGCGCACAATATATTTCTGGACATCTAGTTTTCAGAAAGGTTTTGCGGTACGGCGTGCAATATATTTCTGGACACCTAGTGTCCAGAAAGGTTTTGCGGTATGGCGCGCAATATATTTCTGGACACCTAGTGTCCAGAAAGGTTTTCCGGTATGGCGCGCAATATATTTCTGGACACTTAGAGTCCAGAAAGGTTTTGCGTTATGTCGCACAATATATTTCTGGACACCTAGTGTCCAGAAAGGTTTTGCGGTAGGGCGTGCAATATATTTCTGGACACCTAGTGTCCAGAAAGGTTTTACGGTAGGGCGCACAATATATTTCTGGACATCTAGTTTTCAGAAAGGTTTTGCGGTACGGCGTCATATCGCAAAACCTTACTGGACACTAGGTGTCCAGAAATATATTGCGCGCCATACCGGAAAACCTTTCTGGACACTAGGTGTCCAGAAATATATTGCGCGCCATACCGCAAAACCTTACTGGACACTAGGTGTCCAGAAATATATTGCGCGCCATACCGGAAAACCTTTCTGGACACTAGGTGTCCAGAAATATATTGCGCGCCATACCGGAAAACCTTTCTGGACATTAGGTGTCCAGAAACATATTGCGCGCCATACCGCAATACCTTAGGTGCCCGTACCGCAAAACCTTTCTGAACACTAGTTGTCCAGAAATATAATGCGCGCCATACCGTAAAACCTTTCTGGACACTAGGTGTCCAGAAATATATTGCGCGCCCTACCGCAAAATCTTTGCGGACACTAGGACACTAGGTGTCCAGAAATATATTGCGCGCCCTACCGCAAAATCTTTGCGGACACTAGGACACTAGGTGTCCAGAAATATATTGCGCGCCATACTGGAAAACCTTTCTGGACACTAGGTGTCCAGAAATATATTGCGCGCCATACCGCAAAACCTTACTGGACACTAGGTGTCCAGAAATATATTGCGCGCCATACCGCAAAACCTTTCTGGACACTAGTTTTTTTTTAGTTTAGTTTAGTTTTTATTGTCCCAAACTGTTTATAAACATTGAGTTTTTACAAATATGTTACAAAGTGCCTTCCAATATTTTCATAGAGTTATCCCCTCAATGCTGGATTAAACCTTGAAGCGGTAGAAGGGAATCCATGTAAAATGTTAGTCGGCGATACAAACAATTATTTTATAAAGAAAACATAATAAGCAAACACAATGGATTACAATAAAAGACAATGATAAGAATCTGGTAAGCCGAAGGCTTTTCTGCAGAAGATTGGTTACAAATATTTTACATAAATTATTTTTGAGAATTCTTGTTGGGAAATTACGTGTTTACTTCATTCTAGGTGTAAGAATTCACATTGTTTAGCATTATATAATTCTTTAATCTTCTTTTTCGGATGGGCACTGCCTGGATATTCCATAGAGAACGTGGAAGTTCGTTGAAAACTGTTGGTACCACAAAAGCGAGTTGTTGTCGTCCATATGAGTTTTGGATCCTAGGTATCTTAAGATGTCCAGCTGCCCTTTGTCTTGTGTTAACGTCGTGATCAATAGGGTGTTGAAACCGTTGATCGTAGTATGTGTCATTAATTAAATTGAAAACAAAAAGTTTTGGGACAGTCAATAAACCTAAGTGCTCACTTGGATGACTACAGTTCTCCACTTACCTGTTACCATATTTAGCTTGTAATAGAATTTTAAATATTCTATTCTGAGCCCTTTGGAGTTCCATGATCCTATGCTGTGCTGTGTTATCCCATGCTGTTACTCCATACTGTAGTATTGACTCCACCAAGGCCAAGTATACTTGCTTTAGAACTTCGTATGATGTGCAGTTGCTCAAATGATACAGAGCATATGTAGATTGTCGAAGTCGCAAGCAAAGATACTTTATGTGGTAATTCCAATTAAAGTTATAGTCTACTTCAATACCAAGATATCGATAGACGTTCACTGTTTGAATATAGTCTTCACAATCATCTGTAAATCTCAAAGGTGTTTGATGAGTTCTGTTCTTGTGTAGACATTCAAAATTGTGGAATTTGATTTTGATAGGTGTTCTTATAATATGTGGAGCCAGAATATGCATTAATTTTGTCTTTTTGGAGTTGATGACAAGTCCGTTATCGTGACACCAACATAGTACGTTGTCAAACTCTGCTTGCATTTTCTGCGTAGCACAATTGATACTCTTGTCGCTAACAATTATAGCAGTGTCATCAGCGTATTGGAATCCAATACTATTTTCCAACACAGATAGCATATCATTGACATACACGATGAAGAGGAGGGGTCCTAAGATCGATCCCTGTGGTACTCCCATCTGAGCATTTTGAAGATGACTGTAGTTGTTTGAAACTTTGACTTTGAAACCTCGATCACAAGGATAACTTGCGAACCATGTTAAAAGATGATCTCGTATACCGACTTTTTTTAACATTTGAATAATCTTTTTATGACAAAGTGTGTCGAAAGCTTTTCTAAAGTCTATAAACATCACCAGCGAGTGATGGTTCTTATTCATATTTGTGTTAATAGTATTGGCAAATTCTTTTAGCAGTTGGTTGCCGTTTCTATTTCTCATGAACCCGAATTGGCTCTTGTTAATTATTTTGTACCGGTCAAGGTAATCTTGTAATCTTTTTGCCATTACTTCTTCTATTACTTTGTCAAGCACCGGTAGAATGGAAATTGGGCAGTAGTTTGAAACTTCGTCCTTCTTTCCAGATTTATAAATGGGTCGAACGATGGCTACTTTCAGTTTTTTTGGGAATATTATTTGTTCCAGCGACTTATTTACTAACCGAGTAACTGCAGGTACTAAAACTCTGGAATTGTATTTAAGTCTTTAGCCCTGATACCGTCTACACCAGGAGATTTATTAACATTCATTTTGTTTAAAATGTTCTGCATTTCACCTTCCGATATGTACCCTACGAACATGGATTGTGTTGCATTTATTACTCTTCCATTATAAGAATTAAAGTTACATTTATGAACAATAGATTTGATTTCCTCTGTAAACTGTGTAGCGAATTTATTCGATATAGTTCGTCCATTTAAATCTGGTATAAAGTTTCGGTTGATCACGTCATCAATGTTATTAGGCGTTTTTCCTAGGATACTATTTATGAGTCGCCAAGTGTTCTTTGGATCCTTCTTATATTCTACAAATTTATTTTTATAGTAGTTTGATTTTATCAGTTTTATTCTTCTGTTGGCATAGTTTCGAAATGTTTTATATTGATTTTCATAGCTTAAACATTGTCTATTGTTTTTCCATTTATTATAAAGTCTATCTCTTTCCTTACATAGAGCTATGGTTTCGGCTGTTATCCATGGACTTTTTCTTTCTCTACTTTTTATTTGTATGTTTATGTAGGATTTTTCATATATGCCACTAAAAATTTGTATAAACTTATCACAAAATTCATCCACACTTGTTGCATTGTCCAGTTGCATACTCCAGTTAATATTTGATATTTGTGAACGTACTCTGTTTTCACTAATGATTGTCTTTTGTATTGTTTTATTCTTTGTTTGTATGTCTTTCGGTATTCCACAAATTAACGAATAGTAATCAGATATATTTGATTCTACAGTTGATGCAAATATTTTCCTGTATTCACTTCGTACTAAACAATGATCAATGGCAGTACGAGAACTTCGTTTCACATCGATTCTAGTACAGGACAAAGAAACATTTTGAAGTCCCTTGACATTAATCATATCTAGATATCTTGCTGTACAGAGTTCTTCATTTTTGTTTAGATCTATGTTCATATCGCCCATTCCTATCAGATTGTGTCTTCTGCTGACTGAATCTATTTGTTTTTCTGCTTCTTCTAAAAAGTAATACTCATTTAGCTTCGGTGGTCGATAAATTGCTAAAAGAGTTATTTCGTTTTTGCTTGTTTTAGCTTGTATCTGTATGTTTTCATAATGCAGAGAACTAAGATTTATTCTTTCGTAAGATATTTCTTTTCTGACATACAGAGCAATTCCACCACCGGTTCAATTTTTTCTATTTAAAAATTCCGCATTAAAACCATCCAGCTGATAGAAACAGGTTTCGGAATCAGAAATGTTTGTTTCAATTAACATTATAACGTGCACATAATGAATAATATTATCAATATAGCTTACAAATAAATCCCAGTTTTTTCTCAATGATCTAATGTTTAAATATAAACACAAAAATTCTAAATGCTTAATTTCATTAATATTTATGTCAATAAACGTATTAAGCACCCTATGATCTACCATTGACTATTGGATACACTCATTTTCAATGTTGTCACTCATTTTTGTTGTTGAATTTTGTTCTTTTGTTTTAAAGTGCGACAGAGATGAATATTATATTATTTTGTCTATGCCTTCAACATGCTATTCCCATAACAGTTGCACCTTCGTGTTTGCGCGTTAAAATTTTTCCTTCTCGGGTCCATACAAACTTCCAACCAACAGTTTTGGCTTTAGTTTTCGTTTGCCATAGAAGTTTCTTATTTTCTGCCGTTAATTGACTGTTTATAAGGATCTTACTGTTGAGAATTTCGGTCCTTTTGCTTTCGCTGATGTCGTGCATAATAAGTTTAGATTTGACATCATTGTTTTTCAGAGGTCCCTTAACTTTGGCGAAATGCAAAATCTTTTCTTTGCACCTCGAATTCGTGAAGGCTACCACTATTTTCGGTGCTTTTGTGTTCTGTTTTGTGTTAATACGGTAGACATTATCAATATCGGTGTTATTTATTTCTGTACCAATAGCCCTCGACATTTCTGTTACTATTTCTGTACCAATAGCCCTCGGCACTTCTGTTACTATTTCTGTTAAATTTTCACCTCTTGTGTATGGTACATTTGTTATTTTTACATTGTTTTTTATTATTTCTTGTTCCATTTTGTTAATTGTTTTTGCATTGTTGATATTATTGTGTCTTTATGTTTGCATTGTGCTTTTAGCTCAATTATCTGTCCCGTCAGTGCATGCAAGAGTTAATTGTTTTTGTTTAATGTCTCCTTCAAGTCATCGTAGCCCCTGGAGAGAAATTCTACAGATCTCAGGTATTCCTTCAGCGTTTCTTTAATTTCTATGATGTCTTTTTTGACATCCGCGCTGAGTACCACTTCTGAGCTATCAGTTCCATTTTTTTCTGCAGGTCTATCTTCTCGAGGAATCTGATCACCTGTGGGACGTATACGTTATGGTGGTACAGCCGAAGTGAAGTTTCCTGGCACAAGTGGAGCACTTGACGCAGTCGTCATCGCTGACGATATCTTCCTCACAATTACCACACCTTACCATATTTTGCAGATGTGTTGTATATATTGATACTATTGTTAAGCATATACTTTTAAAGTAAAGTTATTACAAAACCTGTTGTTCCAGTTTGATTTGGTGGATATTAAAACAAACGTAATTTGGGATGGCACTTGACTAAAAAAAAGCACGTCTATCACTTTCGAGACTTACTTTATTACTTATTGCTTATTGGTGTCCAGAAATATAGTGTGCCCATACCGCAAAACTTTTCTGGACACTAGGTGTCCAGATATATATTGCGCCCATACCGCAAAACCTTTCTGGACACTAGGTGCCCATACCGCAAAATCTTTCTGAACACTAGGTGTCCAGAAATATATTGCGCTCCATACCACAAAACCTTTCTGGACACTAGGTGTCCAGAAATTATTGCGCGCCATACCGCAAAACCTTTCTGGACACTAGATGTCCAGAAACATATTGCGCCCATACCATAAAACCTTTCTGAACACCAGGTGTCCAGAAATATATTGCTCGCCATACCGCAATACCTTTCTGGACACTAGGTGCCCATATCGTAAAACCTTTCTGGACAATAGGTGTCCAGAAATATAGTGCGCCCATACCGCAAAACTTTTCTGGACACTAGGTGTCCAGATATATATTGCGCCCATACCGCAAAACCTTTCTGGACACTAGGTGCCCATACCGCAAAATCTTTCTGAACACTAGGTGTCCAGAAATATATTGCGCTCCATACCACAAAACCTTTCTGGACACTAGGTGTCCAGAAATTATTGCGCGCCATACCGCAAAACCTTTCTGGACACTAGGTGCCCATACCGCAAAACCTTTCTGAACATCAGGTGTCCAGAAATATATTGCTCGCCATACCGCAAGACACTAGGTGTCCAGAAATTATTGCGCGCCATACCGCAAAACCTTTCTGGACACTAGATGTCCAGAAACATATTGCGCCCATACCATAAAACTAGGTGTCCAGAAATATATTGCGCGTCATACCGCAATACCTTTCTGGACACTAGGTGCCCATATCGTAAAACCTTTCTGGACAATAGGTGTCCACAAATATATTGCGCCCATACCGTAAAACCTTTCTGGATACTAGATGTTCAGAAATATATTGCGCGCCCTACCGCAAAACCTTTCTGGACACTAGGTGTCCAGAAATATATTGCGCCCATACTGCAAAACCTTTCTGGACACTTGGTGTCCAGAAATATACTGCGCGCCATACCACAAAACCTTTCTGGACACTAGGTGTCACAACAGGCAAACATTTTGCACAGGAGAATAGGCTATGAATTTGTAGACTCTTGTTCTTTCAGATATGATAATGATAAAAACCAAATACTTTCAAAAAAGCGATTTTTTTTCAATCGTCTCTATTCGAGTGATGTCCTATGTCCAACTGCTTGAATTTCGTTGCATGGACAATTTTCTCCTTTAAATCGTCTGCACTGCGCACACCTAAGGTATTCTTCTCCGCCAACTGCTTCTGCAGACCGTCTTGACGTTCTAGTTCTGCTCGAACACATTCCTCGTCATCAGCCTGGCAAGTGTTTTCATCAACCGGTATAGTTTCGTACACTTCACCCCGTTTCCTCGTTCTTAGCAGCACGCCGAACCGAAGACGCAGATTCTCCAAGATCATGTACGTCACCACTGTTTGACTGACTATCCGCACAAAAGCCGGTACAAATCCTTTGAAAAATCCCATGGGACCGTAAACCCTCAGAACATCCCTTATGACTTCAGACGTGCGTAGGACTTTTCCCGGAGGGTTATTCAGTTGTCTCGTGGAAACCACCTCAAAAGGCTGCTGAAGTAAGGAAGCTGCTAGACCCGACGTGACGGAGGCAAGCAAGTACGTTGAGAAACTTTCCGTGAAGTAGTCTGAATGTTTTGTTAGCCTTGATTTCAACTGAAAGGCAAGACTTTAGCTTGGGGATGTAGTGTGTACAAGAACTCACTTCGTCGTACAATGCGAGTTGGCCAATGGTGGCGACCATTCCACGAAGGGTTGACATCATCGCGCCCACGAACAGCATGTGGAAGCCTTCTTCAAGGTAAATCCGATACATTCCATTGACAACGCCTTTGTAACTGAAAGAGGACTACAAACCATAGGGTCAAGCATAAGGCCTCCACGACTTACTAAAATCGTTCGTTTGGAACCAACAACTCGTCGTTTTGTGTCCTCACATGGACTCTGCTCATCGGCGTCACAAAGAATCCTCCCAAGGCACCACTTACGGCTGCCATTCCGATTTTCTCGTGGAACGTGTTCATGTGACTGTAACGTCTGGCCAGTTCGTAGAGCTCGAATCGGATATTTCCATAGATCATTGATCGGCCCATCGCTCCCGCGACTCCCTTGTAAATGCGTTGCCCGCCTTCACTCGAACGAAAGGCAAACTTCTATCAAGTTTCAAGAATCCACTGCGCCCTTACCTCTTGGCCTTAGGAAGTGGAAGCTCAGGAGCTCGACCAATGTCAGAGGCTTTACCTGAAGATTCAGCTTGATTACGTCCAGAGGGTGAGTGACAAAAACGGAGACACCACTTGCGAAGCCGGAGAAAAACATTCTCGACACCCGCGACTCGAGGATCTCGTCCTGGTTGATGAGAATTCTGGCGTCCTTTGAATGTGAGAATTGCATTCCAAATTTAAACGTGGGAATTTTGTTCGAAAATGTGACTGGTCTCGCCAACTGTGTGTTCGCTAGAAACATACATTTTGACAATGAAATGAGGGGAAAATAGGAAACAAAACAATCTGGAACTCGAATCACATGGCTGCTTGGATGTGAAAGTCAATTGGCACGGTGTGTGGCACCTAGACGAAAGCTTGTGCTTTTAGTTCCCTTGGAGAAAGTGTTTATGGATTTTGTCCTTTGCTGTGCATAAACAAATGCTGATGACATGCGCAGGGTTTCCCAAGGATACTCTTTGGCTGTGCAAGTTGCGCGGCTCTCTTAGAGAGTCGTGTTGTGACGATGGGGAGAGGAAATTTATGATTGAGCGAAGGTAGACTTTTGCTTTAACTTTTCTTCAGGCAGTGTTGTTATCTGTTGCATCACAATTTGTCACTACTTTTGGAGTAAATACTCTATTTCGTATTGTTTAGTCCGTATGGTTCTTAAAACTTAGTTTTGAATGGTTCGTGGTGTTTTTTTTTTTTTATTTATTTTTTTTTATATGTAATTTTATTTCTTCTTAAATATTTTACTTACATGCTAGACAAAATTACTTAAATCTAGCTTACCTAACTTAAGAATTTACAATGTTCTTAATACTAACCTACTGACCCTATGCGGGTACTCTAGGCTAATCTAATCTATGTTATAACTGTGCCTTTCGGCTTAATCTGCCTGGTGGTTCGTGGTGTATTTTGAATCGCTTGGTACGTCCTCTGTCGCTAATACAAAAACAAAATTGCTTTGGCAGCTTAGGGTTAGTAACAGAAATGAAGTATTACAGAGATAGCCGACTTCACAGCTGATTGCCCCCTAGACCATCCACGAATTTGAGTGCCTTTCTGAGAGATATTCATGAATTTTTGACGGAAACAATCATACACATCAATACAAGTAATACTTCATTTCTGGGGCCTATTTCACAGATAATACATCACATACATTTCATGCAACATACAAAACTGTGATACATCATGCTCATCATACAATTTTCTGTTTCACAGATTTCACTAGAACTGTTGTATGATATGTTCTTTGTTGTATGATGTGTATTATATTGACGTTTAATTTTGAATGACAAATTTCATTGAGAACTAAATAGTGCCGTGAATTAAGCCCAGACAGTATATAAGTGGATTACAAGGAAACAAAAAACTAAATAATGGAGTTCATCAGTAATGAATTCAGCTATTATAAGACAATTTTTCCAAATAGTACATGATTTTTAATAAAAATTTCTCGACGAACTAACCGTTTTTGTTCCTTCATATCTAATTTTAAGAAAAAAGATGAATAATCATTCATTATTCAATACTTATAAGCCCAAAAATGCTTATTTTTGTGTATTTTCTCTTTTTTTTTTATTTTTTTGTTACTTGGGTTGGTGAAAATCTTCAAAAAGACACCGTGACGTGACCCGTTTTCATTTTAATTCATTTTTATTATTTACTTCATGACAACTTATATACTAGACAAAAATGCTTAAAACTAGTTGGTCGAACAGTATTAGTTACTTATTCTAACTTACTGACCCTTAGCGGGTACTCTAAGCTAAACTTAAACTTATTCGATGTCTTTCGACTTAATCTAACATTATTTTGTAAAAAGGAAATTTTAACATGACTAATAAATAATAAGAAAAAATTTAAAAACTTAATGACGGAACATATTTTTTTTTAAAGAAACTACAAGCTAACTTACATTCTACCTTAAAATAAAACTTACAAACTATCTTAAGCTAATCTACGTATATATACATATACACATTTGTATAGCTATATACACATGCGTACACGCATATATCTTTATATACATAATGCATATATATATATCGTTATGTATATATATATACATTCTTTCTTTTATTTATTTTTTTTTTATATATATATGTATTTTTTTTTAATTTTTTATAATAATTAACATAAAAAGCTTACCCACTACCTTACAACTATGCTAAAATATGTAAGTCGGCCATAGGTTACAGCTGATATATGTATAAAATCCGCTGCAAGACGTGGACCGACTACTCCCCATGAGGGGGTCTGAATTAACCTTTCTAACCGGGCTCTACTGGGTTCTCTCTCTCCCCAGCCACCAGAACTTCCGGTGTTGCAAAGCAACATCCAGCACATCCCGCCTAGATACCGCCGTACTGAACCGGAGGAGACCCTCCTCAGCTCGTTGTGCGACGGAGCGGTCGTGATTGAGTCGCCCATCCACAGTTGATCTGGCGATGTGATAGATGAGCGGTACCGCAATTATATTTTGTATCAGACCTTGCTTATCCAAATGGAGGAATGCTTCTGGGAGGACGAAGCCGTTGTGACGTACCCTTTCGTGGTATAGTGGGTTGGGGTAGTAAGCCCCAGAGATCAGATTGTTGACCGAGTTCATCGCTCTAGCAGTGTGACCTCGAACCAACTTCAACAGGGAATTGTCCACTCTTATCAGGTTTGCCCTGTTGTATAAGACCTCATTGGAATAGAATTTTATGTACTGGGACTCTGGAGTTCTATAAAGGCGAAGGCCAGCCCTAAGACAAGCCCTCTCGAACAACCGAATCTTTTCCATCAAGCTTGCACTCACGTTGAACCACACGGGACACCCATAGGTGAGCATTGGCCGAATGAGGGTAACCTTCACCCTCGCAACGAGTTGGCTGTTGTAAAACAGTCTCTTTGTAAGGGCGAAAGCGCCTCGGGCTCTGGCCAGAGCAGCATCTACATGTTTGTTAAAATATAGATACTGGTCTAGCCAGATCCCCAGGTATCTGACTACAGTCTTTTTCGCCAGTGGTTCCCCGTGTCTTCCAACGATTGAGTACTGTCGCCAATTCTTTTTCGTGTCCGCCGAGGCCTTATACAACGGCGTCCTGAACAGAATGGTTTCCGACTTCTGGAAGCTGATACTCAACTTCCAGTCATCGCAACTTCTCATGAATGAATCGAAGTCACCCTGCGTGAGAGTAGTGATTTCCTCGATCTTTTTGCCTGATCTGTACACGATCAAGTCGATGAATACGCAATTGCATGAGGAAGAGAACTTAACAGTTCACTCAAGTAAATGTTGAACAGGATCGGCGAATTAACGGCACCCTGTTGGAGACCATTTTTAACTTGGAAGGTCACGTTGCCATTCTTGACTACGAACCGTCTACCGATAAGCATGTTACACAGTAGGTACAGCAGTGGTTTGCTAATGCCTAGCCGATTGAGCTTGTAGAAAAGTCCTTCTAACCATACGGTGTCAAAGGCCTTCTCCAGGTCAATCAAACAGGCACCCGTACATTGTTTCTGGCTTTGTGACGTGACCCGTGTCCACATAGTAGTGTCCGATTTTTACTGACTAAAAACACCCTTTCCTTTTGGTGTTTCTTGACTACCTTCTTTACAGCTGTTTCTTACTAAGTTTCCTTAAGTTTCCTTAAATAGCTTACATTTAAAGATATTTTCACGTGTTGCAGGTAGACCTTCGTTAAAATCACCTGCCATGACCATCGTTAGGATGATTTATTATTATTGCGCCAAATCGAGCGGTCTCGTACATCGCCTCATGTCCAAAGTTAGGGCATGGCATTGTCTGATACGTAGCTCGAGCGGATTTTGTTATTTCTTCGTCGACGGTAGTTATCCCTAGGTCTTTTTGTATATCACAATTCCTGAGATACCAGGGAGCTTTCACAATATCCCGTATAATTTTATTTTGAAAGGACTGAATAAATCCTGTGTTATTTGCTTTGGTACAACCCCACAGTTGTATGCCGTAAGTCCATATAGGCTTCAGTACTTGCTTGTATAATAGCAGTTTGTTGTACATGCTTAACTTGGAGTGCCTTCCAAGTAACCAATACATTTTTCTATACCGTTGTTCGAGCTCATCCCGTTTCTTTTTCGCGTGGGCCTTCCACTTGAGTTTCACATCAAGTGTCATACCATGATACGGTACGGTATTTGTACAGAATTAATGAAAACTGGTCGATTTTCAATATTTCTGTAGGTAAAATTTATGTCCCTTGATTTGGTCTCATTGGGAGCAATGCGCCAGCGTTTTGACCGTTAGTTTATTTTGTCCAGAGCTCGTTGAGGACTAAACTGAACTTCCCGTTGTCAGTACGACTTTTTGTTGTTCAACGGTTTGCCCGGTTTTGGAACCATTATCACTTCTGCAACCTTCCATGAGTCTGGAACATGTAACAACACGCCTAAAGGAAGCGTTAATTAAGTAGAGGAGTTTGAGTAGCGCCTTTTTCGGCAAGTTCTTCAGGATTTGTCCGATTATTAGATGATAGCCAGGAGCCTTGTTGTTTTTTAGATTTTTGATTGCCTCGCAGAGTTCGTTTAGCGATAATCTTATAATATTAGAGCTGTCAGATATAGATGTTACACTTGGATCAACTTCCAACATTTGTCATCAAAATTTTCTCATTTGAAAACTTATTTTTGTAGTGACTACAGCAGTTTTATGTGTTGTATGAAATGTATGTTCAAATTTGAAAAAACTACTGTATGATGAAACAGAATGATACAACTTTCCCATATTTCCAGTATAAACTTTAGATGATACATGTTGTATTCCAACGGCTCATACAACAAATCTGAGAAACAGAAATCATACAGCAGAACTGTCAGAATCATACAATGTATGAGATGTATGTTCTGGAAAATACACCCCAGGTAGAAACATTGTGTGCTTTTCAAAACTAATGAAAGTTTGACGTTTGGAAAATTGAATACAAAATATGGTCTTAGTCTCCGTAAACTGTGAAGAGATCTATTGAAAAATTCAGGGAGACTGGATCAGTTGGAGACGCTCAACACACTGGCCGTCAGGAACCGTGAAGATTTTGGGTTGGAAACATCATTAGACCATACTTTTTGAAGATGAGTCTAGTCAAGCAGTGATGGTTACTGGTGTTTGATATCGCGACATGATAACACAGTCCCTTTTCCCGAAATCGGATTAAATTGATGTGGCCAATACATTTCAACAAGGTGCCACATGGTTAGTGTAAATTTATACTCTTCGACTGTTTTAGTTCTCACAAAAATGGACATATCGTCCAAAAATGTGCCCAGTACGCTTCCTTCGTATTCTGTTATATAAGTTAAAGCTGAACTAAATGCTGAGTTATTAATGGGTTAAGTACTCACTCTGCATTCAAATATCAGGTGGTTTGTTCATTTTAATTTTCAACATGAGAGTGCAATGAATAACATATTCGACACCTCTACACACGCCACCTTGGTTGACAAACTACAAAAGCTTGTGCTGGAATCAGGAAGTACCAGAGAAGTGTACACAACAAATAAATCAACCAACACGTATGCTCATCTGCCAAATACACAATTTAGAAATCTTGGCCAACTTCGGTGACGACAACACATACAAGATTCAGACACAGCTGATGGTGAATACTAGAATACGGCAGCAGCAGCTATCTGATGTTCCCAGGTACCGGAACGAATATGGTCGGAGGACATTTGACGTGGCAATTTCGACAACCTTTAACGAACTCCCAAGAGAAATTATTAAAAAAAGTAAAAGAAATCTACTTAAATTCTCCAAATTAAAATATCAAAATGTAAATTCAAATCCAAAATGTGTATCTTTTGAGCTGTAACTTGAAATACTTTTTTATTGTAAATTATACTGTTTCATAATTTTTGAACTGTTTTTAAATACATATAATTGAATTTAATTAATTTCAACATTTCTAATTGTAAAATGCTATTCAAAATTCTGGGTTTGCAAATAAACATGTGAAAAATTCATTTCTTCTTCTTTGGGTGGACCTTGGCCTCAGCCAACAAGCCTCTCCAGCTAGTACGGTCTCTGGCTAGATGTCTCCAGTGTCGCACACCAAGTTGGTTGAGGTCCTTCTCCACCTGGGTGCGCCACCTTAAACGCGGGCGTCCTCTGTTACGTTGTCCAACGGGTCCGGTGACTCTTCGGCCCGGAGCTGAGTTGTCCATGCGCTCTACATGGCCTAGCCATCTTAGGCGTTGGATCCGAAGACGCTTGACTTGACTCATGTCGCTGTACAGCCCGTACAGTTCGTGGTTGAATCTTCTCCTCCAGAAACCGTCAACGCAAACAGGACCAAAGATCGTCCACGCCTTCGTGCCGTACAGCAGGACTGGGATGATCAAGGTCTTGTATAATCCATCAACTATTTTCCTGAAATGAACGACATTAATTTGTCGTCTGATTACACAGTAGCTTTATCACTACTAGTAGGTATCAAAATATCCGTCCCATGTATGGCAACACCTTTAGACCGAGTGGGAGTATCTCCACTGTACACAAGCACACACACACTCTCCACCGACCTGCTTGTCCACAGTGAATTAATAATGACAGTCATCAGTAAAATACAGGTAGTCACTGTGCACTCTCTTTACAACTTGTAGATTTCCCGTACCTTCCGTCCGAAGAGCGACACATTGCAAGAGCAAATCAAAACTTGGACGACTCCAATCGAAATCAAAGAGTCAGTTCCCAATACCTGCTCCACCAACAGCCACTGGCACTGTTGATGTGAGTATCTCTTGAATACGACTACAACCTACCACCATCAGTTGACGGTTAGATACGAAACGGTTCGGTTGGTGCCGCGGTTCGTTTCGTTCGTCGTTCGTTTGAGTATTTCAGTTTTTAGTTTAATTTCAAAACCTCGTGAATTATTTCAGCCCAGCAACAACCGAGGTAATGTGCGACAGCCCTCGATTAGCGCTACCACGACGAATTTGGTTCGATTCTCCAAATCCAATTAGACCGACCCGGGATGTGGCCAGTGCCAGCAAACCACCCGAAATACATCAGTAACCCCGCGACGAAAGCGAAAATCCCATTAACCCCAAACGGAAGAATAAAAAATAAAAATAATGGAAATACAACAGCAAATTAATAAATCGAGTTAAATTCAGTATTTCCCTAATTGTGTGACCACTCGGCAGTGTCGTTGTGTTTGTGTTAATAGTGGTTGGCGCTGTTGAATAGCGCTTAATGGTTTCGTATAGTGTCTGCGTGCTCTCTGTCGCGCCGTGCTGTGTATGAGTGGTTTACCTTCGTGGTTACATTTGGTTGTTAGAAAAGAATAACAAAACAACAACGAAATCTTTATTACCTCCCATTCCCTTCCGCGTGACCCGGGTCGGTCCATTCGCCCGTCGCTGGCTTTCGTGCAGCAACAGAGCTGGCCGACGACGACAACAAAACGACAGCAGTAGCAAGGCAACGACAACGGAAGGAAATGTTTTTCCCAAAACGACCAGCAACAGCACACATTGAATATTTTTCCGATTTTCCGTGATTAAAAGAGTTTTTTTTTGTTTCCCTCGTCGTCTTCCTTTTCGTCCCCATCCGACTGCCGACACGACGAACTAAGCAAGTTATGACATTTGTTCCCTGCCAAAGGTTCTCAGGTGAAACACAGAACAACAACAAAAACAGTACCCAAAGATGACGAACAAGAGGGAAATACTCGTAAAGAAGTAATACACGTTCCGCCTCTGCGGGTGTATGGGTGATTTTTATTGCTGTCTCGTTTGTAATGCGAATATTGACGAACTATGACGGTGTCCGATGGTGGGAGTAGTCGTTGTACGTCGTCGTACGCCTCATGTTTAGATGGCATCTACTGCAGTTGTTACCGCACTTATGCCTCGCACACTGTAACACATGGATGACCAAGGCCTAATGGCCTCATTGGCAGGCAGTCGCAGCCGACTGTCAAGTGATGCATCCGATTTCTCGTTTCACTTGACAATTCAATCCTGAGCATATTTTCGACTGGCGATGATCTTAGTGAACGTCAAACTCGTGACTGTCAAAAACATTAATTTTATTTTTGCTTTTGGTTTTTGCTTCAAAAACAAAATACAAACAAAACGAGTGAAAAAGGAGAAAATGAAAGAAAGAAGAGGAAAAAAAAAACAACACACATTCTCCATGTAGTCAACAGTGCGCAAGTATTTGTGTTAACAAAGAGGTCTTCAGGGCTTGGGCCATATGAGAAGGAGAACCAGAGAGATGTGCTCTTCTACGGGGTTTCTCTTTGTGTTCGTAAGGAAATCTGAATTTTCTTTCATGGTTTTTGTTCGTTTTGCGATTCGATTTCGGAGGAGAAACCAAACACGAATTCAACTCAACAAAGCGTTTCCAGCTGAACACTGTGTCCGACTGACAGTCGGCCAGAGTGTACTGTCACTGGCAGGAATTTCGATTCTTTTCGTTTGTTTTGATAGTTGTGCTACAGTGGCTACAGTGTGGAGTTGAAAAAGTCGCCCTTTCGTCGTCTGCAAATAGATTAAAATACTTTTCATGGATCATCTTGCATTGTTTTTGATTGGAAAAGTTTGACGGACTTTGGGCTTAAAAATTAAAAACTTCACAATTGCGGCGAAGGGAAATTCAATTTATGGATGAATAACTCTAATTGTAATTGTGATCGGTTTTGCTAAATGCACTCGATGGAAATTATTTCACTTTTACATTTTTTTGTTCTTTGTCTCGTGTGGGATTAGTCTGTATCTTAAAGTTATTTTAGATCGGATTATAGACGAAGTTTGTTGGATTGTATTTGTGAGGCTTTGTGGAAAGCAATGAGTTCCACTTTGTGCTGTGCTGTTGGCTTTGAGGTCCCATCAGGTGGACCAGATAAGTCCTATCGCAAGCTGTATCCTTTGAGGTTCTTACAGACTTGATGATAGTCATGAGGCGTGAAAGACATTGAGTTGGTGAAGATCTTTAAAGTGCTTTTCAAGTCCCAAACATTTTTAGCTTGAGTCAAGGAACAGCAAAGGCTCTGTTCATAAACTGTTCATAAATAGGCAGGCCTTCTTATTGTTCATAAACTTCTTACACATCATTTTTTAAATAACGATGTCAATTGTTTTTATTTTTAATTAATTCGACTTAGTGGAAGAACTTCACCAAGAAGTTAAGTTCTTTTTTCGACTTTTTGCAGTGGACGTGCTGCGAATGGGCAAACCTTAAAATTATGTAAACAAACATCTCCATGGCTCCGATTGCGGTTGTCATAATAGACACAATCGGCTGTTGTCGATTCGGGCTAGTCGAGGCCCGCAATGTCGTGGCATATGGTTCACATCTGAGCATTCAGTTGCATTTAACAAAATTGTCTTTTACCTAAAGTCAGCGATGATGCGAGGGACTTCACTTGATTACATCATACTAAGGTGACAGCGGTCTTCTTTCCACCACCGAAAAATATTATCAGTTCCTAATTACCTTGAGAACTATCCATTAGGGGATGTGAACTAAGAGTGATTGATGTTCACAAGATCGTGTTAAGGTGTTCTGAGGGTTTGGATAAAGTGATCTTCTGCCGAATGGCGAGGTCCATTCACCCAGAATTCCAGTGAGAAGGCAATGATATACCTTTGACGTTAGGCAATAACGCCTTAAGTCAATAAATTGATTTTGGGTTGTTTGGTTTTAACAACTTCAGACAATCACAACTGCTTCCCATCGCAATAACCTAGGCTATAAGTCAGAAAAATGCATGTGTGGCTTGGTATTAACTTCTTAATTTGTGTCTCACTTAAGACCTTTTCGCCAAAACTCAAAGATATGTACCTTGATTTGCCACAGGTTCGAATTGAATTCACGCCTTAAGAGACAATTATTCCGTTCCATTTGGTCAAGGGCCAGGACTATCTACGTTAGGTTAGGTAGGTGGGCTGCTGGTGCATTCACCAGCACACTAAGACCATGTTGGTCCATTGTGATATCCAAAGTCAGACGACTACCACCGATTTACCACTCCAGTGATAGTGCCGTTAATTTGATCCCAACGGCAAATGGGGACTGGACTAGATTTGAAAACCGGATAAAAGCGTATTAACTTTCCTTCTTTCACTGGGATTCGAACCCCGCTAACCAGGGGCAGGCACTCTACCAACTGCGCCATCCATTGGATCCAGGCCTATCGAACAGCTCATCTAATTCAATGGCATCACGTGGTTGCAATTCACTCCACTCTGGGCGGATAATAGCACCATTCACAGCTGAGATTAGCGCACATGATGAACTCTATGATATTCTAGTTATAGATCTTTAACACAGCCACAACGACACTTCTACGACGGTCCCAACACTGAACCCGGCTGTGAGTTTGTATTTTGACATCCCTTGCTACCAGAACATAATGTAGTCTCTGGTGAGGCTTCTCAAACTTAACTCGTAGTTGGATTCCATAAAACTCAGGACTAAGAAGAATAAGTGTGATTTCCGCTCAATGAAACATAATTTAAAAGAATAACTGGAATGTGATCAGCGGACATACTTTCATTCTGCCAGCTTTTCGAAATTTAAACTGAGGAGCAGGGAAATAGCCTAGGCCAGTGGTTCAATTGCGACTGACGAATGCTATGAATGGAAAGCTTCCGAAGGAATGGGTGCCAGTGGCGTAACGTCTAGAAAAGACGATTCCTTCCGAGTTACCTTTTTGAAACTCTGCTTTTCAACAATGTATCAATATAACTTGCAACATGAATCTAATGAGTGCATAAAAACATAATATTTCTGTGTTTCCTACACCTGCCAACCTGCCACCAAAACAAAGCATAGTAAACCGAAAAATGTCGAGTCTTAAATATCCGGCTGGTTAGAATAAATTGGTTTTCGTTCCTTGACTTTCGTTCATCGTTGACTGTGGTTGATTCCTTTCTGTCAAATACACTTTTTCTTATGCGTTTCTTTTTTATGTATCTCATTATTTGTGTCTGAAAAATCTCAATAAAAATTAAACACTGGAACTTATCGGCCCTGTTGACGGTGTGGGTTGGTGCGTTGTTCATGGTCTTCGCAGGTTTCGCTTTCAAATCCTGTTAGAAGATCATTTTTTGTCTCTCTTTTTTATATATGCAACACTACTTTTTTGTATTGTTTTGTATAAAAACACATATGACAAGATTAAGAGAATAAGAAACAAAATGTTCCACGCCACGCAACTGATGTATGCTCAATTTATCCAGGACGAACCATAAGCTTGGCAACAAATCCATGCCCAGCTTAAGCAGGGGCTAGCTAAGAAAACTCAGCTGTCAAGCCCTAAGAAGGTAGACAACTAGCCTGAGCCACAGTCAAATTTTTAGATGAGGTTTATGGTTATGTTGGTAACGGAACGGTCACGGTAAAAGATCAACGGAAGATGTCTCTCGTCTAGTCATTGTCAATTTGAGATTAGTCTTCTTGCCGTAGTAAATTCATTCATCTCTTACTGCCAACCAGGAATCAAGCCTACAGAGAGATTGCCGACTTCACAACTGACGACGAATTTGAGTGACATTTTACGCAGATATTCACGAATTTTCAATGATTATTCACGAAATAATATAAATGACATTCTCTGATTGGGCTGATTGAACGCTGTCAAAAATGTTTAGGTGGCAAGAGAGGTGGAAGTCAAGAGAGGCCACATACATGGTTCTTGATTTCTGCTGTCAACAGAATGTTTAGTTCGATTTATCTATCCAGAACTTCAGAGGTTTCCGCAACTGTGATTTCGAATTAGAAATTTTCAAATCGATAGTTATCGATTTGTTGTGAACTAGAACCTATTTAGCCCTCGGAAGCCAAACTTGCCTTGGATTCGTTACACTTCTATAAAAGGCCTCACAAGACATGTGTCTGGATTTAGAGCTTTTACACCCTGGTCAGGCATGAAATGAACGATTGGCGTTAAATGGATTAATGTCGCCTGGCTGGCCATATAATGTAATCACGTTAAAAATAACCACCACGTCACGCATTGGAAAGTATGTATTGTTATGCAATTAATTAGATTATTTATTGCTTTCGATCTTTGCATTTTATTCGTTCTATGACGTGTGGAACTGAAATCTAGTTTCGGTGACGCATTTGGGACGTAACTCACCATGGCTCCATTAAAATTCTTACCAACCATGAAATGCTTGCCACCAAGAGAGTCTTGACATTTTGACATACGTCAGGCTTCATTACGAAGTCAGACGAGTTATTCCATGATGTGTTTTTACGGTTTATCACATTCAATGTGTCAACATTTTGACACTTGACAAATGTATATGCCAACTGAATGTCTTAGAATTTGTGAAAAGTTTCTCTTTTCAAGCAACAAATAATTACAGAGTCGAATTATTCACTAGTTTTACTAGAGAAATACAACTCAAATTCGCGCTGTCATCTCGAATGTCAGTGTTAACTGAAATGTCATGACCCAGTTTCGCGGTTCGCTTCCTTGACACTGGTCATCAATGAATGTTTTGGACGTCAAAACAAGAATCCCAACCAAGCATCGAGCGATGTGAACATCCTCCCATCAACTATCGGCCGATAAAATTCCACCTGACAAATGAGAATTTCCGCATCTCTCGGGGAAGCGGCTTAAAACCAGATCCGTGTTTCTGCAGCAAGCAGAAGTCCGGTTATCTTTTTTTCGTTCCTTTGCAAGATGCCTTCGTACTGACAACGTGTATAATTGTCTGTGCATGTAACCTTCAGGCTTTGGTTAGCCGTGGCGTGAGGCAGAGATAGAGGGAAAAGAATGTAAAACGACAAACTAATCACAACTTCTCTCCCGCAATTTCATGGATACCAACCGAATCCCGTTTTCGAACACAGTGCTCCTCTGCGAACCATCCAGACTGATGCTGCAGGAGAATCACTAGCGTCGGATGAACAGTGACCATTCGTGCGTCCGTGTGAAAACGAAATATACTCGTTAAGCCGAATATGACGTTACAGGAGTTCGACTGTCTGTTGTGGGCTGCTGGCGTTGCCATTGTTGTTTTGCTGTCGATCGTCAATCATTAATTACCGCGAAGGCCGTTGCAATCGGGTCCGCGCGAAAGTGAGCGCCTGGAATTCGATATCGAACGCATGCCGCGTCATTAAACGTCAATTTGTTATAATTTTCATTTTTCATCAATTTCAGTGTTCCAGTGTTTTGAAAGTGAGCCATAATCAAATACAAAGTGAAAGTCAAAGAAAATCAATCAAAATCAATTCTAGTGTCATTCATTGTGTGTGAAGCAGGAGGAGTGAAGTAGAAGGGGAAAAAAAAGCAAAAAAATGTGCATCTGTCACTCATGATCATTTCTCATTCTTCTGGTAATGTCATTGCCACTTAGTTTAGTTGTAAGTTGTTACTCTAATCCAGTCTGGTATCGACACCATCATCATCACAGTCGGGCAGCGGCGAATCGGTTCTGCTACTGCCACGGGAGCAGTAGTAGGGCAGGGGCTGTAGAAGTAAGGTGATAACCTCAATATTACTAGACAGCAAGGAACATACATTTCGTTGGACGTTATCACTTCCAACAGCAGCCATTGCCATTGTTGTTGGTTTTACACATCCCCAGTAGGAGCGCCAACAACAAACGAACGGGAGTCGCCGGAGCAACGACATCATGAATTGGATACTTCTCGGTGTTATTGTCCTTTTGGCGCACAAGGAGTATGATGGGACATTTTTTGGCATGGCCAGTCCATCGCCATTACGTTTGCCAGGTGAGTCATTCGTTTTTTGTTTTCTTTATTTATTTTCCTTTTCTGTTCGATTGTTCTGTGTTCCCACGAACTGGTCTTGTTTATTTGATTTTTATTGCGTTTGATTCTGGCTATTGTGACCGGTTTACCGCTAATTTGTCAGACTTGAAACCTCTGTTTGGGTATTTTCGGGATGGAGTTGAATAATTTATGGGTCGATACATGTGTTACTTTCTGATCCACATTTGGCAGGCTCAACTTGACATTTCGTGGCGAATTGTTCTTCAAATGGAATTACATTGATGACATTAATGGCTCCGTGTGAGGTGCTAATTTTTGGTTTGTCACATTTACTTTACAACTTGCGAGTGGTGATGAATTTCGCAAGGTTTTTTATCAATGACACATACACAATCTGTCATAAAATGTCATCGAAATTGGATGACATGTGCAGGTGACATTGAATGGCATGTTCTTTGTTTCGAAGTCATAATTGATTGGCAAAATCCAATTATACTTGTATCTGCGATTGCAAACATTTTGTGAGAACTGAGTGGCAAGTCAGTGAATTGCAACGGTTAAAACTTTTTAATTGGTTTCTGACACTGAAAAGTTACACGTAAAGTGTTAAATTCTTTTGATTGTCAATAAAAATGTTGACTCTGACTAAGGAGTTCACTTGTCGCAAAAGTGTATGGGTGAATAAGCGAATACGACAATAACGGGATTGAAAATGGTTCGTTCGACATGAGCTAGTGCGCCATCTGAACATCAGTTGGCCATATTCCAATTTTACAAATGGAACACAAAATAGGATCAATAACAAAAATTGACAAACCAGCTTACATTGCATATTCATTCGCAAATATAAATACATATAGTAATAGAAGTATTTTATTGAGAATTTATGTTCAGGTCAAGAAGCAACAAGAAAACAAATTACTGAGCAAAAGTACTTAGTGATCACTGACGAGTGGGAGTTTGAAGAATCGGAATCACAGGTAGCGCCTTAGTTACCACCACTAAATTATAGATGCCGTTGGTAAAAATTCTTGAAAATCCAGATGAATTATCAGTATTGGTGTTCTAAGTCTCGAAATAGGGTAAATTATTCCAATTTGTAATCCATCCTGCTTAATAAACAAACGCTCCTGGTGAATAAAACCATATCTGGGCAAACATTATAAAACACATTTAACGAAGAAACGAAGTATAGAGGCGCCATTTGTACTTTGTCAATTAATGCCATGAAAGTAAAGGCACGCATAAACTTTTGACACAAATAAAATTAAATGAGTAAATAGCGTTTTATTGGGAATCAAAACTGAGATAAGTATAGACCCTCAATAAAACACGGCTTCTGACACATGACACATGACAGATGCTGAGTAAAGCCCAAATCATAACAGTGCTTTCATGCGATCGTGAAGGGTTTTATCGAGTTCACGAGAATGTTATGTCAAAAAGCGGAACCTTCAGTTTGCTAAACCACAAATGAAGGCGCGCTTTTGAAATGTCATATGTTCTGAAATACATTTTACAAGAAAATTACTTTAAATAAAATCAATATAAAAATTGAATTACTCAGGCAAATAGATGTCGAACTCCAAAAATTCAAATTAACTATCAAAAAGCAAAGTTAGCAGAGAATAGGTTCTCCTAGAACTTTGGGCTCGGCTTAAGTTATAACGTTCTGTGGGATTTCAACGTATGGTCGCTCTATTGTGACCATGAAATGAAATCCCGAGGTTTGGATGAACTTTTACTGAAACCTTAAAAAGGCCGTTCCCACCAACACTGAAGTGTTTTCAAATGTCATTACATAACAATGTTAAAGTGAAAGGCAAATCAGCTGTTTGTTGACAGGAAATAGTATAATTAAAAAACAAGTGTATACATTTTGACTAAATAGACAGAAGTTCACGCTGTGGGCTTATTCGGCTTGATAACCTCTCATGGACGGATGAACTCTAGGGAACTTAAACTAGGTTTCGCTAAAGTCGAGATGATACGAAACCTTGACAATCCGCCATACACTTTCGAGGCAACCGCGGAGGTTCAGAAAAATGTAATGAAACCTCGCGATTTCGTTTGGTATAAACATAGCATTATCCAAGGCATTTACGTAGATCCTACTTAAAATGTGATGTAGCCCTTTTGTGATATAGGCATTATTATGTGACAGAAGTTCATGCTCGCCAATGCCTATTATAGTTCGATCACCTAACCACTACTAAATATAAAATTCTACTACAAAACAATGATCGAATAAACTGATATGATGATAAAACAATTATCGAAACCATTCCTTGGCAAACTTTTGGGCACCTAAATTCTTCCTTTACTTACACATTAAATGTTTTAACTGAGATTGATATCTATTGTACAAATATTCTCTTGTGCGATTTAACTGCAATGCCACCCTATTGTCACTTCACTGAGCATTGAATCAGATTTTAAGTGGTTCAAATCTAAGTACATTTTATGAACAGCAACCCCAGAGGTTGTTATTCTTTTAATAGGTACTAGAAAAGTGGATTGATCAATTTGTGAATTAACAAAAAAGCAATTCTATCTTATAGGGAACTCAGTTCTCAGTAAATTTCAACATTTCAGAGAACAATTATGACAAGCATTTCGAAAAGAATTTCCATTAAATCTATTCCCAGAAGTACCCAGATTAGTGTCCATCGGGGTAAGGACATGTTCGCCTCTGAGATCCTAAATAGAATTTGCCTTCTTAGAATTATTGATGAAGCGAATAAAATCTATTGGAGCATTTAAAATGTCTTTCTGAGAACTAAATATTATTTTTGTATGGTTAACTAACTAGATGATGCCGCAATTGCCCTTTTGATGGCTGGATTGTTCATAACTCGATATACGACTGCTGAAAATTTCATCACAATTTTCACAAATGTATGGGTGGGACAAAGAGCCTTCTTCTTTGTGAGACCTGGGCTTTTAAAAACTCTCCAGTTAACCCCATTTGTGTCTAGCTGCCTACAGACTAGCTACTTATTCGTACTTTGGTTAGCGCGACACCAGTTGTCCGGCGAAGTGCGGGACGATCCCGATGTAGGACTTTTGGCCCGCAAGTGGTCCGCGCAATGTCCCGCTTTCAACTTATTCAAAATCACAAGCAAAATCGGATCACTATGTTTTGCGTACTTTTTCGATATTTGCTTGGACCATTGACTTGTAGCTCTATTTAAAGCTGCAGACCTGGTATCCTTTTCCCTGTTTTATTTAAATTCTTGCAGCAGAACTTTTAACATTTTTCTGATTTTTAGAATATTTTGAACACCATCCTTAAAGAAATTTGAAAGTTTTTTATCAATTTTTATCTGGATCGTCCGGCCTTCAACATAAAAATGCAGGTTTCTTACACGCATTGGATTTGCTTTTTAGCAGTTGATGTGAATGATTTCCGTTGTGAATGAAATTCCGTTTCTGCCGAATGTTACTTATAAATGTGTTTCTTATATCAAATCATTTTTAAATAGACAAACATAGTAAATACACGGTGTAAGACTTTACTGTCCGACTTATCCGCCTATGCAAATTTCTGTACTCTATTCCAAACTCAATTGAAATTACCTGGCATACTGTCATTCAAGTAAAGTTGCAACCGGATGTTGTCCGTCACTCCGCATCTATTTCCCGGATACACATTTAAAAGCACTGAATTCACGCTGGTGTTTCACATGTAAATTTTCACGGTTTCCTCGAATTTTTTGCCCACCAAAATACCAATTCATTACTACTTTACAGTGACACCCGGTGGTGATAAAATTATTCATTACTTTGCATGTGACAATTGCATTCATATCCTGACGAACCTACATACGTTAAATTTGATATTTCATAACTGTCATCGACGTTGTACTCGTATCTGTCACGTTTAAAAACTCAATCGCAATACGATCTGTTTCCTTTTGAATTTTTGTTTTGTGTTAATATGCGATTTTTGATGGCTCATAAATAAACTCAAATGTGAATATCCTGACGAATAACGTATAATTTCATGTCGGTTGTCGATTGTCGATTGTCATAATCGTTCAATAGCACGACGATGTGCCTTTCATAAAATGTCAATCGGTTGGGTTGTTCGCTTTACGGTATAATTTCCGCTTGACGTTCGGAAACGACGCATTTTTTATTTTTTCTCTCGTGTTACTCTAGATAGCAATTTTCAGACTTTAATTTGCATAAAATACCTGGGAAATGAAATGTGTTCTGTTGGCGAGGTGACGTTTAAATACAATAAATTGTCAAAATTCTTTGCAATCGGTGGTATGTGCATATGGTGGTGTAGACGTCATTCGTGGTTATTAGTGGGAAAATTAGAGGCCAACTTTGCCATTTAACTGTCCAAATTTATGCGATAAAACACCCGATGAGTGGGAGACGAATATGGTTATTGGTGCGTGTCCTATGGCCATTTCTCTGTCACAATTTTAATACGCGGAATTTGATATGTATACCACATACATACGTAAATGATTTAAATGGGTCGATGAAATATGAGTATTTTCCATGGACCCAGATTTTGATCAGTTGGCATTTTTTGCTCGGCAACATGGGTATGTAGTAGTTTGTTTGGAGTTGTGGGGGTATTTTGTTTTAGCAAATTTAAACGTCAGCAACTTTCACTTGTGTCTGTATGAAAATAAGTTTTCTTATGTTTTCTCTTCAGTTAAAAACGAAAATAGAGCAGTTCGAAAAATTTCGCTATTAAAATTGTCATTAAGCGTGCGTTTTTCGTAGTGCTCTATATCAAAGTTTCAATTCAAGAAAAATAGGAAAAAACAGTCACATGTAGGTAGGTAGGTGTATGGGTGCCTTTACGGCCGTATGGCCTTGGCTCACTTAGACCAAGAAAATGGGTCCATTGTGCCCTTAATAGAAACAAAAATATATTACTTACTACCGTGAGACCTTCTTTAACTATACTAAGCCATCCTGCTTCAATTGAGAACTTCAGAAGGCTTTTCAACTTTACACTACACAGGATTTCCATGTCCGCAAAGAAGAGTTTGCCCCGTTACTGCTTTCTTTTCCTTTCCTGGGCACTCACATAGCAGATGTTGGATAGATTCTATGCGTTCCTCATATGTGCAGCTTCTGCAAAATTCGTTGTGTGGTATGTTCAGTCAGGAAGGCAGATTCTGGCCTTCAGAGCGGTAGGGATGTGCTCTAGATGGACTGCTTGTAGAGCTGCGTCCATCCATAGACCTTCCGAACACCTCACTTTGCCGAATTTCTGAGCATCGTGTTCAGCATTCTCTCTTGTCAAAAGTCTCTGCAGCTAGTGTGTCTTCGATCATCCTGCCATATTCGAAGGAATACTGTCCATTTGGTTTCCCGAAATCCACTGCAGCTGTAGCAGGTTCCGAGATACCTCGCCTTACTAAGCAGGTCTACACTGTAATATACTACATTTAAATATACTTCATAGCCAAGTTAGAAACTCTTAAACCTTATGTTAAACTTTGCTTATTTGTCGTTGCTTGTAAATGTACATATAAGTTGGGCTTAGCTATTATACGGTTTTCTGCAACTAACTTCACTTCCATTTTAAATGTCAAATTCAAAACTTGGTTGTAGGTTTCATTGATAGCGCCAATAAATGATGAAAACGGGGCTATTCGAAAGAAATGTAAATGTCTATATTGAAATAATTTTGGATTCATTCCAAACGCATTCCTCCGAAATGAAATGCTCTGTAAATAAAACACCAATGTGACAATAGTTGATTGATGAGTACAATCCATGGTGGACGAATTATAAAGACAGTGTCCATTTTTGACATTGGTCAAATGTGTTGCTTAAGTAAGATGAAAGAATTTAATTCATTTATTAATGTCATTGTATAGCAAAATGCCAAAATGTTTACTGAATGATTATAATGTTTAGGGACATTTCAATTGTTGCAGCCTTTAACCTTAGGATAGCAACGGGTGATACAGCCCCAACGAATGAAAAAGTCTTCCCCATCACACATTCTCGTTTCATAATCGCTCTCTAATTTTTGCTATTTTTAAATTAACAGCAGAGCTTTCAATTCTAGGTCAAAGATTGCGGCGGTGGGTCGTACTTTTCTTTCTACAGGCATACCGAGAGTGACACGTCACCCCAGTTGATTACGTTACTACTTTTTTTTAAGTTTTATTTTGAAATTCTTATTTTTTCAGTTCACAGGGCTTTTCGATCAAATGCGTGACTTTGGAGACAGTGAAGATATGTCTTTCGTCCAAGAAACTGGGTACGACAACTTGCGCGAAATCCGGGTTGCCAACGTTTCCAGAACGCCCCATTAAGTATTGCCGAAAAAAATAAACTTTTTCGTTACTTCTTCCAAAAAATGAATTTTAATTAATTTTTCTACTACATTTAATAAGAGGTTTTTAAAAATGAAAGTTGCATTCTGATGTTTTTTCTGTTATTTATTTTAGTTGAATACACTGGTGTGCCCGCTCAACCCTGTTGATATTCGCGTATTGGAAAATTGCTTTGTTATCCTAAGGTTAAGTTTCTGTTGCCATACAAATTCCCTCGTTTACGTCACTCAGGGACTCTGTAGAACTCCACCACTTCCACCATGAGTGCAATTGAATTATTTTTTGAAAATGTACATACAGTGGACTCTCCCTAAGTCGAACTCTCCTTAAGTCGAAACTCTCTCTCGAACTCTCACTCGAACTTTTTCATCATATTTTATGTACATTTCCCTCAAATTTCCATACGAAACCCTCTCCCTAAGTCGAAACTCTCCCTAACTCGAACAGATTATGGTATCCGATGACAATTCGACATAGGGGGTGGCGACTGTGTATTCATAAACATTTTGCACAAGCAAATGAATAAGAAAAACCCTACCTGTTGAAAGTACATTCATAATCTGATTCTATTTTGAGTAACCAAGGACATGGTTGTCGGAATAGGAGACGGTCCAACTTGTAAAATATTTATCACTTCCTCATCATCATCAAATAATTCGAATTCCTTACTATAATTTTGAAACTCAGAATTTCTTTTTATTCACATATTTGTCCAAGGTCTGTCCTAAAGTACAACTTAAATGCTTATGATTCACTTATTGACCTTGACTGACTGACCTTAGCATTGGCTCTTCGAATCGTGTAAGCCGATAAGTCCTTCTTGTTTTGTTGAATGAAACTAAAATCGATCAGTTGAGTACCAGCAAACGGCCCTTAGTTTTGTTGGAGCGCGCGTCAAGAAAGGACATCAGCAAAGAGGAAATGCGCCATATCTTAGAGTTTTTCATCGATAAAGGTGAAAACGAAACACATGCGGCTGAAAATGTGAATATTATTTTTGATCATGACGCTTTAAAACCAAATCATACGAGGTTTTGGTTCCGTCGATTCCGTTCCTGTAATTTCTAAGTCAAAGATGTACCACGGCCTGGTATTCCAAATGTCGAAAAATGTCGATAAAATCATGGAAATCGACGAATCTGACCGACATGGAAACACTATTTCGATTGCCCAGGAGCTAGGCATTACACAAAAAACATTGAACAATCATTTGAACGAAACTGGATATAAAAAGAAGCTAGATTTTTGGGTACCACACCTAAAAAAACTCTTAGACCGACTTTCCATCCGCTATTCACTCCTGATTCGCAACAACATAGACTAATTTCTGAAGCGGGTATTGACTGTTGACGAAAAGTCGATCACTTACTACAACGTCAATCGAAAACGGTCATTGTCGAAGGGCAGTGAGTCGGAGCAAATGGCAGCGAAGACAGGATTGACAGCCAGGCAGGTCTTTCTGTGTGTTGGGTGGGATTGGCAGGGAATCATCTACTTTTAGCTAAACTTCTATTTTTGTTACCAGTTGGACCTTCTGAAGGAAGTAATCGCTCAGAAACTGTTAGATTTGTCCGGTAGGAGAGGAATTGTGTTGCCTCAGGACAACGCCAGGCCACATAAATCGATAGCCACTCGCTAAAAGCCCCGGGAGCTTGGTTGTTTGGTCTTTATGCATCAATCTTATAATCCGGACCTAGCATCAAGTGATTACCTGTCTTTCAAGTGACGTACTTGAGAAATCTAGTTACCGCTTGAATGTCTATACATATCTCGTCGTAAGCAAGTGAGTATAACACCTGCTCTTTGTGCTTAAATGAATTGGATTGGAAACCCAATCCCACAACTGGCCGACTGAAGCTTTTATCTCTTAAGAGCACCAGCACCCAAATGCCTTTCATCCAATTCGACCTTTCCAAACTGCTAGTTTCGGAAATAATTGAAATGAAATTGGGGGCGGGACATGAAAGGGCAATTCCATTCATTATCACAAACCTTTGAAAGTAATTTCAAGTATTGCATCACACATGTAACCAATCAAGTGGACTAATTGATTATCGTTAATGACATTTGTGAAGTTTACCTCGCATTGATTCTGATAACCACTATTTGCTAATTTCATTGACCAATGCTTAGTAATTCTGTCCACCCAACAGAGCCTACTTAAAGCAATTGGATTTTAATAATGCGGCCAACTTCAAAGCGTGACCTTCCGAACTGAACTGCATGTGTTATTGTTGAGTCCAAAGTCAGGGTCAGTGACACTTGTGACAACTCATGCGGCTCTTGTCAGGGACGTGTTTGCTCGATTAAAGGGAAAACAATTTCATTCATGGCAGTTGATTTCCACACATTCTTTAAAATGTGATTGCAAAGAGAGCTGCTGAGCATGAGGTTACACGCGCCACCGTTCGTCGATTTTGTTTTGAAGGACATTCTGGAATGAACACCTCTCATTTCTGTGTTGTGCGCAGAAAAAGGGAAATTCACTTTTCATCCCTTTCCGAATTGCAACATCATTTGCGCGAGATGCCGGTGTCAAGCGTGGCGCAGCATTAATTTGTCATGTTATGCATTTTCCCTTTCACCGGCGCGACTTAATACTTAATTAACCATAACTCGGCGCATTAACAAATGACTGGCATAATGACCAGCACAGCATTGCGAACAGATACAAATTAATCGATGGGCATTACAATCACTCGTCATTAGTGCGCCATTTCGGCTTAATTAAGCAGAAAACTCCGTATTTAGCAGTTCTTCTAATAAAAGCGAAGAACTCCTTGCAGGAGTAGACACACTCGGCACATGAAGTGAATAAAGGTCAAGACAAGCGCCCTCATTAAGCCGCTTACGATCAACACGTACCGCAAATAAACACACTCGGCAGGGGCAAAAGTTCTTAACCTCAAATCTGCAAATTCGAAAACCCGACTAATATATAGTGAGAGAGAGAGAGAGATAGGGCATACGAAAAGTAATTTCACGTCCATACATCACCAAAAAATGCCAACCAGCATGCCAGCAAAACAGCCAAAAGCAAATCATCAATCACTCCAGAGCCAATCCGCACAATCATGTGTGCTACACATGTTCGGCAGCACCGAAACAGATTTGAAGAGGATTGACTTACCAAACGAACACAGCCCTCAGCATATTCCCTAGACAATTTTGCGAGGCTCTTCGCAACACTACCTCGGCCTCCTTGCCGTGTGGCTGTCAAATGCAAAGTTTTATCCATTCTCTCCGCCTCTGGAGAATGTGGGACACAAGTGAAGACAGGAAGACGACAAACCTTCCGAGGGGAAGAATAATAAAGTTTATTATTAACTTTTCCTTTCCAACAAGCCGTACATGCATGACAGTTCGGTTAATGAAATTTCAATTAAAACCGAAAGTGACAACCGGTGAGTCACTGTTGGTTGTTGCCTGATGGCTGCTGAATGCTTAGCTGCCGCTTGTTGTTGTCACAAATTTAAATTCAAATTCACTTTAAACTTTCTTCCATTCATTTTCGTTCGGGCAATTAGCATAGAACTCCATATGCGAGCTTCACGTGCTTCCTGCTTCGATGCGATAGCGACTGAATGGAATCAATTGTCTGCTGTGCGGTGGTGACACTTCTTGATGTTTGAAACAAATCACACATGTCATTGAGGCCATCGCCGCCAGTTTGCTGGCACAGCGCCAACTTATTGAAAAACAGACAAGACACACAGTGTGTCGGAGAGATAGATTTCTCCGACGATAAGTCCTCGATTCATGTCAATCAATTCGGTCTAGTGGAAAAGTTGGACAAGCACCACCCACAATGCCGAGGCCACCACTACTATCCATCAAAAGCGCAATTAGTGCGAAAAATCGTCGGAGCTCGTTTTCAGCGACGGCAGCACACTAGCTGACAGAAAGCTGAATGTCAAAGGCGATGAGTTTTTGTTGCTCATTCTCTTATTCAAGACGCTGTTTTCTTCGTGTTTTTTTTCCTCAGCTGGACTTGTGGCATTTCCATTCGTTAATCTCAGTTCGACTTGGTTCCGGCTGAGAGTTTTTCTATTTGACACAATTGAGTCAGAGACGGGTACGATCATTAATTGCCGTCAATGGGGGCTTGCGTGTGGACGTGCCGGCGCGGCGGCCGCATGACACTGCGATGGCTTAAGAAAGTTCCCTGCACTGTAAGGTGTGAATTCTCGAAAAATCCAAGAAGACAGTTACATGTGTGGAAACTAGTTTACACTTCCGTTGCAGGTCAAAGTAAATTGGTTCAATTAAGACGGTGTACACTCGTACTCGTGCAGTCTCGCATTATTAACGTGTCCATAATTGCATTTAATTGTGCAAAAAAAAGGCAACACGAACAGACCAAGTGAGCATCAAGATGTCTCGTGTGTGATGTAATGCGACCAGCCTCACGGAGGCTGCGAGGAGGACAATCATCGCATGTGATGCGTTCGGCAAGACGTGCAATTTGAAAGCAGTATTTGCATGAAACGGTGCTGCATACTGAACAGAGCCGGTGTGCACGGGATTTCAGCTGTCATGTGAGATGCGACGGCTTCAATTTCGAATGGTGGCTGTTTTGATGACGGAACACGTGTGCAGTGACGGTTCTTTGGAATGCCACAGGCGAGCGAAACTACTGTCTTTTAAAATGCCGGGAAAGTTCTAGCTCGGTCAACCGAGAAACGATTCTAAAATAAAAAAAACAATGCAAGCTATGAAGGGCGCGTTCGCAACTCGGTTATTTTTGGCAGTGCCTTCGAAGTGGTTACAGCAGTAATATTTGAAACCGCTGGCGCTGACGTTGGCTTTCGACGCACGCAATTCACTGGCCATGCACCAAATGCTGGTCATCAGTTGTAAATTGTAAAAAATGATGAAAATTTGTGGATCATAATAGAACTTAAGTCGTAAGTAAGAAGCACGTCATTAAAAAATGAAAAGTTTCCCTATGGGCGAGCTTTTTGTGTTCTACGTCCACTTTGCATGACAGCCATTTCTGTTTGGATGTCACTTGACAGCTGGCATTTCAATGTCATAGAGTCGATGACAATTGATTGAGATGCACGTAACGTGCGAACAACGTGTTGAAGTTATTAAAACATTTCATTTAAACAATACGCGGTAAAAATCTTTATTAGCTAAGAAGCGCATTTCAACTACGTTGGGATTGTTAATGAACAAAGTAGACTCCGTTGGTTTTTCGTTACAAGCATTATTTGGTATGTGTCTTCGTTTTTTACTGCTCGGCCTTGTATGGGCCGGTGCCCTAAAATGGTCTCAGCTATATTTTTCGTGGGTGAGCGCAAATTCAACCACTTGTCGTTGGCGTTTAAGTTAAGCGCAGGCATTACGGAGATGTTCTCCCTTAGTTGCTGTTCGTAGGTTTTGGAAACCTCCAATTCGTCCCTTTTGTTAAGTCAGAACACTCATCGCATGATGACCCCTGTTGTGTCCCAAAAATAATAAATTTGTTTACTCTTTTAAAATTTAAATCTAGTAGTATTATGTTCCTCAAAGCATGCATTTGAATTCCATTTGAATATTAACACAAACTAATACGCTCCTAGTAGGCTTTTCGTAGTCATGTAAACGCACATCAGATGAATGCACTGAACGAATATAAATCTAGTAGGCTTTGCGTAGCCATGTAAACTCACTGAAATAGGCGAAAATTATGCTCTCGTTCATTATATTCACTTGATGGAGCGTGCTCGTGCCGAAGGGACACAAATTGTAAGTTTGCATATATCTTCTTTGTAATTAGTTTGTAATAAGTTTATTGTAAAATTATTACAGAGTATTAAACACCACTTTTCAAGATACACGTTTAATAAACGAGTTTCCCTGCATTAGCGCCATCAAGACAACCCCGCACTGGTCATCGCAGGCAAATCAACAACAGATGCAATCCAAAGTATAAGGATCAAAATGGAAAAACATAGTGATTCCTTAAAAACTGTGCATAGGGTGGTAGTTGATTTTGAAAAAGAGTTGGATAGACAACCAAGAGATCTGATATGGGTGGCGCTAAGAAACAGAGGAGTTCCAGAAACCTGCCGGAGTCACCGAAAAGCTTGCAATCAAAGTCGGTGTACACCAGGGAACCGTCTTAGGACCTTTGCTGTTTATTGTTGTCCTTGATTATCTGCTTGAAGGAAAAGAGACGGACCTAAAAGTGCATCAGTTCTTCTTTGCTGACGATGGAGCCATCATTAGTGGTGATCAAACTTCCCTGCAACTGCCTATTCTCCGATCCACTCAGGCGTAAGCGTAGGGTGAATGAAGTGGAGGGAAAACTCAGCCATATTCTGGAACCGAAAAATGCCCCCTGAGTTGAAAGGAAGGTTGTACGTCCAGAGCTCACATACGGCTCACAATGTTGGACAGCTTTGTCTGCGATGAAAACGCTTCGCATGACAGCAGGAGTAACAAAGATCGATAGAAAGAGAAGTTCGAGGATCCGAGGAAGCCTTCACGTCAAAGAACCCATCTCTAAAAAGGTTAAGGATGCCGGCTCAGCTGGTATTGTCATGTTCAAAGGAGAGATCCTTCGAACCCCATTAAAAAGGCAATATCAATCAACTTACCAACGCAAGAGCGAAAGAAAGGCAGACCTAAAAACTCCTGGATCACACAAATGCAAAAACACGAGCATTTGATGGGCCTCAGTGATGATGTGATCCGAAACAGGCAAGCGTGCCGATATTTGTTGAGGTCGAATCGGCGAACCGCACAGGCGGCCCAGTAGGGATGCAGCAAAGTGGGAGGGTTATAACCTCCATAATTCGGATCATAACGTCGTCGAAAAAGAAAAGAAGAAGAAGAATACTCATCGCGTTAGAAAAATGTACTCAACTGAATCGTATGTACTTTTCCGCCTTTGAATACGCCAGGCCCTGTAACTTCTTTTTCATTACAATGTGTTGACTTCATATGCGCAGGCCAACCAAATTTGTCTAAGTCAGTAGGATTTGATGGCATACATCCCAATTTTATTAAGATTGTTTTACCTATCGTATGTAAGTATATCACACACATATTTAATACCATGGTTACAACGGGTGTTTTTCGCTATTATGTGGAAAGTGGTTAAGATTATTCCACTCCCCAAATAAATCAGAGTCTTGGCCGATTGCGATACTTCCATTTCTTACCAATAAGAATAATATTGATGGCGCGACAGTCCGAGGTGGACCTGGGCCTAGCCTCTCAGCAACCACTCGTGTTGTACGTGCTGTTGTTTTTCCACGAGTGGAAGGGGCCAACAGTCTTATGCCGACTCCAAACGGCTAAGTTGAGAAGCTTTTTCTAGACAGGAATACTCTTTGAGCATTGAGCAGTTGATTCGAACCTAGGATCCTCTGCGTAGAAGTCGACACACTAACCCACTACGCCACGGCGACTTACTCTTACTCACTCTCGACTCACTTAATCTTAATGTAAACTTAAATTAATTAATAATTGCAAATTGATACATCATACAAGTCAATTTTTGTTGAAACGCACTCAAAATAATGCAGCCATCCTCTATCCCTTCTTTCGAATATTTACCCAATTCGTAAAAAAATCAATTTTAGAAAACACAGAAAAAGCACACCTCTACCGAGTTGGACATGCCTTAAAATTAAGGCCACTAACAAAACTGCCACACATCTTAGACTTAGGCCGGGGACAGTTGAGTCCATTTAGTTACAGGAGTGCACTCTACCGAACTTAATGCTTCTTCAAAACGGATAGCGTTTTCAATATCGAAAGGATATTTTCTTCACAATAACAATTTAAAATTGAATGTTAACACTAAGGTATTGAGTTCAGAATCAGTTCAACATTGAATATATGTATCAATTCTTCAACAATAAATATGCCATAGATGAGGTCAAGTATTTTTTTTTCTTTTTTTTATAATTTGGAGGTACCTGTGCACATTGGTCTTAAATACCTGCGGGATTTAGTCTGTGGGAAATATTAGGCTGGGAAGAGCATTCCATATTCGTGCATTGCGGCTGAAGAACGAGTCTCTGAATTTGACTGTCCGTCCAAAAGTAGTCTTAAGGGTAAATCGACGGGCATTCCTGTCGAACGGGTATTGCGGGTGAATTCATGGAGAGGAGGAATGCAGTTGGCTGGCTCACTTGAGCATCGTTTGTTGATAAAACCATAAAACACGGACAAAGAAGAGACGTTACGTCGATGTTCGAGCGAGTCTAATGACGCCGCGATATTGTTGTCTCCCATAAGTTTTATCGCTCGCTTTTGGATTCTATCAAGTAGGTGCAGTGTGGTCTTGGGCGCACCAGACCAGATATGAGCGTTATAAATCATCAAGCTTGGGGCGGATGTACGCCTTATAAATTAAAGCCAAATCAGAAAGGGTGAACTATTTCTTGCATCGATTAAGAAAACCTTAACATTTCGCAGCATTTTTGGCGACCTCAAATATGTTATCCAACTAAGTGTTGTGTTGATACACATTCCAAGGATGGAAAGTTTTCCGGTTTCATCGACACAAGCGCCATTCATGGATAATGGCTGATAATCAAGGGTTCGCTTAAGTGACAGCCGACAGCATTGAATTTTTGAAGCATTGAATTCCACTCTATTGTTTTTTCCCCAGTTAATTATGCTGTCAATGTGCTTAACATACGCTGCCGTTCCAATTCTATGGCCGAAAGGCGGGGTCGTGAGCCTTGGAAAGAATATGAAAAGCTGAGGGTGCTGTTATCAGCGAAGGAATGGGTTGGATTAGAAGTAGCAGACAAGAGATCATTTATAAAAATGAGAAAGAGTGTCGGAGACAGAACTGAGCCTTGGGGAACACCAGCATTTATTTGGTGGATATCAGACTTAAACCCATCCAAAACAACTTGAATTGAACGGTTCGAAAGGTAGTTTCTAATCCATAGAAGAAGAGATTCATCGATACCATAGGCACGCTTTTTCGACAGGAGAGCTTGATGCCATACTCTGTCAAATGCTTTAGCAATGACTGGTTCCACTTTTCGGTGAGATAAGCTATCAGATCACCAGTGGACCTGTCGGTCACTAAGAAGCTTCTGCGATTCAAGATATTTCATAAGCTGACGATTTATCAGCTTTTCCATGACCTTAGAAACAAGGAACGTAAGTACTATGGGTCAGTACGAGATGGGTGACGAAAATTCGCCCTTTTTAGGCACGGAGTGGACAAATGCAAATTGCATCTGCTCGGAAAGAGGCTTAATAAGAGTCACACGTCTGATAGTTGCATTGCAATAATTTTTTGGCCCGTTTAAACTTTTTATTTTTATTTTAATTGCTTCAAGAGTTACAATATGTTGTCGCACAATTTACAGTAAATTACATTTTTAGAGATATGACATAATACTGTCTTTCAACTAGATCATTATCTAATATTTTTTATATATATATTTATATATATTTTTTTTATGAGTTACCACTTTTAACAGCTTTGAAACAGTGAGGAAAATCATGAAAAAAAAACCTCAGATTAGAAAAAAAAAAATAAAATAAAAATAAATAAATAAACAAATAAATAAATAAATAAACTAAAGATCATGAATACAAATAAAAACAGAGAAATAAATAAATTAAAAATAACTAAATAAATAAAAAGGTAAGTAGATAAATATATAAATAATCAAATAAATAAGTTAACAAAGAAAACAATAAATCGATATATAAATCATAGATAAATAAATAAATAAATACATAAATGTATAAATAAAAAAAAGAGAAAAAAAATAAATAAATAGATATATAATGTATACATGAATAAATAAATAAGTATGTAAGATAAATAGCTAAGAATATACGTTTAAAATGATTTAATGATCACAAACGAAATTGTAGATATCATAAAAAATGCAATTGGTTGATTAGTAGATTGTCAGGAATATTGCACCTTAGCTTTAAATTATTATTAAGTTTGCATATTCTGGAGGAGACCAGTTCAACATTAGCCATATCGTGTACATCCAATGTAGAGTGATACCAAGGGAGATTAAGCATCATTTTCAATATTTTATTTTGTGTAATTTGAAGTTTTTTAATATTATATTTGGCACAATTACCCCAGACCATACACTCACAAAGCAAAATTGATTGAAAGATCGTCTTGTGAATAATGATCTTATTTTCTTTCGAAAGTAAGGACTTCATATTAATAAACGGATATAAAATTCCTATTGCAAGATTGACTTTGTTAATTGTTACCAAGACCTGTTTATTGAAAGTCAGTTTGTGGTCCAAAAATATGCCTAGGTACTTAACATTTGGCCTCCATTCTATTAAGTGACCATTAACGCTTAACTGATTTGCCGGGAGAAAGCAAGGCCTTCTTTTCCTTGTGAAAAAAATGGTTTGAATTTTTCCGGGGTTAAGTTTAATTTTCCACTTAGAAAGATAAGATTGCAAAACTTCAATTGCATTTTTTAAATTCGTCTCAATATTGAGACCGAACACATGCGAAGATAGTATTGCAATATCATCCGCATAAATAGCAATTTCACAATTTGGAATCTTTGGAATATCAGACGTAAATAAATTATAAAGAATGGGACTAAGTACAGATCCTTGGGGTACACCTGCACGAAAATTGACTACATCAGACTCACTATTATTGACAAAACTTTAAAGCAACGATTAGATACAAAACTTTGAACGATTTTGCAGAGAAATTGAGGAAAACTGTTGCTGAGTCAAAAGCTTTTTCTACATCCAGTAAAACCATTCCTGTTGATTTATCTATTGAGCGATTGCTCTTTATAATATTGCATATTCTCAAAGCTTGGTGAGAAGTACCATGAAACTTGTTCCGGTTTTCATCAGTAGGGTTGGCTTTGTATGTCCGGAAATTCAACTCTCTCATCCTGATAGCCTGTTTACAGCTCGAGTCATACCATGCGTTTGCTTTGGGCTTGATACTCTTCACTCTGTGAGGAATGAAGGTTCTCATGCCCAGCAGAAGAATGTTTGTGATCATATCAGCAGCGGCATTTATCAGGATGGGAGGTGAGAAACAGATCCAGGGTGTTGGCGGAATGATCTGCAATGTCAGGTATTCGTGTGGGCTCATTTACTAGCTGGGCCAAATTGTTTACCTCAGCATCTTCCTTCGGTGTTGTCTAGCCTGAATGTCGAAGCCAATTAGAATTGTGTACATTGATACAATTCTTGAGATCGAATCGGCATCAAATTCGTTAAAAGTTGAACTGGTATCCAAGCTTGAACTTCTATAAATAAAGCAGTAGTAGATTAAATGCTTAAGGACATGGAGTTTTAACCACAGAAAATAAAATTCCGAATTGGAACAGAGGCCGTATTGTGGTTGAATTTGGTAAGCTTCATCACTACGCACGTAAATGGCGAGATCGCGGTGTAAAAAGAAAAACCAGCACCAAGCTATATCCAGGCAGGTTCAAATCCGATAATTCGGTATTCTCACATACCTGTGATTCACTCAGCGCCAAGGCAGCTGGTTTGTAACGGTTTGCAGCGAAGAGATTCACTCTAAGCCCACGCACATTGCTCACATCAACCCTAAATCTTCCCATAAAGGACAAAAGGAAGATATAAAAGAACCAACTCCGACTGCGAGTGGTGAAGCAGTAATGAGAAGTGCATATTCAAAATTATCTTCCAAACAGCGGTCGATGTAGGTGTTATGCCCATACATCGATTCGAGTTTTCAATCAATAGCCGTGATGTGAAGTAATTTTCAGAAAAACGATTCGCAGTGGCTTTGATTTTTATCTGTCAAAATATATGAAAAAGAAATTGATTTGTTCGAAATTGATGTCAAAATATATAAAAAAAATCGAAGTCGAATTTTTATCGGCAACCACTTTTCGCTGCCCATATTATAGGCAGTAGGTTATTGTACGTGCTTTACGTGCAAAATCTTACTTCACTATTTATAGTTTTTTTTTTTAAAAAAAAACGGCTATTATATGAATTTATAGGCAATACGTTTCTGAATTAAATAAATTAGTTCTTTCTTTTCTTTCTCAGTAACTCATGTTCACAATGATCTTCATTAGAATACAGGTTAGTGAAGGCTGTAGAGCGCTCCATTAAAAAGCCATAGCAAGGCAATCAGATACTGGAGTTCATTCTCCTTTTGGATAGTTTCGATAAGCAACTCACAGTACGAGTGTCCACTGCATTGCCGGCAAGATTCAACAAAGAAAAAAGCACCACTCGTCCGCATACCGAGGATATGCGGCAGACATACATACATACATGAAACAATCACTCTTCGCCCTCGAGTGATGGATAATTCCTCACCGTGGCGAATTGAATCCCACACTCCCCCTCGCTGACCATCTGATAAATCGATCCATGGTGTCCATTAAGGAATTGTTTCAGAGCTCCAGAGTTCCGTCACAAAAGCATTATCAACAACTAATCCCCTCTACGTTGCACAAGTCGACTAATCCGGATAATCGTGCCACTCCCCACTCCCCAGATCCGCACATCCTTGCGACTGTGTCGTGTAAAAGCCATTCAGATAAGAGATTAAATCTTCCGAAAAATATTTTATTCCGCCCATTCCATTTGAAACTCGAAACGTTGTGCAATTAACATTTTGAGAATAAAATTTCAGAGTTTGGCAGTTAAAAACTTGCCCGTTCCCTTAAATTGCTGCCGTAAGCCGGATGAGCATTCAGCATGCGGTACACAGCATGCGGCACTCGGTATTCCCATTAAATTTGCGAGCACTCGAATGCAAGTAATCGTGTACACTGACACGCCCCATACGCCCGTACGCCCACACACCCAACGCTCTGACAAAACTGACAAGTTGACAACCAGGCACACCACCACCTAGCATTGCACGTCCTCAATGGGCTGCAGGAGTGCACACAGAGTGCGCCAAACATCCGCCCCACACTTCAAATCATCTCACCTGTGGACGCTACGGCCGTAGGGGTGATACGGAAAAATACACATTTTCATTAATTACAGGTATTAAAAGAGGATTTCCATTTGTAGCCTTCTGCGTAATCCAGCCGCATCAGGACTAACAAAAACAAACAGGATCCGAAGGCCAGTGGTGTGCGTCAATTTGGCTGCAAACGAATCCATGGATGCAGGCTCTCTCGCACTCCCATCAGAGCAGAGAATCCTTGGGAGCACATCCGGACGAGATGTGAAGCGTCTGATTGCAGACGCTACATCCCAAAGGACGGCCCCAATCCATGTCCTCGGATTTTCGATACCACTGGTCATTGTCATCGTTATCCGTTCCTTTTGTCTCATCTGTGTTGCCATAATAAGCAAAGTCTCTGTCGCTGTGGCGTTCCGGCGAAGTTGTTGATGCCTTTAGCACTCATCCCTTCTCTTTCTCTCTTTCTCTCTCTCTCTCCCTTTCCCACTTGGCCCGCTGGAACTTTTGTGTTTGCGCTTTGTAACCGGGCTGGGAACGGGTCGATGTGTGTGGGGCTTTGAAATGTTGCCAAGTGCGACTTTGTGCAGACGAACTCTTCGCTTTTTGTCTGTTTCTTAATGGAAAGTTGCACTTCGTATCTGCCGTTTCATCGAGGAACGGATTTTCTTTGCCACCTCTCTCGTCCGTTCGCACAGGACGCTTCCCAATTGTGTGTGTATATGCACCGCTCTTGGCATCGAACTAAGGTGATTCTGTTGTGTTTGAATTTGAAAACAGTTGAAGTGGCTATCTGGCGAATGGGGTGGTTCCGTGGCGAACGGAATTCATGGCGACCGACTCGCCGGTCGAGAAGCTTTTCAAAAACACCATCTCTACCCGCGTCGCATGCATTAGAAATCGTTCTCTCTTGCCAGACATGCTTTCGGTGGGAATGCCAATAAATCTCCGGTCAAGGCCAACTGTGCTTCTGTTTGCTGTGGATTCATTGGTGGTTTTTTTTTTCGCTTTCTTTGCTGTGCTTGAAGGAGATCTTTGTTTGAAGTTGCTGCTTTGGCGTTTTCTGCCTTTTTTCTGCGGTAGATTATGGAGGCGGTTGTGCAATAGTTGCACTTGGCCACTGTGTATTCATTCACGCTCTTTGAGGATGGTTTCATGGGGATGAGCGAGTGAGCCTCTTGGAAGCAAATATGCGGTGATCAAACAACGATGCCCCTATTGAATGAGTCGATACTGAGCCAAGGAGTTCGTTTTTGAAATGCGCTTCGCTGATGTGGACTCGTTGGATTGGACTTCGACTTTGATGTCATACTTGTGGTTGACATTGGCATGACTGTGGACTAGGAAGATGGACAGGCCTACAGAATGCCGGAAGCAATGCATGAAATGTATTCTCTTGGAGTAAGACTTGTGTTCAAGAGTGATTTGTGTTTGTTGAAAAAATTGCTTGAATGGGCAAGAAATACCTAGCGAGAGTGTCCGACAGGGGTATTCTCTTAATTCTTAAAGCGTTCTTCGAGCTGGAGCAGTGTGATTCATACATTTATTAGGGACGAATTAGAATCAGTTTCTGGACAAGATATGCATGCTTCTTCAGTCAATGTTACCCTTGATTCGGCAGCGGTGGGTAAAGGGTGACCAGATAAAAATGATAATTTTTCCAACTGTAACATTTAAGCAAAGTTAGTAATGGACAGTGCCGAGGTCCAGCATATAATCGCCTTTGTCAACCGCTGCTACATCGGTGTGTCTAAACAACAAGGCTCTCCTGACTGGAATGCCCAAATTCATGCTCTACTAAAACTCTCATTTTGCCAGAGCCGAAAGCTAGACGATAAGCAAGGCAAAAATGCGCCGATGGCACTGACTTGACAGCATTGAGCACATGTTCATCAATGCTCCATATTGCGAATTTGAGCTCCCGGGTTCGAAAAGCAGACTTCCTTGCTTTGTTCGCTGGAAGGCGAGTGCCCGATACCACCAAGGATGGAAGGCAGCTATTGCTCGGACTCTGATCAACCATAGGTCGCAGCCCTGACAAGTCAGCGAGTAAGTATATTTCAGCGATATTCTACATCGTTTCACTCCTGCTGAACGTGCCGAAATTAACAAATATGCTATCCAAGTTCCGGCTCAGTTACAAATACGCAAAGTAAATTTTCGGTTGTGGTTATGGTGTCAGCAATTCTTTCTACTGCGGAAAAGTGGAGTGAGTACGCTCTTTTTGACCATAAGCCAGCGACCAAAAAGCGAAATGAAGAAAACGTAGCCGCCATATCGGCCAGTATTCGAATGAGAATCAGAAATGTGGATTCGTCGCTGTTCAGCTAAATTGGGCATCGCCGGCTTATTTTGCGGTTAGATTTTGGCCCGTATTCCTTGTGCTGTGCTTTGTGCTGACCCAAGAATTGAAGCCGGATAACCAACGTCATGAGTGGGACATTAGAAATATCGCCAGAGAGCGAAAAAATATCATCTCCGATGAGGCCCATTTTTAGCTAAGCGTTTATTTCATTATTGGAGTGAGCAAAATACATAAGTGTTCAACCAAGCATCAGTGATTCCACAAATGTTGATTTGATTCAAAAGGACTAGCTGATGCTGTTGTAACAATTTGCGGTGTAAGTTGTAACGTGTTCTAATCAATCCCGTAGGTTTTTTGATCATTATTGCTGTAAAAAGTGTACGTATTCGTTACCGACTAACGAGTATTCAATGAAACGTTACTCATCAATGTATATCGTTACTATTAAGGTGTCGTTTCCATTTTTGTATTCACTTTCTGACCGTATCTGTACTGATTTTGATGTGTTGTGCCACGATATTGTCTGACGGCATACAGTGTAACCACAAGTTAAATTATTTATAAATCCTAGAAGCTTCAAAAACATGGGTGCCAACAAGGGTTTTTACACCACTTTTATTATTACAGAAAACATTAACAAAAACAATTTAAAATTAATAGGGTTTAAAATGAATGTGTGGAAACACTGATGGCACACCCTTTTCCGTGCTGTGTCTATGTTATGTCTCTTTCAATAATATGCGAATTTAGAATTTTTTAGGAGAAATACGATCGTATTACTATGTGTCTAGCACCCTCGGTTAGATATATTTGGGATCGTATAGAGTACGATTTATTTATTCGTATCGGTAGGTATCGATACGGTATAGTACAGTTTTTATACATTTGTTGGGTATACGTTAGTCTTGAAAATGCGAATATTTTGTGAACGTTTGTTTTGATTTAGTAGTGTATTTCTATTTTTTTTAAAGAGGTAGGTATAATGGCAAGCGTTCTACTAAAAGAAACAATGGTTATTTGTATGGTTAATTTTTGTGGGAATTTTGTAATTTTTCATATCATCATGCTGGCATTATGAGCCTTTGTTTCAAGTATTTAACAAAAAAGTGCATATATTTCATGCATACCTAAATACTTTATTCAGTTGAGTACAACGTTCCTATTTAAGGTCCTAAAATCAAAAGAATAGGTTTTAACATAAAATTATCAATTTTGAAGTAAGTAACGAAAGTAACTAGTGACGATCGACTAAATTGGTCGTTACACTTACAGCCCTAATGATCATGGGCACTGTATACCAGATCCACAAGGGTCAGGTTATTTCAATCCTGAGGAAAGAACTTATCCCAAGGCGGGACAAATAATGCAGAACATTACTTGGCATTCCAGAAACTCAGCGATATACATATGTTTACTGATTCGACAGAGAAGAAAGCACTCTTAGAGAAGAAAAGAATACACAAAAGCAATAATCAGTGATAATATAGGTTTTTAGATTCCTCATCCGCGGAAAAAGATGTGCTAACTCTGTGCCTAATCTGTTGCCAACCATTTTCTCAAGTTTTGTCTGACGAGAAATTGGTGTGACCGTGACCACCGCACAAAAGGATCCGTACGATCATATGACTGCATTAACAATGATTCGGAGGAGGACTCTCAATTTAGATTTTTACAGTCTTAACTTTTACTTTTTCTTTTAAATAAATTGTCATCAATATATCACGATCTATGTTACAACATATCCCGTATACGGAAAACTTTGTAACAGTTGGCTTTTTTTCAATATTTTACCTGGAAAAATGTTAAACATATTTCGATTAACTTTTTGAATAAATTTGTGGTTGAAACGTGATTTTTTAATTGGCTGAATTATATCCAAAATTGTATGAGCAGCATCGATTTTCGGAAAAAAAGTTTTACTTTTTGCCCCACCTATTGTTTATGGGATAGGTAGGGGATATATATTTATTTTATATTTGTTCCTGCTTTGAACAGTAAATGGTAATATTACTATGCAAAAAAAATACAGTGCAGTCTCGATTTTTGCAACCAATGTTCAATACCAATGTACCAATAACAAAACGTAGAAGCCCGAGAAGAAAAAGTTTCCGACGATAGTGCGTAAAAGGGAGTTATTGATATACAGCCCAAAGTGAAATTAGAAGCCGTAATAAAATGCTTTACCATATACTTGTAGTGACCACAGCAAAATGACTTAACCATTGAAAAAAACTGCAACCGCAAAATATGCGGGATAAAGCTGCTGCCAAGCGATCTTTTGCAAAGCAACGGCTGAGTTTTAAATATTATGTAAATGATATTTTTTTTGTACAATAGGGATTCAGGATATTTTATTCATACATCAAATAGTACTCATATTGCTTTTTTAGAGTGTATATCTCGATATAAGCCGTGTTTTCTATCTATAGTGAAGTGAAGTTAGATTCAGAAAAACGATTCGCAGTGGCTTTGATTTTTATCTGTCAAAATGGAAGAAAAGGAATTTTATTTGTCCGAAAAAAAAATTGGAAGTCGAATTTTTATCGGCAGCCACTTTTCACTGCCGATATTATAGGCAGTTGCTTTACGTGCAAAATCCTACTTCACTTTTTAGATTTTTGAAAAAAAAAACACGGTTATTCGATTTTTTCAAGAGTTCATGTTTTCAGTAGTTGCTATAATCGAAATTACACTGTACATACAATTTTTATTCCTGGAGTCGTGTTTGAATTTCATGTTTGATTAGAACCCAGGCGTCAGTATGCTGTAGTTTCACTTTTGCGACTGACTGTAATCTTTGGAATTGCGAATCACTGTTAGGTACATAGTGCCTATTTGATAAGTACGTGTGCTTTCAAGACAAACCCTTCAATGGGTGAATTAAAGAAATATGTAATTTTCGTGTTCCAATACTGACTAAAAGCAGGGGCGATGTTTTAAAATACTGCTGCACACGTTAATGGAATCCAGGCTAAAGGCAACGTCCAGTGTCGATAGCAAATCCCTTAGATTCTATTGATTTATCCACTTGTCAATTGATCACGCATTCCATTAATCAATGACACCAGATGACTCTAGTAGATGTCCTCTAGACGACCATCATTCATCAATTAAACGTGTGTTGAATGCAGCTGCTGCAATCGATGAGCGCGTGCATGATACGTACGTTTTTCATGTGCAAACAAAGCTGATTAAATCAGAACTTGAAAAAAAACCGCCATTGGGTCGAGAATTTTCTCAGCAGACAATTGCGTCATCTATCATATTCGAAAAAAAACATGTTTCTCATGATTGAAGGCCGTACACCTTGCAAATTAATCACCGCACAGAGCTTCAGAAGAAAAAAAAACCAAAGTTCTCATTCCACTCTTTCGCCTACAATTATGGCGATTACTGAAAGCCCCTTTAATTAGTAAGACAAAAAACCCAAACCATAAGAATGACATTCACCACCAAATGACGTCAATCAGACAAAGCAACTCAACATCCGCGGCCTACAGGTGTCCACCTCTTCGCATCTCACACAAAATCTTTCCACACGGCGACAGACAAAGAATCAGAACCGTGGAAACCATTAGGAGAGATAAAAATCATAATTGCGACTCAAAAACTGCGGTCGCGACAAACATCTTCGCCAGTATCAGAGCACAGCATTCTTGAGGAATTCCTCCAAGGCACATCGTCTCACCTCCATGCCCTCAAATTCATCTATTCCCCGTCTTATCTAGCTAAACAAACAAAAAGACAGAAAGAAAAAGCAAATTTCAATACAAAACCAATTCGAATGGTTGCCGGTTTTCTTGGTCAACCGCAATAGTCGCCCGTATGCGTCATCGAAGTCATCATCTACTCTACACTCTGTGTGCCGTGCTGCCAGACTGCTCCACCAGTCCCACCTGAGGTCAATGTCGTCGTGTCGCAGAGCCAAAACCGAAACCAGAGCCAGATTCAGGCTTAAAAGAAAATTTCGCATGAAATCTTCGCCGATTACTCGTCGGTGCCCTACGCCACTGGAAGTCATCAAAATGTCAAGCAATCAAAATTCAGTGTAGGTATGGCAAAAACTTCTTGTCCATAAAAAGGAGTCATTTCGAACCTCTCATTATTTTGTGGCATATTTTTCTTCTGCTGCACGAATCTAGAGTCACCGCAGCTCAAGTTTGGTATTTTTCAAGATTGAACTCTTTTGTTTTTTTTTTTTTTTCTCTACTTTTTCGTTTTACTCGTTCGCTTTTTTTTTGCTCGTGTGTTGTCTATGACATAAAAACCTGTTGTGCAGGTACTATATTCGCAAATTTCTGTGTGTTGGTTAATAGCATTTAACACGCACACTCGCTCACAGTGATCTAGTGGGCTTTGCTTAAGAGAGTCGTCTCACCTATCGGATGCCGCTCTTAAATGAACTTCATCCGACTCCGAGCGAAGAGCCAACACGAACGTCGAGTGAATCGGCGATGATGCTTGCTGACAGACAATGATGCGCTTGTGTTTGTTTGAATTATCTTTTACCGTTTTATCATATTTTGTTGACGTTTTCTGACCGTTGCATAACCCGAAGACGTTATCGACGGATATCGACATAAAAATATACGTATTTTTGTGTTACATTTCGCACTGACAGATACTGTGGTGGAAATGATCTTGGATTGGATGTCTAATCAATACATTTGCAAAATATCTTGGCAAACATGGCGGAATTTAAACACAGGTATGGATTGTCTGTGGTTTTCATCGGGTGTATAACATTTGATGACATATGCGTACTCTTATCTAATGTTATGTCAAGTGAAGCCAAATACCACTTACCACAACGTGGTGAATATTATCGTCACTTTTCCAAATGCTTCATCGGTCCCCACGTAGCTCAACACAACTTATGTCTTATGCTGCGTTTCTACTGAACCGAAACCGGGAGGTACCGATGAACTTTTACTGAAACCTCAAAAGGCCGTTTCCACCGAGTTTAAAGTGGTTTCGCTCTCAAATTTCGAGGCACTCGCTCTCGATGTATAAGTGTCCACCCAGAAATGAAGTATTACAGAGATAGCCGACTTCACAGCTGATTGCCCCCTAGTCCATCGACGAATTTGAGTGCCTTTTTGACAGATTTCATGAATTTTTGGCTGTCATTCACAAAATAACGTAAATGCCGTCCTCTGATTGGTCAATTTGGTTTAAGAACACGTTATAAAAAACAAATTGTCAAAAATCTTAAGGGGCAAGAGAGGTAGAAGTCGGGCATCTCTGTAATACTTCATTTCTGGTGCCCACCAAAACAAATGTCACTCGCTCTCAATTTTTAAATTCTGCCCAACAACTGTCTGTTGACAGGAAATAATAAATTGCGAACACCAGAAAATAGAGAGAGATAAAATGACGGTGTAAACTTGTTCGGTTTGACAACCTCTTCTAGATAGATGAATTTAAGGGGGCCGCAACGAGATTAATCAGAAACCGCCAGGTTTCCAGATACCGAAAATTAGGTTCTAAGAAAATTTATCAAACATCGCGGTTTCGTTGGGTGGAAACGTTGTATTAAGGCAAGCTGCCCGTTGATCCGTCAAAATCGGTAAGTCTAGGTAAAACCTTTGATGTCAAAAAAGGATTTGGACAAGGCGACGCACTGCCATTTGGTTTCTTTAACATTATTCTCGAGAAGATCGTGCGTAACTCAAACGTCAACACCAGAGGCACTATCTTCCACATCTGTGCAACTGCTCGTATATGCCGGTGACATTGGCATCATCGGAAGAACACAATGGCCTGTCAGTGGGTCGTTTGTGAGCATCGAGAAGGAAGCGGCCAAGATGGGTCGCTTTCTGATGATGGATACACAATGTATATACCAGAGATAACTTATAATAGGGATATCCAACTTCTACATCCCTTGCCCCTTGATTTCATCTGACAGCGTTTTTTAATCTTTCTGTCCCGTTTCTGTGAGTACGTGTGAGCTCTTGAGAATAGCCGTGGAACAGCTGATACGCTTTCCCACCTTGGTAATGGGGTGGATCAGAGTTCTTATTTGAAAATTCGATCGTTATTTGAACGTTTTCTCAAATTTCGGTGTTCAATTTTCAACACATTTTATCGATCGATTCTTTAAGACTTTGAGAAAGTTACAATCTGAGATACTAGGACATAATTAATGAATGTACATCATAGTGTGAATTTTTGCATATGAATCAAAATTAATAATGCATTCACACGTTTAGTTAACCAATAATAAAAATATTATTAAAGTGTGAATCACAAATAAGAAATTTTGACAACCATTCTTATGCATTAGTAATAGTTGCAATATCTTGCCATTGTTCTTATCAAATTGTTTGGATTGAGTTCATGAGTTTTTCAGAATTCATGAATTAAGCGATAAAGCGGACTCCATTTTTTGAGTTAATTTGTCAGGTATGGTTTATAAATAGGCTGTATATATACTTAAGAATTAATTTGAGGTCAAATTGGTAATGGGCATTGCAATACATTTTTATTCACGAAAGTCCATATTACAATGTAAGAAAATTCCCTTAAAAGAACGAGTCAACATTTGAACACCCTCCGAACAACATACCCATGTATGTTACATGTATCGTACATGGCAATTCTCTCACAAAATTCACGAATCAGCTGCCATTATCCCACTAAATTCATGAATCTGCCGCTATTTGCCACAAAATTCACGAATCGGCCGCCATATTGTGGTGAATTGACGAGCGTTGTAAAAGTGTAAGGGTATAAGTATAATACAAGGGATTACCACTACATCATCGGTGTGGACTGGGGGTAAAAATGGCCGAATTTGGATATCCCTATTCGCCATTATCTCTGGTATATACTGTCTACGAAAAAAGTCCACCAACACGACGTCTTGGACAAAATATTACTACTTTGTAGTACAATGACACCACCGCGGTGATAAAACGAAGGACCCGCTTGCCAATCGTTGTGTTTTTGGGCTTTGAAAGCAATTGAGGAATAAAGCCCTCTCCAGAATAGGGATGCCGACGTCCCGTAAAATGACATTTATCTCGTAAGCGTCCCACCGGAAAACTTTGTCCCGTAAAATGATTTAATGTCCCGCTTGATACAATTTTATATTTTGCACATTTTGCGCACTGAACGTAATCATTCGTCGGAAAACAGAACGGTATAGGGTTTGGGCCAATTAAAAAAGACTTTTGCGCAAATTATGCAAAGCATACCATTTGGAACAAGACAGTCCAACTGTTGGGATATGCAGCAGTTGAAGAAGAGGTGAAGCGAACTGGTCTTAAGGATAAAACAAAGTATGTGCTGTCGACCAAAAAACGATCCGTCACACATCACCTACGACAAAATATCACAATCTACAGCTACAATTTCGAGGAAGTAAAGGAGTTTGTCTACCTCGGGGCAAACGTAAACTCCACAAACGACATCACTGTGGAGACCCGACGTAGAACCGCCTTTGGCAACCGGTGTTACTTCGGTTTGTCAAAATAATTGGCGTCAAAACTCCTGGCTCGAAGGACTAAGGTCATGCTCTACAAAACCCTTATTTTGTCAGTCCTGCTATATGGAGTTGAAAACTTAACGATAAGCAAAACTGCGGAGCTGATCCTTGGTGCCTTCGAAAGTATAATCCTACATCGGATATATGGTCCCGTCTGCGAGGAAGGCGAATGGAGGAGAAGACACAACTGCGAACTCTACGAGTTGTACCAAGATGTGGATGTAGTCCAGAAGGCGAAGATCCGTCGACTGCACTGGCTCGGCCACATTGAGCGTATGGACAACAATGCTCCAGCTAAGAGGGTCTTCGATTCCGAGCCTCCTGGATCGAGAAGGGAAGGAAGACCGAATCTTCCGTACAAGGACTAAGTAATCGCGGATGCAAGACAGCTTGGTCTTTATGACTGGAAGCAGAGTGAACAGGACAGTCAAGCAGCTTTCGCTCAGGCTCGGACCCTGCTTGGGTTGCCAGCCTGATGAGTAAAAGTAAGTAAGTAAAGCAAACAATTCTAAAACGCTGTGGCGCATAAATTGTTTGCAAATATATGCCAAATCAAGCAAATGTCAAAATTGTCAACTAAATGCACTCATCCCGCAGGACAGCCCGAACACACCCCAAAGAGCGCTGTCAAAATTTAAAACTACGCCACTCGAACGGCTAACGATAAAACGAACGGTCGACAACGCTTCGCCTTTGTCGGTAGAGATACCTCAATTTTTCTTTGTTTTTTACAATAAATTAATTAGTTTATGTGTGATTGTTTGTCTTGTTTTCTTTTCTGTAAAAAATCCTGGCAACGAAAATCGTTTATCACAAAATCATTTTGCTTTTTTCATTGAATAAATAATCAAATAGGGCATTTTTGTCTTTACTTGTCGAGATAATCACTATGCTTAAAGCAATATCATTTTAGCATCTCGCTGGCTCTTGCAGCTTGAACAGTAACTTCTTCTACATAGATGTTCAACTGGAGTATCAATGTGATTGTAGCTATCAATGTTTGTTCAATGTACTTGACTTGTTTAGCTTTTTGTTTGCAATCTCAAAAAGGAGCAGATTTTAAGGTGTACGCAGTTGCAAAATTATAAGTCAGCACACACGCCTCGCAACTGTAATAGAAGCTGCATTGCCCCGATCCACAAAGACCACCAACTCAAATATCAGAACACTGCAATTCCACTGCCCGCCCTTCTTGAAACAATAAGCGACGCACAAGTCGTCGCAAATATTTGCAACATTTTCAGTTATTTTTTATTAAGGTATTAAGGGAGATTTAAGATTTTTTGGAAGGAATAAAGCAATCTGAAAACAGCACTTGTCGCGTATTATTCTATATAAGCAAGGACTAGTTTTCTTGAAACCCTTCTTTTAATTTTTTTTTTATGTTTCCTTTTCCGGATAGGCCCTTTATATAGTTTCTACTTGTACTTGTTCTGTCATCTAGTTTCTGGCATCCCTACTCTCGAAGAACCAAGATATACCTATAAGAAACTCTGCCGGGTCCCGGGCCTCAGCTCAGTAGCAGGGAACGAGAGAGCGGGTCGAATTGTCCAGACAAGGGTCTGAAATGGACATCAGCGAAGCGGACACATCACTGCAGCCACCGATCAGTGTACTACTCCGAACTATAAGTGACACCACTTTTAAAGAAGCCAACTCTTGTTTCTCAAGAGATGACTGTTACATTATGTAGCAAAAAAAAAAATTAATTTAAATATTTTGGTTGCATACTTTGTTGCGAGACTGTATTTGTTCTCTTTTTGCACTACACCACATATGGCTATCTGATCGTATGATTCACCCGAAATGTCTCCAACGATTTTAATAACATTCAATGTACTGTAATTAGCATGTCTAACGAAAAGTATAAATGTCTCAGCGGACATACAATTTGGCTGCTGTTAATAAACGACACACAAGCAGAAGGTTGTTGGGCTTTGTTGTTTTCTTCTACTCTCACTTGTCCGGTTTGGCTATTACAATAACAATATCAACATTGCCAGAGCTCAACAACGGCAAAACAAAGAAGCTCCTGTCATTGGACTTCAACTCAATCCGTGTACTCGTCGGAGTGATCACATGACACTGCCCCATCGGAGTAATGCTCCGAAAATGCAATGCGGAATCCAGCGATCTCTGCCGGAGCTGCGGTGACGAGCAAGAGACCGAAACGATTCAACATCTGCTTTGCCACTGCCCGGTTCTCCACAACCCGCGCCAAAGATTCTTCTCAGAGACCGGGGACCTAGCAAATGCGGATAAATCAAATCTTAAAAGATTTTTAAAGATCACAGGGTGATTCAAGCCATCACGTGACACAGGCTAGGTTTGTTCAGAATGTGTACTCCACAGATGAAGGGATTCACAATGGGCCCAAAGGCCTCCGAGTGGAATTGATGTTCTTTGATCACGCTCCCCTTCCTTAACCTAACCTAACCTACCTATAAGACCTTGTTAGTGTCAGTCCTAGTGCATGGCGCAGAAGCGTGGACAATAACCAAAGCGGACGAGGAGATTCTTGGTCGCTTCGAGACTAAAGTCTTTCGTATTATCTTTGGTCCCTTGATGGTGTTTGGAGAAGGCGATTGAACTACGAACTGTACGGACTGTACAGTGACATTGATCTGGTCAAACGCGTTCGAGTTTCTTGTCTCAGATGGATAGGGCATGTAGAGCGAATGGACACCAATGCCGGGCCGGGAAAGCATTGGACGTTAGTTAAGGAAGATCACGCCTCCGGTGGCACACGCAGCTGGAAAAGGACCTCTCTCAGCTGAACATGCGTGGCTGGAGCTGGTTCTCCCCGGAGTGTAGCGCCAGCCAAAGAAGAAGAAAAAGCAATGGAGGGAATACGCAGAACTTATACATTATGACAAGAATTGGCTTTGTGGGTCGCCGTGGCGTAGTTGGTAAGTGCGTCGACTCCTACTACGCAGAGGGTGCCAGGTTCAATACCCGAATTTACCACCTATCAAAATTTACGTCTCCACCTCTTTCGAGTCACTGACAATGCTCAAAGAGTACTCCTGTCTAGAAAAAGCTTCTCAAATTCGCCGATCGGAGTGGCATTAAACTATAGGTCCCTTCCACTCGTGAAAGAACAATAGCACGCACAACACAAGTGGTTGCTGAGAAGCTAGGCCCAGGTCCACCTCGGACTGTCGCGCCACCCATATTATTATTATAAGAATTGGCTCTGCTTAGTTTCGTTCAGCTTCTTTAATTTTGTTTACTTAAATGGAAATTAAATTGCTTTAAGGAAGGAATCACTCTATACGCACGGAAATGAGACATGGTTTTGAAATATTCGAAAGTTCCAGGAAGCACTTATGGGTATTTTTAAATTTGACCGCTTTTAGTTCGTTTCTGAAATAAACTTAAGTTCGTTATAGCTGGGCATTCCTCTTAAAAATCTTGAGAGCACTTGTCTTGCTGGCAATAGTAACCTGAAATAGCTTTGCGATTGCTGCCAGCAAAATTTTATCAAATATCGACTTTGCTTTTCATTTTTAAAACACATATGTAAATAAGTTTTCGAATAACGTCCACAGCTATGAGTCAAAGAAAGAAATACCATGAAACAAAGAAAATTAGTCCAGAAAACCCAGAGGAACGGCAAACCGAAGCCTCGGAGGACAACAACGATGAACTCAGCCAAGGAAGTAAAAAGCTGGTATTGATAGCGGCTCAGGGTGTTGCAATCTTAATACTCCTTTTCAACATGATCCGAGAATTTGACTGGCTAAGAGATGTTACTCGATGGTCTATTTTATCGATGCGGACAAGAGAAAACCTGACTGAGTACTTGTCAAGTTGGTATAACAATAAGAGATTACCAGAAAAATATTTGTATAAATAATTTGCTAACATTTGTGATTTTGAGTGCGGAATAAAGAGATTAACTTTACCTAAGTATGTATATGTACTTTTCTTGACATTCTAGAAAGCGTTTGCCTTAAGTGTGCCAATTTTTACTCTCGGGGTTAAAGCACACGGTTTCAAAAATAAGGTGTGTTTGCGTCGTCAGTGTAGTTCTGCTTAAACGAAAAAGGAGGTTTATCCTTCTTTAGACAGTTTTTTTTAACTCTTTATCGCACCAAAGGGCAAAGCAGACTACCATTTAATCGATTTGGTGATGAATTGTCAAATATTCTTCCCAATTCGTTGCTGAACATGGCGACAAGCAGCTGTTAAGTCAGATATCGACTGGTTTTTTGGTTCACATTACCAAGTCTACACATGATCGTGCATATATTTCATCTGGAGGCGAAGAGTTGTTCCAGGAATTTTTAGATTTACAGCCGGCTATTTTGGCAGTACTTAAGGCCCGGCTGTCTGGGAATTTCACAAAACCCTCAAAACGATGGAACAGACCGAAAGAGAAATAAGTTAAAGCTAAAATGGGTTTGAGAACATTAAAACCAAGAGGGCAATCAAAAGACAGACGTCCAAGGCAAAAGGCTGCAATATAATAATAATAATATGGGTGTCGCGACAGTCCGAGGTGGACCTGGGCCTAGCTTCTCAGCAATCACTTGTGTTGTGCGTGCTATTGTTCTTTCACGCGTGAAAGGCTGCAAGAACTCCTTATATTGGGCCTTTCACTCTTCATGGACTTTGAACATTGACATAAATGTCATCCAGTATCACACGTCACTGTGCAATTCAAATGTCTGAATTGCACTCTGTCACGCACCCTCATCTGTAGATTTATGAATACACTCAAGCCTCGAATTGAATTAATGAGTGATGATAGATGACCAGCAAAAAAAAAGTAAGGACAAAAGGATATTTAGGTTAGGTAGGCGAGTGAGTGATAGTGCCGGTAATTTGATCCCAACAGCAAATGTTGACTGGACCAGATTTGAAAAACAGATAAAAGCGTATCAACTTTGCTCTCGAACCGGTGACCCCACTACCAAAGGCAGACACTAAACCCACTGCACTACCAAGTCGTTTATAAGAAAAATAAAGAACATTTAAGGGATCAATCAAACATACAGAAACTACACAATTTGGCCACGATAACCACTTCATTTTTGCTTATCTAATGTGAGAGAGAACTGAATCACCCTGTACGTACGTAAATCAAAAAAAAAAAGATGTTGGAACTTTGGGTAAGTTCTCATAGCAATTATGGCCGATTATGAAATTTGGCTGATTTTGTGCGGTATTACTCATTTAAATCCATTTTTGTTTGGCCTATGAGTGTTGGTTGTGTTGACTCATCCAAAACACGCTCAGTAGTTGGACAACAAGAGGTTAAAGACTAACCGTCCAAGCAAGGCGGAAAGTTGATCAAATTTAACTTCCATACGAAATATCTGACCAACTTGCACGGCTTGTAGGATAGCAGTCACATTAAACGATTCGTTAAAACTGACAAGTTATTGCTAATATTAGCCTAAAATTGAAACTTAATCACATCTGAGGAGACATCTGAATCACATCTGAAGGACATACAATAACCACGTCTTGGACAGAGTGTAGCAATGGGCAGCTATTACCTTGTGATAGCCAAGAACTTCGTTTACCTCGGCTACGCAGTAAAAAGTACGAACAGCATAAATACAGAGATCAAACACAGAGTATCTCTTGCCAATCGGTGTTTCTACGGGCTCAAGAGGCTTGGTCTCCAGAAGGATCAAGATGATATGTCCTGCTGTATGGCACGGGGGCATGGAAAATCTAAAGCGGATGAGGAAGTCCTTGGTCTCTTCGAGAGAAAGGTCGACATGTTGTCCATTTATTTCGGTATTGAACCTATCGACACCTTCAAGGACCATGTGAACCATGTGCCACAGTCTATGTATGTATTTTTCACGAGAAGTCGTATCATACCTCCGATAGAGCCCTAAGCCCTAAGCTGAAGAAAAATAAACTCGGCTTTACTAGTCAGGCTAAGTACTTAGTCAGCAAGTTAAGCTGGAAACCAAACATTAAAGAACGTATTAAGAAGGCTGTGGCCGGTATTTACACATGTAAGAGAATCCTTGGCCACACATGGGGCATTAAACCGAGAATGGTTCACTGGATGTATATCCTTGTTTGGTGGCCGGCATTGAATAACAAATTCAATCTTAAATTGATAAGCAGTATTCGAAGATCAGCGTGTATCTGCATCACAGGAGCATTGCGATCCAACCCACAGCCGCCATGGAAACATTAATACAGCTTCTTCCCATGGACATCTATGGGAAGCTGGTAGCCACCAAGCCAGCGTTAAGGCTACGGGAGTGCAACCGCTGGAGCAGTTCACACGGCTTAGGTCATACAGAGAATATAAGAAATGCGAGACTACCAACACTTTAGACTTCTAGTCTGGGTTCAAAACACTTATCACAGACAGAGATGATTGGGATCTGGTAAGAAAACCAGACTACCTGGAAATCTACACAGATGACTTAAACGTCGAGGGCAGACGGACTAGAAGTATTCGCCGGACATATCCTTTTCCCTGTCTCTTTGACTGCCCAAACATTGTAGTGTATTCCAGGAAGAAGTTAAAGCTATCCAAGAGGCTGCTGTCAATGAAACCAATTGACGGGCTATATATTCCCATTTACATAGATAGTCAAGCGGCTATAATCGGCTCTGGATACACCATCAATTAAAACGAAGATGGTAAAACTTTGCCGTCTTCCTCTTAGGGAGAAAGCGGTTACCTAGCCCTATGCTGGGTACCTGGGCATAGTGCTTTTCCAGGCAACGAAAGCGCCGATGAGTTAGCAAGAAGAGGAGTGGGACTGCCACTGGCAAATAATCAGGACACCCTATATCCCTCACACCAAGTAATAAACACCATGTTACTTACAGATGCCGTCTACTCCGCTAATCAGAGATGGATACATTTAAAACTCCGAGGATAATTTGGCACTCACTAAATCTAAACAAAACAAATACACTCCTAAAACTAAACGGGAATGTAATAAGGAACGTAGTTGGCATTATCACCGGCCACAGCCTTCTCGGTATCAATGCCAGAAGAATGGGAGCCTCACACAACGACTACTGCAGAAGTTGTAGAGACGAGGAGCAGGAAGAAAATACGGTCCATCTCCTCGACACTTGTCCAGCCCTTGCAAAAACTAGAAAAGATATGCTAGGCAACTACTTTTTCAGAAACCTAGAGGAAATATCACACTTAAAGATACATGACTTAGATTAGCTTATCAGGAAAATTAATTGGCTGTAAATAAGCACAGGAGTGCACTTGTCAAAGTAGGCCACTTGAATACCAATAGGCAAGCTCTAGGTTTTTTTCATTTTCGTTAGTGTAGTCCCTTTTAAAAGGAGCCGGAGGAAAGCACCGGGTAGTGATAGCACAAAGGATCCAACCAGGATCTAAGTGGGCCACAACTGCTACAGTGGTGGCAATCACCCAAACCTAACCTAACCGATGTATGTGTTTTGCGTAAATGTGCGGAAAAAAAAATTATAAAAGCTTAAAGAGCAATATTTATTTGGTTGTGGTATTTCCTCTCGGGTCACTGTAGCGTAGTCGGCTAGTGCGTTGACTCCTACGCAGTGCTGCCAGGTTCGAATCACGGCTTCCACCCTTTTCGAGTCACCAACAATGCTCAAAGAGTATTCCTGTCTAGAAAAAGCTTCTCAAACTCAGCCGTTCGGAGTCGGCATAAAACTGTAGGTCCCTTCCACTCGTGAGAGAACAATAGCACGCACAACACGAGTAGTTGTTGAGAAACAAGAGCCTGGCCCTCTACGAGCTTTAGCGCCACCCGTATTATTATTATTTCCTCTAGGCATTGATGTTGGAGATGTTTTAATGACCACTGACATTTTGAAAATAAAGTCCTTGTTTCTTTAGTGACTGGTGTCTTTCGTCGAAAGTACCCCCATGAAACACCTCAGAGCAAAGATTTCAAAGCGTTCAGGCATGGTTTCACTACAACTTAGAATAAAGTTCCACCCGCAAGAAAAAGACTTCATCTCTGATGTGACCATATTTCATGCATTTCATAGGCAATATTGGCCTGGTTTGCAATAGGTCTTGCAGTTCAATCATCTTGCTTCGAAAATTTCATTGGATTCGAAGGTTTTGGGATTTAAGGGCGAACTAAGATAAGCATGCTACTTTTCGACAACGGCGTAACAAACCGCTATTACTTGCAGATTTCTTGCGAATTTTTTGCGATTTTAGTTTTACAAGTTGGTGGTGGCAAATGTCTTTCACTTTCTCGTCTTTTCAGGAGTTTTAAGCGGTGACTAGTAAACTACTCAAAAGATCCCCATTTGGGCATCAACGGGCTGCGTGTGATTTAAAATGCAGACATTTTTTAAATGGCGCCCGGCACATGACCAATGTGTTTTGGTTTGTAAGGATACTTAGAAAATCAACAGTTCTTACAAGTTGTATGATTTGGCAACATTGACGCACAACAACACTTAAACAATGGGCCAAATGAATGCCTCTGTGTAAACTGTGGAACAGTCAGAAGGGACTTACACAATCCGAAAAATTCATGAGGGCCCATCCTAGGAGAACCAAGAAGGCATTAAGCGCCAATCTGACGCACTCATTGGCCACTTTTTATGATACTATGAGCTGCAAATGTGGCACAACAGCTCAGAAAACTGTAGGCAATCAATGGAAGCTATCGAACACCTACTCGCTGAGTGTCAAAAGAGATTACCAAATTTCTGAAGGTTGCTCTGAAGTCCTTGATCAAGGGGTGAACAACAGATTTATCGTGCTCGCAGTGCTAAGTGATTGTTACAGTCCCCACCAAATCTCTTCAATTCACCAATTCAAAGATTCGAGAGTCTTAAAAACCATTAAATCCTTACTGTTTCGGTTACGAAAGATAATTGGTGGAAACATGAGCAGCTGAGTTATTCACTTCGATTTCAAAGAATCACCCCGGGATAAGCCATTAATGAACATCCTAGGTTCCAATTCAGCATTTGATCGTGTTGTAATCGACTTTCTTAACGTAAAATAATGAATGACAAAACAAATGGCACATTAACGTTCCAGACTTAACGTGCCGACGAGGTTGATAGGCTCTTTTATAGCTTATATGTGAATGACGGCTGCGAGGATGTGACGAATTAAAGAGGAACGAAAACAAACTGATTGATTTTCGAGCTACACACAAGACATCTCGTCAATAATTCACATTGTGTACTCCCGCTATCATGGGTCTGACGGTAGTACTGGCACTGGAATGTAGCGCTGACATTTCGCATCCAACCCTCGTGCCATTCGTTAAAAATGTTCAATTCAGACATCGCCCGGGATGGGCCAAAATTAAAAAGGTTACCAAGTTTGTCCCAAATCCATGGGATGTTTATATCTTCATTAATCATTCAGAGATTTCTTTCATTTTATGCCATCCCAGTTGCGATTTCTTACGTCGTCGATCCGGGGGATGAACTGGAAAATGGATACGTAAAAAAACTGCAAATTGATTTCAGGATGAATCTTAATCGAAATTGAAGATTTATAGCTGGTATTGTGAATGTTTTGAGTCCTTGAGTGGAAATTCTTGTTTGTCGGAAGGGAAAATCAATGTTGTGACTTGCACTTAGAAATCGAAAGCTAACGACCATGCAGTTGCATGCTTCAGTTACATAAGCTCCCAACCATCAGTAGGATGATTCATTTAGTCAGTCGCAGCACGTGGACCACACATTCTACGATCAAATTGGACGTGGATTCATAAACAATTATGTTAATATTCTAAGCCCCTGCGGGGAAGTCCTCACAAAGCATGTTAGCCCCGGAAACAAAAGGCCTTTCGTTTGCCCTCGGAAATAATCCTTTACATGCTTACTCAGCTCAGCGACAGCAGCAACCCGGTTCCATTACGATGCCGAAAAACGACTCGACCGAGAGAGGGCATTTGCCGTTCTCCATCAAAGACGAGATTATCCATAGATGGCCGATTTCCACCACATAAATAGTTTTCTTTTCCTTTCCTTTGAATGGACTCTTTCCTTTGTTTTTGTTTGTCTTTTTTTCGCACTCCTCCTTTCGGCACAGATTTCATGCACGCATTTGCAAGCGCGGTGGTATTGCTCATCACGCAAGCTCGCTCTTAATCCAAAGCACATGGGGCTTCACACATGGGGTGGTTCACTCGGGGTGGGGTGGGGTGCGAAGGGGGAAGAGCATCTCACCTTGGTTGAATCCCCTTGTGACATGTGTTTGACATTGACTCACAAATCTACATATTCCGAGATGTGGGCGTCAGGGTTTCAGTTTGCTGGTGTATTCATTAGTATTTATTAAGCAGCTGACGTGAATGGCAGGATAACGCAGATGATAGATGGTTTTTAGTTGGCATCGTCCTTATCACCTTCCTTAATTTGTTTAATTAAAAGTATCTTCTCGTATCGAATGAGTTTGTTGGCTGTGTGAGGCTGGGCTGTAATCCCTTTCAGCCACCTGGAGCACACGTATCATTTGTTTGTATTCGTATCGTGCAATGCGTGTGTGCGGTGTTCTGTGGATAATTAAAAGGATCCCTAATAGAAAAGCAATTATCTTTGGAGGTGATTAAGAGCTTCCAAGTGCACACATATGGAGATGTATGTAAATTGACTTAATAATAAGTCTGCACTGTCATAGGCAGGCAAGGAGTGGATTACGCTTTTGCTTTGATTATTACTTTGCCCCTCGTGTGTACAGTCTGAATTGGAAGTAAATGACCACGCAGCAAAAGTTAACCGACTGGAATTATTGTTAAAACGAGACCATATTATTGCATCTCCAGGGAGGAGTTATTCAGTTCCCTTAAGAGGGTAACGTAGTTAGAATTTAAAAAAAAATCTATTTTATTTAGTTTGTATATTCTAAGAGTGAAATGTTTTAAAAAGTATTCAAATGGAAATCGTAGCCACAACTGACTGTTAATTATGTTTAAATAACTTTGAGTGGAGCCATCTCTAATCGCATTCTATTCGCACTCAACACTTTGACCATCCATTTGGCACTTATTTTAAAACCTTCCAACTCACACATGGTACCTCGCCTGACCCCTATCAATTTACATGCAGTTGTATGTTGATACACTTAGAAACCAATTTTTATAAGATGCACGTATGTTTTATGAATTTCTTACCACACTGCCGATTTTTGTACATTCCTCAGCGATCAAAAGCATTTAAACAAATGCATCAAATGTACTACTCATCAAACTATTCCACATTCTTGGTCTGGATTCGGGATTTTGTTCTCTTGCATGCCGATTTGTTTCACTTATGTTAACGAAAGTAATATTAAACTCACGTGCAACCATGTTTTCGTAGCTGATGACCACTGTAACTTGAGAATGGCTTTACCGATGGCTTTGAAATTGTCACCATTTACTCTACACTTTTTTTCCCTCTGGATAGATGGATGATTTTTTAGCTATAAATGCGAGTGAAGTTTTTGTTACAGAACAAATTAATAAATTTCAACCTTATCTTAAATTCTATCGTCCATCCGGAGTATCATGTCATTAACTAATGATTTTTTTTGGCTTTTTGATTTCTCTTAATTATTTTTGTACTCCAAGGAAATTCACATATTTTTTTATATTTTGATACAAATAATTTATTTATTTTTTTTTTTCATAAAAACATATAAATGCGTAACCAAAATAAATCACAAAAAACAGCTATCTTTGGAATTTACAAGTAGGTCTATACCCTTAAGCCTGCTTAAGTTATTTCCGCTCGAGTAAAAAAAATATCGGGTGGTGGCAGTGGTGGGTTTGGTAACCTACTACTTAACTACGGTCTTGAGTTTGTATGTGAACTCCTCAAACTTTGCCGTCCGGATTCAACGGTGGCCTCTCCCATTCGTATCATGAGTGGTTGGTGTAAACTGGGCCCAGGTCCCCCTCGGACAGCATTTGTATGTTTCTCACATTGATGGGTAATATCGTCAATACTTGGCGAATTGTTTAGCAACTGTCATTCGTCCGTTAGAAGGCAAAAAGATTTGAATGGAAATGAACAGAACTAAATGAGGTTCTCGTCTTAGCACGCAGTTCCCGGATGAATTCAATTGAACCCAGAATGTTGGTACAAATGTGGCCTTCTTCTAACTACAGCTGTGGCAAAGGACATGCTCTGCATCATGCCTTGCCAGACGTCTTCATATTTTTTTGAGAATTCTCTTCCAATGCAACAAAATTAAGACATTTGACTAACCCTCAGCCCAAGAATGTCCTGCTGCTTCCTAGCGATTAAAGTTTCACGTAACAAGTTAAGATGGACTTATCGGCTTGCACTATTCGAAAAGTAGATTATAAAATATGCTAAGTGTAACTTAAACTACTTGAAAGAAGAAATAGTGGATCATAAGCTGGGTTCGCCGTGGCGTAGTGGGTAAGTGCGTCGACTCCTACGTAGAGGGTGCCAGGTTCGATACTCGAATTTACCACCTTTCTAATTCAAGGCTCCGCCTCTTTCGAGTTACTGACAATGCTCAAAGAATATTCCTGTCTAGAAAAAGCTTCTCAACTTCGGATTCGGCATTAAATTGTAGGTCCCTTCCACTCGTGAAAGAACAATAGCACGCACAACACAAGTGGTTGCTGAGAAGCAAGGCCCAGGTCCGCCTCGGACTGTCGCGCCACCCATATTATATATATTATATTATTATTATTATAAGCTCTACTTTAACACTGAAAGTGACATAAAACCTTGGAGAATGGAAAACCTTGGAAATGTGTGAAGAAAAAGGGAATGCTCATTTTCAAAAATATGTAGAGTTCGAGTTATTTGAGTCGAAGTGATGAATATTTTAGAAGTTGGAGTCCCTTCTCACTTCTACAGAAAAAATCAATATTTGTATGGCTTTGACGAACCTTCGTTCTAAAGATCGTCTTCGGTTAACCAAGGACCAGTGATGGGACTTCTACCACTTAAGTGGTACTTATAACACTTTTTGCAATATGGAAAAACCTACCAAGATCAACTCTAAATCTACCACATTTTGCCCATTGTTCTAATATATATATATATGATATAAAGAATTATGTGTTAAAATTCAAGAAATATTTGGTCTGTTAGATGCTAAAATTAAAATGCCACCAGTTGTGTGACTTACCAGGTTTGAATATTGAAGATCTTAATGCGGAGTGGGGGAAATTTACAGACGGAAGATAACAGAACCGGCAGCTGGAACATTGTCATCGTTCCTTAGCGGAAAATTATTCAGTATACAAGGTCGACCCACAAAATAATAAGACCGGGGTACTTGTTTTTATTTTTTGGTCTGTTGCGGGTTATTTTTTATTTTATTTTTGAAGTAATTCTTAATGTCCTACAGCCATCAAAATATCAAATGCCATAAGGTCCCCCACGAAAAACATCGCTGAGAGATGATAACCCCCTTAAAATCAGCTGCAGAGATTGTGGTTGAATTAAACTTACTAGTCTAATCTTCAACAATATAAAAAAGACTTGAAGAAAAAAATTACTTCGGCAGATGTTCCAGAGTATAAGGTCAAAAGCACAGGGTAACCCGTCTTAAATTAGCAGAAGAATCAGGCAGGCATCAAAAAAAATGCAGCATATAGACCTCAGCGTTTTGGTGGTCCTATAGTTTTGTCCGTTACTGTACATATTCATTCATAATCAATATAAATGTGTTTTTTATTTATTTTGCTAAAATAAATAAAAGTGAATTAACATGGAACCCTTTTTTGTCTTTGCTACCACTTTTCTACCACCTTTTTCATTTGGTTATCTACCACCATTTCTCATTTCCCAATTCCCATCACTCATTGTTATGACCTTGGTTACTCAAGATAGAATCAGATTTAGAATGTGATTTCAACAGATACGGTTTTGCTTTTTCATTTGCTGGTGCATAATGTTAATGATATATGAACATTTTCAAAAAAATAATTAGATTGTACTCATGGTGGAAGGATAATAAGGTGTGCTAGACAGTTCTACAGAATCCATGTGTGAAGTTATGGATGGAATTTGTATGTTGTATGCAGCAAAGTAAGGTAATTTTTCAATACGCAAATATCAACAGGCAAGCAAACCAATGTATTTAACTAAAACAAATAATCAGAAATAAAATCAAGATTCAACTTTCAGCTTTAAAAACTTTTTATTAAATGGATTAGAAAGATTAATTAAAATTAATTTTTTGGAAGAAGTAACAAAAAAGGATATTTTTAGAGCGCCAAGTTTTTCCTAGTAAGCAAAAACAATAAAGATTGTCCATATGGACTGCAAAAAAAAACAATATTAGTAGTAGACGCCAAAAGGCAAATTGATAAGTAAGTTTAGATTATTTTAGAGCACCTGCGAAGGGTCAGTAAAATAGATTTTAAGAGCGTGACTTGTTTAGATATTAAGATAGATTTAATCATTTTTGTCTAGTTTTAATAATCGTGAATTTAAAAAACAAAAATGAATATTAAAGTTTAAAGTTAAAGGAAATTTCTTTTCATTAAAAGCAGTTCTTGTAAATTTCACTAGCGCTTCCTGGACACGTTGGTAACCCGAATTTTGCGCAAGTTCTTAAATTTTTTCAAAGTTTCAATTGATTGAAAAGCCATTTGAACTGAAATAATTCGAATTTTGGAATAAAATCTAAGAAAAAAAAATAGTAACGTTAATACTACAGGTATGCCTTTAGAAAGAAAAGTACGACCTCCCGCAGCAAGCTCTGACCCAGAACAGAGGCTTTGCTGTCAGTTTGAAAATATCAACAAGTAGAGAGCGATCGTGTAACAGGAATGTGTTATGGAAAAGACTTTTTCTTTCGTCGGGGTGCTGTATCACCTCTGTTTCTATCCTAAACTTAAGGCCGGAAACAAATAAAATGTCCCTAATCATTGTAGCTTATGCAATAATTCAGTGAACATTTTGACATTTTCTTAAAAAATTGCATTAGTGAATTAATTCAATTTTTTCATCTGTTGAATGTCAAAAACGGACGTCAAAACAAACAATGATGACGCTTTGACAGGCTGTCCAACCCATCTTATTATCCTTTGACCATGGATTGTACTCATCAATCAACTAACTCACATTGCTGTCTTATATGATAATAACTTATTAACAGAGCATTTCATTTCGGAAGAATGCGATTGGAGCCCGGATTTTGTGGGCTGCGCTGTATAATTGCTTCAACTGCAAGTCCCTCGACCGGGAGAGTTACGAACAAGTTCTTCTTACTCTGCTGATACAGTCTTATTGGAAGTTCGTTCTACTTACGTACATATCAGCCCACCAGTCAGAGCCTGGCTAATAGCTGCCTTCCATCGCTGAAGCTCATGGACATGGTGCTTCCTGTCATCAAGATCAAGTTGTCTTACGTCCGCGATAACTTCCAGTCTTTATACCGGAAGCTCGCTCTTCGTCTCTTCTGACCAAAGGCAGCTCTACCAAGAAATATTTCTTTCGAATAGCCTCGTTTCCATCATTGATTGGCGCCATCAATCCCACAGTAAAATGCTAATTTACACATTAAAACAACGAATTTGACATTTAAAATGGAAGTGAAGTTGTTTGCAGAGAACCATATCAGCTAAGCCCAACTTAAATAATTTCGAGCAATGAAAAATAAGGCAATTTGAATTAACGTTTAGGTTTAACTTGGCTATGAAGTATATTTAAGTGTAGTATCAGCAAACGTCACTAAGTGACAGAGATAAGAAAAAGGGCTCTGATTTTATTAACTACCAAAACACTTGTTGGCAGGCTTTGTTTATTTCCCTAAGCCCGCTCAAAGTCATAGGACTTGTCCGTCACTTTGTGGATCACAGGCAAGATCGTATTTTTTCCGTATTAACATAGGTAAGGAAACTTCAGTTTAAACTTAAATTTAAAAATTTTACCAGGAACATTTAAAAAACAATGAAGACCGTCTCGAGACGGTCTTTAAGTTTTATTAACAAATAATATTTGCTCAGAGTCTCTTTTAATGGTGATGGCAAAACCAAATTTTCTCAACATCAGGTGTGGTTTTTTGCAAGCGTGTATAAGCTTAATTTATAAGTGCACAAAAAACGGATCATCGGCGCTTAGGTATTCGTCATAGAATCTTGGCAGCACCGGCGATATTTATGACAATTGTGACAGTCAGGGGGTAGAATCGTGTACGGTGATAGTTGATCGTTAATGGGCATAATCTTCGCTTTGCGATTGCGCAGCGTGACAATAACTAATTTTTCATCGAATGATAGAAGCAATGAAAAGAATCAATAACGAAACATAAATGGAAAGTAGAGCACAGAGAAAAATTGCATACTTATGGATGCAAAAATATTTAAACATGATCTAATACGTCAACCACACCTGCAAATGCGTGAACAAAAGTGATCAGGGGCTAATATCGACAGCTAAATACAGCAACCGTAACAATGAATGAATAAATTCAGGAATGAACACACAGAAAAACGATTGGAAGCATTGATTTTATCCGCGCTTTTTTCATAAGCGGCGATAGATATGATGAGTACATTAAGCGGATATAGGATTTGTTGTAATTGTATTTTACATGCAAATTTCAGCGTATATACGCTTGCGAAAAAACACACCTATCATGTGTATTAACCACCGCGTGAAAGGGACCTACAGTTTAATGCCGACTCCGAACGGCGAATTTGAGAAGCTTTTTCTAGACAGGAAATACTCTTTGAGCATTGTCAGTGACTCGAAAGAGGTGGAGCCGTGAAATATGAGCAGTGGTCAATTCGGGTGTCGAACCTGGCACCCTCTGCGTAGGAGTCGACGCACTAACCCACTACGCCACGGCGACCGAATCCGTTCTATACTAAATTTAAAATTTGTTTTCTCTGTTCTGATTTTTTTGTGGTTATTCACTTTTGAGAGACGGAAGCATGCTTAACATGTGCTGTACATTGCTATGTAAAGAAAAGTAGCTTACAAACATTTATATTTTTCTAGGCCAAAAATTGCAGATCGTCTTGAAATAGTCTTATCCGTTAGATGAATAATATTGACCCAGGTTCCACTTGGACTCAAAGGTACCCCATGACCAAAGGGGGTTCCTCCTTCTCTCCCTTATATATTACATTAGAATTAGATATTCTTAATAATAGATCGTTTAGTGGTTTCCGTTAGTAATACTTATGAATTGAACATCCACTGTGCCAATCACAACTTCATATTTTATTTATGGTGCTCTAGTGAGTTACGAAATGGTAAAATTACAACGTAGATAATTAACTACTCGCGTCACTGGTAACAAGCCGTGAGAACTTGTTATTTTAATATAAAAATATTTCCGAAACCCCTCTATCCACCGTCACATACCGCCAAAGAAATAAAGTAGTTACGCACTTGGAAAGTCTACTCAACTAATATTTGTGGTTCTCTACAACACACACACAAGTCCACGGTCTACTTATTTATGATTCAGCATCACTTAGAACTTTTTAGCATGCAGATGCTAATCTCCAGTTCCACAGCGAATTATGAACCCCAAAAGAAGCCAGTGGCAAATATCTCCTCAGAGATGGTGGACTAACTTTCAAGACACACTTTTCCATTCCGTATCAAGACAAAACCTCATTAAGACCTAGACATTTATATCTTGTTTAATTGTCGCCCCCAAATGGGCCATCTGCATCTTTGAGAATATTCCCCGAGCCACCCGCAAGCCGGACAGTCATGCAGAATGATGCTCACACTCTGGGGCTCCATAATTCGTGGCTAAGCACACTTTCCATTAAATACAATTATTGTTACCAAATTCATGGTGCGCCACATTATCTCTGACACACTGACGTGTGTGGAACCCGGTCTTCTATCTGTAACCATATTTCAGATGGCAAAGTAATTAATTCCATTCGACATTCACTTTCTTTGTTTGTGGAACGAGCGACAGTGAAAGTTTCATTGTGTTGTACTTGCGTCTATTTTCTGGCTATGCATATACAAATGTGTGTAAATGCTCTTATTTTATGTTCGTCAACAAAGGAAACAGCTTGGATTGATTTTTGACTTGGGAATACCTATAGTATCGGTATCGTTTTTTCTCGTTCATGGCTCGGGCACGGTGAGGGAACCGATGTTGATTGTGATTTCGCACCCGAGGGCCGGTTTTTTTTTTTTTTTGTATCTCCTCCTCGATTCGATATGATTCCAATAAATTGGATGGACTAATGCGTAATTAAAATCGAATTCATGGTGCGCTCGATGGATGTGGGTCAATCTGCTGGGGGCGACAATAGGAAATGATTGTGTTTTGATTTCATTTGGGATGTTTTTCTTGTGCTGATGGGTATCGGGTATCGAATGCGTGCTTTTAAAACAGAAAAAATACATGATTTCAATAAATTTCAATAAATGATTGACGTTTGTTTTTTCGTTTTTTGTTTCTTTTCAGGTGAGTTAAAGTTGAATGACGACCATGTTCATGCGGTGATGTTAAAATTGGACACAAGTTGAACTAAACTGCAGCGAATCGATTGCCGCAGGAAATGCTGCAAATAAAAACTTCCGGCTGATAAATAAATTGTATTCGAACATAGATGATGGATTCATAATGCAGTCCTAAGCCCCAGTTTGTTAACTGGTTGTGGGGTAGGGAGTGGTGATTTTACCATACACCATATGTTCCTCGGAGATCTCGTCAAGAGGATCGAGAAAGGATTTGACTAGCGTGTCACGTTCAGTTAGCAGCATCTACACTATTAAGGATGCTTAAGGGACCTGGCCTGTTATTGAACATTTTAAAAACAGCCTGCGTAAGAACTGTGGTGTCTACGGAAACGGCTGAATTATTCCTGTAATCTCACCGAATCTTTATCTACTGGAATGAGAAGGCAAAGTTGCTAGAAAACCACGGAGTATTAGTGTTTATGTGTATTACTTGCACCGTGGTGTGTGTGTTTGGTTTTCAAACAAAATAAGACGAAATGTTAAAAAAACTCACTGAAAATGTAGTCGTGTTTGACGTTTTCACATTAATACATAAGACTAGGCTCACACTTAGTGACAATTTCAATAATTTTTCGTATAGCTCTAATTTCTCTTGAGTTAAAAATAATAACCCGAAGTCTCATACGGGCTTTAGAATTGTTAGTCCTCTGTTTTCTCCTGCTTAGAACACCTAGCTTAACGGATACAATAATTGGCATTCCCTTTTTTTGCACCAACTATTCGCACCATTTCATTCTTAAGCGATTTCTTCAAAAACTATTTATCCAAGCAAACCAATTTAACTTTTTTCTAAAATTAAGACTTATTCCTCACAATTGTGCATCTTTGTTTGGACGAATGCTGCCTCTTTAGCCAGTGAATGGTAGTGAAGGTGCTAACACGCTTACTAAAGTGAAAAATTAGTTTAATTTTCTGTCCAACGATTTGGTAAGCCTTATTTACTTTACATATTTGTTTTTCTAAGAATGTATGTTTTTTGATGTGAGGATATACTAAATTATTAGTTTAAATTTTTTTCCTTAAAGTAATTGCTAATTTTAAAAAAATGGATGCCAATAGTTGTTTCCAATAAAAGTAGGGGTATTGTATTAGTGTCACCCGGGTGCCAAAAATGTTATCTATGGAACTTCAACTATTGGCACTGCCAAATTATACTTTTGGGACTGCCAATAATAGGTCTGTTCCCGTACTTTCTGCACAAAATTGTGAAGACTGTCATTTTTTAAGGAGTGGGGGAAAAATCTCTCAGAGAGGAGCAAAATCTCAAGAAAGTACGGGAACGCAGTTTTACTAAATGTGTAAATTATGCCATTTATGAAGCGTCAAGTCTGAAATCTCACATGCGTACATACATGAAACATACAAACTATTCGAGTATTTGATACATCCGCCCCAAGTTTGAGTATAACGCTCATACCTGGTCTGGTGCCCCTAAGACCACACTGCACCTACTTGATAGAATCCAAAAGCGAGCGATACAACTTATAGGAGACAACAATATCGCAGAGTCATTAGGCTCGCTCGAACATCGACGTACCGTCTCTTCTTTGTCCGTGTTTTATCGTTATTTCAACAAACGATGCTCAAGTGAGCTAGCCAACTGCATTCCTCCTCACCATGAATTCACCCGCAATACTCGTCTCGCCAGGAATGCTCATCAGTATACCCTTAAGCCTACTTTCGGACGCACAGTTAAATTCAGAGACTCGTTCTTCAGCCGCACTGCACGAATATGGAATGCTCTTCCCAAACTAATATTTCCCACAGACTACAACCCGCAGATATTTAAAACCAATGTGCACAGGTACCTCCTCTCCCTTTCTCCCTCTATACCTTCGGCCCGTGCTGTGTCTTGACCCCGGATACATAAGGGTATTAGCAATCCCTTGAGCACGCGCAAATTATAAAAAAAAAAAAATTCATTTGAAATAAAACCAAGAAACTGCCCACAGAAATTTCTTGTGTTAAAATCGGCAGGGTGGGCAGGTGGGGAAAAAAAATTTTTTACTCTCTCTCGAGAGCGCTCATTGGACATAAATCCCAAATTTTTGGCGTACGGGAACATACTTTCATAGATTTGTGTTGTTTTGTGTTGTTTATTTTGGGTACGGCAACAGACCTAATTATAGAATTACATCGATATTTTTTAAAAATTGAAAAAATGCCGAAAACAGCGTGACAGATATATTGCAGGACAGAAAATATTGTTTTCTATAAATTTAAAGATTCTAATACATAGTTAAATATTTTGAGTTGCCGACAATTGTGGCCGAGTGCCAATAATTGTAGTTTTTGGTAAGTTTTTTTTAGTGTCCCATTTGTATGCCTTTTTTAATAATAAAGCGCAAAGTAAAACATATTTCTAAGTAGAAAGTTTTTCAAATTTTTATTAGGTATATTTACCATATTCGTGGTTCTATCAATGCGAAACTTAGGCGCAATTGAATTCAAAATTTCCTTAAGGGTGCCTGCAATTGTGTCATGCTAGTCATCTCGGGTTACAAGATGCCAAAGGATAGCAGGCTTAAGCAATTAGATTTCTCTCATTCACAATATGTGACCAATACACTGCCACTTCGGTCTCTGTAATATATCCGTATCGAAAACAAAAATGATGTCCGTGATTTAATAAAGCATTTCTTTTTGCTGGATGGAAATTCAGGCAGTGAGCTAGATCTTCACTGAGTAGATTCTATGACTAGACTTAAGGTTGGAGAAGAACTGTGGTGAATTTCAGAGTCCCTTGACAAAACCCTCTGAGCTATTTAGACCATGTCATGCATTTGAATAGAGGATGAAGGACAAACCATGTACGGGTTGTTTTTTGGAATTTCTATTCAAGTGAAATAATGGATAAAAAGAAATATAGTCCGGGCAAGTCAGTCCAAGATGGGCCTTGTTTCTACAGAAACCACTCGTGTATTGCATGACATTGTTCTGTCACGAGTGGATGGGACCTACAGTTTTATGGCGTATCCAAAGCGGCGAAGTTTTGAGAAGCTTTTTCTACACAGTGATCATTGTGATTGACTCGAAAGAGGTGTAAATTCGGGGATCCTCTGGAACCCTCGGCGTAAGAGTCCAGGCACGCATCAACCCACAAGGCTAGCTTAACCCTGTACCTCGTAGCTGCAATAAATTCTATAAGCAATATTAGTGCCATAATCAAATGGAACCGTATTGCTAAGCTCGATTTCTTTGCACTTACTGACATTGAAGGAAATAACAAAAAGCGAAGAAGTCATTGTTCAAAACCAAGAATTGACTCAGATGTCGTCTAAATCACTACCAAAAGGAGTCCTCGCTTCACAGCCTTTAAGGCAACACTGCACGGGACGACCACGATAGAGTGATCCACTCGAGTTGAATGGCCCCTCAACCATACCTGTGCACCACTCAACGACAGGAACCGCCTAAGACGCACCAAAGATGATTGAAAATTCAATATCAGAAGTGCACACTTCAGTTGCTCGCACTTTAATTCATAGCTCATCACAGGGGTACACAGCAATGTGCAACTGCCTGTTAAGCCTCTTTAAACTTTTCTGTCTACAGAATACCCGCGGCCGACCACCCGCTCCTCAGTCATTGTTGTCGCCTTTGCATCGTCTGGCCTAAGAAGAAATAATAAACAATCTTCCAGAATTCCCTTGCGAGCCCTGCCCAAAGCCAACAAATAAACATTCACAATCTGCATGCACAGATGTGCGACAAGGTACGGCAACAACGACGCAAACTGCCGGTCATTCTGTCGAGTGGAATACCGATAACGAAGCAGTTTTCCCATTCCCGGGCAGACGTTTCAAAAGCGCTGGCTGCATTTTTTCCTTCGTCTCCCTGATTATGCCGCATTGTACGTGTCAAAATTATTACAAGGCAGCTTGGTACAAGCTGAGAAAAAAAAAAAAAAACCAGAATGAATCTTCCGTCGTCTCACTATCACCTGGCTGCGCTGTGTAACTATGAGCAATGTGCACGAAGTATGTATAATGCAAGGATAAGAAACTAATTTCGTTTACTTTGTGTAGTTGCCACCCCCGTGGGTGGGGTGGGTGTTATGGGGTTTTCCTTTTTTCCTCTGCCCTCGACCCGTTTTTGTTCGCACAATTTATATGCGGTTTGTTCCGCATTAAGGTGGAACTTTTCCAAAAGAATGAAGCACACCCAGAAGCATCTAGCATACAGCATCTAGCATACAGCAGCCAGCATCCGACACCGACCAACAGACAACGGAAGCTTTATTAAGGATAATACCAATTTCATTTTGCGTCCACGTCTTTCTTTGTAGTTTGTCTCACTTTTCTCCATTCTCTCCTTTGCGAGCACCTCTCTGTTTGCTGATTCTTGTTATTTATTCTTGTTTTTTTTTTTCATTCCTTTTTCACTTTGTTATGAGATTCAATGGCAGCAGCAGTGAATGGGGGTGCTCTTTTTGGGGTGGGTGCTGGTGAAATTATGAGACACACGTTGCATGGAAATCATGAAGTACGCGAAATCATCCGTCGCAGATGTCGCTTTGTTTGAATGGAGTGGGATTGCTTGGCCAGCAAGGACCTTAAGGTGCTTAGGTTTAACTTACCCTCATAACTTATTGCGGGATATTCACTTGATGTGGTTGAGTTAATTCGCCTGCGTTATGAGCGATTAACAAATAAAATTGCTTAAGTTTAGGAAAGCCTGTGATTAGCTGGCAGGCTGGTGGTTATTGGATTGGTCATTATTTGCATCTGACGTTCACGGGCCTTGACACCTGAGAAGATGTTTCCTTCTGCGGGAGACGTGCCTGTTTGTAAAATTAGAGTCATTTCTTGGTTGATCACCCAGTGTGTGGTTATGAAAGTCCATTAGGCTAATGGCGGGAACGAGCACGTTTTGTTACCTCTGAACTCCTGCACCTGTTTACATAAGAAGTTATAAAAGTATTCGATATGAGAGAGAGCAATGCTGAAGCCCACCATGTATAGGGAATCTTCATTAGTCGGCATTTGAGTGGGAGATTAGTCTGTGGTAGATTCTTAGCCCACTCGTGTTGCTGTTGCAATTGGTCATGGCTAGGGTTCATCTAAATCTCAAAATATGCGCTTAAAAATACAAAATATGCATTTAAAATTAATTTATATTAATTTCGGTTCAATTTAAAGCACATTTTCTGCAATATTTAAGGATAAGTTTAATTTTTTATTTTTATTGGTTTGATTACGTAGCACGACTTCCGAGGCGGGCCTTGAATGCGATTCCAGCAGGTTTGTTACCACTTGGCCGGCCCAGGATGAGGTGGTTGGACCAAGTCCATAGACTCGCTTGGTTACGCTTGGACATAACCCCTGATGAATTAGAGTTTACCCCCGTGACCCCCGACTGTTGCTCATGCGGGTCAGAGGGTGATTATGATGGCGATTTTTATTATTTATTAAAATAATAACTTACATCAAAATTAACATTTAATTAAAAAAAACACAGTTAACGGGTCGACGTGGCGTAGTGGGTAAGTGCGTCGACTCCTACGCTGAGGGGCCAGGTTCTATACCCGAATTTACCACCTTTCATATTTCACGGCTCCCACTGTTTCGAGTCACTGACTCGTAGTATTTCCTGTCAAGAAAAAGCTTCTCAAACTTGGCCGTTCGGAGTCGGCATAAAGCTGTAGGTCCCTTCCACTCGTGAAAGAACAATAGCGCGCACAACACGAGTGGTTGCTGAGAAGCTAGGCCCTGGCCCTCTACGGGTTGTAGCGCTACCCATATTATTATTATTAACGTAAACATAATTATTTAATTATACAAAATAAATTTTTAAAGTTTTATTTGCATTGACCATAGAATTTAATAAGTTTTCGAAATCAAAACGTTACCGATTTGGTCTGAAGAATGCCTTATACAATGACAGCTAAAGTTAAATAACAAATCTCATTGACGGATAAGTTTTTTGTTAAATTTTTTGTTAATTTTTAGTCTAATGTGAAGGTCTTGTTTACATTTTGCTTTATTGCAAGTCTCTAATGTTTTTGTAAGACCGCACTGAAGTTTTTTTTAATGACTGCCCCCGTTAGTCTTTAAACCGCATTTATCTTGCAGCAAGATGTTCAATTAAATCAATTTGATTTTTTAAGATGGTCCTTGTTTGTTATTACCAAAAATGGTGTAAAAAATTTCATATTGTAGTTCAATAATTTATACTTAATTTATTGTCATGAATAATACGTTTGTACTTTTATGTATTAAAATTCTAAACTCAGGGCTGTTTTGTTATTAGATACATATTGTTGACATATAATGTAATTCTTTAAAACCACTCTAAGATCAACCGTCGACCCATTGAGTTCAAATAAAGATTATAACGAAGTTGGAGATTATCGAGTTTGAGTATTAAAAATTAATAGAATCAGCGAAAACCAGTCCTGCTTTCTAGTTTTGTGATGGTGTCACATAGAAGCTTGAATTTATAAATAATATGTGGCTTTTTAACAATAGCTGGTTCATGACTTCTTTTGCATTTTTAATTGCAACTGCATCAGAATCATCGAACCCATTGACCATGCTTTCAAACGCTTCAAAATCTTGTGCATATTACTCAACAGCCTTCAACCAAGTTCCCCATCTTGTACCAGTTGGCTGAGACGGAAGAGCAGTCGAAGGATATTTTTCTCACGATTTCGATCTCATTCACACAGTCTCAGGCAAACAGTTTTATTTTTTTTTTCATTTCAATGTTTTGCCGGCTCAATCTAGCCAAGTTCTTACATGCAGCTATATTTTTCTGTCTAGCAAAATTCTTGAACAACATGCTCTAAAAATATGAATTAATTATAAAAATATGCATTTATAGTTAAATATGCAAAAATATGCACTAACGGTTAAATGACATTTTAAAGGAAATTTCATGACACGTATACATAATAAGTTGCCTTCCATCCAAGGTGTTCATAAAAAAATATGCATTTGCATGGAAATCCGATCCCTAGTCATGACTTAAGAGGCTTGGTTTGAGAAGCTTGTTTTTTGTCACCTCGGCAGAGGTGTTGACTGTCTGTCATGGAGCTGCCTTAAATTTTCGAATGGCTGCTTCCAGTGATCAAAGGAGAGTTTATTTTTTTCTAAAGCCCTCTTAACGCTCTATGAGCCCAGCGGATTTTCACTTCCCGGACAGTAAATGTTGTATTTTTAGAAGCGTTGAACTTGCAACCGTTCTTAATTTATTTGAGGTTAGTTCCGTTCGGAATAAAGCAAGGTTTACTAACTGTTCAAATTTATCTGATGAGCATAGTTCAATTCGTAAAACTCAAACTATTATATATACACACTTATATCCGGGAAGGATTTTGCTTGAAACATTTGGGAGGCTACTGTGGCTTCTTTGCGAGGAGTGCCTTCAGAAGTTCGGTTGTACAAGTAGCTTTATGATGAACTTTTCTTCAGTTTGTGGTTGGGTGGAATTGAAGCTTATGTATTTTAATTTTGATTGGTAAAAGGAACGAACTAAGAGGAATAAAAATGGCTCCTTTCCTCAATCACAAACGGCAGCGGAAACAAACCTCTTGAGCGAAAGAGAGGCTGGCCAACGATCGGCTGAAGCAAAGAGGACATGCCACGGGGAATCGCCTTGGATAGGGGAAGGGTATGGTCGTTGTGGTTTTAATTTGCCTTATTGCTTCTGACAGTGAAGCGAGGGCTGAAAGTGCAATATTTTCTGATGTGAATTGATCAATGCATATGCTAGGGAATCAATGGTGTAAAGGAAGCGCTCTGTGCCATTATGTAATGCCTAGAAAAATACTACACAAAAATGCATTGTTATTCCACATATCTTTTGGCCCAGTAAAACACATCAATGAGTTCATCACTATACGTTCAGAATACAGTCATTAACCCGCCTGGGTGTAAACATGTCTACTCGTAGGTTCAACGACGAATCGGTTTTATTTTCATCTCAGAATTAAATAAATGAGAGGATCAGAAATCGGTGTTATTTCAATTTTAAAAGAGAAAATCTGTGGTCATGGAGAACCCGGCAAGTTGACTTTAGTCGAAATTGGGTAATAGATAGGGTGATGGTATGTTAGGCCGATCCCCCTCCAGTAGTAACAATAATGCGTAGTTTTTTTTCAAAACCTTAACAGTTTTCCTGTCTGTCGGCAAAAGGTTGTTGCAATGCAGCTGCTAGTTTCTTCATTAAAACTGTAACTTTTAGTCAACTTCGGAAACGTGATTTTAGTAGAAAAGAAAATAGTGTAAGTGCTTAAAAAAAGGATTTAAAATCAGTGAAATATTGACAGAAGTGCGTTTTATTATTATATTTGTCTTATTAAGATGTTCTTTCTTCTGTTTATGGAACACAAATCTTGAACTTTTTTTCAAACAAAAAGAGAGTATGCCGACTTAAGAAGACCACTTTTTGAGTGATTTTTCTAAGGTCAGCCGCCCTGGTCTGGCCTGAAATAGCCAAGGCATGCGTGTAAAAACTCGAGCCGACTAGTAAATACTTAACTGACCGACTACTGAAGTAAAGGGGGGCGACTACTCAAAAATGATGTTTTCATTAACATTCATACAAATAATTTGTTTTAGGTAGTAAATACACTAAAAATGCCTTACATTTCATAATTTGCATATTTCAATAAATAACAAATGCTGATCATTAAATTCATTGTTGTAATAACGGATTGCTTAGAGCAAATTAAACGTAGACAAATGAATTATGGGGCCGACTACTGGCAACATGACTCTATAGCTGTGTTTTCTTGCAAGCGTATATACGCTTAATTTTGAAGTGCACAAAAAAACGATCATCGGCGCTTTATGATTCATCATCAAATCTTGGCGGCACCGACGACATTTATGACATTTTCTAAGCAGTCAGGGGTGTAGTCTTGGAAGGTGATGGTTGATCTTTGATGGTCACAATCTTCGTTTTGTGATTACTTTGAAAGTAAAAACATGTAATAATTATAAAATAAAAACAATTTTAATCAAATAAAAAGAATCGTTTACGAAGCCAAAATAGAATCTATAGCAGAGACTCTGTATATACCAAAAATTGCATACTTATGGATGCCAAAAAATTGAAAAATGATCTAATACATCAACCACACCTGCAGGTGTAAGCCACATACAGCAACCTAAACAATGAATGAATGAATTCAGGAATGAACACACAGAAATTAATGATTGGAAGCATTGGTTTTTATCCGCGCTTATTCCTTAAGCGGCGATAGATATGATGAGTAAGTTAAGCGGATATAGGATTCCTTGTTAGTGTATTTTACATGCAAATCGAAATTTAAGCGTATATACGCTTGCAAAAACGCAGCTTATTTTAAGATATCAAAATCTGTATGTACCCAATTTTTTATTTTGCTGGGATTAAAATTGTAGAAGTTATAAGAACTTTCAACTAGCAGAAAACGATTTTTTTAACATTTCTACACCGTCTCAAAACTTTAAACACATCCTTTGGAAAATAAAAAAAACGACTAGTGGTTTTTCCTTGTTACCACAGAAATTAAGCCGAATCTGCGCCCATTTATTCGGAGTTATTTGATCAGCCTATGGAACTGCGCATGCATTAAAATGCAAACGACTTAAGAAGACCAATGTACTCCTTCACCTCACCTGCACAGTCTTCATGCAATAATTTGGCATGTGAGGCTGACTATCGAGTCTGATTTGATAATTATGAACAGATCATGAAAGCAAAAAATATACACGCAGTGTACAAAATCCATAAAACCCAAGAGTCCTATTAATGGTCCGAGATGTTGAACATCAGACTAGTATTATTTACTCAGGCTTTTCTCTTAAAGAAAACCAATGTTCAAGAGACAACCGTCCATTCAATGTCACCTTTAAAGTGTGAACACTGCATTTGTCTTCACACTTTATTCGTGAGCGAATTATCAAAAGCTTGCACATTGTTCTGCCTGCCTCCCTACATCCATCTCCCAACACACTCCCGGTGTGCATTTAAACGCCTTATGCAACCCATCGTCTGATGAATTTGCGTGCTACCACTACTCTTTCCATTGCACCGCAACGATTCAACCAAACCCAGTATTCCCCCCCCCCCCCTCCAGTACATAATGTATGTCATCCCTTGTTCCATAGGCGTTGTTACATAACATTACCGGTTTTATTGGTGCCATTAAATCGGACACAAAGGCCTGGTATCTATCGCGAACAATGTTTCTCGGATTTCTTTACATTTTACGGATTTTCTTTCCATCCGCCTCGCGCCCATTGTAAACTGTTCCAATTCGTGGCGCTCACAGCGTCATCAGCTAAGCTCTATTTTAAATCAAATCTCTCTGGGGGGAAGGGAAACCTCATCTCGACGACAAAAGCTCGCCTTCACTGGTGGGGTGGGACGCACCTCGCACAAATCCACTTCAAAAATGGTGTAACTTTTACCCACCGCCCGTCGGAGACGGATGGTGATGGCAATGTAAATAAAATCGAAACACCAGCATGCAACAACAACTAATAACACAGCCACCACCGATCATAATTTTAATTTAACAATTAGAGCGGAAAATATTCGCTCAGTCTGGCGAGCGCTACATGGAGTGGTTTATTGTTACGGCGCGCAACCATTTAGATGGGGCGCCAACCATAGGGGGCGCTGGTGGACTCAACTGACATAATTAATAACATCTGCTTTATAAAGTGGAAATTTGAAAAGTTTTACTGCATTCGTAGTCCGTGTCCTCTTATCGTTCCCGTCCGTGGGTGGATTTGCCTTCAGCTGTGTGCGTGTGTTTGGTGTTCCTGTAAGGGAGTTCTGATAAACAGGCTAATGGAACGCCGCTAGAAAATGGCATTTTAAACTAGTTCGTTGCTTTTTTGCAGTCTTCAGGTAATTCGGAGATGTTTAACGAGATTTGTTTGTAATTCGACGGAGGATTCCTGAGAGCATCACTTATTCAAATCTGGTTCCTGTTTTATGCATCACATTCCTTTTGCCAGGTATGCATGTAATTATGAACTCGTGTTCTACGCCATGCACTCGCGAACTTTTCAACCGATTTATGACTCAAGTCAACTTAAGCACAGAAATGATTCTGTCTTTTGATCGCGCGACAGTCCGCTTCTCCTAGCTTCTCAGCAACCTTTCGTGCTGTGCTTGCTATATTCTTCTTGGACAAGTGGAAGAGACCTACAGTTTCATGCCGACTCCGAACGGCGAAATTGAGAAGTTTTTTGCTAAACAGGAATACTCTTTGAGCAATGTCGGTGATTCGAAAGAGGTGGAGCCGTGAATTATCAAAGGTGGTGAATTCGGGTATCGAACCTGGCACCCTCTGCGTAGGAGTCGACGCACTTACCCACTACGCCACGGCAACCACAGAGATAGAAATTAGTTGAGATATTTTTTAAGTCATTTATAAAATAAATTAAATTTTCAAAATTAATATCTTTCGTCAATATTTCTGGCATTAACTACTAAATGATGACCACAAGCCTTTAGGTCGGCAATCGGTTGAAAGTTGATGAGAATGTTGTAATTTGACCGTCTTTTGAGATCGAAGAAGGTACAATCTACAAACAATTTTTCAACTTGGCTCACAACTCTGGAACTATTTACTGATCGAGGCTCGTGACCACTACTTAATTTACTTAATTGCGACTAAACCGTGAACAACAAACAAGGAAGATCCTTGAATGTCTGACTTTATAAAAATATGTCATTGACTGTCACGTATTGCCATGGAAAAATCATACCATTATGCCATTATTAAAAAACGTTGACAATGTTGCTGTCTGGGAATTCACCACCATCTCGTAAGCCTATTGTTTTCGACTCAAGCCATAGCTGCTAAGAAGGAACTCTTTTCTAGTTTCCATTTTCTGTCTGTTTTCTTCTCCAACTAGAACGGCACAAATTCGGAGTGCGAGACATTATAGCCATGACAAATGCCTTGACCACAGACACCCCGCAGATTTGGTCTGATGCATGCCCTTTACTGGGAATCGATTCAGTGACTGCGTAGTTAGGAGTTGATTTTCATTTTCCGGAATAGCAAAAGGTTTGTTCGTTTAGGTCATTGTAAGCTGGATGATTTTGCTGAGTAACAAACTTATTTAGTAAGTATATTCCCTCGTCTGATAAATAAGTGTCAACATCATCTTCTTCTGACCCGCATGATCCACTAAAGGGGTCGAGGGGGTAAAGCGACTCCAGGCAACTCGATCCTACGCAATCGCCTCAATTCTCATGAGGAGTGTTGCGTTCACTCAACTCATGAGGAGTTACGCACAAGCGTAACCAGGCGAGTTTCTGAACTTGGTCCAACCACCTCATCCTGAGCCCGACAAGTGGTCGCCTACCTTATGGTGCAACACGTCCCAACTCTGATACAGCATGTCCTCGTATCCTTCACAGCGTTTTTTTCAAATGCTAATAACCTTGCCAATCCACCGCTCTGCGTTCACTCAACCACTTCAGTAAACAAATTGACGGAAATTGAATTCTCGAAAAGAGCATGAAAGGACATTGCCCTCCCCTTCTTACGGTTGAACAACCGAGATGCGCTGAAAATTACATTAAATTTGGAGAGCCCTCTAAATCATCAGGAAACAGGAGACATACGAACTGTCGATTGCCCACCAGCTTGAACCCCAAACTTTCTGCTGCTAATTAGCAGCGCATTGACTGATGGTCTTCAGCTGACCTGCTCCCCCGAGTCAGCGTTCATCACACACTCGCATGCCCGAGTAAATATTTCCATAATTCTTTCATTCACGATAATTGAGAGCAAACACCACCCGATGAGTCAAACACATTTCATTTTCGGACGGTCCATGGAAGGCACTCATCACATCACTGGCACAGGCGACGTGCGAGCACTGCGCCGTCTGACGCCCACGCTCATTACCGAGTGCGGTTCTTTGTGGGTGAGATGAGATCGATCGAAACTGCGGCAGGCCTCGTTTGTTCTGGCTGAGAAGGATATCGTGGCAAAAAGAAAAAACTTCACGCTTAACAAGAGTGAACAAATTTTTGGAGGGAAATCCCCTTCGCCTACTCCGCGCACACAATAACACGCTGCCGACAGCAGTGCCGACAAGCGAAAAGTCAGTAGGGCTCGGTGTGCTTTGCGAAGCAGGCTCTCACTAGCTGGCAAATCCTTGGTGCAGCTGGAGCTTACACACAGCATGGCTACGATACGACGTGTAACAACGCGTCGTACGTGCTGTGTATGGGAAAGATGTTCCTGCAAGTGCTTGTACGAGTTTGTTTTGAAACGTTGAAGGATTCCTTTTGTTTTTTGGTTCTTTTTTATTTTCACTTGACTGTATGTAGTTCGGTTTTTGTTGTTGGCGTACCTTTTTGTAGGTTAAGCGTACAAATCTGTTCTCGTTTGGATTCATGTCCTTTCTAATTGTTTTCGAAAGCAAGGCAACCGGGGAGTAATGTTTAATCTAGGAGGAGGAGACGGAGGTGGAGGTTTGAATAAAATTTTGCATGCATGCTCCAGCAGAAGGTACCATGGCAATGGCACTGCCACAGCACAGAGATACCAGATTGTGGGCGGATTACAAGGGAGTACAAGGGGTTTCATGTGGCTAAATACATTTTCCGAGCAGACCGCAGTAAGTTTGCTTGTGGAATGTTGTCGAGCATGTTTGTGGAATCGCTTCATTAATATTACTTTCAGTGGATATTCGTTGGGAGTTTGCTGGAATCCTTAAAGCAATTCGAGAGGCATTTTAATTATTTCCAACATGGAAATTGTATACTTGCCCTCGTGCCTTGCATGGTGTTTGACATTTGCGATGGAAAAGAGGTTAGAATTCAGGATTCAGCCAAGCTGTGGGTGGGTGGTTGATTTTTTTTTTTTTTTTCGTGTTTTCAGGTCAGCTGGTGGTGGATGTTTGCTGGCAGATTCCTTGACATCATAACTGAGTGAGAGGACAACTGGGATTGGAAGTGAATCTGGCATCGTTGCAGGTCATGGCTTCAATTTGAAAGCTCTAACTAGTGGATTTCAAAACAATGAATATGGATTTAATACCTATGTCCTTGCCATTTAGTTTGGTATTGGTTCCTTTTGAGCAGCAGAATTTTAAACATTCTGTCTGCCTTGAAGCATTAACACATTCACAGAAGAGAACATTTGCTTACTATGGACAGATGTCTGCAGTCAACATGGATCACGCTGCACTTCAATAGATTCACGATCTGGCAGGACGACACCCAAAACATTCGTCCATTTAAAGGCCAGTCACGGCAGCGCGCTGAGTGGAAATTATCAATTTAGGGAAGGAGACGTTCTATTATGGTGTTTCTTTGGTCACAGGTTAACACAAGGTTAAGTAAGGTTAGATTAGGCTGGCTGCAATTAGCAATCACCATTGTGATACCACAGAGCTTGCCAAAGAAGACGGTACGTCTGCTACATATTGTTCTTCATTTTTGAAGGTTCAGCAGAAACAACACTAGATCCGTGATTTTCTAAAAGGCTGAAAAATTACCAGGAAATGTGTTTTATTAAGGTGATTGCTAAAACACGGCAATGTGGGTTTTCAGGTGATCTCTTTTTCTATTTTTTTTCTCATTTTTTTCTCATTCTTGAGAAATATGGTGGCATGTCCATAGAAGCTGTTGTACCTTAAAATGAATCAGAAGCATGCCGATAAGAATACCACGCGTTCAGAAGTTCTAGATAGTCGCGAGCAAAGGTAGAACCGAAAAACCGCCTTCCATAGCTTTTCTTTTGCTGCCACTGTAACTTGCATAAAATAGGTCGAGTTTTGAATAACAGATCTTAATAAATAGTAAAGTAAGGTCACCACTCAGATGTGATCAATAAGCCAAAGAAATGCGACTTAAGGAAAACCCACAAGAAATATTTTAACGAGACCAAGTCCGCCTCACCTCATATTTTGGTAAATAGTCCTCATTGCCTCTGCGAAAAATAATCACGTCCCACAATCGGTCGTGGAGAATGTCGATGAGAAGGTCATCGTTGTCTAAAAAGTACGAGCCGATGACGTCTTGAACTTTCCTTCATCTTCCTGGGTGGACCTGGGCCTCAGCCAACAAGCCTCTCCAGCCGTCTCGAGCTTCAGCCAACTGCCTCCAATGTCACACCCAAAGTTAGTTGAGGTCCTTCTTCACCATCGGATCCACGGGCGTCCTCTATTGTATGGTTCCACTGTGGCCAGTGTTGTCCAGGTGCTCTACATGGCCTAGCAATCTTAGGCGTTGAATGTGTAGATCGTTCGTGGTTAAATCTTCTCCTACAAAAACCATCTACACAAACAGGACATCAAGGGCTCTTTGGCGATGTATTGCAACATGCAGGAACCCTTCTGAATTGTCATCATCGTGTAATCTCGTTATTTTTGACGAGTGGATCCTGCCGCTAATGATTGGTTTCCAACTGCTCCGAACTGCTGCGAGGTCCAGATAACAGGAAAACGGGTGCTGACTATAGTCCTTTTCTTTAAAATGGACTGAGTTGGACTCTGTCCAACTGTCTGCGAGTGTAAGTCCTGCGAAGAGCTAATTTGTACTGCGTTTCGTGGAATTTGCTGCCACGGGTTATACCGCATACTCCAAAACAGCGAATTTTTCGATAGCTGACTGAAACTGATTTTAATGGAAAACTGTGTAGCCGGCGAATGGGCTACAAGTGGCCACAAGAAACATTTTGATAGTAAAATTTCATCATTTGTTCGTGTTTTTCGGTGATATCATTTTTGCTGCCTAGGTTAAAACTGTTAAACTTTCTACTGGCTATCCTTTTATAACCCGTCTTCGGAAAAGAGTAGGCAACAACCGCAACTTGACGTGACTATCTGAATAGATATTACTTCCAGATTTTTAAGACATTGCGTTCGTTCCAGGAATGACGTATTACAAAGATAGCTGAATTCACAGCTGATTACCCCTTAGTCCATCGCCGAATTTGAGTGCCTTTTTGACGGTTATACACGAAATAACGTAAATGCCGTCCTCTGATTGGTAAATTTGGTTTATGAACATGTTTTTTTGTCACATTATTACTGGCAGAATTCGTTCTCTGTTTCGGTCGCGTTGCTGCCAACTTTTCAAAATAGACAAGACTATAATTAAATGTGCCACAGAATACAATTTTCTTCAATTTTGCTTAACTTTATTTGTTTCTGAAAATCCGCGGTCATGGATAGTACGTCGCGGCTCATTGCTTAAGAATACCCTCAATTGTCCCGATTCAAGGCAGTCTATCGAAGGTCGGGCATATCTGTGATACTTCATTTCTGGTTCGTACTACACTCTTTCAGCCGACATAAAGACAGTCTTGCTCGTGAATATTCAAAATTAGTCCTGAATATGGTGGAACGAAACTCTTAACTCCAAGAATTCCCTTAATTGCCGCCTATCTCTTAAGGAGATGTATATCGAGGCCAGGTATTTTATCATCCATCTTATGTGGGTGCTGAGACACTCCAGTGAGTCATTCCAGAGAATTGCGAACCCGAAAACACTCAAGCTCTCACCTGTACGCTTTATCTCCGAAAAGGGTACAAACACTGTGCTCTTTCCAGGTGGCAATCCACCCTCCATGTCTATCGCTTCCGTAAAGCATCTACAAAAACTAGAAACGCTTTATCAAATGAATGGCACAGGAAGCCACATTACCAAACAACTCTGTCCTTCGATCGACATTAAGCGATCGCTTAGTCCGACTAGTTTGAGGAGGCCGGATCTCAGAACTCTCATTGACTGGGCCTCGCACACAACGGCTTCTGCAAGCTGCAGAAGTGGAGAGGTCATGTGCTCTGTGGTAGCATAAAGTGTGCTCTACACTGATGATAAAATGTTTGATCACAAAATAGTTCAGCACAGATCCCGGGATCTCAAATCGCACCCTTTCTTTAAATACACAGATTCCATGTCTATGTGTTTAAAGAAAGGTTTTATCGAACCTTTAGCTTAGGTTTGAATCCACCTTGAATGTAAGAATCGATCCTGCTCCGGATTTCAACTGTTCAGCTTTGTCTGACAGTGAATATACTATTTCATTAAATTGGTGATCAACGCCATGTGTTTAAAGATCCAAAGGTTAAGCCGTCTAAAGTACGCTTAAGAACCGTGAAAAATGCACTGCCATGCCCAAATATCGTCCGAGTCCCTAAGCTAGATAGACGTAAATCGTTAGTGGTCTAAATTTGTGTTCCTTCCGGTCGATGTCAAGGTCATAATTATCCACTACTTAGAAATGCACTTAATCGACCCCACCCTGTCTAACAAGGAACATCGATTATACGTGTTGTCAAAATCCACTTAACGTTGGACTCTCAGAGAGTAATTAGGCAATGTCTATGTCGTTGCGCATAGCCAACGTTAATGGGGTATTTTTATGAAGCACACGGGTGCTAAGGGATTTTTTGTTCGTCCTTGAAGAGTAGACAAGGTGGAGGGAGAAGTCAGGAGTACCTGATGAGAGAGATTTTGATATGATGATGTGTTGTTCGGATATGGATGACCATTGGTAGAAATATTGCTTGTGTTATGAACTAGGACATAGGCTATCGACTTCAACCCAGGAAAACAACAGCACGCAGGTTCACGAAAATCACCATTGGCACCTGGGCTGTTTGTACACTATTGTTGAAATAAATTCGAATAAATCCAGGGACCCAATTAGTCCTTTCTGCCGTCGATGGCAGTACCTAATGAGTGCCTTTTCGTATCGGTAGTTGGGCCTGCACTACTTTATAGAGTTTCTGTTGGTCTGCAACCGTCACTAAGCAGCAGCTCTGAATCAAAGACTACTCTGTCCTGCTCTGAGTATACATCACCCGACATTGGACTATATCAAAAAGAATGGGGCTCTCCACATGCTCCGCCATTTGGTCAACTTGGCCATAACTTGTCGCTTCATCACGCTTCTCAAAAATCATACACTCTCAAAAAACTAAAGGTAAGTCTCTTTGCAAACTTTCGAACACTTCACAGTCAAAACCTCTATATAATTAAAACTGTGCCACAAAGATACTCACTCCCGACGTTGTCTACCGCCTTGCCACAGCTTACCTCGTGAAACGGCTTCAATAACATTTGCGGTCGATTGCTTATTATTTATAAGCTGCCACACAACCTGCTTAATAATGCAAGCCGCCGAACACATCCGTCGGAAAGCATTTAAGGATCACAGCTCCGAACCTCAGAGTAGCATCAACTATTAGCACCCAACCCAACGTCGAAATCAAAACATGTTCTTTTCAACTTTATCTCAACGGCCCCTGTTTCAGCCGACATCGCTCCCATCACCCGACACCCCACGCCCCAAACAAAGGGAGCCGAAACATTCGCCCCTGTGATGAAGTCTTTGCGTGGGAGGATAAACTTTTTAAAAGCTCTGCAAGAGTTAATGTAAAATGCTGCCACGAGACATTGTAGTCTCGCAGCCATGAACCCGCCTGTCGTTTCTGGTCGTAATTACTTACGTGGAAAATTAGTTTGTCGGGTTAGAAAATGAGTGCGTATGTGCGATGGCGGGGCATTGCGCGGTGAACAGAAACCCTGCTGCCCAGGAAAAGGGTGCGAGAGGTTGCCGGCTTTGGGAGAGCATCACCGTCGGCTTCTGTTTTGGGGTTCCGCGTGAGGTGATTATGTCAGACGTGGAGTTATCAGAATGGAACGATGATTACTGTGCTTGGCTCTGCGAGATTTCATGCAGAAATTCAGTTGTTGTTGTTGGCTGCCTGAGTGGCGGAGGTGCTCATTGGAACCGCCAACCAAGGGGGTAATGTGGTGGTATCATTGGAATTTTGTCACGAGGTGTTCGATAGGACGGATGCTCTTCAGCCGTGCATACTTCTGTGGCTAAACAGTGGGTTGCACGAGGGGAAAATAATTAATTGTGTGGGTAATTAAATGGCGTACAAAGATAAGATGTGCGCAATATTTCAAATGGCAAACGGGAGGGGACATGATCTATGGGGTAAGACTGAAAGGAATATCTGCCATATTCGTGACGTCAAGCGGAAGTGCATTGAGGAGAGGCTTTGGAGAGAGAAATCATTACGTTGGGATTAAATAATGGGAGTCATAATTTCCATTTTCAAGTGAACAGATTGAAACCGTGTCTAGGTGTGGGACATTAACTTTTAAGACATTTTTATTATATTTGACGTGCTCTGCCGCCATCCATATCATGATTAGGTCCTTTGTGAATATGACATTAAATGACTGTCACGGTTGCGTATACAACTAAGTGGCAATTCTTTGCCCCAACTCTCCTTACTGATTTCATGGAATGGACCCTATAAGAGTTTGGGCTAGGTTCCTGAATTGTTCTTCTCCTTGACTAAACAATTGATCGCATCCCTTTTTCCGAAGCTTAATGTGGACAAGGCGTGTTCTTTTTAGTTCAGTCCAGAGAGCGCTCAGGTCAGTTGAAATCTTTTTATTGAACTAGTTCGTTCCTTTAGTTCATTTAGTTCAATGCTCAGGCAATTGAGTCTTGTGCGATTGCGCCGGTAGGTCATAATATTATCGTAGCGCTATAACTTCTTTGCTGAAGGAACGAACAAATTGAAGTGAAAGTACTCACAAAATACAACAAAAACCAATTAAATATTTATTAATTTCATGTACATAGTTGAGCTATGTTAAGTGGTTCCAGGAACTATGTAGTTCTACCGATATGTTCGCATATGAGGCAGGAAACTTTGTAGATCTATGTGACATCTTTCATATGTGGGAGAGTGGAGAGTTTGGTTTGTATGTATGGAGTATGCGTGAATAATCCTTGATTCAACAAAAAGTCATGCACATCCATACATTTAAATTCCCTTCACATACACAACGGGGAACGCAACTGTGCTCGTTTGTGCTGCGGTAGTTAAACAAAAACAACCCGTATGTGCACAACGCCCATCCACCCACAAAGCAAATAGCTCTATTTAGTTCAATTTTGTTCGCTTTAGCTATGTTATTCTTACTGATTTACAAGGATGCAGAGTATGGTTTATCCGTCTGTTGAACTACTGAGCTAAAATAAAATTACATTGTGAACTAGTTCACTTAGTTCACTTAATAGATCGCTATTTTGAGCAGGTTCGAGAAGCCTAATTGTTAATCTTCGCTCTTAAGTCAAGGAACTGAAGGGAATTTAGACTTCCGAGTACAACAAAAGCAGTATTTAGCAGAAAGTATTTAGAGTCTGAGAATATGGTCTGCTTTAATGCCTGCCGTGTTCCGGAGATGTGCGTTCACATACTGCGTTGAAATGAAAACTTCGATCTGACATTAGGTTTCTTTCTCAAATAAGAGATGACTTGGTTTCTTGATAAGAGATGACCGTCAGTGACTCGAAATAGTTGGGGCCGTGAAAATTACTTTTCACCAGAGAGTTCGAACCCAGACACCGAAGTTCAAGTCGCTACCACATACCTTCCTGTATATAGTGATTCCAAATTACGTTTGTCATTTAATTAATTTCAGTCAGCTGATTTCATTTCTCAAATGCCAATGGCTAAAAAAAAACGCAATGTGTAAGAAAGTATCTCAATTTGTACAATTCGGATGAACGCAGTTCTGGATAAGGAAATGCGTTCGTCTTACGTTTGAAATTTTATTACGGTCCTCTTATTTCTTTCATTTTTTAACAAACGCACGTGTATGCTGTATTTTGTGGATGGACCTTGAAGAGCGTACGTTGAAAGACGACGAAAGCAGCAACACACTATTGCATATCAGGCATAAATAAGGACTGAATTAAATAAATCAACTAAGATTAGAATCAACTTAGATTAGGGCTCATCAAGCTCATAAAATGAAAACATATAGACCTCTGTTTAATGTATTTGCTCCTAATTACTATTCAGTCAGGATAAACTTTCCAAAAATGTTCACGAACCAAAAATGTCTACTAACCAAAAATGTTATTCCAAAAATGTGGATCTTCATGTTATTCGCCAAGTCGTTGTTATATTTCAAACTATGTCCATTCATGTATCACTATTTACAATCATCAACAAATATATCAAATGGCATACATCAACATTTTGAAGCAACATTTGGTGTCGGTAAACTTGGAATACGAGAAAATTGTATCTTCTACCAAGCCAACGATTCAAAGCGCAAGTCATATTCTGCTAGGTCGTGATTACTATATTACTCTCTAAAGTGCTTACAACACCTGCATAATAACCTGACCTTAATGCAATAGTGCATACATTGGATGAACTGTGACGTCAGGATGCCCAAAAGCAGTTTAGTTTATGGGAGTCGTGTGATTTTCATTGCAGTGCCATTGGCTAGGTGTTGAAAATGTGATCCGAATTCGGGAGACCATGCGTCTATCAAGAATTCTATTTAAAGAGAATCGTTCGAAAATACTCTTCATTATCCTCTTACAAACCACCAATCACAGTTGATTTTTTTTAAGTCAGCTTGGTGGAAATGATTAATTTTAATTTATTTATTTATGGCATTATGCATTATATAGCAAAATGCAAAAATGTGAAGTGAAAAGCAAAAGAGTGTGGACAACATTTTAACGAATATTAGTTTGCTTCCGCCTTTTAATTTTGTTCTTGCATGAGGGCACGCCTCAGAGTAGGTTGCTTTGTATGGTAGAGCGGAAAAAAGTCTGTAAAGTCTGAACAATTTAACATGTTCATATCAGTATTATACGTATTTGATCAAAACTTGTTTAACTTAATGTTGTACTTAAACAAAAGCCTCTTTGTAAAATATTAACTTTTCACTTGGAATAAAATATTACATTGCACTCAATAAATAGTTGATGATTTCTATTTGTTCAACAGTTAAGTTTGAGTATTTCCCCTTACATGATATATGGCCGTAGATTTCAGGCCTTATTTTTTTTGCGAGGGTAGGTGAAACTCTTCAAAAGACACTATGGGGACCGTTCTCACATAGCGAAAGGGATTTTTACCCAGTAAAACACCACCCTTCAAATAAAATATATTTCCACTACAACTAAGTTGTACACTTATCCAGCAGTTTTACTTTCTTGGTTTAGACGCATTTGGCAGGAGATTCCATTGAGAGTTCTGGCTAACACAGCAGATAAGCGTGGGTTGAATTAACCGTGCTAGGTCAAGGGGTTTAGTCCTTTGAAGACGACAAAAAGAGTTTCTTTCGTCGAGAATTGGAAGGACAGCAGAGTTTATTTGCTCTTCCGACGCTTATGCTTAAGAGCAAAATTCGTAACTTCATCTTGGACTGATGAAATACAAAGATCTCTCTGGATGTCGTTGTTTCATATATACCTGGGTGCGTTAACAATGGTCCTTAGCACTTTATTTTGAAATGTTTGTAATATGTTCCTATTACTTTCTTTGGTACAACCCTATAGTTGTATACCATACGTCCAGACGACTTTTAACACTTGCTTGTATAAAAGCAATTTGTTGGCAGTACTTAGCTTGGAATATTTTCCAATAAGCCAGTATATGTCTTTGTATCTTCATTGCAGCTCCTCACGTTTCTTTTTGACGTGCTCCTTCCATTTAAGCCTAGCCTCGAATCATTCCGAGGTATTTCGCTTTATTGCCGAAAGGTGTTTGAACATTATTTAGAAAAACGGTCAAGTTATTCACATTCTTATATGTAAAATTTATATGAACGGATTTAGCTTCGTTAATATCAATTCGCCGAGTGTTCATCCATTCGTTTATCCGGTCTAAAGCACATTGCAATTTTCTAGTTGATTCTTCGACCGTTATCAAAATGGTGGTGTCATCAGCAAATGTTCCTAGCACTGTTCATACGTCCTGCGGTATATCGCTGCTATACAATAAGTAAAGGAGGGGACCAAAAACACTTCCTTGTGGTACTCCACCTTGTATAGATTTAAATAGGGAGTATTCTTTCCCATATTTCGCACGGAAGATTCGATCCGATAGATAGTTCGGTAAAATTGTGCAAAGTTTTCTCGGGAGGAATTGTTGAAGCTTGTGTTTCAAGCATTCGTGCCAAACCTTATCAAAGGCTTGTGAAACATCGAGAAATACAGCTGAGCAGACTTGCTTTTGTTCAAACGATTTTTCTATAACATCAGTTATGTGATGTACTTGGTCAATAGTTGATTGCTTGCTTCTAAAACCGAACTGATGGCTAGGAATAAGTCGTCTTTCTTCTACAACCGGGCTTAAACGTCTAAGTAATATTCGTTCGAACACCTTAGACATCGTCGGTAGATGTGAAATCGGTCTATAAGACTTTTTGTCTGTTGGGGGTTTACCCGGTTTCGGTACTGACTAGGAACATGCTACAATCTAAAGGCGGCGTTAATAATGTAGAGAAACATAAAATATTAAACAAAATACAAACCGGCCTTATGACCATAAGTCCTAAGTTCACTACACAGCACGGAGTAAGGAATTGTGACTCAGTCCATTGCACTCACTATTTATATGCATACATATACTTCACTTCACTCATTGTTTTGTATATTTGTGTATATTTTGTATATACGCTGCACTACTGTTTAAAGCTGACAGCAATAACCTTTTCAGCTTTAAACAGTAGTACGCTGCACTACTGTTTAAAGCTGATAGCAATAACCTTAATATTTTTTATTTTTTATTTGGGAAAAAATATTTAGGAACTAACATCCGACATGTCTTAAATGCCCAATTGCCATTTGTGGAGCCATTTGCAGATTTTTGTCTACAATCCAACAAACAATAAAAAAAAATTAAAATTTAAAAAAAAAAAAAAAATTAAGATTCTAGTACACATGAGAAATTGAATATCTCAGAGCTCCATGAATAGATTCATTTAATTTTTTTTAAAGAAAAAGATTTAGTTCGAAGTCAAAAACCGTGCTTTTAAATCCGATACAGCGAAAGAGTTGAAAATAATTCCGATATACATATGCAAGAATAAGAAGCTGATTTCTTCTGTGCTAAACATAAGATACAACATTTATCTTTGGATAAGGGCATGTGAACAACTTTTGTTGAACATATGGCTCGCAAATTGAATAAATATTTTGTTGACTTTGAAGGCATAGTAGATATGTATATAAATTAAAAAATACTTTGAAGTCATACGGCTGGGTTATCTAAGAGTACTTAGGCGTAAAACTTCAAAGGCGATGGAGGACTTTCTCCAATGACCTTTTTTTCCACATAAAAGTTGTCCTTAAAACCTTGTTTTCATGGTTCAGTGTGAAATACCAGACCTTCCTGATTATTGTGGCTTTACAATGTAAGCAATTCTTTTATAATCATATTCAGATTTGAAACATCTTCTACCTCGTACTTTGATCTTTGATTGATTGATCAACGTCTTTGTAACCCGAAAAATGCTCGTGCAAGTGCTTCCAAGATTTCTTTAAAACAAAAATATTCCACACATGCCCGAGTGATTTTTCAGGTAATTTTGCGCATGACGTGCTTGGATGGTACAAAGATCGATAACTCTGAACGTGAGAGACAGCTCAAGAGATGACGCCTAAGGGGTGTGTAGATAGCCAGAGATCGCGCTAGCTGGAGAGACTTGATGTTTAACGACCTTTCCAAAACAAGTCTATCCAATTGGAAATTTTAAATATTCAGTATGGCCTAGACTAGTCTCATGCGTTACCTGCGCTCAGTTTGATAATGAGGGAATAAGTTGGTTTGAGGATGATTCTTCCGTACCTTGGAAGAGCTCTTTTCGGATGACTTTGCCCACGAACCTCTCCTGTAACAATGATGAACCATCTCCTTTCGCACAATTGGGCAATTATTGACTTGCGTAAAATCACTGGTTCGGAGCCGAAAAGACATGTCTTACATTATCCGACCTACCAACGGAACATCTGACAGTCCGAGGTGAACCAAGGTCTAGCGTTTCCAACAAGCACATGTCTTGTGGTTGTTTTATGACGACTAGATCAGATCAACAGTTTCATACAGACGCGAAGTTCTAAAAGCTTTTACTAGATAGGAATAGTCTGAGTGTTTTGGGTCGAAAGCCACCACATGTATCAAGAACAAAATTGAAACAATCAACAATCAGAGAGACGTCAATTTCAATTTGAAAGGACGATAATTAAGCTAATTGATTGGTTGTCTATAGAACACAATATCCTGTGCTGTCACTCGAGCGGGGGCCGCTTAATAAATTAATAAGCCCCGCAAATCAAACTCAAAAACCAATCTATGCTATGAGTCAAGTGTGCACTTTGTGGAGTCGTTTGCCTATGCTTGCCATCGAACTAGTCATTCGAACAATGGATTTATTTCCACGAATGTCCTGAAATACAAATAAGTTTGTCTGTCTAGTTGTGTGCATAATGCATGGATGCCTGCTGAAGAAGAGGGGGCAGTGAGAAGGGGGAGAAGAGGTGCAGAAGTTGATTGAATTGCTATCGATTTAGCGTGCTCGTTTGGCTGAATGGATGGCGTCCAGGCTGCCTGAGAGGAAGTGATTAATTCAATTGGTATCGGCCTAACACTCTGCTGTAAGGCCACTAGCAGAATTTGTGGCTTTGTTTTATGATCTGCTCATTTGGCTGCTGATGACGAGATAAATACATTTTAGACTATGCACGTACCCGATTGTCAGTCAGAAGTATGATGAACGGAATTAGCCGCCATTACCTGGCTGGATGCAGTTTGGATGGAGTTCCATTGATGAGCCTCTGAAAAAGAAGGAAGAGGAGGAAGTATTTAGAGGCCATGGGAGAGTCGCGGAATAAATTATGGCAAATAATGGAAAGCTGTGTTCTCAGAATTCGTTGGAAATTGACATAACATCCCGGAAGATACGACCCTGACGTTGAATTCTTTGAGAAAACCCCCGAAAGACCTTGACGAGCACCAAGAGCTAATGACTGAGATAAAATGGTGAGACCATCGACCAACTTTGAATGCTACTGCCGCCAATCAGGGACTGAATCAAACGACGAGATACGAGGAAATTTGCCATAAAACTCTCTGTCAGATGAACAGAGAAGTCGTAATTTAAAATCAAATGTCAAGAACTTCATTCAGTTTCAACCGACGGAGGGAGATAAAAGAAAAGCCAAGTTCAAGCGGTGAACATCTCATCTACAAATAAAGTGAGCCCACGTTCACTGCTCCGTCTCTCGGGTCATTCAAGCATGACCCTCTTCAATTTCCAAGTAAATACCCAACAAAAATAGCCTAATTTGACCTTGACATCCTAACCACCGCACACAGTTTTAGTGTATTTGATTAGACCGCCATTTAATTGGCCGACTTTCGTTTAAGGCAATTACCAGTGGGGGGGTACCTTGCACACAACGCTGTGCAGAAAGGTATTCTCCGAAAGTTCTCCAAGTGGGAGATTCATTATCGTTTGCGAAATACGACCTTGACACCACTTGGAATCCTACACGTTGCCTTCAGGCGTTCTCAAGGTTTGAAACATTCAGTGAACGAAACGAAACCAAGACCCACGTTCTAAGTGCTTGCAATTCCAGCAACACGAAATCAAGTCGGTCATCATTATAAAAACATCAACCCCTGCGGCGGTTGGTTAGGCCTCCTCCTGGCATCTGCAAAGCTCCTCAACCCTACTTGCTACCCCCACAGAGTGTGTACCGCACACTCTACATTCACACTTGAACATCCCTCGGTGGGACGAGTAGGTTGAGGGTTTCCTGGAAATACCGGAAGAGAGAGAATCAACCTGTCCGAGGTTATAATTAACATCGACATTGTCTGAACGGGAAACAGCCACTGGGAATGGCAAAAGGCTGCAAAAATATTTCAGGCGACAACAAGCCCCGTCATTGCCCATTACCCCACATGGTTATCGATTTTCCTTGGCTTCGCCACACTACCCTATGAATTGCAGTGGCTTTTCTGGCCCCGAAATTGTCTTCCATGGGCCGTGTTCGACAGAAGGTCGCCTCGCTGGGGGGGTAACCATCGCCCAAGGGGGTAATTACCTCAAGCGAGAGTGTGGGAGGGGATGGAGGTATTTTCTTCTTCTTCTTTTTGGATCAGTGCCATTTAAGATGTCTGTTTGTCTCCATTCTTGGTTTCGGCTCCTTTCGGTCTTTCGGGCGGGAAATGGAGTTTTCTTGTTTTTATTTTCCGCAGACAGACGGTGATTGGACCGGGGGTCAGGCGCCTTAATGTTGCACGTCTGAGTGATGCTTAACTAATTTGTCTTATTATATACGCATACGTGCATTTTTCTTCCCTTTCGAACTACGGTATCGGAATAATAAACGATTTTATTGAAGATGTTAACCCCTGGACAGGGACGGGAGATGCTCACCTCTCGTTTCTTCTTTTAACGATCCTTACTGGTGTTATTGGTTTCTTCCTCTAGAAGGACTGAGGATTAGTTGAGGGTTTCAAATGGTCGTCCAGTTCGTTAAGGTTAATGTCACACTTTAGTGGAATACGAGGCTAATTCGATTGCCTTTTATACACGCTGGCTGAGGTGGCAGCGATGCCATTGAGGTGCGGTGTCAAGGAGAGGAAAATATGTTTGAAGAAGTTACTCAAAGTAATTTGTACAAAGCTATGTTGACGGTTCGGAAGAAAGAACTATTTAAAGTTTGTGGTTCTTTTTTTCTAAATTAGCTTTATTAGTTACGGTCCATCATATGTAGAAATTGCTTACAACTAGAGTTATGAATAAAATGACAATGTTGGGGCAACAAAAGGGGCCCGGCGGTTACAATAAGTGTGTCGCTCTAACGTTGTTACATCTTTAAAACACGTCTCAAACCTTCCCCTTCGGTGTCGACATAAAACTGTAGGTCCCCGTTACTCGTGAAAGGAACAATAGCATGCCCAACGCAAGTGTTTGTTGTAGAAGCTAGGGCCTCTACGAACTGTAGCGCTTATACAACATTAAATAGGGTAAGGTTAGGTTTGGGCGATTGGCACCACTGTAGCAGTTGTGGCCCACTTAGATCCTGGTTGGATCCTTTGTGCTATCGCTACCCGGTGCTTTCCACCGGCTCCCTTTAAAAAGGGACAACACTTATGAAAATGAAATACACCTTGAGACTGCCTATTGGTATTCAAGTGGTCTACTTTGACAAGTGCACTCCTGTGATGATTTCCAGCCGACTAGTTTTCCTGATAAACTTAGCTATGTCTTGTATCTTTAAATGTGACATTTCCTCTAGGTTTCTGAAAAGTATACCGACATGGAAGTGGCCGTTATTTATTACACAGTACTTTCCGGGACAGTCGTATGTGCGTATATAACTTTGCAAATGCGCAATGGATTCTAATGCGGTTGTCATCAATATGTAGAGTGGTTCAATGTGAAGGTTTTAAATTCATAGTTTTATATTGTTTTGTGCCAATTTAGTGAAATACATATGATGATGTGTCGGAATCAATCAAGCCAACTGAAAGCTTTCATCGAAAATGCATTCTTATAAAATTGCATGGGGCTCTATCACGGCAGTGCGATAACCTCTGTTTTTTATACCTTAATTCTCAGTATAAGATAAATGTAACTCAAGTGTGAGTAAGCGGTAGCGGCTGGTAGCAGGACTCGTCCCACTCGTCGAACTGTGCATCAGTCATGTTCACATTAGTTAAAATCCGTTCAATTGGCGTGTTGTGTGGGCGTCTAAAGCCATTTTATATAATTCCCGGCATGACAAATCGACTAAAGAACTAATATTCCCAGTGAATCAAATACTGCAAAAGACTAGCGATCTTGCAATCCAAAAAAAAAACCTTCTTTTAATAGACTACAATAGGTCGTAAAGAGGAGCTTATTTCATATTGATCTGAATCGAAAATATATCCGGTTGTGTCGCACCACGCTGCGGGTTGCGTTGATAATATTGGGGTTGCCGCGCTTTAGTTATAACCGATACATACTTTATAGCGCATAAATGTCAATGAAATTGAATTCATTTTACGGATAATCTGACAATGACATTAATGCTTGAATAAAATTTGGGGCATGTGATTATCGCAACCGACGCGTACGTGCCATAATCTGTAAGTCCAGTTCTCACGTTTTCATCACATTCTACTTTTGTCCAAGGCAACCCTCTGTACCGCTCAACGTTGAGTTTATTACTAATTTTATTAATTTGGACCAATTATTCCACCGGCCGATAAAGAACACGAAATGCTGGCTTTTTCTGGATGTAACGAAGTTTCGACAATGGCTTTAGTTTGAGTTTGAAGCTTGTTTGGAAAATGTTTAAACATTGTGCCGGCTGTAGTCTGCATTTCCTAACCAAAGCCGAGAACAGTCAGATCAACTGTCACAGAAAACATTGTTGCCTATTTAAAATGCTCCGCCTATGGAAAGAGAGGCACCTGAGTCAACTTGGCATTTGTAATTGGAGCCAGTTGGCTAGATATCGTGCCAGCTGTAGAGACTTATTTGTTAATGGTTGGGTCCAGAAGAAGCACTTCCTGATTTCCTCTGAGAATATTGCATAACTTTTTCATATTCAGTGAAGAGATTTGCCTTCATAAATAAACAAGAAGGTGGCTGTTATATTTTTGCAAAAAGACCATAACATGTTGTCGCTTTTACTTTTGTTTACCAGTTTACCCAGATAATTGCCCACACTAAGTGTTTCTCATATAATTTTAAACTAAAATTTAAAACTTCTCAACATGCTTTGGAGGAAGCTTTACGACGATTGAACAACACGGGATGTGGTCAAAAAGTAAAAAACGAAATATATGCTATCCTGTCAGAATCGTCTGGCTATACTTTTGAGGTAGTGTGTCTAATATATATAATATGGGTGGCGCTGCAGTCCGATTCGGAGCTGGGCCTAGCTTCTCAGCAACCACTCGTGTTGTGCGTGCTATTGTTCTATCACGCGTGGAAGGGACCTACAGTTTAATGCCGACTCCGAACGGCGAAGTCGAGAAGCTTTTTCTAGACAGGAAATACTCTTTGAGCATTGTCAGTGACTCGAAAGAGGTGGAGCCGTGAAATATGAAAGGTGGTAAATTCGGGTATCGAACCTGGAACCCTCTGCGTAGGAGTCGACGTACTAACCCACTAAGCCACGGCGCTCCGGAGGTAGTGTGTCTGCATCGGATCAAAAGAGATGAACCCTCTTTCGCCTTTCTATATCAAAACAACGTCTAAAACTTCTTAGCCAAATGGCCAAAATCGGGCTCTACGAGTCGAAAGGGACTATTGGCCAAACATCTTGGTACCATTGAATACGAAATTCGACGGCAGATACAAATGAGGCTAACTATGCAAAAGTCTGGTCCTGTCTTCGATAAAGGTGAGAAAGGTGAAGGAGATTCTATTAAAAAGTGAAACCTACGTTGCACCAAGATGTAGATGTAAGGCCACTGGAAGGTGCAATTGGTTAAATCTCTTCATTCGATGGGTCTCCGGTTCGAATCCCAGTGAAAGCAAAGTTAAAATGCTTTTATCTGGCTTTCAAATCCGGTCCAGTCTCCATTTGCCGGTGGGATCAAATTAACGCCACTATCACTGGAGTGGTCGATCAGTGGCAGTATTCTGACTTGGGGTTGCTCTCTGGCAAAAAAATGGACCAGTCGTTGTGCTTAAGTGCTCCAGTGTGGTGATTAATGACCTCGGACAAAAAAAAAGATGTGGGTGTAGTCCGGAAGGCCAAAATCCCTTAATTTCACTGACTCGGCCACATCGAGCTATTAGACATCTCCGACTCCGAGCCGCATGGTTCGAGATGAAGATGAAGACTGAACCACGGATTAAAGTAATCGCAAACCGAAGACAGTTTGATCTTGATGACTGGAAGTCAACAATGGATGCCGGCAATATCTTAAGATCAGACCTTTTCTGAGCAGCGGATGTACCAAACACAAACGGTCTTTGGGTATATACTATTCATTAAAGCTTCTTGTTCATCGTCTCTTGAAACTTGAGAATTGTCTCTTGTTACTTGCTGCTGTTTTACTTTCCATTCAAATGCGTACTCTCGCCCAAAGTCCTGAGATAATGACAATTCAATACGACTATGTCGACGTTTCAAGAAATAAGTATAAACTGCTGTCACCTACACAACTATATTAAATTTATTCGACACTCTATTCTCGATTTAAGCTACCGGATACGGATTCTAGGACAAATATCTCTTTTTGATAGCGCTGCAGAGACCGTGCGTTTGCTGGAACCAACATGACAGAAAAAGCTTAGATGTGTACTCCATTTAACTTGTCTATTATAGTTGTCAGCTTCTACTTGTTTCACTCTCCACCATGATACTGGACAAGTTACTGATGTGAACACCCAAACACATGTCAATACTGCCCTAACGATTCGTGCACAATAATCGATTATTTCTTCTTCACCTCACCAATTATGAGCAGACTGTGAGATAAGACTGACCACTTCTTGGTCGAAGAGCTGGTATAAACTAGTCAAAACTTTCTCTGTTTGTGCATAATTTAGTTTCAAACTCTGCACATCAACACCAGCTCCAGTGAGTACCACAAACTGGAGTGCTTCATGTGATTTCCCGTCATATCACCCGTGTCCTGTGGGAAAATAACTCAAACTACTTTACCACATGTCAATAGTTGGATTATGGTGTCCCTAGAACTTACCGCACGCATTAATCCATATTCCTATGTACGTGTCCACATTTAATGTCCAACCCTTCGTACATCTAAGAGGGAAGAACGAGTGAAGTGGAAAAACAGCAGACCACAGCAATGAATGACCACCCACAGGAGGCTCATCGAAATTACTGTTGAGTGAAATTTTCTAATTTTCCACGAGGGTTTAATTAATGAAAATGCATATGGACAACATGCAAAATGTGGTCACATTGTTGCCTGCGCTGGGCGTGTGTCCAACGCGAGCCCAAACCTGATTCTATCTGCTTACCGGTACACTTTTGCTTTGATTGGGATTATGTTGAATAAGGCTAAAACCCGATTAGTGGCTGATGGGGTACAGAGTATTGCACTTTTCGTACAACGTTCGGCAAATGGGATTGGAAGTGAAAATATCAAAAGCATTGAATTTCGTATTAAATTAATTTCACTTGGCCTTTGTAGTTGGAACTCATGTGGCATCTAATTGTGCTCTGTCTGGTTGCATGAAGAGGCTTCTTACTAAACTTATACCGCTATTGAAAGCGACCCATCCCAGGGAATCATATTTATTAACTCACCTCTATTATATTTTTAGGATGTTCTTCGATTTAATTGAAGCCGCGTTCTTCTTATTTGAAGGCTTAAACGGAAGTGATTTATTTTTCATGACAGATGGAAGTATGTAATTTTATAGAGCATAGAATCCTAAGCGTAGATTACATCAGTAACTAAACTAGTAACCTTATAAATATGCAATTCCCAAGAAGAAAGCAGATGACGAAGTCCTAGAATTGCCAATTAAATAGTGGAACTCTCTGGTGATGCATCTGGGATGCTACGACCCAAGTTCAGTAGTGCAAAAACGAACAAACTTCTTACTTGCGACGAAACCATGACCAAGCCATGACTTCATGAGCATCGTTGCTCATAAAGTTATCTGGCCTATGTTACTGTCCTTGGCTGGGAGTCATTGTTTTATTCACAAGAAGAAAAATAAGATGGTACTCATCACCACCTTTGCCACAACCCAAGTCTCAACCAGTTGAGGTACAAAACATTGGGAGACCACTTCTTCCAAAACCTCCACGATCTAACAAAAAGAAATGATGCAAAACTGAATCTGCCTACGAGATGGACCTGACCTTATTCAGGTAAACGGGAGATGTGCGGAATTCAAGAGTCAACTACCATGGGCCCCCAAAAATCGAAAATTGCAGCAAACAAGTTGGAACAACGCTTCCTTAGTCGCAGGCCTTGCCGTCCACGGTGCAATGAATGACGAAATACAAAAAAAATAATTTTCTTTTTTTTTTTACTGTTTTATGGAATATGGTTTTCATAAATTGTTCCAGGAAACAGTAGGTTCATATTTTTCATTGTATGGTAGAAAGTAACACTGACTCAGGAAGTTGGAATTTTTCACTCAAAATGATCGGGTTTTATGGATGAAGGCAATTACCAAATAGCCCAAACAGTTCACAAGATGGATACCGGAAATGAAAATTGTTTGCAGGACACGACCTTGCATGTGCGGCCTAATCCCCTAAAACTCCCATGAATGGTTATCTATTTCCGTGTCAATTATAACAAATTCTATATTAGTCTACTTTATCGTAAAAACTGTTAAACGCATACATTTTTTCCGTCTTTTGGCCATTCTGCCCCACTGTGCGACGTGGCGATATGGATGTTCTGATGCATGAAATGCAACTGTCCGGATGTTCCTTAAAAAAATGAAATTGGGAGTGACGTATACACGTCAGAAGAATAAGTAAATTACTCATGAAATTCTAATGGTTCCAGTAGTGACGTCCTTGCTTGGCTGTGGCATGTGTATCATCGGATCTAACTGACACCAACCACAATATTAGAGTGGACGACGACCGCGTTACCTGGTTTTTTTTTAATTCATTTTTATTATTCAATTCTTAATAAACTTACATACTAGACAAAAATGCTTAAAACTAGTAAGACGAACAATGTTTTTATTTCTAACTTACTGGCCCTAGGCGGGCACTCTAAGCTAAACTTAATCTTAATCTATGTCTTTCGACATAACCTGACAAAATAAAATATAAGTGGAAATTAAAAAAAAAGCAAGTTAATATTAAGAAAAAACTTAATGACTGGACGGTTTTTATAAAAACTTACAAGTTAAGTTTCATTCTACCTTAAAAAAAAGGCTAGAATAGGGCTAAGTGCGTCGGCCATAGGTTGCAGTTAATAGATATAAGAATGTTCAATAAATACACTGCAAGACATGGAACCGACTACTCCCCATGCGGGGGTCTGAACTAAGACCTTTCTAACCGGGGTCTAAAGGATTCGGGAGTTCCCTCGCTTCCCAGCCACTAGCATTTTTGGTGCTGCCTACCAACTTCCCGAATGTCCCGCCTGGATACCGCCGTACTGAACCGAAGGAAACTCTCCTCAGCTCGTTGTGAGACGGAGAGGTCGTGGTTGAGTCGCCCATCCACAGTTGATCTGGCAATGTAGCACCAGGAAATTGTCCAGTCTTATTAGCTTTGTCTTCTTGTATAAGACCTCATTGGAAAAGAATTTTCTGTACTTGGACTCTGGAGTTCAATTAAGGCGAAGACAAGCCCTTTCAAACAACCTAATCTTTTCCATTAAGCCTGTACTCACGTTGAACACCACGGGACAGCCATAGGTGAGCATTGGCCGGATGAGGGCCATGTAGCTGCATATCTTCACTCTCGCATCGAGTTGACTGTTGTAAAACAGTCTCATTGTAAGGGCAAATGCGCCTCGGGCCATGGCCATAGCAGCGTCTACATGTTTGTTAAAATATAGATCTAGCCAGATCCCCAGGCCCCAGACTACAGTCTTTTGCGACAGTGGTTTCCCGTGTAGACCAATGATTGAGAACTTGTGCTAATTCTCTTTCGTGTCCACGAGGCCTTATACAACGACAGAATGGTTTCCAAGTTGCACATGATCGGCGAATTAACGGCACCCTGTTGGAGACCTCTTTTTACCACAAATTTACCTGCCGAGGTCACGCTTTCATACTTGACAAAGAACCGTCTAACGGTAAGCATGTTACACGGTAGGTACAGCAGACCACCTTACCTGTCTACCAACGTAAGTCCTCTAATACATGGTGTGTTCTATTTTGCATGGAATACGTATGCCCCGCCGCTGAAACCCATCGGTTGACACATGCATGACCTGCCTGCTGACTAAGCTTGCTGTCGATTTAGAATATTCTAACATGTGAGAGCACTTAAATCATACTCCATGAAGTTATCTGGCCGATGTTACAGTCCGTGGCTAGGAGTCATTCTCTTATTCACAAGAACTAATTAAGACGATTTTATGGCCGTACCTTGACCTTGTCTTGATTTTGCTTTGGCATTTTTTTTTTGTGGGTGGATACAGTCTTTGGTCATGTTCTCTATCGCACATTTTTTTTTCTTGGATCATCCAACCTCTGACGATTGCAACCCCCTAACAAGCAGTTGTTAAGATGACAACTGCGTTCCTCTCCCGAAAGGTCTCGCATGCCTTTTTTGGAAATAAGAAAAACATATGAATTCGACCAGTATAGCGTGACACCTTGAAGTCGTGGCCACCACAACGTTCGATGAAAACCATACTCGAAAGCAATTTTACTAAATGGATTCATTTCACCTTTCCACTTCTCAGTAATTTAACATAACTCCGCTGACATCGAACGCACGAAATGACTGCGGGACATGAGCCAATTAAATGTAAATTGCCATATCGAACGAGCATCGTTATTATATTTGTCCTTTTTGTTTTTGTTGTGGGGTAGATATCGAAGTGGCGGACATTTTTTGTTTTTTTGTTTTTTTCTCACTCAGTGAGCACGCGATTGGCTTAATTTTTCAGTCACCGCTGTGCGAGGCTCCTCTGTTGGACGTAAATGTGACAAAATGGAATTTATAGTAAATTATTGTCCTTCCCTGATGTGGTTAAAGTGGCGTGGCTGGCAGGCTGACATCAAGAACTGGGCCTGATATTGTGGGTTAAGAGCTGTCCAGAGTGGACAGTTTAATGCGATATGATTTGTCGATAAGCGTTTTTGCATAAAAGAGGCACGAGAGGACCTCAGGTGTGCTGTGCTTAAAATGTAGAAAATTGACGTTAAATTGGAATATTCGATTAGTTGGTCGAGTTGCTGTGCGTCAGTCTGTTTTTTTGATCGGAATACATTGAATTATTTTCCGGAAGTTTGCGCTGACTTGCTTTTCTATTTGTGGACAGAGCCTGTGCCGATTGGAGTGGATTCTATTTTTAGACTTTTAGTCGTATTTCGGTGAATTGACAACTGGATCCCGGGCATTAAGCCATAGTTGATGTTCAGGATGAGGCTTTAAAAACTTTTAAAAGCCCTCACAATACGATTGTTCATACTTGATTTGATGGCTGTTTGAGCTGCTGGCGATTTTTAAAATTCAATCTTTTTTTATTAGCTAGGCACTACCTATATTCGTGACTTTATCCTTCAATATTTTTGTGGCAACTTGAGTAGCAAAACATAGATCACGTGAATTAAGTCTTTATGTAAACGGATGCATGTTTTGAAATTTGTGTTCATTTCTGTGATTCATGAAGATTTTCCGCGCCAGTGGAATAGCAGTAATCTACCCACAACACGGACGACTGACCATCGAATGTAACCGAAACGGACCGGTCCCAATTGGACAGTTGAATTAAACGGTTCGGGTTCTAACAACGCAGATTCCGAGCCAGACCTTGCGAGCCCTTTTGTGAATGAATCTTATGTCCATGCACCCAGCCGATTTGCCTTGCGACATTTGGCCGTTTTAGAGTCCATTAGGTTGTACGATAATGCCTTAAGTTCTGCCTGACTGTCTGAACATTTTTGAATTCTAGCGCCTTAAATACATCACAAGAAATTGTTTCTGGCGCAGATCTCAATTTCAATGAGGGTCAACAAATTCCAGCCCCAATTCCACTGTTAATTAAAATACGTACACTTGTTAATGAGCTAGAGCCCCAAAAAAACCGAGCATTTAAGCTTCTTAATTTATAGTATTAATGATATTATGAAAGCGAAATAGATCGGCTTTTCACATAAAATTCGGCATTATATTGCCACGAAAATACACTTGTTGACATAAATAGGAGTGTGTATAAATCGAATCCATATATTAACAAGGTCGCATTAGTAGCCATCCCCGGTGACTGGAACAGATTTAAAAAAGCGTATCAGCTTTGATTTCACTGTGATTCGACCCGGGGATATCTCTAATCAAGGGCAGACACTTAACCAACTGCGTCATCCAGTCGCCATCGACCCTAACTCCTGAAGAGTTAAATGCAGGCGAGTTTTTAGACTTAGTCCAACCACATCGTTCTACTCGGGTCAACCAAGGTAGCATTTGAAGCCCACCTCGGAAGTCGTGATGGTCCGAATATTCGAAGCATAGCTCTTTCCGTTCGAAGAAGCAGCTGCTCTATGTTGAGTTTTGCGCACTGATGTGTTTCCCACCCAATCCCAGCGAATATTTCTCACAATAGGACGAAGAAATCTCATCTCAGCAGCTTGAATTCGCGATTTTATTCATTCCGTCATGACCGCATTACCCAAATTTCGGGACCGAAGCTGAGAGTTGGAATAAATACTGAGTTGAAAATTGCTAAGTTGGCTTCAATACCTAGCTCGGCCTTCCTGATTACATCTCAGAGAAAAAGGCCCCCACTTACATGTAGAGCGCATTCTGAAAATTACCATAACCTCTGATTTGTCCACATTAAGCACATATGGCCTCAAACCCATCGAGTGCGCGCTAGAGTTCAGTCTGGTAGACGTGAGAATAACTAATTTGTCTGCAGAAAGTTGATGACTTACCCTTAACTCTCTCAATGGGAACATTCCTTGCCTCGGATGTTGGTGCGTATATTCTTGTTGTTGTGCCAATTCATATAAGCAATGAAAAGGAGAGGTGACAAGACGCACCCTTGGCGAAGTCCAAAGCCCACAGTGAAAGGTGTTGATTTGGTACCGTTAACCTGAACACTAGGGCTTCAAACGAGGACCCTCCAAATCTGCAAATCTGTAAAACTTGAATTTTCACAATCCAGAGCCTTCTCAAGTACCATTCTTAGAATGAACAGTTGGTCGGTTCTACTTTAGCCGGGACTAAAGCCGCTCCGTTCATCCCCCCATTTCGGTACAACCACAGCTCTAGAACGCGCTTCCAAAACCTTAGCATAGACTTTCACAGAGTGACTTAAAAGAGACCGGCCAAAGTATTTGGAGCATTTTCTTCTTGAAAAGAGGGACTATCACCCCAGTTGTCTTACCGCGTTCACATACCACCTTAATGACACGAGAGAGCCATAAAACTACATAGTCACCCATTGGCTCAAGCATTTCTAGCTGGAAGCCATCCACACCGGCGGATTAGGCAACTCGCGTCATTCTCTTCCCTTTTAGTTCTGGACCCCAGCGGCTTCATCAAGGTCTTCTGATTGAGAACTGATTGCAGAATTATTTGCGTCTTCATAGACCTTCAAATACAAATGCCTTGTTGTCCATTTCCACAAAATTTATAGGACACACTCATGTTTGCCAAATTCCCACTCAGTTGTGATTTTTCCAAACGACACATGTAGTTACGGACACGCATATGATTTGTATTCACAACGAAACTGCGCTGAATACGGATTGACCCGTAAAACTGCCACAGTTCGTGTTTGCTGCGACGGTTCTCTTGTCAAACACATATCGTGCGTCAAAGGCAATCAAATTGCGTTTACGATCGACCGTAAACAAGTCCATTTATGAGGTCATATTTTGCAAACATCACCGATTGCCGTGCTTAATTAGGAAACATGACATTCGCGGCTAAGCAGTGATTTCCCAGCTAATACAGGACTCTCAAGGTTCGTTAAAAACAAAAAAACAGCCCTGTATGCATGACGAACAAACTTCAGTAATTACTCTGAAAGGGCGTGGCCCCCGCCCCGAAGCCAACCACTCAGGTGTAAATTCAGAATCTAAAAAGGACATAAAACCACTCATCCGCATCGAATAGCGCGGTCTTTATACGTACATGTGGCGGGGCTAATTTTACTTGAATAGCCGAACGTAAAGACCCCTGTTCTGCGTTTGCCCACTTTATGTGTGCATCATTCAAATATTCCAAATTGCACCGCAACACCCAGCGCCCCATCCCCAGTGCGGGGGGCGGCATTCATGTCCATTTCAATTCGGATGGAAATAAAAACGCAAAATTCCTCCTAAAGGATAGTGGTCGTTTTCATCCTCGTCCTGTTTTATTTCCTTCAGCTGAAACAGAAGGAATAAATTCGGTGTCTTTTATTCCGTTTCGTCGGGTTTTGTTTGAGTGAATATCATCATCCTCGGATGAGAACACAGGGTTTATTATATGGCTTCCATCACCAGAACGCATCCCTCTTCGAATACCTTGTGGAAGTGACCTGAATGAGTTACAGCCTGTGTGCGTGCATGCTTGGGTGTACAGGATGTGAAAGCAAAAAACCAAGCGTAAGCACATTGAGGAAAGAGAAAGTTTCGCCGGACAAAAGAAACGGCCTTCTAGATGTGTGCTTGTGCGGGAACGGAAGTACTCACAGGAGCAGAGGAGACTTCAAACAGTTGGTCAGAGTGGGCGTAATGTTTTCAGTAAGTCCTGAATGGACTGTTTTCGCATGCATCGAAAGGAGAAAAAAGGGCAAACCATTCCTCACACTCTTGTATCAAAAATTGGGAAACGGTAATACGCTGAGAACTCTGTCGGAAATGATTGCATCCGGGTTTGGGTTGATGAATAGATGTAGAATTGTGTTTGGCTCTAGCCACTCGATTCTTTTTCCACACGTTCGGGAATGGAGTGGACGGATGGTTGTCGAGGAGTAGGCGATCGCTTGCGGCAATCATATGTAATTGAGTGTTAGGCTGGAGCAGAAATTAATTAGGAAGTCCTGTCTGGTCTGTTTCCATGAATTTCTGGGGGAATTTACCATACAGCATGTTACGACGGAAGTTGTTAAAGAATTCATTGCTGACGTAATATTGTGTCTGAACGAGAAACGAGACGGAGGCAGAAAGAGAGTGAGTGTGGTTTATTGACGATGCTGGTGCGATGTGGAATGTCTGCACTGGGCAAAGTTTGTCGTTCTTGTCATGTTTAGGGTGAATGCATTGTATCTGAACTGATGGCATTTCACTTTCTATGAAGCGCCAAGCATGATTGTCAGAAAGTCTTTCAAAGGCAGACATTTGTCATTTGTTGTTAAGTTTTGCGTGGTGTGACATGTTAAAGAACGATGGCAATTTTTTAGGGACGCTTTTGAAGGGAAACTACTTCTGTTCAGACAGAGGTGTGGTAAGAGGATTTTAATACACTCTGCGGGGGACCGCTTAGTAAGAATAAGAAACCACGTGGAGGGGATCTTTGTTTTAGCATAGTCAAGGAGGAGTCGACACTAGATCTCTTGGTGGGGGTTCTCGCCGACTTGGATATTAGCTGCATTGCCCGGGTTACCCGGGTACTCGTGTATTTGTGAAATCGGTTATTACCCGGATCAGATCAGGATCACTAGTCGACACACCTACATCTGGTTGATTGGTTAGTCGAATTCACTTCAGATCTTTTTTCTTATTTCCCGAAACTTATTTGAGTAATAAGAGGTCAACTGCTATTTACAAAGGTTAAGTTGGTACTACCATGACCAACTTACGTGGCGTTACGTACAACGTGGGTCTGTGTGTCGACTCAGACGCACTTGAACCTCGCTGCCTGGGTTGATCCCGGCCGACATGACAAAATTATTTTCACGGCACCATCTCTTTCGAGACACTGACAATGTTTAAAAATTATCATCCAGGGATATAATTATCTTGACCTAAACAAATAAAAGAAAAGCAAAATAGAACACTTGAAAATACAAAAAAGGGATTCATTAAGAAATAAAAAAAGGGGACCTAGATGCACACTTAGTCATAGTAGCATAGATCTAACGGCTTTTCCAAAATGGACTTGAAAAGTTTGAATTTAATTTATGAACGCACTCTTTCACAAATCATCAAACTGTCACTGTCAATTTACTTAGTAAACTCAACATTTTCATCATGGTAAGGTACACGAACGGGCAACGTCTGAAATTATAAGAATTTTCTACCGAAATTAGGAGTCGGAGGCCGCACCTTTAAGAGCGTTAACTCCAATTTTCGGCGAAGCTCATTTTTGGCTAAATGGGTGTGTCAATAAGCAAAATATGCGTCATTGTTTGGGTGAAAATCCACCCTCATGAGTCGCCACTTCATCCAAAAAAAGAAAAACTGTTTGGACCGGTTTGCATGACGGCGGCATTATTGGGCCATATTTTTTCGGAGGCGATGACGATCGTCACGTTACAGTGAATGGTAAGCATTACCACGCCATGATTACCGAGTATTTTTGGAAGATATCGACTTGGACGACATGTGGTTTCAACTGGATGGTGCCACAAGCCACACAGCGCACGTTACAATCGATTTATTGAAAAGTAATTATGGTGAGCGTGTTATCTCAAGAAATGGTCCAGTCGATTGGCCGCCTCATTCGTACGATTTATCGCCGCTTGACTATTTTCTGTAGGGCTACGTTATGCCAACAAACCGACGACGTTGGAGGAACTCACAGCCAACATTGAACGCGAAATATCGGCCCTTTCAGCCGAAATTTATGGTCGTTAAAAATTGGGTCCTACGAATCGACCGCTGCAAATGTTCCCGCTGTGGCCACATGAACGAAGTCGAGTTCTATTCATAAATGTTTTGATTGCATTTTAAGCCGAAAATAAGCTATTTGAAATATCTCAAATGGCTTACGTTTTATTTAAAAAAAAAAAGTTGTCAAGTCCTTATTGGAAAGCACTTTACAAAGAATTACATATTTCCTGTAAGTCTCTGAAAATTCGTGTTTTTTTGGTCGACTAAAAACCCAAAATATGCGTCGAACCACAGTGGCGTAGTGGTTCGGTGCGTTGAATCATACGCAGAGCCTTTCATGTTCGATTCCCGAATTCAGCAGTCCTATCGTTTATATTGCTTATGTTCTTCTGGAATTTTTAAGCGAACAAACCTTAAGAAACCTCAAAATAGGCAATAAAGGCAGAGAAATGCTACAGGTTCACAGAAATTCTAAAAAAGACAATAACGATATAATAAAGGCAAAATGAAATAAATATACAGTCAAAACCGTTTATAGCGACATCGGTTAAAACGACATATCGGTTATAACGTCTAAATTCTTAGTTCCCGGCTGAGGCACAAAATAATCCTATGGAGTAACATATCGCTTACAACGACCGATTGAGGTTGAAAACGCTCTGCAAATATAGTTTAAGACACAGAGAAGTTCCGGAATACCAATCAGATGAATCTGCATGCCGGATATCAGTTATAACGACATATTGGTTAGAACGACCAAATTCGTCAGTCCCCTGAAGTACGTTATAACCGGTTTTGACTGTATTTGTAATCAGGGGACATGAAACATGTTTATGTTAAGTCGATACTATCTTCCGATTAACCAAGAAAAGAGGCAAAGTTAGCAACATCCTATCCCTGGTCGTAACTCTCAATATAAAGCTTCTCAAACTTGACCGTTCGGAGTCGCTATAAAACTGTAGGTCTCTTCTACTTCTAAGGGAACAATAGCACTCATAACACGAGTGGTAGGTGTAGAAGCTAGGCCCTGGCCGTCTACGGGGTGCCTCAAGAGTTGATGCTTCTTGATAATTTAAAAGCTCAAATTTGTCTTGGAAATGTGTTTGTTCTATCAAAAGTTGTTGTTTTGTGCTCATATTGAAATTCTTTTCAGTGTCCTGAAATCTGTGTCCCCAAGTGAAATGTTATCCCTTTAAGTAAGCAGTTGCTCAAGCCATAGTTTGTAATGTTTGTGTTTCTTATCATCCCAAAGTCCAAGTCCAAGTTGCAGCAAACAGACTGATTCCTTGATGGCAACTTAAAGCTTGTGGCACGTTTACTTTCATCATCATGCCATTTGACTCCATCAAACGTTGTCACAATCTTCTTCAACAAGTTTTCGCTTGCTAGTTCATTTACACTGGTTGCTACTTTTTTTATTCTCTGTGAATCCTTGCAAATTCATTCAGTTCAGCTACATCATTGTTACAACTACAACGTTAGATCGGACAAGGTTGTAAACAATTGTCATGAGTGTCGACATGCTGCTGCATTCAATTCCCCAGCACACTTGTCGAATACCCTTAATAAATGTCCTTAATTCGATTTCAATCCCGAATATTGTCCTTGTTCGGGGTGGTGTGTCCCAAAAGTTTTCAAACTTTAATTCAATCATCCTTTGTGGAGCAATTTCCATAAGTTTTTCTTTGAGCAGACCCTTTTTAAGGAAAAAAAAAATAAATTCCTGAAAGGCTATTAAAAATATTGAACGAATGTTATTCCAAGTTCTCGACAGATAGTCAAGTGGTTGCCTTTAAGTTTGTGAGAGCCATCCGTCTGCAAGTGATTGGTGTTTATAAAAATGAGCATCTCTGAAGGGTTGGTGACGTGATACGATGTGCCGTTGGGTTTGTCGATGAAGGTCAATCGGAAATATTAACATCGGCGTTGAAAGGGGTTGACGACTGAAGATAAGTGGCCATTTCGGACATTTTAGGAAACTGTTAATTTAGTACACTCTAAAAATAAAGGGTGGCCCAACGAAAACGCACGATGATAATTGTATAATAAATAAAACAATAAATAAAACAAAAAGTTTTCAGAGAATTATCTTAATATTTTTTATCATGACAGAAGGATAAATAACAATTATCTGTGAAACAAAATATCGGTTAAATGCTTACCACAGCTTCGGTGACATACCTCTATCCGATAGTCCATATTTTCAACGACTCTGACGAGTTATCTCATTCTTTAGCTCTTGATTTGTTCTTGGCTTATTAGCGTACAATTTTTCCTTAATTATCCCCAAAGAAAGGTGTCCAATCACATCATCGTGGCGGCCAATTAACATCACCACGACGTAAGATAACACGACCATTGAATTTATCGCCCAAAAGAGCCATTGTTTCGTTGGCTATGTGGCAAGTGGCACCATCCTGTTGGAATCACATGTCGTCCAGGTGCATATCCTCAATTTCTGGCTACAAGAAGTTTGTCATCATCTCGCGATAACGAACAGCATTCATGGTAACTGCTTGACCGATTCGAAGAAGTACTGCGATGACGTCGCCAGCTCATAAACCGCACCAAACAGTCACTCTTTGCGGATGCATCGGCTTATCGAAAATCATTCAAGGACTTAACATTTTGCGCACAATTCTACCGATTGTGGACACATTTGGTCAATTATGCTGACCAAAAGAAATACGAAGTGGGCGAAATGCATTTTGATATGAACGTCTATTTTCGTAAAAGGCTTCACCAATCTTAACGCGTTGCTCAATTGTATAACTCTCCATGGTTGAATTTGTTAAACACTGAAACAAAGAAATGTGAAATTAAGATGGGCAAGAAAACTTGACGTGAAGGTGTGACTCACAATCAACATCGTGCATTATGCTTGGACCACCCTTTATAATGCAGCTTATAAGAAACAGTTTGAAGTGTCGCAAAATTATGAAAATAATTGTGACTACCGGATGAACCATTGCATCGAAGAATTGGATGTTCGTAGAGAGTACCGAGGCGGAATTTTGACATATATTCTACTCCAATGCTAATCTCGAACACCTCTCATAACCGGACAAATTTCAAAGACCGGATTCATTTCCACCATTTTTAATGTGAAGAATTCCTTCATAAGCCGACTCTCTTATACGCGGACGTTTTTTTTTGCGAGTGTAGGTGAAAGTGTTCAGAAGGCACTATGGGGACCGTTCGGGACCGTTTATAGCGAAAGGGATTTTTACCCAGTAAAAACACCACCCTTCAAATAAAATATATTTCCACTACAACTAAGTTTTACACTTATCCAGCAGTTTTACTTTCTTGGTTTAGACGCATTTGGCAGGAGATTCCATTGAGAGTTCTTGCTAACACAGCAGCTAAGCGCGGGTTGAATTAACCGTCCTAGGTCAAGGGGTTTAGTCCTTTGAAGACGACAAAAAGAGTTTCTTTCGTCGAGAATTGGAAGGACAGCAGAGTTTATGTGCTCTTCCGACGCTTATGCTTACGAGCAAAATTCGTAACTTCATCTTGGACTGATGAAATACAAAGATCTCTCTGGATATCGTTGTTTCATATATACCAGAGTGCGTTGACGATGGTCCTTAGCACTTTATTTTGGAAAGTTTGTAATATGTTTCTATTACTTTCTTTGGTACAACCCCATAGTTGTATACCATACGTCCAGACGGGTTTTAGCACTTGCTTGTATATAACCAATTTGTTTCCAGTACTTAGCTTGGAATATTTTCCAATTATCCAGTACATGTCTTTGTATCTTAATTCTAGCTCCTCACGTTTCTTTTTGACGTGCTTCTCCCATTTATGTTTTACATCGAGAGTCATTCCGAGCTATTTCGCTTCATTTCCGAAGGGTATTTGAACAGTATTTATAAAAATGAACGGATTTAGCTTTCGTCCGTTCGTGTATCCATTCGTGTATATAAAGCACATTGCAATTTTCTAGTTGATTCTTTGACCGTTTTGGCAGTTACCAAAATGTAACAAATGTGCCTACGCCCTGCGGTATATCGCTGCTATACAATAAGTAAAGGAGGGGACCAAAAACACTTCCTTGTGGTACTCCCCCTTGTATAGATTTAAATAGGGAGTATTCCTTCCCATATTTCACACGGAAGATTCGATCCGATAGATAGTTCGATAAAATTGTACAAAGTTTTCTAGGGAGGAATTTTTGAAGCTTGTATTTCAAGCCTTCGTGCCAAACCTTGTCAAAGGCTTGAGAAACATCGGGAAATACAGCTGAGCAGACTTGCTTTTGTTCAAACGATTTTTCTATAACATCAGTTATGTGATGTACTTGGTCAATAGTTGTTTGCTTGCTTCTAAAACCAAACTGGTGGTTAGGATTAAGCCGTCTTTCTTCTACAACCGGGCTTAAATGTCTTAGTAATATTCTTTCGAACACTTTAGACATTGTCGGAAGAAGTGGAATCGGAAGAAGTGAAATCGGTTTACCCGGTTTTGGCACCATTATTATTTCCGCTACTCTCCACCAACTTCAGCGGGCGTGGACAATAGTTCTAAAAGCGCAATAGAAATTGACTCTTTCTTAAACGGAGAAAACGCATACGTCAAACTTTCAACGCTTTGACATTTCAGACAATTTCTGGGTAAGACGCAAATGTTGACTAGGACGGTGTTGCAAGCTTCATTGAGAAAATACCTGATCAAATGGATGGCTTCCATTCTACGAACATAAAATTAGACACATTTTTTGGTACCGTCAGTGTCCGTTCACTGTATCAACATTTAGCATAAGAAACCTGAGTGCCATGGACTTCATGCGTCGAATAGAATTCATAGTGCCCTTGTCGTTTTTTTCGATTGATAAGTCGTATTGTGCCACTGTGTGGATAATGACAAAATATATTTGAAATGTTTTTCCCTGTAGATAGACTGGCTTCATTGGTAAAGAAGAGTGGCTATTTACTCTTCCAATGTCAAGTAGTTCAGGGGCATTCAGGTTTTAGTTCAAAAACTTTTATGATGTGTCACAACTTTTTATGTCCAGCCGAAGTCGTAAAAGAACATAGGCAATAAACTCTTTTATGAAGACCCTGTTTCAACGAAAAGGTTAACAGAAGTCATCAAGATCAAGACGATAGAATATTTCCTTGGCTCTCAGTGAACAGCGGCTTGCGTTTGTTGACCAGCAACATCAAGAGCAAAAGTGTGCCATGTTGAGTGTATTCCCTCATCTTTCAATTCCGTTTAGGTGGCCAGACAACACTTGTGTTGGGGTTGTGTTCATCAATGATAGCTATAATTGCTTTTTGGTCGACTTTTGGAGAGAACATAGGAACAATCAATACTTTTCATCCTGGTTGTTGGACTTAGCCAAGGGTGCGTCTTATCATATCTCCTTTTCATTGTATATGTGGATATTGCAATGCAGTCGAGGTGAGGAATGTTTTACATTGGAATAGCTGTCTACGTCTGACAGCGTCTACTCAGTCTACGTTGAGAAGCTGCTTCGGTGATTTGGTCACGAGGTACGAATGTCCCCACCATCACGACTTCCGAGACGGGTCTTGAATTCGAGGCTTTTAGGTAGGCGACCACTTGGCAGACGCAGGACAGCGTTGGAAGGTTGGACCAAGTCCAACCTCGCAACTCTATCGGCAGCTAGACTGCCATCAACATTGGATGATAGTTCTCTTAATTAAAAGCTTGCATCAAGACATTGCCTACTACCAGGCCACAGACAGATTCCAGGCAACTGTTCAGCCGACGATCTACCGGGGTGCACAGCAAGGAGTTAACCAGACAAGTCTCTCTCTCTCTCCTCTGAACTATCATCAATAAGAACGTCCCTCGGCATCTCGAACTATAGCAGATTTGAAATTAACACGGCATAGGAGTGTTTTATTCTGATACATTTGAAGCGAGTATTCTGATCCAGCGAGTATAGGGTGTTTTTTAAAGGTACTCAAATTCAATATGAAATAAATCACTCGAACATAACGTTAATGTCAATCATATAGACTTTGTTTAACAAATCATTTTATAACATTAGTGTTGAAATATGATTTCAGGCAGATGCGTGGCACGCTTAGCTCGAATGAGGTCCAATTTCCAACAACTTTATGAGGCAACGGGGCTGTATATCAGCAACAACTCAGTATGTTGAATGTTGGTTATCGACAAAGGCTAGTTCCTTCACATACCCAAAAGGAATGTAGCCTAAAGGTGGCCCAGTGCACAGGACGATTATGTTGACCGTAGCTCACGATAAGTTTGGCGAATCGAACCATGGTCCATGGATCAAAACAAGCTCGCATAGTCATGGATATATATAAGATCTTCTCTGCCGTTTTGTGTACTTGCCTGAAGCCGTTTATAAACTGTGTTAAGTAAATCTCAGTGTGGCTTCAGGCCAGGGAAGTCCATCATAGAGCCGATTTTCACACTACGGCAGATCCTGGAAAAGACACAAGAAATGCAAATAGACACCCACCACCTTTTCGTCGATTTCAAGGCTGCATATGACAACTTGCATAGGCACGAGCTATACAACGCCATGTCTAGTTTAAACATTCGTGCTGTTGTCTCGAACTCGTCAGGTTATGCAGGATGACGATGTAGAATTATCGCTGTTCCATCAAGGTCGGTAACGAACTTACCGAGACTTTCAAAGTCAAAAAAGTTTTTAGGCAAGGCGACACACTGTCATGTGACTTCTTTAACATCATCCTGGAGAAAATCGTGCAAGACTCACACGCCAACACTAGAGGCACGATCTTCCAGAAATTTCTGCACCTGTTAGCATACGCGGATGACATTGAAGTGATTGGCAGAACACAGCGAGCCGTCAATGAGGCGTTTGCTGGCATTGAGGCGGAGGCGGCTAAAATGGGTCTAGCGGTGCTTGAGGGCAAAACAAGTATATGCTGTCATCAAGAAGGGTCACACAACATCGACGTCTTGGACAGAGCGTCACAATGGGCAGCTATAACTTCGAGGTAGTCAAGGACTTCGTCTACCTCGGCTCCGCAGTAAATAGTACGAACAACATCAGTACCGAGATCAACCGCTGTTTCTAAGGGCTGAAGAGGCAATTGAGTAGTAGAGTCATCTCTCGAGGACGTCCTTGGTCTCTCCGAGAGAAATGTTTTGCTTGCGATCTTTGGTCCTGTTTTCGTTGACGGTTTTTGGATGGAAAAATTCAACCACGAACTGTACGGGAGCCTAGTCCGGCGTCTATGGATCCAACGACCAAGATGGCTAAGCCATGTAGAGCGTATGGCTGACTCAGCTCCGGCCCGAGCTAAACTTGGCGTGCGACACTGGATGCAGCTAGCAAGAGACCGTGCCAGTTGGAGAGGCTTGTTGGTAGAGGCCCAGGTCCACCCCGGGCTGTAGTCCCAAATATAACAATTGTGTATGGTCCGCTGGCGTTAATCTATTCATTTTAAAATGGCAAAAGGTACTGACACATATCAACTTTCAGATGTACAATTCACAATCGGTAGAAAATGTTTAGGACCCAGCTGGAAAAAAGCAAAGCTTCACTGGTGAGGTGGATTTTAAAATTCTGATTAATCGGTTCTATTGTGTTAGGATTTCTGGTAACAGAGGGATAAGTGAACGGAAATTTTGGTTTAACTCATTTAAATAATAACAGCGAAATGTCAAAGAATGACATTCTTTCAACACTCACCAAAACTTAGTTATCAGTTACTGTTACAGTATTGGTCTGTAGCGAACTATCTGCCCAACCCTTAGTAAGAAGGGAAAGACAGTGGTGGCCGTGGCGTTTTGAGTATGAGCGTCAACCCCTACTCAACTAATCCTCGCTGTCTGGGTTCGATTCCCGATACGACCACAAACATTTTTCACAGCCCCACCTGTTTCGAGTCATTGACAATGTTCAAAGAGTCCTCCTGGCATAAAACCCTTACACTCGTGAGAGAACAAAAGCACGCAAAACAGGAGTGGTGGCTGTAGAAGCTAGGCCCTGGCCCTCTACTAGCTATTAGTATAAGGTGTGTTTTTTTGCAAGCCTATATACACTTAATGTATAAGTGCACGAAAAAACGGATCAATGGCGCTTAATAATTTATCATAGAATTGTCACAATACGAACAGCGCCCTACATCTAGGACAGAGAAATGAGAACTGTCAGAATATGAAATGCAAATAAAAAGCCATTCTGGAGACATTCTGGCAATGGAATAAAAACGGACGGTTGTGTTTTATTTTGGGATTGTCGTTTCTTTTTTCGAAAAAGTTATTTGAAGGGTTAAACATCTTGGCAGCACCGGCGATATTTATGACAATTGTGACAGTCAGGGGGTAGAGTCGTGTACGGTGATAGTTGATCGTTAATGGGCATCATTTTCGCTTTGCGATTTTCGAAAAGAATCGATAACGAAACATAAATGGAAAGTAGAGCACAGAAAAAAATTGCATACTTATGGATGCAAGAGCATTTTAAACGATCTAATACATCAACCACACCTACAACTGCGTGAACAAAAGCGATCAGGGGCTAATATCGTAAGCCACATACAGCAACCTAAACAATGAATGAATAAATTCATGAATTAACACACAGAAAGTAATGATTGGAAGCATTTTTTTTTGTCCGCGCTCATTTCATAAGCGGCGATAGATATGATGAGTAACTTAAGCGGATATAGGATTTGTTGTTAATTTAGTTACATACATTTTACAAGCTTGCAAAGAAACACACGTATTGTTGCCTATGCGTTTTTCGAAATAAGAACAACTGATTCTACTCGAGTTGTCCATTTGCTTGTCGAAGAAAGAGTGCAACAATTCATAAAAAATGACGGAATTCTGTGGATTGTGAAACATAAATCACCATAAATCTTTACAAAAGAATCGCTTCAAATCTTGGGCCCGAAATAGATTTCGAATTCATTTGTCTACAAACTGATGGAGACGTTCGTTCGTTCTTTCACATACAAATCAATTGATTCACTCAGTCGCTTTCAGTAACAGTTCTTTAGAATTTAGATAAGAATCAAAACATTTTAAACACAACGAAACAGTTTCACAGTTTGATGGCTTTAGGTAGTCATTTGCAATGCAATTCACTGTATGAATAAAAAACAGTGATTAAGAAGAAGTTTCCGGATGAATGGAAATGAAACGTTATACTTTGAATATCAATATGAAGCTAGTTCACTGGCAGCCGTATTATGTTGCTCAACCGGTTTGACTGCATTTGGTTGACTGTTTGAGACGTATGGCAAAGTTGTCACTTGTTATAATGAATTTACACCAAATGCCCATGAAGGCTGAAATTCCGCATTATTTATGAAGGTCAGCTTGTTGCCGGCGTTTTGATGAACAGCAAAGTGAATAATATCTGCAATGGGTCATAACTTGGATTGGCCTTGAAAAAGGAAACGAATTTGTAAACATTGACTTGAAACTTAGACTTGGTTGTCCTTTGAAACAATACGATGTCTTGGGGTGGTCAATAGTGATATCTTCAGTTGAGATGGTAAAATGTGAACGAATTCACTCACAGACTCGCGGTCATCACCGACCTATGTTCCTCACATTCAGCAAAATGGGGACATCGTGAAAGTTATCACAAGTCGTTAAATAAATGCCCTTGAGTTCGTGACTGACCCAAGTCAACAGATAGCTGCTTCAGGTCGGTCGTCATAAATGATTTATTGGCGAGTCTTCAGTGTTTCTGTAATCTTTCGTGTAATACTATGTGCGACTGTCTCGATCAGTGGCTTACTTTTCGCGCCATAAACCTTGGTGTGGTTCACAAAAAAGGGGCACAGTCACACTGAATTTTGGTAGTCATTGATGTTCATAGTAAAATTTGATGAAGGAATAGCATTAATATGTTAAACATCTCCGACTTCATCTCTTTTTCAGAGTCACTCTTTTTGAAACGTGGTATCAATTGCTATTTAATTTCTGAAGAATGTGTCCTCTTCTCATATTATATAATGACAGTAAAAGGATCAAATATGGTAGAAGGCCGTTATGCACGACTGTAGAATGAAACGGATACCTATGTAGAAGCATAGCATTTCCAATTAAACTCGGAACACTAAAACTAACTAGTTATATTGGGTGAATGTTTTGGTTTTCATTTGTTCAGAATATTTTTTAAAGATCTCGCAGGACTTGTGGCACGACTGAAAGTCAAACGCGGTCAGTTAAGAATTAATGAAGATATCGTGCTCTTTGCGAATGCTTTTCGAAGACTTTGACCACTGTATGGTATAATTGGTCTACTGATTAAGTAATGCAGGACATAGTGATCAGATTCCGCACTAAATTCATGAAGCCAATTGAGAAATGAGTGTAGTGAGCAATTTATCTCTCGTTAGGACTGATAAATTAGAATGATGCAATATGACGACCTTTTATGGGTTTTTCTCAAATCATTTGTGTAAGCCGATAAAAAAAGCGTTGATTATAGCTTTTTAAGATAAAATTACACGTTTTATTGTCGAGGTACCGACTAAGAAGCTCAAACTCTAACAAAGTGACTCAAAATTGTCAACATTTTAATGAAATAATATTCAAAAAATAATAAATAAAAAGCATTAGTTCATAAACTCAATTGTTCACTTTTAAATGTTCATTTTTTGACAGTTAATATGATACACTCGAAAAAACAATTAGTTCAAGTTAATTAGTTATCGCTATCAGTTAGTTTGCCCAGGGAGTCTTCACAATGATAATAATAATAATATGGGTGGCGCGACAGTTCGAGGTGGACCTGGGGCTAGCTTCTCAGCAACCACTCGTGTTGTGCGTGCTATTGTTCTTTCAGGAGTGGAATGGACCTACAGTTTAATGCCGACTCCGAACGGCGAATTTGAGAAGCTTTTTCTAGACAGGAGTACTCTTTGAGCATTGTCAGTGACTCGAAAGAGGTGGAGCCGTGAATAATGATAAGCGGTAAATTCGGGTATCGAACCTGGCACCCTCTGCGTAGGAGTCTCACCCACTACGCCACGGCGACCCGCTACCCACTACTCTTCACAATGATAGGGGAACGAAAAAAAGACTGGAGTCGAAGCTGCCGACGTAAATCGGGTGTTAGCAGACAAAAACCCTTTAAAAGCAAGAATCCATAGTCTATCGCATAGGCTTAAACGGTGTACAGATGGATCAAGAACTGATGAAGGAATATGACCAGGGGTATTTGGGCCACAGACAAAGTACTCCGAATGCACAAACGCAACAGCATCCTTCAAGCAGAAATCTATTCCCACAACAGATGCGTTCAATTCAATCTTGTCTTGAAAATATACCAACTGTGATATAGCAATAATGTCAGACAGTCGTCCCGCTATCTTCGATCTTGACTCCTGCATCATCAAATCCAAGGTTGTGTGGAAAGCTTTAAGTATGAGAAAGAGAGTAAAACTCTGCTTGATACCGCGCCATATAGGGATAGAAGGCAATTAATTAAACTGACTACCTTGCTAGGAAGAAAGGTGCATCCTCAAAGAAGAAGTCAGGGAAATTAGGGACGGGGCAGAGGCATAGAACAAAGCTCATGGCATGAAGTAAGCTTAGAAACTCTATGGTCAATATAACCGAAACCCTATGAGTTATGTAACATGGTACCTCTAAGTAGACTAGAAGTGTAAGATGAAGGTCCTGCTCCTGCTGCTCATGTGAGGTACTAGCTCTCAAACAGCAAAGATATCTCGGCAAGGAACTGATATCAGAAGAAGAATGGAAGTCACAAGTACCATATCTCACTCTCAGATTCCTAAAGGAAACTGGCTTAGAGAGAGAGAGTCCTTGTCAATGGATTCCGACCACGGGAGACAGATTCTATAAAAAGAAGATTGGCAGGTGGTCAATGTGGTGACTATTCGTCGACTTCAAAGCCGCATCTGACAGAGTGCGCTGAGAAGAACTATACCAAACGGTGATTAGCTTGGATATTCCTACCAATCTCTTTGGCTGCGCCGGATAACTATGAAGTAAAATTCGAACCACTGAATAGGTGCCCACGTCTAGGTCAAACTTCAAAGTTTATGAAAGGATGACGAGAATTTTTACTTTTATTATTCTTCACCTCGACTGGTTTTTATGAAACAGAATAGATGTTACGTGGAAGTCACAGTGACAGCTTACATATTTGATTAATGACATGTTGTGACTTTTTAAGGTAGTTTTAGTACCTAAAACTTAGTACAATACTGATAATAAAAAATCGTTACAACTTACTGAGCGAACAATGGGGACTATTTTGTAACCTCAGTTAACGTTCAGAGATTATTGTGCACAAGGCTTTTACTAATGCGAAAGTGCTGACAATGTCAGTCAACTGCAGCTAACCACAAAGTAGTTTACTTAAACCGAGACGTGACTTAACAATACAAAATAGGTACTCTTGCTCATTGCTATTAGAGAATTGACGGGAACAAAAATGAGATGGGCATTCCTAACACGGTGGTTCAAGAAAATGATGTGAAGAAATCTAGTGGAGACACAAAAATCCTAATTCACACAAGCATCGTATTGCAGAATTTCGCTTTTACGGCGTGGCATGAGTTCTGTTCAATTGGGCATGAGATTTGACGTTTTGCGGTAAATGATGAGAGTAAAAGTAGAAGTGTAACAGAATGTCATAAATTGACACCGTATTCGTTGATTGCTAGTTGGTGAGCCGCTTCTTCATGTTGATTCTCTGACAGCCAACGTTGAAATGAAATGTCGTGGCATATCTTGCCGAGAAAAAAAGTGCAGGGATGGCAGTTCAGGTTGGTGTTGTGATAATAGATATCTGCATCCCCAGTGGAGACGGTGTGTAATCAAAAGAATATGAATTCAGTTTCAGGAAAACTTTTTCAAACGCATTCCTGGGTTAACTACCTACAAGTCTTGATTGAGTTGAACTTTATACTAAATGCAAAATAACAAGATAAGACCAAATAATGCGCACAAAATGACTGGCTTCAAACTGAAAGTATTTAGTTTCGGATGACAGTTCAGTTCGACCTATAAGGCTAAGTCGCAAAGGCGCGTTCGAGCGGTCGGTCTCTGATAGACGTGGCTACGCATTTTATAGAGCATACGAGAATGATGTATCAGAAAGCGATAGCCTCAGTTTTCCATATCGAAATGAACGCGCGCGTTTACCCTACTCCAATGTTTTGAAATATAATTTTAAGGAAAAAATATGAAATTGCTGTAAATAAAATGAATAGAAAAGATTAACTACTTGCGGAACTAATCGTCTCAGTTTGCCAAAAATTCAAATTGAGAAATAAATTTAAAAAATTTGTTTTACAAACGTCAAAAAGCCCGAGTGCCTGGATAGTAGCTCGACCTAGAAATTTATGCTCGCGCTTACGAGATTACGGTGTGTGAAATTTCAACGCGCTACCGCCCCATTTCGACTTTAACATATGAATTGCATGTATCCTACTGATAATGTCAAAGGCCGAACGCCTTAACGCGCCGTTGCGATATGGGCAATATGAATAAAACACCGATTTCGAGTGCTCCTTTGTTAACAAACATGTTTTCACTATTTTACGTGAATTTTTGACCCAAAAGTTACATGTCAAAAATTATGAGTGCTAACGTCAACATGTAGAAGAATTGTCAATGATATCACTCCGGACGTATATGGAGTTTTGATATAGCGGGCAATCTTCGACAGAACCTTTTAAATAATGCCAAATCATTCATATATTGGATTGGATATATTGAACACTAACTGTTTTCATTGTCATCTCCTTAATGAAACAAATCAATGTCATCTATCTTGTTGTCTCCCATTTCAATCAGAGCACTCATCATTACCACTGTTTGTCCATGACATTGGTTCCACCCCCCATGGATTCATTCATCAGTTTGTTAATCAATCATTTCAGGATGACAGAGTCCTTCACTTACTTTCCCCTCTATTCAACTTTTTCCCTAAGGCCAGTCAGTGAACCTTAAAGAGCAATGCCTTAACATTTCTTAGAAAATAGTCAAGAACCGTCTGAAAGCGAGTAAATTACTCACTCTGCTTATTAAGCCGAACTGATGAATAAGCGTTCATGTTGCTTTGACTTGAACTTTGATTCTTGTTTGTCGCGCATTTAAGAGATCTGCGAAATTTATCTACATGAGCACGGTGGAGAGCTAATGAAGCCTTTTTCGGGGTATGCCATTGTTGCTATCAAACTCCATGCCAACCGAAGATGTTGTAACCACTATTGAAATGGTTATGCAACTTTTTCTCTGTACATTTGTTTTTACAAATCTAGAGATGCTCTTGGCTGACGTATGCGGCACAATTGACATCACCATTCTGGTAGACGACGTGCTCCTCCTTTTATTCCAGTCGTAGGATGTCGCCATTGCCTTGATGAGCTATCTCCGGTGTTGGAGGTGGTTGAGGAAACTTTCCCCACCGTCCCACAATGGTGATTTTCAAGAACCACATCAATCAAGGATGTCGTTGTATTTAGTCATCTACTCATTTCTTTGTATCACTAGTTCAACTATCACGCTGTAGATTTTTCCTCCAATTTCTAATTCTAATTCTAAAACTATCAACAGAGCTGGAAGCCATCTGTATAAGATCCTTGGACCCACGATTGTCAAAGTACCAAGAAAACCCAATGAAAAAATTGCGTTTGAAAACTCAAGCTTAATTTCAATACCAATTGACATTTACGTACGTAGAGAGATATTCACATCTCTCAGACATGAGTAACCAATGAAAATGAAATTTGACTAAACTCAACGAAACTTAACTAAACTTAACGAAACTTAACGAAACTCGACGGAACTTAACGAAACAGCCGTTAAGGTAACTTTCTTTGTATTCGCTCGATTGCTTAAGTCTACAAGAGTTTATTTTTTGTTTGTACGACTGTAAAGTTTTTCAGGCCGTGTTGTGTCCACGATGAATGAAAACGAATATCACCTGAAATTTACTTCTTTACTTCGCTCCGACTTGAGTAAACAAAAGTGAACGAAACTCAACGAAACTTAAAGAAACTCAACGAAACTTACGAAACTCAACGAAACAATCATGTTATGGGATGTAAGCAGGTGATAATGGGGTTCAATGTGACATCAATCTTAAAGTGAAAACGAGTGAACATTTCCTGCCAATTCGAATCGTTGCGTTGGTCACGATGGTTAGAGCAGTGCAGGGTTTGTGAAATGCAGATCGTGTTCACTGGAGTAGAACTGTTGTTTTGTTTGTTCACTTAATAAAGTGACTTAAGTCTATGTACGTCGTACTCAAAAATAGTCATAAGCTGTCACATATCTCTTGACTAGATATACGAACAGTTTTGAATTCGCCTGTGTTGGGCTCCGGGCCATAGAGATATTATGGTAATCTGCATAGCTGACAAACTCGCAAAAATAGCCACAACACTGCCAGCGGACGGATCCTTCTGTAACTTAGGTATTCCTCTAGCTTCCTTTAATTTACAAATCACTAACCAAAGCATACTAAAAGTCAATGCCAATATTACCAAACAATTCTGGCCCATTCTTGACCCCAAAAGATCTGTTAGTCTGAGATCCTTAAAAAGACCTAAAATTACACAGCAGTGAGTATAATCACCGGACACTTCCTTGTGGGATTACACGCGATAAGACTAAAACTATTTTCTCACGATTTCTGCAGAACTTTCCGAGACGAGGAAGAAGAGGAAAGTGTACAACTCCTTCTCTGCAACTGCCCTGCACTTGCCTCAGCTAGGAAAGCTACTCTAGCCTTCCTACTTCTTCGATAATCTAAGGGAACTGAGAGAGTCATTAATCAAATCGCTATTAAACTTCATTAACAGATCTGGCTGGTTGTCGTAATAACCACTCTGGCACTTCCCATCTCTTCGTAGACAAGCCCACGTGGCAGTACAACGGTCCTACTCTGGCCTAAGTGCATCTAAGCCACTTATTACCTATCTACCTATGTACGTCTTTTATGGTCGGAATTAGGCTAGCGTTGAAAGACTGCAAGGGAACCGATCGATTACTTGCAATATATGAATATAATTTCAATAAACATGTTGCAATCACAGCCGTAGATTTGTTGGGTACAGAGACATACTGGTATCCAGTGAAATGCCAAAGCGGATAGTCTTGTGAAAGATGGCGACGAACCATTTTATTCTCTAGCTATTCCTTATGCACACATGCTGCTAAGCTGTATAGTTTCTTACATAGAAACAAGAGGACAAATCCGATAAAGCCAGGAATCGATGGCTTAGTGCAGGCATCTGACCAACGACAAGGGCCCAATGTTCGCTGCTAAACAAGAAGAGGTCATCATCAATGAGTAGTTTCTGTCGCTAAGATGCACGCATGCAAGTCCGCATGCGTGAGTCCTGACGGGACACTTACGTTTCTCGGCATCAGACACGTTATCTCGAAAACCAACTCGAAAACAAGAGTTTAAGTACATAAATGCCTGAAGCTCGATAACCATAAAAAGCGTAATTGCAACAAGGACAATAAGCGAAGTGCGCCCATGAACAATACTCAAGACAACACTTTGACGGAACAAAATTTATGGTTCAGCCATCTCTTCGACATTCGGTGATATTTGACGACACGTTATGTACATGCACATCAAAAGAAGACGTTTAAATTCACTGCAGTTCGAATGTCCAGTAAAAAAAATTATTTCGTAGAAGTCATTCACACCCTGGCAGGAAGTTGCAAGACAGACTGATATATATTTAATTTTCAAACAGCAAATGTGTCCACACATCTGAGCTATCGCACTCGTCGCGCCCACTGGACTTAAAACCTTTCAGAGGATACCCACAAGTTCTGGTCAATATTATACACACTCTCAGCAGAGGTTACCCCCGAAAATTAATTCATAACACTTCCCTCTACTCGACTGGATATCGAAACCATCAACAAACGACATCATCTATCTGGCCAATCCAATCACAAGAGGACTGTGTTGATGGGATGAGAAAATACAGGAAAGTGAACTTTGTCAAACTAAATCATCGAACAACTTAAATGACTTTCAAACTATTTCAAATAAAAATGAATCCCCCGCCCCACACCAACTCACACCAGACACATCAGTCTTGGTCTTATTGATTCCCTCTCCGTGAAATGGCAAATGAAAGTATTCCAGTTATCTGTAAAATATTTGGCAATAAACTTCTTAAACTTAATCTCAGTTCCTCTTGCGGCAACATCGAACGAGTGTGTACGCTCAACCCGAGCGTGACCCTTCCACGCTCCGATCATCATATCCACTTGCTTCAGCAATCCCATTGGTCTCGATATTTTATAGACACGGCATGCGGAATGCCAGCACTTCCATTTCGTTTCCCATTGCCGCCCCAACTCGCTCCACGGAAGATAGACTTAATCCCATCTGCCCCCAAGGCACAATTTGCATACTGACGATTCCAATAGAAATACCAAATTCCAATCTTCGCTGAAGAAAAAGTTGATCCAGTGTGCGCCACAGTGACACATAGTACACACACCACGACGACATCGTGGGCAATGACGACCCGGTTCCTAATTAGACATAACATCGTAAAATCGAAGACGATCAAGGAGCGGCAAGGGAATGGAAGAAATTTGATTGCGTGCAAAACTGAATCTCCGGCTGCGGCCCCCTCTGCCGGACCTGGCGGAGTGCATGATAATTCAAAGAATTATAGACTGAGAATCTTCTGAGTGGTTTCTTGATCCTGTCTACATGGCGCGGTGGTGGCGACGACGACGCACGGGGGAAGTGCAACATCACAAGTGTGCGCCGGCCACTCCTCACTGAGGGTGGCTACCGCCCTCCTGATTCTCGCCGTCGTCGTCCTTCTCTCTGTTCACTGTGTCGGACGAAGTATCCGTACCAGAGTTTTTATTTGAATTTTATTTTATGTTTGCAAATAAATTAAAGCATTTATCTTTGGTACAGAGTTGGCCGTCAGTGCCGGCAGACTCACTCTCGCACATTTTATGGCCGTGCGCCGCGGCAGCGTGCAGCGTATCATCCCTTTTCCAGCGCTCGCTGGGTTCGACTCCCCTGACCTGAATACAGAGGGTTCATTGCGCGTAGTGGTCTCTACGTACTCCAGGGGGAGAGGGGGAGACAGCCTATACATCTGCATCGGGACTACGATTCGCCTTTCACGCTTCTGTTTCGTTTCGTTTTTTATTATTATTTCATTTGAGTGGTCGTAAAAGGAAATAAGCAGAACATGAATCGATTCCTGGTGTCCTGAAATATCCCGGTCCCCCGCTCGGTTCGTCGAGGGAGTCCCCTCATCACCAACTTTCGCCCTCTTCCTCTCTCGCTCTCTTGGGGCAACCATTGCGTAATGGTAAGTTATTCTTTTTTTTTCTACTCCCCATGGTCGTAAATAAAATCAAAAGGAGCAGAGAATAAAAATATATTTGCGGTTTTATTTTCCAAAGTAAACTGGGATGGGGGCATTTGTCATTTGAGTGGCAGCGTGCCCGCATGGAGGCACTGGATTTCCACTCGCCCGCCATAAGAGCGAGAGTGAAATAAAATTAATACGTTCAGACTGTGAGAAAAGGATTCAACGGCGGCCGCAACTCGTTTCAGACTGTGAAGATGTCGGGCTGTATTGGTAGTGCACTCGTGACACAGTTTGAATAAGCCCCACCACGCTCCCCGCGCTCGGTGGCGGCACATCAACTCTGCGATGTTTATTTTCGTTGTTTTTTTTTTTTGGGCACACTCCACGCTCCAGTCGAGCGATAAATATTTTCATGATTTTCCTTAAGTGTTTGTTTGTCGGGGATGCTTTTTTTTTGAGTTTCCTTTTAATTGCGGAAACTTCGCTGACGTCTGAGTTTGAATGATTTGATAAATAAATTTGCCAATTCTTTCGAATAAATTTGGTATGCCCTTGGGGTGGTTCATGCTGACGTTTGCTTATTTTTGTCGCTAGCTTCGGGCGGATGTAGAGATGTGCGGTGCTGCTTTAACAGCTTCAAATTGTTTTCATCATAAAATTTATGTTCGCCTGAAATGAGACTGACCAAGTAGTTTTATTTTCCTTTGGGAAGAGTTTTTTATGGCAATCGCTATTAAAAATCAATTCGATTGCATCGCATTTGAAAACATACCAATTTTGGAAAATGTGGGCTATTTGGCACGATTTCATGAGCAATGAAGCTTCAGTGACCTTGACCGCTGATGAAAAAGACTTACGACTCCATGTATGTCACCGAATGACATAATCCTTAGTCGCGAGACTTAAATAATAAGCATCTGAAGCTGCTGATATAGAAGCTGCAATACAGATGTAGTGAAGTTTTTTTCCACAGAATAAGGACATCTAGAGTTGAACTCCTACGCCGAGTGTCTGGGTCGAATTCACTTTATTTGAAATTCAAGGCTTTAACTGTTTTTTTATTTGTTTATAACTGTTTTTTTTTATAAAATATTTTACCATCACAGGGCAAACACAAAACCCTACGTTCTCTTAGTGTATGCCCTCAGTAGCCCCTTACACAACAGATGTTTGTTGCGCAACTTAGGATCATTACCGTTATTGCATCTCATAGGTTACATCAAATAAATGGTATTAATTTAAGAATAGTGTATTAATACATTTTTTAAGCTCCAATCGAGAAAAGCTAAAATCAATTTCGTTACTCATTCATTAGAAGTTCATTAGAAGCTCAAGTTCATTAGAAGTTCTTATACACCTTGTAATAGGTTCATTACAACCATAGATCGGTTCTATGCCTCTTATCGTAGAGTAAATTTGCAACCAAAGAGATCTTTGGGGAGCATATATATTCATGAGAAAAAGTAATTATGGTGAATTTACAAGCGGACAAACGTGACTGATGCTGCCTACCGCCTGAAACTCAAGGTTTGCAAGTCTATTATTTTTACACCTGTCGTCATATTTAGGAAGTTCTTCGAAAGTATCTAACCTACGGACAGCATATCTCGTGAAATTCTTTTGTACTCTTTCGAATGTGAGCTCTAAGTTCTTGTCTTGCATATTATATGAAACATCCCAAATTATGGAAAAAGTATTCTAAATATGGTCTGACTAACCAGCAAAAGATGGACTTAAGACTATTTATATTCCAAAAAACTTTAATATTTCTTTTCAGAAAACCTAAAATAGCGTTAGACTTCGCAATTGTATAATCATAATGTAATGAAATATTTTATTTAGTATCAAAAATTACACCGAGATCTTTAACTTCTCCTAAGCGATTAAGTCTGTGATCACTTATGAAATATTCATAGACAATCGGGCATGTAATTCGATGTGCAGTAAAGATATTACATTTTCGAACATTCAGCTGTAGTCCAATTTCTGTACACCAATGCACTAGGGTATGGATATCGAATTGGAACTTAACGCAATCAGTTTAACTATTTATCGATAAGTACAATTTGAAGTCGTTTGCGAAAGTAAACATTTTACAGTACTTGAAAATTTCATGAACATCGTTTATGAACAAAAGAAATAGCAATGGTCCCAAATGGCTACCCTGTGGCACGCCCGATTTAACTTTTATTACCCGAGATGTAGATCTATCGATCTTTACCAATTGGTTTCTGCCCTCCAAGTAGTTGGAAAATCATTCTAACATTGAATGGAATCCCAAAGACTTTAGCTTGCAGAGTGTGATGTACTTTAACGAAGGCTTTCGAGTAATCGGTGGAAGGTACATCAACTTGTAAAGTATTTTCTATATTTTCATGAATATAATTCGAAAATAATGATAAATTAGTTGTACATGCTGGTTAAAAAAGAATTGTGAAAAGTCCTCAAATGTAAGCCTGGACTGGTGTGTTGGTGTCGTGGACTGGTTGGTTACTGTACAAGCTAAGAACCAAGTCCAATTTGAATTGTATATACGCTCTTTTATCATCATTAGGATGGACTTCTTCCGAACGACTTTGCTTTTGTATGCAAATGTAAACATGGCTAGATTTCTTTCAACAAAAACAACATCTCTGTAGAGAGTCAAGGAACATCAATAGGGCGCTGAGATAAACAGTTGTACTTCTGAAGGAGATCTCTTCGGAAATATCGCTCAGAACATTATGGGAATGCAGGAAGTGAATCCTGATTGCTTTAAACAAAGACTGTCCGCAGCGATGATGATCAGTCTAGATGATCCCCTCAAGTCAAGCCACTTATAGCTGCTTCATCCGTTCTTGGGAATCATCTAAGTCTAGTGATAATGCACACAGACCAAGAACCAGTCAAATTCGGATCAGTACAACTCAGACACATTAAGGGTCCCAATAGGATCACAAAAATGCAATGTTTAGTTCAAAGTTTGTGTCTTTTTACAGAGAAATGTCCGGTATGACTGCAAAGAGCAATCCGAAGGTGTAGTGGCAATTTTCCTCACCACCCAAGGATTGAATTAACCCTCTAATGCCTACCGCCATCTCTAGGCGCGTTATGAGTTTGCAAGTGTTAAGAGGTAATGGTGCGTTTTTTTGCAACTTTAAAAGCTCTACCTCTAGCTTAAACATTGCACTTTCCATTCCAACTCGTAGCGCGTTTTGTGCGTGTTACTCAAAAGATAGGGCATAATAGGGTTAAGGTCAAAGAAAAGAAAGGGTCAAGAAAGGGAAAAGTTGTAGGGAACAAAGCACAGCCCTGTGGAACCCCATGATTATTTCGGTGAATATCAGCCTGGGAACCATTAAAAAAGTTTCTTATGGTCACTGAGACTAAAAACACACATTGCTTGATCTTAAGCATTATTCGATGGCTGAATGATTTCGAAATTACAGCCTTGCTTACTGTGGGTCATTAAGGATAATTTTGTTCAGTACAAGTTTAACAAAACTTTTAGATTTTTCGCTTCAACTTTTGGAATTGTTTTCATTCACTTAAATTTTATGGTTTCAACTTTCGATTTACAACTCGCAAGTTTATCAACTCCTCATTTCTTCAACTTACGGAAAAAGCAGATGTTAAGGGATGAAATCAAGGATTTTGCTCTCTCTCTCTCTCTCTCTCTCTCTCTCTTCTTCCATCATCGTAATTGCCTGCCTGGCTGTGTGTATTCAAAATGGAATGATTATGATTTCATTTATCGTTTTCGTATCTCAAAGCGGACAAAAATAATGGTGATCGAAATTATACAAGATTCATTGCGGTGAAGCGGGAGAAGATACTGCACCTTTCGATTTGATTTGAAATAATGAAGTATTTGATAGAATCATTTGTTAACAGACCAATATTATACAATCAGATCAATTCAATAGGCGAATAAGAATTACAAATGTGCAAAGTCGCTCCTGTTTTCATAACATAACCAGCATTGGCAGCAACTAAAAACCAGAGATAATAGAGGATAGAGATATCCAACCATTATCTCTGCTGAAAACGTTCGCTCTGAATTATCTTTCTCATAGTGCACAGGAACAGCAGACAGAGTTGAAAATGATATTGTATGTGTGACTTGTCAAAAATATCCCATTTGAAATTTCAAAACTGGATTTTTAATTTCAGATTGAGTTAAAATAATTGGCAAAACAGATTTTAAGATCGCCGGTTGTTGAGTTCTTGACCAACTCCGGAGTTGTTCGACTCCCCAGTTTCGACAAGTTGAACAATAAAGAACAAAACGACTCTTGGAAGTTTTCACAATTCAAGTTATTTCATAAGTGTGATGAAAATTCACCTCTTTTAGAGAGGGACACTGAACAGATAGGGTGACCAAATAAGAATGATAAGAAAGTGAATTTAAATGAAGGTGTGAGAGGTAGACAAGTATTCAGATTGTTATCTCATTTTATAGCTGCATTTATGCCACTAGGAGCAACAAGTCGTCGCAACACATCACAAGAAGAAATAAATATTTTTATTTGAAAACAAAGGCTATTAAAAACTAGACCAATCAAAGTCACACGAGTTCTTTGAGCGTTTAACTCTTTATAACATAACAACCTGTGCGGTTATCAGCGTACAAGTCTCGTTAGTAGTTAGTATAGCTTACTAAGTTTTATTTTTTTACTGATTTACTGATTTTTGTAAAATTACTCACGAATGATTCTCACAAAGTGAAGAAGAAGGAACGGGCTTTCGTAGAACTTTTTATTCCCCTAACCCCAACCAGTATTTAAAACATGCACATAAATGCAACGAGCGGTCTTTCTATTCACTTAAAATTGAGTAAAGTACAAGTTCGGATTTGGAACATGGCGATTTAATAAATTTAATCTATTAATACACCAAAACACAGTATACACAGACGTTACAGGAAAAAAACGACGATATCACAGACAAGTAAACAAATGAGACGTGTGGCAAAATTGGATATGACATAATAAATAAGAGGTGGGAAAAATAATGGCTAGAATTGTGCTGGCACATGCCGTTGCCGAAACTGGGACGTGTTGCGATACGTAACTCCTGCACACTGAAGTTATGAAGGCCGATGAAATTCACGTTGCGTATTTACAACTGAGACGAAATTTTGATAATATTTTTTTAATAATTTCGGCACGTTTGGCAAGGGTGCAGCGATGTATGATGAAATGAAAACAAAAGGAAAATTAAATGACAAACGTTTCTAATTATTTTCGATGTAGTTGATAACTTTGACAGCTGCTGAAACATAACAACTGTCAATGGCTAATCACCCTTTATTTTCCTTCTACTCGGAAGTAGGATAGATGGAAAAGCTTTCGCAGTGGTTTTGGCGAAGAAGAACGCCTTGGCATTTGTTTTGTTGGAATACCATCCGCGACAGCGAATTTCGCAATTTGACATTTGTTTGCACTTTTTTTGTGTACTGTTAGAGTTTCAATATGATGACGTAATAAAATGTGCCGCTATTCAGTCCGAAGTGGACGTAGGTCCAGCTTCTTCAGTTATTCAAGTGGCTAAGGCCCAGGTCCACCACGGAGTAGAGAGGTTCTTAATTTTCTAAGTCTAACCAACCCAATGCGAGGGCGGTTATCATACACACTTAACTTTATTTGATTCCACTACTTAGTAAAAGATACCGTGAAAACCAATCCAATCGATAGAATGGATATCTTCCTCAGTTGGCCTAGCTTCGAAGCAAGACCTGATGTATCTGCCTGTATCTGCATTAACGCAGGCACTCCATTAACTTTCTCGATTAAACCACTAAACCGTTATCAAATTTGTATCGATTTTCTACATTCATGCGTCCACACCTAATTTATACGAGCCGCCTTCATTCGCCAGTTGCCCAGCATCTCAGGCATGACTTAGGTTGCGCACTAGTGATTATCTCTCCCATCGTCAATTTTCAACCGAAAAGTTTCAAATTTCACGGAGCGGTTAAAAAATTACGCAATACGTACACACAATCTTTATGCAATTAAGCGATTTTTTTGCGCGCTTTCTAAGACAAAACGAAATCGACTTGCGAAAATGGTAAACACAATTATCTATCGTTAATTTGTTTACTTCTTCGATGCAAGAAAAAATGGAGTTTTTTTTACTTTCATTCTCCCATTCCTATCCGACTTGCCAAAGTACCTGCAAGTAATTGTTATTCAAAAACCGTGATGCGGTCGGTGGCTGGCAGGAAAACAAAAAAACGTGTGAGTGCATCGATGAAGTTGAATTTAAAACAAACAGTGACACATTAAAAGGGGAGGGAGGTGTACACGAAATGGAGTGAACGAAATGCCAAAGGCGACGTAGGTACTTTTGGTTTCTGAAAGTCTGTAGTGGTGGAGAGTTAGTTTTTCCTCACTAAATTGTTTTGCTTTCACGAAACAGCTACCGCATTGGAAAGTGGCATCATCGATTTCCTTGCATAAAATGAGAGAGAGTCTCTATGAGAGAGAGACTCAACTTCACACAGGCACCAAAAACGAACATTCTGCGGTATGACATTGCGTTTTGACTTATATGAATAAAGTCATCAAGCCGGAGCATAAATGAGTGTTCCATATTATCTCGCTATCGTCTGAATCATCCTCAGTCTCATGAATAATCGCCTTACTAATTGCTGCGCTTACTCTTTTCTGCATACGTGGCCTTTCTTGCAAACGGATGGAACACCAGTCGATACAAAGGTCCTTGCTCAATTTTTTGAGGTATTCTCTTCTTGATATTGGCTTTATTCTTAAAACTTCGCAATTGGATACGTAAATTACATAGCTTTTAAGTAGAGCTATATTCAACATTCCATAGAATAAGCAAAGTGGCCAACGTTGGGTTTTACGGTTACAGGATGTGTGACCACACATCTGGTCAAACGTATCTACAGCACCTTTTGTTTCATTATATGATTGAATTATTATTGGCTTGCCGGAAACGGGGTGAACGGAATACCAGTCGTGCATCGTAGACAGCAAAAGAACAATTTTCTGAAGTAGTAGACCATAAAACATTCACACAAACTGTAGTTTTTAGTAAAAAAAAACAAAACATTTGCACAGGCGTATATGTTCAAAAAAACTACCTTTATTGGTAAACTTCGCCTCACAGGCGCGACACTTGTCAATATGTCGGCAAATCAACGGAGAAAAATACAGCACTTTTGCGCACAAGCCCGTATAACACTCAACTGAGTTGGCACTAGGGCACACTTTGATACGAGTAAGCGATTGGGAAATATCGCAAAAAAATTACTTCGCCTCACAGACGATGCTTACCGTTCTAGGGTTAATACTTCATTTCTGGCACGAACTCCTCAATTGTCATCCGGCGTAAAGGAGTATTTGACAACGTCTTCGGTCAAAAGTCGTAAAAGTCCAACGCCTCTTAAAAGCATAAGGGAAAGAAGAACGAAGCTTTAGATTAGACCCAAATTAGACACCATTGCATTTCATTCACCTTCTTGACATCCAGTGTCAATTCAACGAATTATAAGCATTTTATTCTATACGGTCTCCGTGATCTGCGAGGTAAATGAATGGAGGAGAAGACATAAATACGAAAACTAAGAGCTGTTCCAAGATGTGGTTGTAGTCTGAACCGACCCCGGACTGCAAAAATCCTTCAACTTTACTGGATCGGCCAACTCTAACAAAGGGAGATTGATCAGCTGCAGCTTAGATGACCATCGAATAAGAGTCTCCAGTTTTGCGAAGACCGAAACTCAGACAAGTAATAACAAATGCAATAACACTAGACTTTTATGACTCGAAGCGGGAAGTGAGTTATGGATCGTAAAGGATGGACAGCAGCACAGGCTCAAGCTCAGACCCTTCTCGGATAGCTAGCTTGCAAGCCAAAAATCATGACATCCTTTAATTGTTCGCAAAGCCAATTCTTATATCAAGAGACATACACAGTCGAAACAGTAGGGTTTAATATCAGGGATCATCTCAAAATGGACCCCTTTAGAATTTCTCCCAAGCTATCATCTACAACATGCAATATTTTCAGGTGACCTTTGCAAGACGAACAGGTTTTCGTTAAGTCGCATGCTCCGTTTTCGTGCGGCTTATATTACTTGCCATTGTTTGCAATCGGACTCATTTGTCTGTGGCCAGTGTTCGATTCTAACAGAAGTGTGGTCAATGGCGTCCAAATCTTGCTGTGAATGTGAAATTACGAGAAGGTGATCGATGAAAAATAGATAGATATTTCACCATTTGTTTAGTGTTGTCAAGTGTCATAAGGTATGTTAGCGTCGTCTTTTTGCTTACCTGTTCTTAAACTGTTAGGAATTCCACAACTGAAATTAAACCTTTTGATGCATAACCTCACATACAATTAGTTGGTAGAAAGAGATGTTTCTCTCATGAATATCTTTTGAGTACGAGCATGCATGTGAGAAAAAGATGTCTTTCTTTTGCAGTCAACCCACCATTGGGGCACGTACCACAGTCCTTACAGTCCCATGCGATTATTCACGCCATTGAGTCTTCACATCATCATTCAACCGATCAACAAAGGACAAGGGAAAAAATATCCAACACAACTGTGTGCAAGTTATTAATTCACAGTCTGTGGACTCCATTGTCAGCCTACATTCAGTTCTTCTGACTTAACCAACTTTCATGCAGCACTTCTTTGGAAACTTCACCAACATGAAATCATCACACCCCCACTTATCCACCGTCAATTCACTCTACAGTGATTAAATCAAAATCCCTTTAAATATTTACCCAAGGATACAGGATCAATACAATTCTGCCAATCGAATCACAGGACATGCCAGCTCACCCTCTTCAGTTTTCAAAAATCATCTCCTCATCCAGTTCAGTCGTTGGCAATCAAACGCATGACTTCACCTTTCAATCAATCGTTAATTAGCTAGGGAAATTGCCGGCACTCTTACTTACTTTAAGAACCTCCCACAGTCCTTCCTGCACATACGAACCACCCACTCATCGGAGTCCTCCAAAGAGCTAAAGCATGTGCAGCATGGAGCTTTATCCCATCGAGCGCACTCCTAATTAATCGAATACCGAGTTTCAGTCGTTTGGACTTGGCAATTAAACCGTTCTCTGCCGTGAGATAGAGAGAGAGAGAGAGAGTGTGTGTGTGTGTGTGTGGTGGAAGGGAATCCCGTTTCATCACGCTCCATGCTCTCTTTCGCTCGATGGCTGTAGAAATTCCTTTGAATCGCAATGAGACGTTGTGTTTGTTTTTTCTTTCAATTGAAAACGACCAAAGGAGATTTTCCGCTGGACAAATGATAAACAGGCTTCCACCCACGACTCCCACACGCACACACACCTGCACACTTACAAAGCTGCCTAACAGGAATCCGAGTCGTCCATTCAACTGTGAAAATTAATTAAGATCGACTCTCATTGGAGAAGTTTTCAATTTTTTCATTTTTTTTTTTCTGTTTGCTCCTCCGCTCGTGCCGCTTACTGCCCGCCCACGGACAGTGTCCGCTTGCAAAGGACGAGAGTAAACATTGGAAAAGCAAATTTTAAATTAATCAGCAGCCAATTGTCCCGCGATAGAAAATCAATGAAATGACTAGCAATAAATTCGTCGACGGCTGGTAGTCGCTCAACCACGCCTCGGCTTCGACCAAAAGTACAGGACTAGGCGTCGAAATGACGCCAGAGACAATTCCGAACCAACGAACATCCGCGGGCGGAGGGGACATAATGAAATGGCTTGTAATTTATAAATGCTGCTGATTAGTGGCATCACAAATTGCGAGAGAAAACGGACTGACAGGGGATGTGTCTCCTCTAAGCGCTCCTAGGATCCCATTGTCCCTTGGGCGGAAAGTGTAGTCAAAGCGAGACGAAAGCTACATCTGTGGGTGTCGGCTCGAATGTCGGCACAAATGAAATGCTAAAAATGAATCCCATTTGCGAGATGTTCTTCTTACAGCCAGAACCTGATCCAAATGAAAGGAAAAAAAAAGCGAGGAAAAGGATAGAGGACGGAAAGGAATCCCGGCCGGGCAAGCACAGCTGTCGTGAGTTATTATCCTGTCCAAATAATTAAGCAAATTTTTTCCATTCCCGGCACGCTATATGAGCCGCGTTTCGGTTCGCAAATTCATATTTTTCATGTTCCACAGGCAGTGAGAAGAGGAAATCTCTGGTAACGCTCACTCTCTGGAATAGCAATGGTTGCTCTTAATTAGCCAAAGCGACGGCCGGTTATGCGGGCGGAAGTTTGAACAGGACGGAGAGCCCATGAGAAGGAAACGTAATAAGGAATGGATTGAATTTATGTGGCCAATATGGTCGCTTCCTTGATGAATTGTGATGTTGTTAGACGCAAATGCGAATAAGGACGGCTCTGACCTAAATTACAAGGAACACAGCTCACGATGATTATAAGGATAATAAAAGGCAGATAACAAATGTCCATCTGCAGTCCCCAGGGGAGGGGCAAGGCTATTATCTGGTGACGAATTAGGCGGATGTGGATTCACGAATTCAGAGAATGAGGCGGATGAGGATGAGGATGAGGATGAGGATGAGGATGAGGATGAGGATGAGGATAAGGATGAGGATGAGGATGAGGATGAGGATGAGGATGAGGATGAGGATGAGGATGAGGATGAGGATGAGGATGAGGATGAGGATGAGGATGAGGATGAGGATGAGGATGAGGATGAGGATGAGGATGAGGATGAGGATGAGGATGAGGATGAGGATGAGGATGAGGATGAGGATGAGGATGAGGATGAGGATGAGGATGAGGATGAGGATGAGGATGAGGATGAGGATGAGGATGAGGATGAGGATGAGGATGAGGATAAGGATGAGGATGAGGATGAGGATGAGGATGAGGATGAGGATGAGGATGAGGATGAGGATGAGGATGAGGATGAGGATGAGGATGAGGATGAGGATGAGGATGAGGATGAGGATGAGGATGAGGATGAGGATGAGGATGAGGATGAGGATGAGGATGAGGATGAGGATGAGGATGAGGATGAGGATGAGGATGAGGATGAGGATGAGGATGAGGATGAGGATGAGGATGAGGATGAGGATGAGGATGAGGATGAGGATGAGGATGAGGATGAGGATGAGGATGAGGATGAGGATGAGGATGAGGATGAGGATGAGGATGAGGATGAGGATGAGGATGAGGATGAGGATGAGGATGAGGATGAGGATGAGGATGAGGATGAGGATGAGGATGAGGATGAGGATGAGGATGAGGATGAGGATGAGGATGAGGATGAGGATGAGGATGAGGATGAGGATGAGGATGAGGATGAGGATGAGGATGAGGATGAGGATGAGGATGAGGATGAGGATGAGGATGAGGATGAGGATGAGGATGAGGATGAGGATGAGGATGAGGATGAGGATGAGGATGAGGATGAGGATGAGGATGAGGATGAGGATGAGGATGAGGATGAAGATGAGGATGAGGATGAGGATGAACACGGCGACTTCTTAAAATGTACAAGAATCTGTTGACCGCCCTCAGGGATAACCACCATTAACCTCTCTATTCGCAAGGGAAATTGGTCATGGTCCTCGCTGAGATTCATAACAATTTCTATTAAAAGCGTTTACCTTGTGTGACTCAAATAAGCCTGTCCCAGCGGAGAACAAGAGCACAGCACCAGTCTTGTTTGAGGACGACGTACGTGTGTGCAAAATGTCGGCGACAAAGGACACTGCCACTAAAGACAAATCAAGAAAAGAAGAAAAAAGAAATTAACGAAAGCCAAAATAACCCCGGACAATCCTGTGAATCATGCAATTTAATCATGATATTGTCCTGGGATTCCCCTTATTTAGTGTGGATGGAGGTTTGCGTGTATGTTGACAAGAAGTGGCAAGGAACTGAAGAAAACCAACCCCACCACGACGGAGGCCAGACAACGAAGACGTCCTAAAAAACCACCCACCAGACTGTTGAACTTGTGGTTTACGCTTTGTGTTACTAATGGCAACTAGGGGGATGGATGACTCTTCCATTTCTCGCACTTAACCAATCTTTCTCGACCCTGACTGCAATATAATATTGATTCGAGCTCACCATCGGCCATAAGTATGCTTGTGTGGATGGATGTATGTCCTGGAATCGAAAATAAAACTACTCGAGAGGAAAAAGGACATTTGGCGTGCACGAAAGAAAGTTCAGATCAGATCATGGCGTGTAAGTAAATAAATGTATGTGCAGCGGCCGCATTGCTCATGCAACAGCGCTTCGTGTTGCATGAGGGTGCGTCGCCTGTAATGTCGTTTCTCTGTGTCCAGCTACAGTAATAAATTGCAATTTCGAAAAGCAGTCAGACACAAACACAACGATGGCACGAGTATTTCCCAATTAATGTGAGGGCTATGACTCATGCAGACAGCGAGGATGGGGGGAGAATGAGAAAAGAAATGTGAATAAAAGGACAAACAAAATTCCCAGACACATCGGTTTGGTGGATAGAATACTGTCACTCCTTTTGCCAGCACATGGGACATTTGCTGTAACTCAGAGTGGCCTCTCGGGATTAATGTACTCGTTGGTCTGATGTCGCCTTAGTGCTAAATGATGACTAGATGGGTTTTGTGGCACGCAATGGTATTCTTTTCTGGATCTCTTTGTTACCATTTATGAATAAAAAAGGGGTTTTACTTTTGGTATTGCAAGAGCAGGATTTTGTGGTTCATCGGTTGCTCTTTATTCTTGATAGTAATGCTGAAAAAAAAGCCATGCGGTAAGCGAAACCACTCGACTGATTCTAAGAAAAGCGTATTTCCCATTTTGTCAGTGTGAGGTATTCGATGGAGTGAGCCCCGTGGAATTTCCAAGTTTTCAACATTGACTACAGTCATTTGTGGTGGTGATGTAAGGAATTCGGCGTTATTTCCAATTTCAAAGTGAATGAGGAATTCTGATGTTCGACGTTATTTCGCTTTGAAAATTTGAAACAGAAATGAATGTTGCTTGTGGAATAACGCTGAATTTTTGTCACAAAGCGAAGAGATAGCATTAAGGTATCTGCGTTCTCAACAAACATTTTATTGAAAATTAAATTAATGGATTCCAAAGAGTCTGTCTGTCTCTTACTTACTGGTTTTTACTTCATGTGTGCGTTATTACGGGTACAACGGCTGAATGAATGCTGAAACTCTAGTCGGGATCTGGTATAGAGTGGCTTCGAGCGAGAATGGCTTAATTTTTAGCCAGGACCATAGAGAATTAGAATTAGAGACAGTTGTCTCTTATATGGGGGTGTCCGTAAGGAAAAAATTCACTGTAAACATTTAATAAATGTCAAATGTGTTTTATGTGTATTATTTAAATGGCTAGATTGTGAATTGCGCGGCTCTCTCTATTCACACAAGGTTCCCAATATGAAGGGCAAGTTTAACGTCGTGATTTCGCGTAAGCTGCCTGTCTTTGGAAGATCGCTGAAGAGCTTTTGTAGCCAAAGCCTCGGGGCAGAGCAACTTATGTATGGCTGTAAAATGTTGATTATACTTCAATAAAAGTGAAATATCAACGGTGGGTATTGCGTCTTAATGTGGCCCTGCAAATACCCATCCTCGAACCTAACCCAGATCCCAAAAGGACCTCAAACACCGGGACTGCAGGGGGTACCATGCGATTTTTGAACTTGAGAATTATTTCACGACTTCTTTGAGGCCAATGAAGAGTGAAAATTATGAGGCTTTGAAGGTATTACCAGAAAAAATATAGCAACCATATCATACGCATTCTTACAAATGGCAAATTATCCTAATGACCCGACTGAGTAAAAAAAAATGTGACAGTTTGCGTTGATCGCATCTAGCGGATAAAATTCAGCCCCAAGCTGCGCGGGCGCGGGATGTCCACAGCTTTGCCTGGGCCATTTAGAGCGCATGGACAACTTGGAGCCGGACAAATTGTCCTAGCCTGCGAATCTGTATAAGACGCCGGGTCGAATGTGAGAGAGAAGATGTGACCTGAACGAACTTGTACGGCCGGTCCGAAACTTATGTTTATGTATTTAAAGTAAGAGGCAGGTGGCTTGCTTCGCTCGCTAACAGGATTTTAACATATTTTTTCCGCAGGGTTTAAGCCGCTCCCGCGATTTCATTACTTCCGATAAGAGTAGGTATGTTAGCAACTGTCAGACAGGCGCCTGTAATAAACTCTGGTGTATTTAAATTATGGGGTGTGTGGCCACATATTATTTTTGTGTAAGAAACAACAAAAAATATTAAAATTTATTAAAAAAAATTAATAGAAAAAAATCATTTCCTCAAGAAATAAATATTATATTTATGTTTTTTGACCATTTTAAGCCAGACAAGGAAAATTGCTTAGTGCACATAATGAAAACCTGAGCCGTTTGTTTTCGTGAATATCACACCAAAAATCATATCAATATCAATTTAAGATAGAAAATGTATTTTTCTGTATTTTGAAGCGATTTCCTATCTAAAATAACTGGTGTTTCGTCAGAACATTTAAGTATATGAAATCAAAAAATGAATTGTTAAAAAATAAATAAAAAATAATCGAAAATGAAAAAACTATTGTGAACAAACCAACCATTGAATTTAAATCAAATGGTCTAAAGTTTAAACTTCGCGCTTAAGCGGCCATTTACAACGATCGTCAATTCACCACAATATGGTGGCCGATTCGTGAATTTTGTGGAAAAAAAGCGGCAGATTCATGAATTTAGTGGGAATCCATGTACTTTCCATGTAACGTACATGGGTATTTTGTTCGGAGGGTGTTCAAAAGTTGACTAGTTTTTTAAGGGAATTTTCTTACATTGTTATATGGACTTTCGTGAATAAAAATGTATTGCAATGCCCATTACCAATTTGACCTAAAATTAATTCTTAAGTGTATATATAGCCTATTCATAAGTCATACCTGACAAATTAACGTAAAAAATGAAGCCCGCTTTATCGCTTAATTCATGCATTCTGAAAAACTCATGAATTCAATTTAAACAATTTGATAAGAACAATGGTAAGATATTGCAACTTTTACTAATGCTAAAAAATGGTTGTCAAAAGATCTTATTTGTGATTCGCTTCAATAATATTTTTATTATTGGTTAACTGAACGTGTGAATGCATTATTCACTTTTATTAATATGCAAAAATTCACACTATGTTGTACATTCATTAATTACGTCCTAGTAACTCAGATTGTAACTTGCTCAAAGTTTTAAAGAATCGATCGATAAAATGTGTTGAAAGTTGAACACCGAAATTTGAGAAAACGTTCAAATAACGATCGAATTTTCAAATAAGAACTCTGATTCACCCAATTACTAAGGTGGGAAAGCGTATCACCTGTTCCACGGCTATTCTCAAGAGCTCACACGTACTCACAGACACGGGACAGAAAGATTAAAAAACGCTGTCTGATGAAATCAAGGGGCAAGGGAGGTAGAAGTTGGATATCCCTATTATAGGTTATCTCTGGTTGTTTATTTCGTTGCGAACCGCCGTACTTATTTTAAATTTAAAAAAGTATACGCGAGTAACATAACTTTTACAAAAAAGCTTGTAAAAATTTCACCTAGTATTCTCGTCTTGTGTGCTTGTGTGTATTTCTATTTATATTTAATTTAAGCAACACTGTAAAGTGCTTATAACGGTATTATCAAATGAGTAAATCTTATGTGTGATTGGTGAAAAATAAATCGAAGAACTAAATGTTAAAGATTGGCATTATGTATATCGATATATTATTTTTTTTATTTAAGCTTTCAACTGAGCTTTGTGTCCTTTGGATTTACTGATCCTGCTCACATCTGGTCCGGCCCAGTTCTGAACGAAGTGTTGATCTGCAACGACGAAGGCTCTAACTTCTGCCGTCCTAGGTTCTGTAGCGACCGTGTTGTGCATGTCTTTGTTCTCAACCATTGATTGAGTGATCAGAAGTATGTCAGTGGATCAAGAGAAGTTAATTAATGTTGTTGTATCGGGGATCGATCTATCGGCACCAGCTTCAGCTATCTTTCAACAATGTCAAAGAAGAAAAGTTATTACGCACATGTGCCGGTAGCGGTTAAGTGAGTAACGTCGATCCCTACACTCGGTATTCAAGACGAACCTTAATAATTAACTGCTCCAACTTTGTCCAGTCACTTACAAAGCTCAAAGATCAAATTGTCTACACAACACTTGTCTAATTTCGCCGCTCAAACACATAAAAGCAAACAGATTTAGGTACCCCTTCATTTGTGAGGGAACAATAGCATGCGCGATATCTGAACACAGATTTTGCAAACCACAATCCGCCAATCTGACCTAATTTGTCGGTCGACCGTAATCAAAAATTGATTGACTTCCCGGCAACCGCAAGATTTAGCCACAGTGACCCATTTTTACTGAACGGAAAACTTGCCAAGGAAATGCATTCAACTTAACAGCCACATCTGTAGGTCTTCCTTTCAGTTAGCTTAGAATTGATCACATTGAACACGCGCTGAAATTAATTGAGTAGAGTCTCCACGTGTTTCTTTGACATTCTTTACACAATTTCCCGGCTTCACCGGAAGACCCAAAGGCACCCAATCGATACAACCTCTCGTCAACGGCTTGCGTCATGAAAAATCCCTTGCACATGCCACAGCCACAACCACTAAACCATTGCAGCGCTGTCATCGTCGACAAGTTTTCACGTACAACGCTGGAGTTCATTGATTTCTTCATTTCCCCCCCTCAACATTAACACCTTTTAAGGTGCACCACCATCATCATCATAAACTCCCATGAACCTTACAACAGCAGAAACAAAAAAAAAACTTTACGCTAAGAGTATCTCACTTTAAAAATGGGCACGTCCGCCGGTAAGCGCCCACACACCACTTCATACCCCGGCTACGTGATGTCACTTTTTTTGTAGGCAAAGTTCAGAGCAGCGAAGAGGTGAACGATAAAAGGAAACCTGAAAATTAAGGACCTCCTGTCCCGCACCACCAGTCGGTGTACCCAATCGACCTTGTTCTGGTTCGTCCCATCGCCGGGATGTGCCTGGCCATTCGGCCAGCAATTCGGTTTTGGCAAACAAATTTGTCATTAACAAATTGAACAGCAGTTCGGTGTGGAAATCAAAAATGGAAAATCGTACCCCATCCGCCGAAAGAGGCAGACCGGGTTTCCATTTTTGGCAGACGATGTTGTGTCGTGGAATTAGTTTGTCATCGCTGTCATTGTCATTTCACTTCTTGGCTGTGGGACGGGGGGATTGCGGTGGGCAGGGCAGACCCGCAGAACGTGATCACAGAAAATGCTGTGCATCCTAACGACACACGCAGTTGATGAGCACACACGCGCGCAGCAGGTTGCGTGTGTACAGCTAGCGATTGGAATCTAAGCACAATGGCCGGGTGACAGCACCCCTGAAGCGCTGCAGCAGGAATCGGGGACTCGGTGAGTTCCTTTTCTGTTCAGTTTCGCTATTTTTTCGCTTCGTCTATTCAGTGTAAGCCATGTTCCAGCCGGTTACGTGGACGTACTCGGCTCGCATGAGAATAAGCGATTTTGGGTGCACTGGCTGAGGGGAGGTGGGATGCGTGCCTTTTTGCCGCAAACACTTCATGTATCCCGTCCATCCATCAGGAGGTGTGCCACTCATCCAGAGTGCGGCCGCATGGCGGCTGCATTTGCCAGGCTGAATAAATTTCCATTGTAATGGTCGCTAAAGAGAAATATCCCATCGAACAGGTGTTGGACGGCTGTTGGTAGATCCATGTGGTCGGTCTAGCAGCAAAGAAAACGCAGACGCAGACGCAGACGCAGACGAAGAAGAGTAAGTGCAACTGCGGGTAGACCTGTCACGCTCATGACTTCGCCAAGTGCGATTCCCTTTTTGAATAGTTAATTGCGGCAGAGGGTCATCGAATCCCCGGCTCCAGGGCTGTGCATGGAGTGCACATTTGCGTTGCCGTCAGCACTGAAGACAGCGACTACCATGACAATAATGACGCTGTTGATAGTGCGGCCGGGACGACGACAAAGAGAGTATATTTGCAGCAGTGCACCAGAGTCGATGGTCTCTACAGGCAGGCGCTGCCGGTGTAAGTGGTTCTTTCGATTTAGCGGTAAAGCCAGCATGAGAAACCCGTCGTATTAAATTAATGGAGTTGGACGCACGCTAACGCGCTGCACAACGAGGAGTGGCATTACTCTTCCATTCCGCTGGGACTTAAATTGAATTATATCGGTGTTACTCGGGGTATAGAGTGAATTATTTGTGAGTTATGAGGGCGTTCATTGTTCATCGCGGGACGCAGGATGTTGAACTCTTGAACGTGGGTGGATTCAGTGGAGGGCGAGTGGAATAGTCACGCTTTTTCGGCTTCAATGCAAGGAACCCGGACTCAATTCACTTGAATGGAACGTAATCTCAAAGATTCCGTGGAGCACCTTTAGGTCTGGGACTCTGCTTTGACTAGCAGGGTCTGTCTGAAATTTGAGCTCACTTTGAGGCTCCCATCTCTTCTGATCTGCCTTCAGGACTGACCAAGACTAAATTCCACCAACTTTGCCCCTTCCCGACGTACCCACATTAACCGTCACGGTAGCGCTATGCCAGCGCAAGGCACACAGACCAATTGATTAGTTTGCCAAGGGCAAACAAAACAAGAGCTCCAGCAATCCACAAGTAATTGGTGTGGTTTCCCAAGGCTCAGTTGTAATGTGAACATAATTATTTGCAAATGACCATCATGTAAGGAGGCAAATTCGCGCATAGCCCCGTTCCCTCATTCCGATTCAGTGGACCGGCACAAGGGGGAAATTCCAGTGTAACCGAATATTAACTTGCGGTTGGTCGGACATGGCCCGCCACACCAAGCCAATCACTTGCCACAGACGAGCAGTGGTCGCCTTTCAAATTTGTAAGTCACCACCAAACCGACGGCACCGAGGAGGAGGACAACCCAGTGCAGGACCTTAGCTAAGTGAATTATTCAAGAGCAATGATCCTGTGTGCCAGTGCCAGTCATTGGCAGTCGACGGCTGCACTCGGTAAACACTGCACTGTGGATTATTGATGATTCCTCAAATGCAGATGGAACGCAAACGCATTACGTGCCCTAAGCGGCGATTGAACTCCTGACATGTGCATGTCTGCGAGTGTACACAGTTCTCGAGTGGAACATGTGTCATCGTCCATCGCTTATTCATAACCCACCCAATTGGCCACCCTGCATGACGGGAAGGTGTCTCACGGGAAACCGCCAGGGGATGGTTTGACGGGTTTCTTTTAAATTTACATTCGTACATCGCTTTGATCCATTAACTAATGAGATGAACTTCCATTAATCAAGTGCGAAGTGGTTTTTGCTTACACATACATATGCATTTGTGCTCATGGTTGAATCATTTCTGATAATGTTTTTTTTTTTCCTTCTTTTTTCTCCGACAGGATACACACAGAATCTTAGCCCTTTCATACGTCATTGGGAGGCGGCGGACTTTGATCGATGGCAGCTCCACGCGGCCCATCAGAAGCACATCGAACAGAAGCGACACCGGAGAAAACGTGAACTTCACTCTGGCGAGTACGGACCTTCGCACACCATCAGATTGAGTTTCTTCGCCCATGATAGGTAAGTCTAGAAAAAGAACTGAACACAAGAAAAAACAAACGCTCATCATGTCTGCTGCATTTCGACGATGGCGTTGCATTTGTCGGGAGGGAAATCAGACTGGATCCTCTGACAGAATGAATCTACATAAAGCCTTTTCAATTTTTAACAGCTGACCTGGACTAACCAGCAGGTCTCCTGATTATCCTGATTATGAACCCATGTCATCCAGTTTGACGCCTCTTCCCTCCAGTTGGTGTGGCTAAGGACTCATCCATCACGAGACGGTTCATCCGGGCCATCGTCTACCGTAAATTCATACAGGACATGTGTTCGTCTCGTCAAGTCTACGTGGTTGTCTACTTTTACTAGAGAATCGTACCTCCTCACTTGCTTACATTTCAGCTAACATTTACCCATCACGGGCACGTTTCTTTCAGTCACAAATACCATCCGTGATGACTTGGTCCGGTACACCGAAGTTTCGGTCTTCCTCTCCTTCTCGAACCAGGACGGTCGGATTCAAAGAATCACTTAGCTGTAGCATTTTCGCTGGACCTGGCTGAGTCAGTGTACTCGACGCATTTTTACTTCCGGACTAGAGTGCGTGGTTATGTCGTCTCATCCATTAACCTTCATCGAAAATAATCTCTCCTGTTTTGCTAATCGTCCAGCTTTCGGCTCCATATATGAATATCTTAGGCAAAATATGAATATCTTAGAGCACCTCGTTATACCTTCTAATAGATATTTTTATCGATCAAAATAGCCATGATGTTGCAAAAACGGGAACAAATTATTCCTTGTTGAAAGCTTCCGTTGCGTACGCTACGTAATCGGTTCTTCTTCTTCTTCAGGTGGCGCTACAGTCCGGGTTGGACCTGGGCCTCAACCAGTAAGCCTCTCCGGCACGATCTTTTGCCAGCTGTCTCCAACTACGCACACCAAGTTGGTTGAGGTCCTTCTCCACCTGGGTTCGCCATCGGTTCCGTGGGCGTCCTCTATTGCGTTGTCCCACTGGTTCGGAGTCGAAGACTCTTCGGGCTGGCGCAGTGTTGTTCATGCGCTCTACATGGCCTAGCCATCTTAGGCGTTGGATCCGAAGACGCCTGACTAGACTCATGTCCCTGTACAGACCGTACAGTTCGTGGTTGAATCTTCTCCTCCAAAAACCGTCAACGCAAACAGGACCAAAGATCGCACGCAGAGCTTTTCTCTCGAAAATACCAAGGACTTCCTCATCCGCTTTTGAGATTGTCCATGCCTCCGCGCCGTACAGCAGGACTGGGATGATCAAGGTCTTGTATTGGGTCAGCTTGGTCCTTCGAGAGATGGCTCTACTACTCAATTGCCTCTTGAGCCCATAGAAACAGCGGTTGGCAAGAGTTACTCTGCGTTTGATCTCGGTACTGATGTTGTTTGTACTGTTTACTGCGGAGCCGAGGTGGACGAAGTCCTTGACTATATCGAAATTATAGCTGCCCATTGTGACGCTCTGTCCAAGACGTCGATGTTGAGCGTCCTTTCTCGGTGACAGCATATACTTCGTTTTTCCCTCATTCACCACTAGACCCATTTTAGCCGCCTCCGCCTCAATGCCAGCAAACGCCTCATTGACTGCTCGCTGTTTTTTGCCAATCATGTCAATGTCATCCGCTAATGCTTACAGTTGTACGGACTTCTGGAAGATCGTGCCTCTAGTGTTGGCATGTGAGTCTTGCACGATCTTCTCCAGGATGATGTTAAAGAAATCACATGACAGCGCGTCACCTTGTCTAAATCCTTTTTTGACATTGAAGGTCTCGGTGAGTTCGTTACCGACCTTGATGGAGCAGCGAGAATTCTCCATCGTCATCCTGCACAACCTGACGAGTTTGGCAGGAATGTCAAAACTAGACATGGCGTTGTATAGCTCGTCCCCATGCACGCTGTCATATGCGGCCTTGAAATCGAAGAATAGGTGGTGGGTGTCGATCTGCATTTCTTGGGGTTTGCCCATGATCTGCCGTAGTGTGAAGATTTGGTTGATGGTAGACTTCCCCGGCCTGAAACCGCACTGATAAGGACCTATCAGGTTGTTGACGAATGGTTTCAGGCGCTCACACAAAACGGCAGAGAGGCGATGTTAAGGAGACTTATCCCTCGGTAGTTGGCGCAGTCATGCAGTCTTGTGGATCGGGCAAACGATACTGAGATTCCACTCGTCGGGCATGCTTTCCTCTGACATCGGGAAAGGTCGCATTGAAGTTTTGCTGATGCTCAATCAAGCACAGCAATGGGATCTGCTACCAGACTAACTTGTGAAAGACCGTTTGTAAGTTCAGGATGTTCTTTTCAAGAATTATGTTGTAGAAGTATGGCAGTGCGTCGCCTTGCCTTAATACTTTTTTGACATATAGTGTCTAGATAGTAAGGTCGTTATCGACCTCCGTATTTACTAGATTAGAGAAAATCCTATACTGTCATCCTATAAATTGACTTTAGGCAGGAATCACGAAACTAGATAATAACTCGCAAACTAACCTAGCCTATAACTCTTATCAACGCTCCCCATTCTATCAGGCGATAGGTGTCGGTCTGCATTTCTTGGAGAAGTTCAAGGATCTGCCGCAATTTAAAAATGTAGACTATTTGGTATAGACTTTACTAGACCATAACAGCAACAAGCTTAGGCTTAAGACGTCTGATTTTCCATCGCCAACCAAATATTGAATGTTTTATGAAACGGATCAATAATTTTAAACTTTTATTATAAACCTGAAGTGGAATCCATTACCTTATGTGCTCCTTATTTGCCGGAAGTACAAAAAGTCGTTCGGAAAGTTCTGTTTTGCACAAAAAAGGAGCATACTTTCAAACTTTCTTGAGAATTTTAAAATCATGGACTGCGTACGCCTCTTTACCTTAATCCCTTGCTGCTTCCGCTCAGCTCGAACCTGCTTTCATCTGTTGCACATAAGGTGTGAGATTGTAAATTCCCTGGTCTCCCAGTCTCCTGAGAAACTGTGTCAAAATTATAAATCACAACAAAATGTGAAAAAGATTCTACACAATTGCACTCAAAGCAGCCACACTCCAACAGACCATGACACACAAATACATACCTTGACCAAAATCTGCCACAAAACACAGCTTTAATCATGCTAGAATGTGTATTTAAGTCACACAAATCCTTGATGATGTAGAAATGTGTTGTTTTTTCTCCGATTGAACACGCAGAGTGGTCACGCAGCTATGGCGTGACATCTCTAAGCCAACTATTCCAACAAAGCTATCCCTTGATTGCCATAAATTAAGCTTATTCATGTCCCAGAGTGAACCGCACCGAATACTGACCAAATTCAATATGTCCTGGGAAATTGAAAAACGTCCCACCCACGTCCTCGTGAAGCAAAAAAAAAAAAAGTCCAACAATGCGACCAAATGCAGGAAAATCGATTTAAGCCTTTAATTTAAATTTAAATATTTAGCCACACTTTTTTACTCGCGCACTCGGGTTAATCCTTTGTAAGGACCGTATCGCGCTTTTTTCCATTTTGAGTTCGCCGTGTCCCCAGCAATATCGGAATTTGCGAGGTTAACGTTAAAATATCAACAAGGACAACAGGCAAACACAAAAAACGACTCAAATGAAATTATTGTTATTAATAACTGTAGTCGGGTGGCGTGTCCTGTCGTTTATTTATTTTTTTTTTGCCAGCCTAGTGGGCGGCGTGTCCTGGCAAATCCGAACGAATTGACCGGTAATGTATTTACCCATTCCATTGGCAAGCCTCTTGGTCCCTAGATGAAATCACATCTCGGTTAATAAAGAGCGTTGGAAAAAAAGAATTACGGAGCGTAATTAAATATTTTGTTGGAGTTTTTTCGCCTTTTTGCTCGTTTCACTTTACTGTAAGGGTAAATTGAAAATGTTGGGGTTTGAACGGGGCTAAAAGGCGGTTTTATTTTTTGTTCAGTTAATGACGTGGTGGCTCGTTGATTTGGAAGGACATGCCGGATGGGGTGCTAGGAGCTTCTGTTACGGAGCGATATAGCATGGAATATCGCGTCGTCGTATCGCGGTGTCTTGTGGATTGCTGATGTGGATACTTGATAAGAGTGGGGTTACATCCAACGATGCGGAATGATGAGGGATGCTTAAGGAGTGCGATTGATGAGGACCGATTGCTTGGGAAATACTCTTGACTGAACCTGTTCACTTGAATCAAGGGTGAACCTCTGATCACTGAGTCGCATAAGGATTGCTTTAATGTATAATAGTCATGCTGTGTGTATGAAAAGGGGCAATCTTTGGGTTAACCGTATTCCGGGATAAGCCTGCGGGCGATTCTTAACATTTTCGAAAACAGATCTAAAAGTTTTCATTTCGTCCGTGGTCTGAGAGGAATGACTGAAGTTTATCTCATGCCGGAAAGTATGTATGGAACAGAGCATGCCAACAGTTTGCAGGACGTTTCTATGTTTCACGACGACTGCTATTTCGCTTAGCATTACTTATGTCATTTGGCATTTGATAAACGTAGTTTGATAATCGATAAGCTTTTGTATGGAACAACAAACGTCGCAACTGGATTTTGAATTTTTCGATTATGAATTGGAGGGCAAAATAACGTAGAGTTTCTATCGCTTATTAAATTATTCGGGAGATATGTTACCAAAAAAATTCTCGCTTAAGTGTCCCATACACAGTACATTTGTGCACACGCTTGGGTGTCGCTTCCTACCGTACACAAAACTGCGTACACATTAGTTCTTCAATGAAATTCTACGACTACGGGACAGAGCTATGAACACTTGGGGTCTTAATATTACTTCACCATTCGCATCAATAATTATCTATAATCTTATAAATAATAAATGTTCTACATGCAGTCCCATGTAAATTGCTAGATAGCACATTTTGTTTATGAAAGTGCGCGGACGAGCCCACACACAGGACAAATTTCAGCATACCGATACAAGTGTTTGCACAAGTGTGCTGTGTTTGGGGCACTTTATGGAAATGCGAAAGTAAACATGTACACACATAAGTAGGGAAAGACCATTGTATAAACAAAAAGGTATTGCATCAACTGTGGAATCTAGTCTGTTGGCGTCATTATTTCAGACTTCCAAAATTCAACCGTGAATCCACTGTAACCAAATAATAACCACAGTGGACGTCCAGTAACAAATGATTTAATATTCGATTCTCTGCATGGACATCGATTGATTGATCAATTTATTTATTCATACTTTTTTTTTGTTACTGTTAAATTGAGGGGGGAAACATATCTATAAACATGATACATGACAACCCTTTGGGCCACACACACGAAGAACGAATCACAAAGTCAGTCACAACAGTCAGTCAGTAACATATTTTTTGAGTGGCCTCACATCAAAAGACTGTTGGACAAAGTTGGACGACTAGATAGCGCAGTTGGTAGAGTGCCTGGTTAGCGGGATCCCCGGTTCGAATCCAAGTGAAAGCAAAGTAAATAGGCTTTTATCTGGTTTTCAAATCTGGTCCACCTTCTGGTCACCATTTGCCGTTGGGATCAAATTAACGGCACTATCGCTTGAGTAGTTAATCAGTTATCCAATATGGTCTAAGTGCGCTGGTGAATGCACTAGCAGCCCCCGTTCCTAACCTATATCTAACCTACCGTTTGTTTGTAAAATCCATGGAAACATACTGGATGAAAGTGCGAGAGGTGCCTGAAGCTCTAATCATTTCAACTATCCGCAAAATGGGTGCTCAGGCTCAGACCCATTTCTCTCTAGACAAGCCATCAGTCCAACTGTGTGACGAAGTCAAAGAAGTGCCAACAATTAGTAAGTTAGGCTTTGAACTGCTAACCCATGCGACTATTTCAAAACCGGAAGAAATGTCTTAACAGTAAGAGACTTGGATCAAATGCAGAGGTCAAAATCTACTCAAAAACTCCAAGTTAACAATTAAAAATCCCCCAAAGTGCTCTGTACATGCCCTCTTTCCATCACGCATTTTACCCCGCATGTCTAGTAAGTAAGAGTAAGAAACATTCGGCTAGATATCAATTAAGACGTACCAATTCGTGTTGCAAATGGTATAATCAGCAGCAGGTTCTACCAAAAAGTGTCATTTAAAGGTCAAGCGTTTTTTTATATATTTAATCAACTTATCAAAATGTAGGATAATCATTTACACAAACACACGGTTTTCACAGCCAATTTCGAGACGATCGTCCTTAAGTTCATGAATTATCGGGCACTCCATCTCATTCGATAGTGCGAAGCCGACCTTAAACTTCCTGCTGCTATTGACATCGAAGGCCATACCACAACAAGTACATGGTATAGTCGTCTCAAACTAGACGAAGGGTTAGCATTAGTCTCAAAATATCGCCGCGATTTGGGCTTAATGCGCAACCTCCAAGCTGCTTTGTCAATCAAGGGTTTTTACCTACCATGGTCCCAAAATAATAGTATCTGTAGAAGCTTCCCATTCGAATGCTATACGGGATACATTTCTTAAGGAAAGATGTGAGCACTCAGGGAGCCGTAATCCATTAGAAGACTGGGCCTTGCAGTTCAAGATTAAGCCGTTTAGTACCATCCCCTCAAGCTGGTCTCGTTTATGTTGATGTACCTGTAAGTTGCCGAGAGTATTAAAGTGAACATTCTCTATGTATAGTTCGGGTTTTCATCCGATGCATCGAATAAAATTCATCGATACATCGTTAAACATCGAATGTACAGTTATGGACAAACAAATAAATACAGACAACTCTGATTTTTTCTTCCTTTACCACCTACCAAATATCTCGCCATCTTCTGGGAAGTAGGTAGGTAGTAGGCAGAAAAATCCCACAAAAAGAACCAGCAGGATTGTTTACCGTTATCGGGAAAATTATCAAATGTAATTTTATGTCGTTTGTTGGCTGGACAAAATAATAAATACACGTATCGACATTGAATTGTATTTACTAAAAAGCAGAAAAAAAGTTTATTTGATCACAGTTAAAAAGCAAAAAGGTGTGTTTTATTTGCTTAAAGAAATAGTTATATTGGAAAATTACAATAGACTAACAATGTTTTCTAGAAAGATATGGGGCGTAGCAAGCATTGTTCGGATGAGAAAAGGAATATCATAAGAAAAATTAAAAGCGACGGATTTTCGTACTGGAATATAGCGAAAACTCTAAGGTGCTCCTTAGGTATGGTACAAAATGCATTTAAAATAAAATCTAAAGAAGAAACTAGGGGGCGGCCACGGAAAACCAGCAAAAAAACCGACCGTTTAATAGTGTTAGAGGCAAAAAAATGACCCTTTTATCTCATCCAACAAGATTTTGAACGCCACTAAGATTAACATCAGCGCAAGAACAATCAGAAGAAGGCTTGTGGAGTCCAAACTTCCATCCAGATCACCAAGGAAAGTTCCAATGCTTAGCAAAAGAAATATTAAGCGCTTCAGAGCATAAAATGTGGTCCGGCGATCAAGGCATAAAAAAATGGCGAAAAATTCTTTGGAGTGATGAGTGCAAATTCAATTTGTTTGGATCTGATAGCAGACATAATGTGAGACGTCCACCCAACACGGAATTCAATCCAAAGTATACAAAAAAGACCGTCAAACATGGGGGTGGCAGCATTATGGTATGGGCATGTTTCTCTTGGTATGGAGTTGGTCCCATACATCTTATAGAAGGGATTATGACCAAGGAAAATTAAATTAACATACTCCAGAACATAATGTTGTCACATGCCGATCATAATATGCCGTTGGTGTGGACGTTCCAACAAGATAGATCCGAAGCACACCGCCAAGCCAACCAAAGAATGGTTTACCAATAATGGAGTTGCTCTTTTTGAGTGGCCTGCTCAGTCGCCGGACTTAAATCCGATAGAGAATCTGTGGAAGCAAGTAAAAGATGTCGTTGGCAGCACAAATCCCAGAAATAAAAAAGAATTGTGGCAGTCCGTGCGAATGGCGTGGGAGTCAATACCTTTGGAGACATGCCAGCGACTTGTTAATTCTATGCCTAAAAGAATAAGCGCAATTATGAAAAGTAAAGGTCATGCCATAAAGTATTAAATATTCAAATATAATACTAATTGTTCTTCTTATAATTTTCAACAACTCCAGTAAATTTACGGATGAAACATTGAAGTGTATTTATTTTTTTGTCCATCACTGTATCTAATTCATAGTATTCGAACGGATTTTCGATGTTTAATGAGCATCACTAACGTGGACATCAAGGAGTTTGTCTTATTTTTACGTTCCAACTAGGGTAAAAGACTAAGCCACATAGGCTGCGTAGATCTTGAAGTCCTTCTTCAGTCGACTCAAGACTTAAAGACGTGAAGAAATGTATTCAAATAGTAACCTAAGACCTGCCTGCCGCTTATCGCTTAGCATATTTATTTTTCGGCTGCTCTGTCTGGACAATACGAGAAAACGTCAGCCGGGTTAGCATTTTTTTCTAATTTAATTGAATTTTCGAATTAACTGTAGTCTACTGTTCAACTATTCATGGCCAGACCACTTCAAATCAAAGTCAAGAATGTGTTTACTGGTAAACTGCTGCTGAATTTTTGAAAACTTCCTAAGATATTCGAACTTTAATTATCCTTTTTTTCAAATCGTCTGATGAGCGAAGACACTTGACTGAACCTGCGGCTTTTTCGCAAGTACTTGCTAATTGTGACCCAACCTCAGTTTCGAAATACACCCAAGCAGCGGCTGTCAAGTCAAATTTGAAATCAAACCTATTTCGAAGTAATGACTGTCTGGAAAGTTTATCCCCGTGGTCTTGGCGGTCACAAGAACCGGTACGGTGCCCCCATCCTCGAGATTCATTGAATCTCTGAGACTCCCTTTCATCGGGATAAATCGACCACGAACTTCGACGCAAAAGTTACAAAGAACTTACACTGTATCTTCAGCCGAACACGGTGTCTCAATTAATTTCAGTGCACTTCGGTTGGAAAGTACTCGTGTACAAGGAGAGGACAGGAGAGCCGCCCACATTGCAGAAGTTTCCTCTTTTTTCTTAAAATGAATTTCAGATAATTTCACAAATTAATCAGTAGACACGAACCGCCACTACCGACGAAACCACCCCACGATGCGTCAATGAGCGCGGATGAAGTTTGCAAGCCTCAAGCGTGAATGGATAATCAGGTCGGGAATCCTTTATGATAATTAACTTCGTTTTTCTCGGTGAAGGTTCTCCGACTCTCTCACTTTTTACGGTCGCTGTGTGATCAGCAAACAGATACGAAGCTGATGTCTGGCAAGAGTTTCGAAACCGCATCGGAATTCAACATGCCAGGACCAAGGTCCTGTGGTAAGTCCTCCAACAGCAGACAAACAGGTGAAGGATCCTTTTGTTTGGTGTCCGATTGAGAGCACTCCTCGCTGAGGCCGGCTGCACCGCCAAAGGAGGTGGCCAGTAGCCTCAGTTTATGCCTAATGCATGTGCGTGATTTGCTAACCCCTCCTGCATGGGCGCGGTAATGAGGACAAGGCTGGAACAAGTAGCTCCGCGGTGGTCTCCACTTTGAGGACATCGTCGACGAGCATGTGGGATCACATGAGTACAATGAAAGTAACGCACTAAGAGCTCACCACCGTGTGGCGCCACCCAGCCTCACCCCACAGCCGTCGACTGTGAACCTTAATTACTACTATACGGGTGATACGCAGAGCACTGCACTGCACAGCAGAGCAGCTGACGTAGTGTGTGAGCTAAATCGTAATTTTGTATAATGGCTGTGTAATCAAAATTAATCACCACGGCTGCAGCAGCAACAGCAGCGGCAGCACCAGGCCCATCAACGGACCCCAACCTCGTCTGGAACGCAATCAATTAAGATTTAACTACTAGTGCTACCAGTGGACCCACCACGCAGCCCAACATACTTGTACAGTGTCCCCGCGAAGTTTCTGTGCAAATCGATAAGCCAGCCGTTCTGCTGCACTCCATCATGGGGCGCATTCAAATTTCAGAATCCAGACAATAACGCTGCTCGCCCACAACCCTGAGTGTGACTGGCTGGTCGCAGTGGGTAGTCAGTGCTCCTTCCCATGTCTCGGTGTCGCCAGTGGCAACGTGTGCCCGAAAGGGCAGGTTAATCGGGGCAAAACGACAAGAAGACAGGACGAAATGGATAAAAGAAAACGAACGGGGTAAAATTCGACTCAGTAAGGATTTGCCATTATTTTTCTATTTTCTAGCTCTCTGTTCCTTTCGCCTTTGCCACTCAACCCGAATCCCTTGAGTGGCCACCGAACACGTAGAGTTTGTGTCGCACGAACATGTGTAAGCTGGCTTTTATCCCTCTTACGAGACCCTGCGTTCTGCATCCCCACGTACCATCGCCGTACCCATACCATACCAGGTTTTAGTTGAGGCTGCATCAAGGAAGCTCTCTAAATAGTTTTGCTCTACATGGACCTTTCGGAGGATTTATGGACTAGTTATGAGCGAACGATATTACTCGCCTTATATAATGTTGAAAATGTGAGCGAGGGGGGTGGTGGTGGTCGGGTCAGATTTACGAGCTACAAGTGCGGGTTACATTTAATTTCGCTTCAGGATACTCTTAAATCATGTTTTTTTTTTCTCCCCACTGTTATTGTATGCGTTTAGCAATTTAAGAAAATTAAATTGGTTACTCGGATGGTTCGCCTTGTATCGATGGGATGTTTCGGATTGGAAGCGGATGCATTGTTGTGCAGAAGCCGTTCGAAGACTCTGCTGCAGGAGACCGGATGAAATTGAGATCGAATTGAGGGAGGTTAGATTGAGATTATGATTAACTACGTAAGTGGAAATTGAGCTGTTGTTGAAAGTGGTTCTAGAACTGCTCTCTGTGGGACCACTCGTGAGGTGGTGTCGTGTATTTGGCTAAGCTTTTTGAAATTTTGCTGATATCGAATATTAGAATCTTACACAGAAACTTAGTGCATACCTTTAGTTTGGTTAGCAATCAGACATGACTGAGGAAGGAACTGCTGTAGGCTATTGTGGCTTCGACTCAAAACCTGGATGTCTATTGCCGAAACAAACAATCGTACCGTGAGTGAACAATAGCAAGCACAACACGAGTGCCACAGATGCTTTATATATAAATAAAACCGCAAAATTCCCCAGAGCCTCGCCAGTGTGGTGTACTCAATAGTTCACTTCGCTTCTCGCAGATGGCCGTGTTGTTCGCCCACCAAGGGCGTGAATGTGCAAGATGAACCCTTGCTAGGCTCTCGAGAATATTTGGTCAAAATTTCAATTCAATCGGTCACAAACTTTGAGATATATGAGAACAATCAACCCTTTGGGAATATATAAAAATATTACCGCCTGGAGATTTTAGACACACACACATCTCCGATCATTACTCAAAAGAGATACCGTGAAAATTATTTTTCCGCCGGGAATTGCACCCAGGCACTCAGACACCCTCCTTCCGTCTGATAATAATATAATATTGGAGGCGCAACAGTTCTAGGGGACCTGGTTATAGCTTCTCTCTCTCTCACGAGTTAATGGGACCTACAGTTTAATGCTGACTGCAAGCGGCGAAATTGAGAAGCTTTTCCTAGACAGGAATAATTTTAGAGCATTGTCAGTGACTCGAAAGAGGTGGAGCCGTGAATTATGAAAGCTCGCAAATTCGGGTATCGAACCTGGCACCCTCTGCGTAGGAGTCGACGAACTAACCCACTACGCTACGGCGACCCACCTTTGGTCCGATACTACCTTTCAATTAAAGCCACTACAGCTCCCTGTGAGGCTAGCGTTCGCAATCACTATCAACACAGCTCGGGGTCAATCTTTGAAATTTTGTGGTCTATACTTAGATACGGATTGCTGCGCCCATGGTCAATTGAATGTGACCTGATAACCTTTTCATTTGTGCAGCTGGTGGTAAAACTAAATATATTGTATATCCACATGTATTGAATTCATAAAATTATGAGCGGTTTCACTTCTTATCCATTCAACGAATGTGTGCCACAAGCGAAGAGTGGTGGGTAACTCCTTTTTAAGGCGAAGAGTTTCCATAGCCATGCCACCCAGGGTTCGATCTCGTACACAACATCCTCTTTCTTTCTCTCACGAGATGGTGAGGTAAGAAATGCAAGAAAAGAAAGAAAGAAAAGATCTTCGCCGTTGGGAATCGTCACAAACCTATTTTTATTCGCAAAACCGAATAACATCATGAAGAGCTGTTGGCTTAAAATACTAACTCAGTCCACTCAGGACAGTTGGATGACCAAAGTTGCCCAACATGCTTTTTTCTCGTCGTCAGCTCCTCGTTTAGCTCCTAAGTGGAAGGGGCATTCTTAGTACAATTCAAAAGACAGAAAACGGACGGACGACGATCCTTAACAGATTAAACATTATTGTTCTTCTTCTTTATTTGGCGCTACAGTCCGGGGAGGACCTGGGACTCAACCAACAAGCCTCTCCAACTACAACGGTCTCTGGGCATCAGACGTAGTCAGAGAAGCTACCCATCCGGAAGTATTCACAGAAGGCACTGGACTAGGAATATTTGCGTCATCGCAGGAAATATCCTTCTCTTATCCGAGAGGCTGCCCGCTTACTATCAATGAACCTGACAGACGGGATATCTATCTTTATATACATAGACAGTCAGGCGGCCATCAAGACTCTGGGTACACCATCAATTAAATCTAAGATTGTAAAACTGTGCCGTCTATCTCTTAGGGAGACGCGGTCAGATGCAACCTCACCCTATGCTGGGTCCCTGGACATAGTGGTATTCCATGCAACGAAAGGGCCGACGAGCTAGCTAGAACAGGGCTGGGTTTTCCAATGGCAAGTAATCAGGACACCCCCATCAAGTAATAAATGCTTTGTTACTTACAGATGCCATCGGAGGTGGATGGAATAAGATACTTGTAGAACCTCAAGGCTAATATGGCTTTCAATAAATCCCAAAAAAACAAGCACTCGTCTAAATGTAAATAGAAAGGAAATCAGCAATGTAGTTGGCTTTATTACTGGTCATTGCCTATTCGGCACACACGCAAGGAGAAAGGGTACCGACTACAATGAGTTTTGTAGGAGCTGTAGGAACGAAGAGGAAGAATAAACTGTACTTCACTACCTCGGCACCTGCCCAGTGCTTGAAAGGACAAGGAAAAACACGCTAGGCACCTATTCATTCAACAGCCTTAAAATTCTGGACATAGCAAAATTTATAAAAAACCACTAATTGCCCGTAACGCAGCATAGGAGTGCATCATCCAGTACATACATGCCAGTAGGCATCTTCAGGAGGTTTAGTTAGTACCCGAAGAGGAACCGGCACGTTAGCTGCCGATTAGTGATATCACAATGGATTCAATCAGGATCTAAGTGGACCACAATTGCTTCGGTTGTGGCAATCACATTAACCTGACCTAACCTAACCTAACCTAACCTAGCACGGTCTCTGACTAGATGTCTCCAGTATCGCACGGCGAGTTGATTGAGATCCTTATCCACGTTACGTTGTCCCACGTGTTCGGAGTCGAAGTCTCTTCTTTTGAACATTATTTGTAGAAACGAAAAGATTGTAAGTCGAGTGAGTCTAACAGCAAAACTAAAGGCTTTTCCAATAAGGACTTGACAGCTTTCTTTTTAAATAAAACGTAAACCATTTGAGATAATTCAAAAAGTTTATTATCGGCTTGAAGTAGAATCAAAGCATTTATGAGTGGAACTCAACTTCGTTCATATGGCTACCGCGGGCACGTTTGTAGCGGTCTATTCGTTGGACCCAACTTTCAACGACTCGGCCACACATTTCGGCCGAAACGGTGGCTATATCGCGTTCAATGTTGGCTCTGAGTTCTTCCAACATCGTCGGCTTATTGGCATAAACCAATGACTTAAAGTAGCCCCACAGAAAATAGCCAAGCAGCTTTAAATCGCAAAAACGAGGCAGCCAATCGACTGGACCATTTCTTGAGATAACACGTTCACCATACTTACTCTTCAATAAATCGATTGTAACGTGTGCTGTGTGGCTTGTAGCATTATCCTGTTGAAACCACATTTCGTCCAAGTCCATATCTTCCAATTTGGGCCAAAAATAATCCGTAATCATGGCGCGATAACGCTGACCATTCACAGTAACGTGACGATCGTTATCGCCTACGAAAAAATATGACCCACCGTTCCAAGCAGTTATTTATTTTTTCGGATGAAGTGGCGATTCATGAAGCGCATGTGGATTTTCACCCGACCAGTAACGCATATTTTGCTTATTGACGAACTCTTAAAGTTGCGGCCTCCGACTCCTAATTTCGGTAGAAACTTCTTATTATTTGCAGACGTTGCCCGTTCGTGTACCTTACCATGATGAAAATGTTTAGCTTACTGAATAAATTGACAGTGACAGTTTGATGATTAGTGAAAGACTGCGGTTATTCAAAGCTGTCAAGTCCGTATTGGAAAACCCTTTACTTTGGCACAAACGACCATCTAGACCATCTGGACGAGTTTTAATCATCCTAGGAAGACGGAGAGCCTGGAGACCCCATACATTCAGGTTTATAGCACGCAGTCAGTGTTGTTCGAACTATCAGTGAAGAACGACGTATGCAGTCCGATAAAGAGCAATATACACAAAAATTTCTTCTCCTGTGAGTTGTTTCTTCATCGAAATATCAACTTCGTACCTTTTAAAGACATTCGCTTTAAAAGTTAAATAAAGAAGTCCTCCCATATCCGTCTCCCTTTCAAATAGCACAAGGTCTCTGATCACTAGTTGAACTTCCATTTTCACAAGTACACTTGCTTCACTGCACCAGACTACCCCCCTCCACCACGCCTTGCAACAGAAACCCTCTAACAAATCGCTTTGTCACGCAGAAGCGCTGCTTCGAGGTTGTTGGTGAAAAAAATACTTTTTACCTTGAACTCATTTACTTCACGCCTCAATCCTCCTGCAGCCGATTTTCGCAAGGATATCGATTTACCACGGAGTTGGCATAGTTGTTGATACAAAGACTATCGTCCCTTCGTTCCAGATAAATGTCCTCCTTTTTCCAATCCTCCCCTCACGGCGCGGCACGGCGGCGAGTTTCATTTTACACACTTGACCAAAGTGAAGCATCATTTTCTCAAAGGATAACGAAAAGTAATTTCCCACCTTGATTCAGCCCGGGTCGGGTATCGCTTAAGAAGATCTAGGAGAACTAACAGCGGAGGTGTAACCGTAAAGGATATTTATCACCACAAGCCACTAGCTTGCAAAAATAAGGTCAATTTTCTAGCTCTTTACATTTGACTTCAGAACCATCCGCACTATTTGCCAAGCAGCTTCATGCCGTTGGATGGCATATGTATAGAGTGCCACGGGCACATGAAACATCTTCAAAACAAACCCCCCGAGATCCACTTTAGAACCCTTTTCATCCTTGCAGCTGGATAAGAACCCCTCACCTGTTACTCTCTACACATTCACTTAGAAAACACAGCCCCTGCTCTAAGAGCATTATCATCATCACCATCACCGTCCGGAGGGAGCAAGGAGTGACATTAAAAACAAACGAGACCAGGCTTTATGCCAACCTTCCAACCTCATCACGCCCACCACCCGTTCGCACACATACACGCAAACGTGGAGATAATCAAACAGAGTCGTACTTGCATTCAACCGTTTGGAAGATATTTATTTCAGAGTACTTAAACCAACCTGTAGCCTGAGAGGTTTCCCTCTCGTAAACCAGGTGAGTTGGTACGGTTTTAGCCGCCCCCCCCCCCCCACCGAAAAAAGGAACACACATGCATCCATCCCCACACACATAACATAAAGCAGCATTACTGGAGGCAGGCACTTAAAAAGTTTTCCTTCCCGCCCCCGCACACATGTTCATCTGTTCTGGTGCTTATTACGGAAAGAGGGATGCTCTGCGTCCGTAGCGTGAGCGTGTGGCAGCCGTAAACTTAGTTGTACTTGGGCCGTGCAACTTGACAAGTGATCCAGTTAATTTACGTTTTGATTTCCCTATGCTTTTCTGGAAATTGCTTTTCCACCTACGCTGTGCATTTTCTAATTCAAAAAGGATTAGGTATCCTCGCCCGAAGAGGATGCGAACGATGTGCATCTAAACGAGCGTGGATAGTCGTTAAGCTCCTTATCTTGAGTCAGCCTTGCAGATGCGTGGTTGGAGGGTGGAAGAGGGGGTGCTTTTTCGGAAAATACCTCATCCGTTGTTATGGGAGCGTTTCAAGCTTTCTCCTAGAAATCATCCTTCTCGATTACACATATTTATGCTGGTTGACAAATCTTGTGGTCTTGCAGTTCGTTTTGCTTCGGGTAGCTTCACTGTCTACAGTTGGCCTGAGCCTCAACCAACAAGACCGTTCATCTAACGTGTTCTCTGGCTCGGTGTCATTATTTGTGTATACTAAGTTGTATGCAGTTGATTGCACCGTCTTTTGTTGCGTTATCCCACAGCTAACTACTGGCCTGCCAGTTGCCTGTGCGTCTAGTGGCTTTACAGTCACCCCTTATTTGCTTGAGGTCCTTCTTCAATTGTTTGTTCCGTAGTTGGTTGGGCTATCTCACAGCATCGGAGATGGTGACTGCTGTCCACTCTACTGTCCTCCTCTTCATCTATACTTCTTATGGCGCGACAGTCCAAGGAGGACTTAGGGATACCTTCATTAGCACCCACATCTGTTCTGAGTGCCTTTACTCATTCACTCATTTTGTACAGGCTCAAAAAAGCGTAATTTTGAGAAATTTTTGTTGACAGTCATTCTCTCGCGTTTTCCCAGACTTTGGAGCGTAATGCCCTTGAATGTAAAAGTAGTTGTGTCAGGAATCAAATCTAGACCATAAACTTGGATCTTGGTACACCTAGGTGTCAGTATGAGCAACTGCTTAACAGTCTCAGAGCTTTCCGAGAATCGAGATGTCGTGAATGTAAGAACGAAGAAGCTTGAGTGTGGGACACCTATACTCTACACTCAGATGAACTTCAGTAATTGGGTTTGCTTCGTCTTTGCTTCGTCTTAGGGGTGCAGCAAAATGTTTTTTAATAGTTGTTTACTTACTTAAGGCACCTTTCAAGCGGAAGTCTATGCCTTAGACGGATGCGCTCAGATCAATCTTGATTTTGCAATAATGTCGGACAGTCGCGACGCTATCCTGGCACTAGACTCCCATACCATTACATCCAAGTTCGTGTGGGAATGTCTACAGAAGCTTAAGAAGTTAAGCAGGAGTAAGGGAGTAAAGCTCTGTTGGATACCTGGCCTTACAGAGATAGAAGGCAATGAAGTGGCCGAATCTCTCGATAGGAGCATCGCAATCTTTTATAGTCCCGGAACCATTCTGCGTTGTAGGAAATCACGTCCTCAGGGAAGGGTTCAGAAAAGGAACCGGGCAGATCGGAAGAGGTTTGAGGCATGTATCAGAATGAGAAAAAACAATCAACGTGTCCTAACAGGCTTCCAAACAGGGCACTGTAAATTCAGGGAGCACCTAAGGAACATATACTGGGATCTTGTGATGCGCTACCCCACAAAAGACGAAGACATCTGGGCAAGCACCTAATATCAGAGGAAGAATTGAAGTCACTAGAACCAGCTCTCAAACTGGCTTATAGCGAATACTCTAGGATATATCTCTTCCAACTTCGCGCAATAAGAGCATATAACCCTCAATACATCTCTGAAAAGAGCTGCATGGGAGGGGAGCTCTTAAGAAAGCAAAAGGATGAATTTGTGGCACAATAGATCTAAAGACCGCTGTGCAGTTTACACTCAACAATAAACATAATAATACTTCGGCCTTGGATCTTCATCCTTTTGGCATCTAATGTCGCTGAACAGCTCGTACAGTTCGTCGTTATATCTCGTTCTCCTCTCACCAACTATGCAGATGGTCCGCTGTTGGCAAATTCCATGCCTCTGCGCCATATACTGGGACGATCAATGCCTTATAGCTTTGATACAGATCGATGAAAAGGTTGTAAATAAATGTTATTTTAAAGTTAAGCACAAAGAGTTGTGATTGAAAAATGTAATGAAATTTCAGGAGCAACTAATATATGGAAACTAAGGGCTTGTACTGTGGTCAGTTGAAGTCCCGTGCTATTTGGTTTGTATTTATTTGTGAAGTCTTAGCCCTTTAAGGTGTTGAAGATCACTTTTTTGTGAAAATCGAGAAACATGTTTCCGTGAATTATTTAAAAGAAAAAAAAGGTGCGAGGACTTCTAATGTCATGAGAGTGCTTACAAAGCGTCTACACCTGATATTTCGAATCAATGAAGCTGATAAATAAACGTCAATATGACTTTGACAGCAAAAGGGTCACTGGTGATCTGATGCCTTGTCTGACCAAAAAGTTAAACCGTGCTTTGGGCTTTGTTTACTCTTGGTGATATGTCAAATGCCTTTCAAATCTATTTTGCAGAGTCTGTCACGAGGATCACTATTTGAAAATCCTTGCTATTGAGCTAATTTAATGGACTACCTTCTAACCGTTCACATTCAGTGGTTCTGAACGACTTCGAGTCCGGCATCCACTTTAGAAAGCCTAGTGTGCCCCAGGGCTCAGTTCTTTGTCCAATGCTCTTAGTTTTCATTAATTATGTCTTGTCAGCCGATATCTAATCACCCAACGCATTCCTTAGCTGATGACAGCACGCTCACCTTTTCATATTCTTTTCCAGGATTTTTCCATCGAATATTGAAATGAAAATGTTGCGTATGTTAAGCTCATTAACATCTGATCTTGTCTACTTTGAAATCCCATGCTTACTACCCGAAAGCAAAATCGAGACTTCCAACTGTTCATGAATTGCATTGCATTTCCGAACCAGGAAAGCTTCTTGTCACGCCACGTGCTCAAATTATTTTCGATTGACCTCACGTTCGACGGCGCCAATATGCTGCGAACGGCTTTGGCTGCTCAGAGCTTTAACACGCTCTTGCTTTGTTTTGTTTGATCTTGCTTTCATCTGTAATGAGTCTATAAGCCAAAAACTGGCGTATAACGTTAGCGCCTAAGACCACCCTCCGTCTACTCGATGGGATACAAAACCGGGTTTAATCTAAGCTTAGTGATTTCTTTCGACTCCTTCGAACATCACCGCAATCGTTTGTCAAAACTTGGTACACTTAAAAATTAATAAAATAGCTTCCGTGCAAAGTTCCTCTCTTCAACGTGTTTCGTCGCATGACGTCCATCAGTACAAATTTTCCGAACTTACTCAATTGCTTCTGCACGTTTGTTGTCCTTCTCTCCTCGTGGTCTGTTTCTTCAGGAGTAACGCAAAATATCGATCTCCAGGCACTCGTTTCGAACATGCTAGTGAATGCAGTTCCTCAGCTTTGTGCACCACCTTTCAGCACGTGTCATTCGTTGGCAAATGCTTCCACCTGCAAGAAACCTTTTATCCCCCGGTCGTTCGTGTTTTCAGAGCAAATCCCCACAGCTCCCGAAGTGAGCAATTTTTCTTAGCTCCCCCTCCCCACAAAAGCAACATCCCTACCTTGAGTCGATATGCATTTGTTTGATTTGTCACAAGGTATCTCGGGCCCCCTCTTTCTCTTTTGCAACGACGAAGATGAAGTGTAGTTGCATGTGCAGCTTGCATAAAGTTTTTCATAATAACCTCCAATCCATCCTGCTGAGCAACGAGTGGATCCTTGCACCGAATTTCAAGGCATTTGCGAGTGTATGTGCTTTAGGAGGAAAGTTTTCTTGAATAATTCCCCTCAAGGACGGGCGGGGATCAGGAAAGTTTTTTTTTTCCCGCCTTTTGTCATCATTTTCAGGATCTTTTGTGGCGGCGGCGGAAGAAGGTCCTGGCTGAAGTTTAACCATAACCACGGAAGCCTCTCAAGGGACGATGAGTTTTGTATGAGTTTGTATATGCGGTTACATCACCGAGAAGATATTTATTAAATACAAGGCTCAATCCCAACGTATTGTGGCGTCGCTGGCGTGTACTTTGTCGTATTGTGGGATAACAAATATTTAATTCAAAGTTCACACAAAAGAGTATCGAACTTGTAGTAAATAATCCACAATCGGCTGGGGTTAGGCGAGATGGAAGAGGGCAGATTGTTTGCTGAATAGCGCGCTTGGCGGGCGACAAGTTTGAATGCGAAGCCAGCAATGGCAAGTGTCATTTGGGGGCGACGAATAAAGGGATTGTTAGAGGAATTATTTACATATTTCCAGGATTATCCCCTGAGTGAGCGTCTGTGAATTGGTGCGTGATCTAGAAAGGATGGCAGACTGTGCTGCTAAGTCTGCAGGGGGATGATGTGAATTGTTGTTCGTTTGGTCACAGGGAACGCATTTCTTACTTGGATTTCATATCTTCTTTATTTTGCAAAGCTGTTCGAAATGCTATCTTCACTGCCACATTGTCGTACCATGCCAGAGGCGAAGGTCTCGAGGGAGTAATTTCTCAACTTGTAAGAAGCGCCTTTATTCGCAGGAGAACTGTGATAGACGGTGTACAGGACAGCAACAGGAGAGGGACAGTGAATCTGGACAAGGATGGGGTAGACCATCAGATATTGTGCACAACCTTTGCAGGATTACTTTTAATCCTCCACTGCTCCTCTAGAAGACAAGATTCAAATGTATTTTTTTTAACAACAAAATATTTTCTGTTGCTGTTGTTGTGCGTCGAAAGTATGGCTTTAAAATTTACATTGTAAGGTTATTCGACAAGAGGTGTCATTTTAGATTTACAGCTGAACAAATAGTGATAGCTTTACTTGAGTCGAAAGTAAGAGCTCTTCAAATCTTCGACTTGGCAAAATTAACAAAAATGAAGGTTTGTAGATTAGGATGGCTTAGAAAACACTTGGACCAAACTCCGTACATTCCATCCTGCACGTGAATCACAGCGGGTAAATTTGACTACCTGCAAGGCAACTCGTCGACGCATGTGTCACCTGAGTCACTGAGGTCGTCAAAGCAGAAGCCTCCAAAGCAACGTGCCTTAAGGTTCACTAGATCCGGACAAGCTTCTTATTAGGATCCTTCGACAAGACGTCTATGTAACTACGGCCCCACCATTAACACCACGCGATATATTTATTTACCACAAAATCTTTGTTTTTACAGCCACATAATGTCGTCAATGAATTTGCCGCAGATGATGCCAGTCGTGTTCATATAATTGTCACCCGCCCCCTCGAATACAACAGTCTGGCAATTACAGACGCGCACAGCCCTACCCACGTCTGCGAGTGTTTCCCAAGCACGCCAAGGTAAACATCCCAAATGAGGGGGATGGAGGGCACAATCGATATTCCCATCCCTCTGTTACAACGTCTTAGATGCCATTACCGGGCTTTCACAATAAAAGCATTCAAATCCCTTAAAAATTTCAAACACCACGAGCGCCATCCCCATCCACTGCACCCCCTTTCTTAGGCGATCGGGAACGTGTAAGCGAAAACGTTTGCTCTTACGCCATTTAGCACTCATTGTCGAGGCCAGGAATCAAGAATTTTTTCTGCGTAGCGGCAAGGAGACGGAATCACGACGTCATTCCTCAAGCTCAATCTGCATGGCCTTTGTGAGAGAATTCGTTCCGGAAGTGCCCCGGTGGAGGGGCACTGGCTCTGGCATTGGCACTGGCACTGGCGCAGGCACCACGCACCCTTCGGCTAACCTTGACAAGGCAGCCAAGTGCATAGTGACGACGGTCTTTCAATGGCAATCAATTGTGCGGAGGCCTACATCGTCGTGAAGTGTGACTAAAATCTATTTGTTGCTCGTCGTCTTTCAGGGAATCCATATTGCACCACGTTACGTGCGGGTGTATGCGCGTGTGTGTGAGCGCCGACAACAAGTCTCCTCAAGAAACATTGATTTGCACTTAACCACTGCCACCGCACCATCCACACGGCCAACTGCTCCAGTGGACACAGTGGTACTAGCGTGCGGTGGGGTAGACGTGTCCTTAAGCAAAGTCGGTTCGTTGGCTATGCCATCATCTCAAGGTTCCGCATGGATACTTCCATGGAATTCTGGATGAACCGACACTTTAGCTCATCTCTCTTCCCGCTTCGTTGGCTTCGTTTGCATGCGAGACATTGATGGCAGTTCCGTCATGTTGGTGTTCTTCTCAACCGCTCTCCCTCCCCACAACATCGTCGACAAATCCTAGGCACTTGTCATGGTCAGGGGTATCGGGTTACCACTCGAAGGCACTCGGTGCACTCTGTCGTCGGTTCTATTGTTGTAACCAATTTGATATGTAAAACTGAAATAATTCCCGTATCTTCTCTTGTTACAGGGAGTTTCGACTCGTTCTGCGTCAAGATCCGCTCTCGGTATTTGCGACAGATGTCGAAATCGAGAACACACTCGGACCAACAGATTATGACATCTCAAGGATATACACCGGTTCGTTGGAAGGTAAGTCACTTTCATGTCATTTATTGTGTGCCTGTGAATGTGAGTGAACGACTGCGCTTGTGGTGGCACCCTAATGAGGTGACAGCTGTCATGCTTCGCAGACCATTTACGAGAATTGGCAGCATCAGCATCCCAGAATGGGAATGCACTATCCATGTCTGTGCGGTTAGTTTTTCGTGATATATCTGCCTCGAGTTGCAATTGAATGACAATTGAATGGGAAACTGAAAGAAGAATCGATACTCTCTGGGGTCTCTCGTCGGTCGGTCGGGCGAGGTGAGGGAGTTCCTCTAATTGGTAACCACGAACAATGGCATGGCAGACCATGGCTGGAAGAGACTTCTTCAAGGTTCTTTTTGTTACTGCATGTGCAGTGTTCTGCGGTTTTCGGTTGCCATCAGTGAAAGGAGGGCACAATACGTGATTAGGATTGAGGTTAAGTTTTTGTTTTTCTCTTTTGCAAGAGTCGGTCCCATCCATTCTCGCATGGGGCGACAGAGACTTTGAAGATATGGGGCACTTGAGTTCAAGACGGGATGTGGTTAAATAAGCACTCTCCATGTGAAACCGAAAACTGCAGACTGATCAGGGGGTCGCCCGCGCCCTCGCTGACTACATTTATGACTGTGAAGCCGAATGTCCGGGGGATGATTTTCATTTGATGGCCGGTCAAGAGATTTTTGATTTTGTGTACATTGCAGACTCCGTCGGGGCACTTCTGCATTAGTGAGGAATGAGGACGAGGTCATGTGCAAAATGTATTCGGGTCTTTGGTGTAAGCTCTGAGTGTGGACGTGTGTGTAGAGATGGCGTGTTGCCAACGAAGCGTCAGGAAAAAAGATGACACTTGAAGATAGTACCACAAGGGTGGTAAGTGAGGGAAAATAAAAAATGCACACTCACCAAGAGTCTAGGCTCGAAGAAGGCCGTCGTCTTGAGAGAGTGGAATGTAATTTCGGAGGAATAAAAATGTCTCAGTTTCAGGCGGGGAATCTGCAGGGAAATTAAACCCACGCCTACCCTTGTCTGGTTGCATAGATGTCGAATTAAATCCTCTTCGTGGATCGTGCATTAAGTACTTAGTTCGGAAGACACTGGAACGTGAAATGAGAAATTACTTGAATTGGTGTAGGGAGTTGGGGGTTTTTACTTATCTGACAGATAATGAGGGCACACGAGAGTGGAGGAAAACGACAGTTTGCAACTTAAAGTCGATAGATGGAGAGAAATTAGGGAAAGCGTAAGCTTATTGGAAAAATTGTAAATTTAAGATGTTATGAGAGGAATGAGTAATATGTTAACCAACATAGTGTTTGATTAGATGCAATAATCTTAAGAATAAACTGCTCGGTATGATGTGTAAAGTTAGACCTTACTGATGCTTCGACTGACAGAAGAAGACGACTCGAAACAGATAACTAATATTAAAAGTATGCATATGAACCATTGGCTAAGACAGTGCAACACCTTCATAAAAGGAAAACACCTTCAAGCTTTAACAAACTTTTTCATTGGAATTTTCAGCAGCTCTCATGCATACATCTTCAGTGACCCGTGTGTTCAACTTAAGGAGTCGCGCGAGCAAAGCACTCGAGCAGACTACTCGATCATCTGCCATCGACTCAACTCATCATAAGGTATGCCTGAGTGATTTGGTCGAACCACCTATTGGTACTGCCAAGCGCTCCCCCTTCTGATGGAACCGCATATAAGGCAAACCTCGAAAGCCGTGATGATGGGGACTTTCGTGGGACGCGACCTAAGCATCGAAGTGTAGCTCGTTCCATTTGTATTTTATTTAATTTAAGCAACACTACATCGTACATCAAGTATTACTAGCAATAAAACAATAAAACTGTAGGAAATAGAAAAAAAAACAATAAAATAAAAAATTTAAAAATATAACTGAAAAAACTAAAAATACAAAATTAAAAGTAAAACGAACTATCTTAACCTTCTGCGTTCAGGCCAGATATGAGGGATAATAGAGATATCCAACATCGGCCATTTTTCCCCCTAGTCCACCGGAGAAAAATGCAAAAGTGGTATTCCCTTGTATTTCACAAATACCCGTAGACAAACAATGGATCCACCACGCAATGACGCCCGATTCGTGGATTTTAGTGGGAAATGGCTGCAAATTCGTGAATTTAGTGGGAATAATGGCGGCAGATTTCTGAATTTGCCCACAATCCATGCCCGATCCATGTTACATAGATGGGTATGTTGTTCGGAGGGTGTTCAAAAGTTGACTCGAATTTTTAAGAGAATTGCAATGAATAAAAATGTATTGCAACGCCCCCATTTAACTGGAACTATTTGGCCTTAAATTAATTCTAAAGTATATATACAGCCTATTCATAAACCATGCCTGACAAGTTAACTCAAAAAATGAGGTCCGCTGTATACGCTTAATTCACGAATTCTGAAAAACTCATGAATTCAATTTAAACATATTGATAAGAGCAATGGCATGGTACTGCATCTATTACTAATGCATAAAAACGGTTGTCAAAACTTCTTAATAATAATATTTTTATTATTACTTACCTGAACGCGTGAATGTATTATTCATTTTTATTCACATGCAAAAATTCACACTATGCTGTGCATTCATTAATCATGTCAAAGTATCTCAGATTGTAACATGCTCAAAGTTTTAATGAATCGACTTCATGAACATAACCTTTGTTCGTTCGTTTACCACTCCGTTCTGTGTTGACAATTTAACACCGAAATTTAAAAAAAACGAGCGAATTTTCAAATAAGAACGGTATCAGCTGTTCCACTACTGTTCTCAAGAGCCCACACGCATTCGCAGACACGGGAAAAAAAACGCATAAAATACGCTGGCAGATTTAGAAATTAAGGGACAAGAGAGGTAGAATCTGGATATCTCTGTTATCCCTTAAATCTGGTTCAGCCTCTGTCTTCACATGATTGGGTAGTGGATTTCAGACTTTGACGGCATAAATAGAAAATTGCCTACTTGAAGTTTAGCATGGGTATGTAGGCAGTCGTAGCCCGATAAAACGTTTATATTGACATAAGGTTCATACCCAGGCTTTTTCTTTTAAATTATTTTGAGTGGCAAAGTGCAGTATTTATACTTTAAGAAGCTGACGGGCTTCAAGAGAGATTTGGTCAAATCAGCCTTACCCCTCTCATTAGTCGTGACAAGACCCTGAGTTACTTTAACTGCTACACCTTCTTCTATGGTACTGCACTCATCTGTAGAGTGCACTGTAAAGGCGTTCCTAAAATATGACATGACTTTAATTTGTGTAAAATGTGTGGGTCGCCGTGGCGTAGTGGGTTAGTGCGTCGACCTTCTTGGCCAGTAAGCAAAAACAATAAAGATTGTCCATATAGACTGCAAAAAAAACAATATTAGTAGTAGACGCTGAAAGGCAAATAGATAAGTAAGTTTAGGTTATTTTAGAGCACCTGCGAAGGGTCAGTAAGATACATTTTAAGAACATGAATTGTTTAGATAGTAAGATAGATTTAATCATTTTTGTCTAGTTTTAAGAATCAAGAATTTAAAAAATAAAAATGAATTTTAAACTTAAACTTAGTGCGTCGACTCCTACGCAGGGGGTGCCAGGTTCGATTCCCGAATTGACCACCTTTCATATCTTCAAGGCTCCACCTCTTTCGAGTCACTGACAATGCTCAAAGAGTATTTCCTGTCTAGAAAAAGCTTCTCAACTACGCCGTTCGGAGTCGGCATTAAACTGTAGGTCCCTTCCACGCATGAGAGAACAATAGCACGCACAACACGAGTGGTTGCTGAGAAGCTAGGCCCTGGTCCACCTCGGACTGTAGCGCCACCCATATTATTATTATTATTATGACTTTAAATTTGACCACGTTAATCTTTATCCCAGCTTCCGCACAAACGGGCACAAACCTATCAACTGCGCAGTGGTGAATTCTTCTTCTGGAAGGATGTGAGGATAACACCTGTAAGAAAAGGAGTTGACTTAAGGCTCCGCATAGAATACTTTACATGCGTGAGCGTCAGCAATACTTTGACAGATTCATGAAATACATGAGTTCTTATGGGAGGTGACACATAGACCAACGCTGACGCTCACCCGACGGAAATAGTTACTCAACTTTTTTTCTCTCTCCTTCAGCGTTGACAATCCACATGACAATCAAGGGATTTCGAATTTTATGTTAAAGTTTGGGAGGTGGCTCTCGTTGAAGCAACGTTCAAAATAGATAAAAATATAAATGAATGTTTATACATGAGTATTTACATTAAAATACATATCTTAATTGTGCACAAATAAGCAAAACAACTTGAATGTTCAATTCAAACTTGAAACTGTCAAATGAAATCAGCTGTGCGTTGAAGTATTCATTGTGTCATCCATCCCCTTGCGTCAGATACTTCAGAGTGTACGTATGCTCTGACGCTACTTAAGTCAAGTATTCTATGTGCCCGAGCCTTTACTCTCAACCATCCCATGCGTATATAATGACAAGTAGAGGTGACAAGACGCACCCTTGGCGAAGTCCCACGGAAATCATTTGAAGAACAGGTTTTTTTTTTCAAAACTATTTCTTCTTCTTTCTTTTCGGCGTTAAGAAAAGTGTCTGAGGATGAGATTTGATTTCATCGCACAGGGAAAAATATTGCCAAATTGTTTGATAATGTCACATTTCCTCCTGAGACACAAGACCGAGTTATGCGCCCATTACATATAGATCTTTTTGTATAACCTAAAATTAAATAAGTTTCAGTAAACAAAATATAAGCCACCACCCTGTTGGGAATAGAAGGTGATATCATCAGTGATTGATATTGCTTCAAAAGCTTGTGGCCATAATTTAATAAAATAGTAATAAAATAAATATGGTTTACTTGACAGTCTAAGGTAAGCATGGGTCTACAGTATGCACTGTGCTTGTTATAGTTCTATCACAAGGGAATGGAACTCACAGTTCTGGGACTGGGACTGTGGGTCCTATCCACTTGTTGGGTGTGAATTTTCCAAAGTACCTGCCTACTAAGCCGTGACGGCCAAAAATGATCCCTCAGTCGATGGAGTGCAGCGACATTTCAATAAACAACTCTAATTTAAACGAATGGAAGACGCCCTTTGAAAAGTTGTTTGACATTTATAGCCGCGCGTCGGGCGGTTAAGCCGACTCGTATACCGTGACGAGAAATGGCATGACGCTGTCACGCTATCATTGCCCCTCTAACTCCCGGGCATATAATGTACACCACAGACAAGTAGCTGATTCTAAAGGATTACCCCAAATCATCATGAACGAACAATTATTACTCGCAGATCACAGCCTCAGCACCCATTTTCAGCATAAACTGCTTTATCGCCTTCCTTTATTAATTAGATTCCCACAGTTTAGTCAACAGGCATTTGTTTTGGCCACTTAAGTTTGTTACCCTTTCAATGTCAAGCACATAGCCAAATATCGAACATAGAACCACCGAACCGTAGCTTTATCACTACTTGTGTCGTTGATCCCAACGCCCCCCCAACTCCGCTGTCACCGAAGTGAGCAGTGTGCTATGTGCTCTGCTCCCCTTATCCAACCCACCACAGAGGGTCATGTTTGCGCTGCTGAGTGCTCTCATTCGCATTTGTTCCCCAGCACCACTTGGCAGCCGGAGCTATTTACCAGAGGACCTTACACTGATTTATCACAATTAAGCGACACAAAACACACCATTTGCTCTGAAGGACACCGATGGTTTTACATCTCTCCGTCCGGCGCTAAGTCTGATTCATATACCCATCAATCAAGAAAGCGCCGCCATCCTCTCGCATTCATTAGCGTTCATGACTTAAAGATAACACACAACTTTACTGCACAGACGGTACAGTCCTTTCTGGAAAAAAAAATAATGTCACTTCCCCTTGGGCTGTGTTGGACACTTAAGTTCCACATCACCTCATTCGACGCATTTTTCATCAAAAAAAACTTTCAAATATTCAACAGAAGTTATGCGTGTCCTCAAGGACAAATTTCGCTTCTCTTTTCACTAAGCAAGCACAGAGAACAATCTAATTATACACACACACACGTGCGAACGCAGCATAGATTCAAACCGATAGGACAGTCATGCACATTGAAAAATTGACAAACATTTCATTAACCTTGACAAAGTGATCTTCTGTTGCTTTATTTTAATGGCAGAGTCCGCCCCTAATTCATAAGAGCAGTCTCCAACACACATACACACCAATCCCCCCAGAAAAAGGTCAAACAGAATATTCAGGTAGCGGGTGAGGTCCCGTATGTATGTCGGCCATTCCCAGTCAAGGACATGTAAATGATGGCAGCAGATGGCTGCGTTTGCCACTCAGAGTTGGTCAGAGCACCATTTGAAGTTTCACTTGAAGTGTGTTAACGTTGCGTAACCATTGTTGTTGGGAGATTTATCCTTGTGTGGATACATACACACACACACAAAGGCTCCATCGAGGACCTTGTGCGGGGTGCTCGAGCGGAAGATTCAAGATTTATTGCAATGAATCTGATTTATTTTATGACGGATATCAGAAGTGTCATGGAGCTGTTTGTTATGTCATTCCGCTGGAGTGACGCACTTCCGCTAAGTGGAAGTGGCAGCCGAATCAGATGTGTGCCACGAATGAAGGGAACTTTCTGCGAATGGGCCGAACAATGTTGAGTGTAGAAAAAAGCGCCAAAGGTCAAGGTGAATGGATTCGATTTTCAAAGTCAATGTTATGTTGCCGGATTTCGGGGAAAATCGTTTAGCAAACAAAGCCTTTCTCTTGAGCCGTCGGTTTGAATGGGAAAGGTGTGCATGTGGATTACTGTGTCAAAAAGGTTCATGGGCTCACCCGGCTTATGTCAATGATCAACTAGAATGGGACTTTGAAGAGCTCTGCCCCTCTTAAGGCGACAGTTGATGGGATGCTCTGCTAAGGTCTAGATTGTTGCTTTAGAGGTGATGCCGCTGTGCTGATTAGAAGGAGGATTATATGCCCAAAAAGGGTGTTATATTTCGTTTTATAGGTTGGCTTGCAACTGGAAATCAAGCGATGGCGACAATAATCCTGACGTCTGATGAAGGCTCAGACAAACCCTTAAACATCGTATTCCCTTGTCACACTCGGCTCACATTGTTTGTTTTGGGTGAACATGCCAGTTTTTATGTTTTTTTTTTTTAAACGCTACACCTGGAGCACACAGACTCAAAAACTGGTCCATTGTACTGGCAGACAGCAATTTACATTTGCCGTAATTTCTTGGATGCGGAGTCTACAGCATCAGCTCTCATGTGTTTGGTCTGTCTGCATCCTGGGGAGTCATGCCGCCTCCGATGGTATTTTCGAGATACCCAATCACCGATGGTTCAGGGTCTGAGAATGTCCTTCTCATCTTTGTCTACAAAGTTCATCGGCGATTTTATTTTGACTGCCGATCAAATTCCGAGAGGACTTGCTTGAATTGCATCCTGAACTATCCTGGGAATGATTAAAGGGTTAAGCTTGTAGTAAGTACGCCTTGGCTGTCGCTACAGACACGCACCTTCCACCAGTTGTTCACAATGTAATTCGTGGGCATTAAGATCGCATAAGTTTCCGATTGGAAAATCGACGCAGATTTACTTAATGCGGCGTGAAGTCACATGTTGTCGCCCCCACGAAGGCATCATCACCAGTCCCGTCAGTGGTTTTGGAGCCATCCGTAAAGATTGGACTACATTCCTGTACTGGCTCAGATTCTGGCCAGATCCAGTCCTGAGTGCAGCGAAAGTTGACTTTGCGTGCGTCCGACGGTATATCCATAAGATTGGGTTCAAATGAAATGCGGTTTCTCAGTTAGTGCTCGCTATGCTGTTTGAGAAATTTTCTTGTTTGTATTGCCCTCAGCAATTGTAGTGAGACGAGATCAAATGTTTTTTTTTCCTCTTCTTCTTCTGGTGTTAAGGTCCGGGGTTAGCCTAGGCCTGCCATGATCCTTAGCCAGCTGCCTTCAATATCGTATACCAAGTTGGCAGAAGTTTTCCTCACCTTATGTCCGCCATCGGTTTAGTGGGAGTCCTCTATTTCCTTATCCCTCTGGTGCAGAGTCGAAAGCTCATCCATCTGAAGCAGTGTTGTTCATGCGCTGAACATGACCTAGCCACCTCCTGTGCCTTCTTCTTGAAGACAGCATATCCATCGTTCTTCCCTCATTCACCGTTAGATCCATTCTAGCCGCTCCCATCTCAATGCTAGGAAGTTCTTCATGAACGACTCGCTGTGTTCTACCAACAACGTTAATGTCATCAGCGTATGCCTTGGACTATGCTTGGACTTTTGAAAGAGCGTGGCTCTTGTGTTGGTGAGTGAGTTCTGCACGATATTTTCAAGAATTATGTTACGAAGTCACATGACAGCGTGTCGCCTTGTCTACATCCTTTTTTAAACATCGAATATCTCGGTAAGTTCATTATCAACCTTGACGTCATCCTACACAATCTTATCGATTTGGTAGGAATGTCAAAACTAGACATGGTATTATATAGCTCGTCTCTGTTGCCCCTGTCATATGTGGCCTTGAAATAGTAGAGTATGTGGTGCTTTCCTGGATCTGGAAAGGGCAGAATTTCTTTAATTTATTTCTTTTATACCTACTTACAAAATTCGCAATTGACTCAGCGTCATTCTGCTTAAAAAAAACGCACTGACGGCAACACCTTAATTGACTATGTGATGTGGCATTGCTATGAAATGTATTCTATGTGCCACTTCAAGTTTACCCTAATTTTCCGATGAACTACGACACCAGACAGCAGTGGTCTGTCAATAAGTCAGGCGGTTCAGACCCATGGAGAGGCTAGTATTAGTTATTCATGTCATTCATCATGAATGCAACTGAATTTTTTGAAAATTTTATTGAGGTTTGAGTCTTTATGATTTGTAAAAATAAATCCAAAAGCCAGAACCCGCCGTCATGAGGCCAGTTTCGCGAGATCTGTCATCCACAAATTTATTGAAAAACAAGTCTAAATGTATAACCCGTAAGATACTTGATTCACTTTGTCTATATTTTTGTGCACCTCGCAGAATTGACGAGTATGTTTTCAACTGCATTCCCCTTCCTGGCAGTTGGAAATAAATATGTGACGAATAAATTGTCCTCCCGAAGGCAGGCTGGGGTCTTACCAGGGACGTTAACAAGAATAAAAATAATTTCTTCAAATATAATAATAATACAGTCCGAGGCGGACCTGGGCCTAGCTTCTCAGCAACCACTCGTGTTGTGCGGGCTATTATTCTTTCATGAGTGGAAGGGACCTACAGCTTTATGCCAACTCCCAACGGCGAAGTTGAGAATCTTTTTCTAGACAAGAATGCTCTTTGAGCATTGTCAGTGACTGGAAAGAGGTGGAGCCGTGAAATGCGAAAGGTGGTAAATTCGGGTATCGAACCTGGCACCCTCTCCGTAGGAGTCGACGCACTTACCCACTTCGCCACGGCGACCCACCATTCTTTAAACGCACGCTAGAAATGGTCAATATGCCAAAACATACCTGCGCATAGTAACTTGTAGGTGATAGGCCGTTTGTGTTCACACATGCTCGTCGCTTTAGATTTACCCGTACCAGATTTAAGAAGATACGCAACAGATGTATGCCGCTACGGAAATCTGGTATTCCACGTGCGAGAACTGCACGAACTATTGTTTTAAAGGGTGTCCCAAAATAACCATATGATTTAAAATAGAAAACACAGCCCTAGACCACTTACATACTTATCAGGTCAATGACACTCGGAGAGTCACAGCCTGAGCTAAAGTTGCCTTCCATCATTGATGGTTCTGGGCACGCTGCTTCCAGTCATCAAGATCAAGCCGCCTTGCCTCGGCGATGACTTGGTCTCTAGATCGGAGGTTCGCTCTTCCTGTCCTTCTTAAACCATGCTGCTCGGATTTGAAGATCCTCTGGGCCGGAGCGTTGGTGGTCATGCGCCCGATCCAGTGCAGTCGACGAATTTTTGCCTTCCGTAATGCATCCACATCCTTGTGCAGTTCGTTGAATTCGCGGTTGTGTCCTCTCCTCTATTCGGCTTCCTTGCAGTTTTGCTTTTTCAGGTTTGGACTCATTGTTTTTTATTGACTTATTAAGTTTTATTGAATAAACAAATTGTAAATTCTTCCTCATAAGCATTTATTCTCTTATAAGGTATTAGAGGTTGGGATATGAATTAAACAGATGCACTGGACTGCACAGAATCAACAGTTTTTATTTTGCTTTAGTACCACATCACAATCTACAAAAATTCATTAATGCATATACGGCAATTGCTCCTTGTGGGTGACCGTGGTGTTGAGGATATATGCATTGACCCCTAGGCAACTTAACCTCAATGTTTGGTTCGACTCCCGGCCGTTAAGACTAAGCCATGATAGAACTAAGCAAGATTAGCACCAGTCAACTACAACGCTCTGTCAAACCTCCGGATGGTTCGCGGAGTAGGACGTTGTGTTAGCACAATGGACCTACATTTAGCTTAAGTGTAGCTACCTTTTAGGTAGTTAGCCACTCTAAACTAACATGACCTAAGACCATAAATAATTGTCAAGGTCCCACATCTTGCGAGTCACTGCCAAAGAGTAATAACTGCGTAGAAAAAGCTTCTCGAAAGTGGCAACTCGGAGTCGGCATAAAATTATAGGTCTCTTCCCCAATAGCAGGCCCAACGCAAGGGGTTGCTGTAGAAGCTAGGCCCTGTCCCTCTACGGTCTGTAGCGCCATCCAAATTATTACTATTATTAACTGGTCCAAAACTCATCAATAGATTACCGATTACCATTGGTAGGCGGGGCTGCTGGTGAATTCTCCAGCATACTCAGACTATGTTGGTCCATTGTGATACCCATAGTCAGACTACAACTACCAATTGACCACTACAGTGATAGCGCCGTTAATTTGATCGCAATGGCTAATAGTGACTGGAACAGATTTGAAAACCAGATAAAAGCGTATTAACTTAGCTTTCACTGGGATTCGAACCGGTGACCCCGCTAACAAGGGGCAGGCATTCAACCAACAGCACCATACAGTAGTCCTAATCGACGGTTACCATAAGAACCTTAAGAACTAAATCTGCTTTTCTAAAGAAGGTGAGGCTATGGATTTTTAGGTTAAATCTATGAAGATACATATATCAAACTTAATATCTGTCACCGTCTGAATTATCGAATTATTGTATCCTGTTTTTATTGTTTAACTTTTTGATATATGTGTATTGTAAAGTTAAAAGAAAACCATTCAAATAACTTTATTGCGACCCCACGGTATCCCATTGCATTGTGTTTGTTAATTTTACTTCGTTAAAGCTATTGTCTCTAGTTCCCCCTAACCATTCATTTTTTACTTCAACGATATTAAACTTCATCATGATTTATTTTTATATTTTAAAAATTAATAAATAAAAAATGATAGGACAGTGTTATTTATGGAATTACACATTGGGTAAAGGGCATCCACGAATTTGCTGGAACATTGTCACGGTTCTTAAATTTTAAATCTCATTGAATTGAACGTTTTTTGACAAGGAATGGGCTTAGCCTGTGTTCTACAACTGATCTGGTATCCCTGACCTTTTCAATTAATCCCTTCACAGATATTCTTCCTTCTTCAACCGAACCGAGCATCTCTAAACTAACTCGTTCTCTCGCCTAAAGTCTTAAAAGCGAGCGTCGTCTTTTCCGTTGTCTCACAGTTTCCGAGATGTTCCTTCACAGTCTAAAACAATATTCCAACCATATTTTGAAATGGCGTTGAACGTATCCACGGGGTAGAAGGCAACGAACCTGTTAAAGACAGCCAGCACCGTGATACTATTCCTCTTCCTTGTGCTCCGATCATCCCACTTCTCTGAACTGAAATCCTTAAAATTTCTGATTGCTAGTTGTGACTCCTGCTAACACTGCTTGTATTATTCGAGACCCCAGATATTTACCAAAGCTCCACGAACTCACCCATTTTTGCATTCATTGAAAATCAAACACCTTTCATTTAACAAAGCTAATCAAGTTTACAATAACGCCCGCGCCCCTTTGTTTCGTGATTAATCAAAAACTACACATCCAAATCTATCATCGCACCTCTCTTATGAGCCCTGTTCAATTGCTCATCCGTCTTTATCACGAGCAAACTGGTTGCTCCGTAGAACGATCCCAATCTAATCCATCTCCATCACCATCACCAGCACCCATTTCCATGTCGTATCAGTGAACAACTGTGAGGGCTTACAGTGCAAAGGCAGCTCATGTTCCGATTAGTGTTCCCACAAGTCAACATGCAACCGTTTCCCCCGCCAGCAGGAAGGACATCTATCTTTTCACTCGTACTCATCCTTGTCAAGTAATTCGATGTCAATCAAATTCACACGCAAATGAAAGTGTCTCCGAAAAGCACAATCTCCTCGAAACACAACACGCACTCACATGAAATCCTTTCGACATCCATCCCCTATCAGCCGGCGTAAAGATAGAAAAGCCAGTGAATTGCCAATCCCTGACGCAAGTATCCGAGTACACCGCCTGCCGTCACAGATGTGTCAACATCAGCCTGATTTGCATTATTTACACCAACAGATCACACGCTCTACACCCGCTCCCACTCCATCTGTAGTTGTGTTTAGTTTTCTTTAATCAAAGCCTGTAGAGGGGGTCCTTAGGTATCCATCCTTGAACCCATCCACATACGAGCGAATGACATCCATAGGTGAGCGAGCTGCAAAGAAACACAAATAGCTCAAGGTAAATGATGCTTTCGTGCCAAGTGCCCTCCCATCGGCAGCATCCTTCAGTCAGCCGACGGCGTTATGAGTCCTTTCGGATCAAAATGATGTAGAATTTTCTAATAACGTTAAATTGCCCAAGGAGGGTGCCTGATGCCAGGTGATGCGGCAGGGAATCAAAATGGAATTGGGATTCGTTCTTACTCGAATCATCCTCCGATGCCCCACTCAGGCACGGAATTGGTGCCAACGTGAGGATACAGAACAGATGCAGATGCTGTCCTAGCGCCGACTGCGCTGGCAGCCTTCGCGTTCATGTTTGCTGATTATTAGACGGCGATGGTAATGCCTAGATGTAAAGATAAATTGAAAGATTATGCGATTTATCGATGGTAATTGAATAACGGAGCGGGGCAATCGATTTTCGAAAACCTCTGCACGTCGAGTGCGATGCGATGTAGCCGGACGAGTTAGCGTGGGCGCGGTGAGGTGTGACTCGACGAATGGGAACGGAAATTAAATGTTTCCCCGACAAAGTTGAAATCACTGCCAAGACGGGAGGGCGAATGTCGATGCTCGATCGGGGGTAACGTTTAAGGTTGTCGATTAATTTTAAACGATTCTCGGCAATGGATTTAGCACTGGTCTTGTGAACGAGGCATTTTAATCGAGTTATACGCTGAACAACGGTTTTATCCTTATTGAGGGGCTTTTGAAATGATGGTGGCACACGCGGCGAATGAGTCGGGATGTACATGCAAAGACATGCAAATGACTTTTGCAGGTTTTGATTGTTTCTATTTTAAAAGGTATTCTTCTATCTGTTCAGGTGCAGTCGTGTTTGAATTGTGTCAGTACGCGTGGCATTGATGGTGAATTAACTGGAACAGTTAAGGTTCAGCAGGTTTAGCCATTTAGTTTAAATGGAAGATGTTGGGCTCGGAAATATTGTCTGAGAGGTCTCTGAATCCCAGGGATTCCCTGCACTTGACGACTGTGCGATTAGTTCAGAGATAAATTGAAGAATGCCTGCATCAGTTACGTGAGAAGTTTGGCTTCAGACAGTTGAAGCGACAGCGAACGAACTTCAAGGTGAATTTCGTGAAGATTGCATAACATTTTTAGAGTCCATAACCGAAGTACATTTCGAAACGTCGCATATGAAATCTAAGTAATTTTAGTCAAAGCATGCTGTATTTGTCAGGTCAACTACAAGACTGTATCGTAGTTACAATTTCGTCTGCAATCTCCTTCTCTGGATGGCGTCTTGGCTTTTCTACACTTGCAATGAGTTTTCTCTAGCTTGTACGCAGGACATACAGTTTTCTCTGGTTTCGGGCACTGCCTAGAATTCAAGAACGTTGCTCCCGTGAGAACGATAGTTGCTATGTATAATGAAGGATCTAACGATGAACCATCAGCGTTGGACGAGGCAAGAAGAAAGATATGTTTCAAAGGATTTGATATTCAAACTGGAAAACTGGAAAAAACTTCCAAAAATTAATTTGCCAGTAAGGACAATCTACTACACTGACCTTTTGCTATTCTTCCGTTTTCTTCAAAAGTATTTGAATCTTTTTTTAGTGGAAACATCAAACATTGACATCACAAAACTTGTTAAGCAAAATGCTATCAGGATTCCGGAAAGGATACATCTGCGCTTAAGTCTTCTTATGCACAACGGAGGACATACATAGAACTGAAACAACTTTAGTAGCCTTAAATACTTGATTTCTTGATGACATTTGACGGTGTTCACGATATTCTCTTATCTTACTAGCGTACCGGGTCCAAGATGTTTTTTATAAATCATCCCTTTTTAACAATTGTGTACCTCAAGGTTCTGTTTTGGGTCCTTTACTTTTAACAATGCTTACTATTGATAGGTGTTCTATTGCAAATCTCATATCTATCAAGACGTGGACATGTTTGAGGATTCAAAAAAACAAAAAACAAAAAACAAAAATATATCACTTTCAAGAAGATCTTAGGCAATTCAAACATCAACATCAGAGGCACGAACTTTCCGATCTTTCACAAATCGCCGCAACAGCTCTCATAATCTAATCATATTAACATGAGGGCCATGGCGTAGCCTACAGTAACCACTCGCGTTGTGGGTTCTTTTGTTCTCTCATGAGTGGAAGGGACCTACAGTTATATGCCGACTTTGAACGGCCAAATTTGAGAAGCTTTTTCTAGGCAGTTATTACGCTTCGAGCATTGTCACGCCAAAGATGTGACGACTATTTTTTGTCGTACCGGCTGGGAATCCAACCCAGGCAGTGAGGTTAAGTTGCGTAGGGGTCGACGCACCTACACACAACGCCACGGGCACGTACAACAAAGTACATGCTATCCATCGACATCTCCTCTCTCTCTCCTCTCTCGAAGGGCCAGCATATCCCCATATAAGACCTTGATAGATCCGGACCTTGTGTTTGGCGCAGAAGTATGGACGGTAACTCTAGCGGAACCGTTGGAATCTTTTGTATTGATGGTGATTGGAAGAGTAGACTGAATGACGAACTGTAGAGCGAGATGGATCCGGTGAAACCAACTCGTCTCTCGGCGAATGGACACCAATTCCCCAACCAGGAAAGTCTTCGAGTCCAATCTCGAAGGCAAAGTGTTAGGGGACGACCACGCTTCAGGTGCAGTACACACTTCGAAAGGGACCTCAATCAAGTTAACGTGAGTAGCTGGAAAGAACAAGCACAAGACCGTGGCCAGGTCCACCTCGGAATGAAGCGAAAGATACAGAAGACGCATATTTAACTAGTAAAATAAAAGAGAATTTGTGCTGTATTGCCAAACTGTTAAAATGGTCTTGTGATCAATCCTGACAAGTCAGAAGTTATCACGGTTTCGAAGCACCCGACTTCCTTTTCCAATTTTCTGCCAATACAACTTAACCTAAGAGTTCAATATGTAACTTGTGATAAAAATCTTTGAATAATGGGCTGAAAAAAATAGTAAACTGATATGGACTGGAAGTCTATACATCCCTGAGAGGCTTCTCAATCAGCAAATATATTCTTTTCGACAATTTAAGATTAAGGCATGTCACAGCACAGAGTTGCTCGCTGACTGAGAATTTTTCCTCCCCAAATATTGATAAAAGCAATGAACTGCGCGGCATGTTAATTTCTCGATGAAACATTTTTTACGCTACAGCACACATCACCATTATTCACAAGAAACAGCTTAATTATCTTCATGAAAAGAACACATTTTTTCGATACAGTTGTACAAAAGAGCAGCTTAATATTTTCAGGCATTTCTTCATTTATGCTGTGCGCAATGGGGTACCTCAAGGTTCTATTCTAGGTCCCTTATTATTTTCAATATTTATCAATGAGATTCCTCTGTGGAAACGCCTTCTTACAGTGGTGCGGATAGTTCGTTCTCAACGAGTTTTCAGTGATTTCAAATGTCATTAACTCCCACAGTTGTCATTAACACTCAATTTTTAAATGGCCTCCAAAACAGCTGTCTGTTGACAGGAAATAGTAGTGTGAGCACACCAGATAATAGAGAGAGATGAAATGAGAAAGTGTACAATCATACATACGCTGCTTGCAGTCATCCAGACCAAACTGTCCTGCGTCCGCCTTAGCTTGGTCTTTTTGGTTTTCCCCTCCTTCTCGAACCAGGTGCCTCGGATACTCTCTTAGCTGGAAAAATGGTGTCCGCGCGCTTGATGGGGCCAACCCAATGCAGACGACGGATTTTTCGTTTATTGTAATACAACACACACCAGTAACCTCGTTTCATGATCTGACTAGGAAAAAATTAGCCTTTGGCCCGTCGAGTAGTTTGTAAGAGTGTCGACTCCTTCTTTGGCAACATCCATAATTTCACGACTACGCCTCGAGTTCGATAACAATGCTCGCAGAGTACACATGTCAAGCAAAAATCTTCTTCAGAACCATCGCACGAACAACACGAGTGATGAGAGACTGTACTAGCCAGGCCCAGATCCACCTCTGATTGTACCGCCTTCTCCGCTGAACCTCCCCTGCTGTGTCGACTGAAGAGGGGGTATATTTTAAATTTGGGTTCCCAGTTCACACGAATGAGTAAGCAGCTGTCGAAATGATACACCTGCCCATAAAGATCTATCGTGTGAAATTTCCCCTTCTGATGGACATCATCTGACTTCTAAGCTCCGTCGATTGATTTCATGAGCGACTCAGTTTTAATTCGAAAGATCTGATTAAACAAAGACATTAACCTTTTCTGTCACGTACAAGTTCATAGACGTCCCAGATCGACGCGTTGACAAATTTCGCAAAAATCATTTTGTCGTCCTTGCGAAGATACAGGATTCGGGATGAGGCACGTACAACTGAACCACGCCCATGATAATCTCTCCTCTTTCAAATTCATGGTCTTGGATTGGGACCCTTTTCCCAGTCCCTGGCTCATCGATAAAGAGCGATGTACGCTCCACAGCGCTTCAGAATCAAAGTAGCATCCCTTACGGACTCACTGATTCGTATCCTAATGCAATTTACCTTTAAATACTATTATCACCCGACTGGCGCAAGGCATGACTTGTGCCCTCTCAAAGTCATCGACCGTTTGTTGCGACTGTTCTGTACGTGTGTGTCCTTCATCGTGCTTGTCCACTGCCTAGTCAACGCATGCGAGGGAGTTTTTCGAAATTTCGATTTTCTAATAGATTAACCCAACAACGCGACGGATCCAACATTAACCTAGGCGGAGGGCAGATGAAATACTTGAGCAGAAATCAAAACGACTAGGATGTAGTCATTCGATTAATTTCCTCTCCCGTTTCAGTAGATATCAAAAATGCCAACGGAATGACGGTCGTATTGCCTGGGAGGGGATGAAGAAAGCCACTCAAGTGCATTCACATGTAAAATATACAACGCAACCTTTTCGTGTGAATATTGCGAGTGTCGAAATTCGTTCTGCCAAATGCTGAGAGGTGGTGAGAGCGTTCAAGTTGTGTTATTTTTATATCGTTGCATGCGTTCAAAATGTCAGATGTTATCCTGGCGAAGGTGATAGATGAGTAAATGGCAGAGGATTTCATTTTTCAATGAAAATCTGGGTTGAGCTTTGCGTAAGCTGAATCATTTCAGGCACTTAAAGCTTAAATATAGACCTTGGAAGCCGGTATTTTGACGTGGGATACTTGAGACTCTTTTTTGTGTGACGCTGCAGGTCAAGGTCCACTTGGTGCAGCCTCAACAGCTTTCTTTACAGCAACTCGTGCTGCTATTGAACTGCCATGTCGGAAGAAGCTTATCGCAGTCACTATTTCTGATCATTGTGATGTCTCGCGAGAGTTCTTCTTCTTTATTTGGCGCTTAAGTCCAGGTTGGACCAGAGCCTCAACTAACAACTAGAGTTGAGCAAAAAATCACTTACTGCTACTTTTTCACAGTGATTAAAAAGTCACAATCATAGGCTGTGGTCGTCTATGATTTTAGCTGCGAATACGTTCCAAACACTGTGACAACGTTCTAAATCTGTGAATACGTTCCAAAACTGTGAATAGGTTCCAAACAGTGAATACGTTCCAAACAGGGAATACGTTCCAAACCGTGATTAGGTTCACAACTGATGTTTTTTCACAATATCAGTGACAATTTGAAAATCGCAATCACAGTTATACCTGTGAATACAGAATCGCAACTTAGACCAACCCTACCCACAACAATTTCCAGCAAACGCATTCTCTGGCTTTTGGTGGTTCGCCGATGTCCATCTTAGACTAAGACGCGACTGTGCTATATACGTAGTCGAACATACAGGTTCTGAGTTGAAAACTCTTCTTAGTTTTTCATATTATCTACATGGCCCAGCCGACTTAGGAATTGGATCCTCAGACGCCTGGCGAGGGTCTTGTTGAATCTTTCCCTCCAGAAAGCCATTAACGCAAACAGGTCCAACGATTCTCTTTAAGAGACCAAGTATTTCTTCATCCGCTTTTAATGTTGCCCATGACATCGGGTATGATTGTGATGAGCAGCGTCTCGAGAGAGTTGGATATGAAAATTATTCCATGCGGAACCAAGCCAAGACGCGTAACATTACAAAGGCCCTTACTCACAACCGCCACGGCATCACCTGCCATCAATCAAAAACAAAAAATCACCCAAACCAAAGCACCCACAGTCACATACGAAAGTGTGATGCACTTTCCTTACCGCCGAACAATCCTTCAATTCAGGAAACCTGTCTCAGCATGTCCCATGAACCATTTCGTGTTCATCCTGCCGAGCAGTTACGCCATAACATTCCAAGCGCACAAGGACACTTCGTGCATTGTTTCCACGTATTCTTCCACACAAATATTCGCAGCTTTCACTTTGCCAGCGAGCAATGCTTTGTACAGGGAAATTATTCGAAGAAAGAGCTGAGAAATTCACCGCCTTTGTTGTGGGGTCATCCGCCGCAACTCCTCGGCGCCCTTGGATCACGCCAAACTTCCATCAGCACTGTGGCTGAAGCAATTTTCCTTGGGAATCCTTTTAGCAAATTTCTGAAAGAACCTTTGTAATCCCACTTGTTTTTTTCTCTCTTACAATTCACTTTCGTGTACTCCTGGGGCTGGCGGCGAGGGGTGGGCTAGTGAGTTAACGAGGTAACTCCTTGGCGAAGTTCCACTCGGGCTTGGCTTTTGTTTTTCCGCCGCCCGTAAAAGTGTTTAACTTTGTTGCAGCCACTTCGGTGCCTGCACAAGAAAAGGCGAATGGGAACGCAATTCTTATTTTAGGTCCCCAAGCGGGATCAGGCGCATCTCCCGAACATCAACCAGACTTGTGCTGGGGGTGGGACACCATTGGGATTAGGAAACAAGCCACATTCACAGAAAACACGCGAAGAGGACCCACGGAATGCAAATACACTCACGCTGCTGCCCCCTGCAGTTCACTGAAAGAACCAAAGGGGATGATGGCCACAGGAACTGTTGTTGTTGGAACGGTAATTTGCCCACCCACTCGCTGAAGCGAAAAATGATGTGTAAGCGGAGGACGAAACTTCAACCGTTTGCTCTTATCCTGGATGACACTTGTGAGATTTTGAATTGAAGGTTGGTTCATCTCCACATCCTGCCACACCAACGCACAGGCATCCACGGAAAAGACGACGAGGAGGATGTCCTTTTGGCAGCGTTTACAATTTCATTACAGTCTCGTGTGTCGAGCGCTGCCTGCTGCTACTCTCCGACTTGTCCATCTGCATGCTAGACAGGGAGAGACGGTTCATCCTTGCACAGGAGAGAATCCTTTTTTCGAGTTGGATGCACTCGCTTTAGCTCTCCTTTGTTTTTAAGGTAGCACGCCTTAAACTTCCAACTTCCAGTGCCTCCCTCTCCCAGGGGACGACGGAACGATGTCATGAAAGTTTCATGCCAGAGAACATGTCGTCCTCAGCGGCGAATGCAAGGAGCGCGATGCGGCTAAGGGCGAGGGTAAGGCATTTGTTAATTTTCCAAGCAGGTGCCCCATGTGTCTGACTGGCGCGGCACACAAACACTCACACACAGATCCCCCCAAGAGCTTGTACAGCTTGTATACAGTGCACATAAGTGCCGCTTGTAGATCCTTGACGTCGTATCCTTGCGCGCCGCACACACCACCCTTTCATAAGTATGTATGTGGCTGTAGCTGGGACATTGTTGCATATTTCATGGGAATCGTTCAAGTGACGGGCAATTGAATGTTTGCCAACAAAATTTGTGATGATGGAATAATCAAGTTGTGGCTGGTGTTTGCTTCTTTCTTCTTGCGCTCAATGGCTTATGAGGCGGGTGGGGGAGGGGGACGCCCTTCTTGAGGGTGGATACACTTGATATTGGTTATGGCATTGTTTTCAGAGTTCTTTCTGATGGAGTGGTGTATGTGAGCATGTGGGTGCAAGCAGGAGTCATTTGCATGAGACCAGTTTCGAGTACTCGAGGATAAACGGCTTTTGACTCTGAAAGTGGAGTTTGTGAGAGGAAGCTTGTGTCGCGAAAGAAAGTGGTTTTGACAGTTTCAGCATAAATTCTAAGTCTTTATGTTGTTGGCCATAAGTACATGGAGGTGCTTTTGAAGCGGAATGATGCACTCTGCTACATGTTGACGTGAAATTCTTCCAGTGATGGCACTCCGGAGATAGAGATGGCAGTCTGATGGATGTTGTTGTACCAAAGAGCACTCAGTAAAGGAAAAAATGTCGTCGCCTTTGAACGAAAACAACGTCTCTGAATCCCTGGCAACCCACCTGACTTAAACGGTCCAGATGCTGTCACTTTAAGTTTGTGTGTATGACTTTAGTCGCGCTACTGAAGAAGCAAGCAAAGAAGACTTAAAAAAGGCAAATTGTATTTTTAGCTACTGGGTAATGCAATTGACGTGAATAGCTGTTCCAAGACGACACAGATGGATGGCAGGAGCAAGGCGCATGTGCTATGTCTTGTGAGGCATAGGTAGCACAAAGGAGTTTGATTCTATAATCGATGGTCATAAAGATATAGGCTAACCGCGAAAGTGGAGGGTAGTTCTATAGCTCCCATTCCTAGGAATATTTCTATCTTGCGTTTTAACATCGTACGAACAGCACTGACTAGACGATGGGACATCCTGCTTAGGCTCTCATTTGGAATATTTCCAGTTCTTCCCAAATTGTACACAACTTGTATACTATCTCATACCAAAAACTGGTGGGTTAACGCGTCGTCTCATACGCAGAGGGTGTCAGGTTCTACCCCTTTCATAATTAACGGCTCCACCTCTCTTGAGTCAATGACAATGCTCAAAGAGTACACAGTCTCAACTCAACTTCTCCTTTTTGAAAAAGCAATAGCACGCACAACAATAACGGTTGCTGCAGAAGCTAGGACTAGGTTCGCCTCTCACTGTCGCGCCACCTCTCGCTAAGTCCGCTTATCAGCTGTTGGACGTGCTAATTAAGCATATGCACTATTCCCTGTCAGCCAGTAACAAAGTTACCCTCACTGTTTCGAAGAGCCTGACCGAAGAGCAAACTCCTAAAGCCAGCGGCGAAGCTTTTGGCTTTTTTATAAATGGCCCGGATTATCTGTCTATCCTTAGACTCCACGATATCCTTGAGCTGGGATGTTTCGAAAGTCATCTTCTTCAAGCGAAGACGTTTGTTCTCCTCCTTTCTTCTAGCCCGGTACTCCTCTTGTACTGCTCTTAGTTTCCGTAGCAGCGGTCTTTGGTAGGACTCATTTGTTGTTTCTTCTGCTCACTGTCGACATTATACCACGAGTTTCTTGTCGGAGGTGGTAGGTAGCCTATTGAGACTTCGCACTACCTTTTTAATGGACGTGCCGTTGGTGTTGCACATAGGCAAACCAGCGATTCACTCACTTAATTGCTCTTTGTAGGCTCGGTATGCTCCGGCAACCAACGCCAATACTCATTGCTTTCTGACATTGGACAGTCGAGCTCTAAATCGTGCTGCCACTACGAAATGGTGGTATTCGATGCTTGTCTCCCTGAATGTTACTACATCCAAGATATTCGACGCGTACCTTGCTTCAATGAGCATATCGTCGATTTGGTTGGCGGTTCGACCATCCGGACATCACCAGGCTGCTGTGAGAATGCTTTTACGAGGGAATGTCGTTCTGCTTGGAACCATATTACGTCTTGTCGCAAAGTCTGTGAGTTGACAGCCATAATCTGCTGTCGTGCCGTGCAGGCTGTGCTCTCCGATTACTCCGCGAAAGATGTCTTCCTTGCAGATTTTGGCATTGATGTCCCCGAGCTCGATCTTGAAATCGTACTCTGAACAGACTCCGTAGGCACCATTCAAGAGGTTGTTAAAGTCCTTGTGAGCTCCACCGTAACAAAAAAGACATTGACCTTGACATTACAATACTTAATAACAACAATATTGGGTGGTGTGAATAAAAACTGAGTGTGAGCATTTCCTTAACATTTTGGAGGAATTGCTCCATCTGGTGTGAACAACAATTTATATCGTTAAGTTTATCGAATGATCTATGCTCAGATATTTTGACAGCTGAGTCTTTCCTCCGTTTTGGTGTGAATTAAGATGAAATTAATGGAGAGCTCACCTGTGGAAGTTGAGCATAGGAGGTGACTTCAAGAGAGAAAAAATGGAAAACAATTTGAAATAATGGAAAAAAACTGCTCCGGAAGAGGAATACTTTGACGGATTAAACCTTAATCCTTAAGAATAAAAGGAAATCTGGAAACGACGATGGCGATTTCATCAAGTGTTTACAATTTTCATGTTTTCTGGAAAAAGCCAAACTCCAGACATGAAAAATAAAAAGCAATCTGAGCAGAAAGCTATGGAAGAAGAAATAAAACAATCCATGGGTTTAATTTGAACATCTCGTAAATAAAGAAAAAAATTGACAACATCAGGCCCACGTCAAATCAATAGGCGATAAGAAAATGAGGGGCAATCATCCCATTATATTAAAAGACCAAAACAATCAAAGGTATGGCATCACCACTGGTTTCTTCAGGAATATCGGAAAGGAAATAAGTACTTAACCATTCCATGTTATCAAAGTCGAATCAATACATGTTCTTGAAACTATCCCCTGTGTCCAAGAAAGGACATGAGTTATAATTCTTAGTTTTTCGCGTTTGTATGTTTAAAAACATTACTGCATTTTGCACCTTTACCCGACTTTAATGATAATAATATGGGTGGCGCGACAGTCCGAGGTGGACCTGGGCCTACCTTCTCAGGAACCACTTGTGTTGTGCGTGCTATTGTTCTTTCACGAGTGGAAGGGACCTACAGTTTAATGCCGACTCCGAACGGAGAATTTGAGAAGCTGTTTTTAGACAGGAAATACTCTTTGAGCATTGTCAGTGACTCGAAAGAGGCGGAGCAGTGAATTATCAAAGGCGGTAAGTTCGGGTGTCGAACCTGGCACCCTCTGAGTAGGAGTCGGCGCACTTTTTTTAACGCAATTTTATTTACTTCATTCTATATATACTTAATTGCTAGACAAAATTACTCAAAACTAGCTTAACTATCTTAAGAATTACAAATGTTCTTAATACTAACCTACTGACCCTATGCGGGTACTCTAAGCTAATCTGATTTACTTTCTAAATGTGCCTTTCGGCTTAATCTACGTTTTTTTTTTTAGTCTTTATGACAATATTTTATTACTTTTTTATTTGCCAAGAAAACTTGTGAAAAACTTGGCTAAGAGTCAACGCACTTACCCACTACTCCACGGCGAACCACTTTGCACTCACCCTTAAACGCCAATAACTCTAGTTTTCAAAAGTCAACTGAAGTGAGGGTACCTACTTTGAGGCAATTTTTTATCCACAAAAAATTGAGTAATTCCTTTAACGAAAATACTCGACTAATGTGTTCTTACTCGGAGTGTTTTCTCAGTTTTTATTCACACCACCCATCGGTTCTAAAGTCTAAGACGGGCCTGGGCCTCTCCTCTTTTCTCATGAGTTTAGTCGACCTGCAGTATTATTCCGACTCCGAGCGGCGAGTGGAAATTGTTTCTGATTTTTCGTTTGGTTCTCAAATTTTGAAATTTTGGATTCAGAAAATCTAAAAGATCGAACATATTTCTGAGGGTTTTTAGATTTCATCATATTCGTCAAAAACCACTTGTGAAAGAACAATAGTGCTTGCTGTAGAAGTCCCTCTACGGGCCTATCTTCATCAAAACATTACAAATCATTGTTTTATTCATTAGCAATTATTTCGGTTATCTCTGCTTCCATAAAATGGTGTGCTTCAGATTTCAAATTGATTTGTATCAATTGTAGCGTCGTGAAATCTTCGACAGCTAAATCGAATCACCTTCGAAATAAGCTCTAAAAAAATACCGAACCTGCGGAAAGCGTGAGCAACGCAACAACCGAACCCGCCAACTGACCCGATAACGTTCAAGGTTTTTGGTTTTTTTTTTCATTCTTGTTGAATTGAATTAGACCATTATTCAGGGAAAATATTTGGTAACTATGTGCCCGAACAGACCTTTTATACACGTTCACTGCCTCAACTCCACTCCTCTCACAATTTCCACATCTATTCTCATCACTTTTGTGCTATTCAGATCCAAATCATGCTGTGACCTGAACTCATTCCAACAAATTGTTACTCTTCCCAGTCACTCTCTTCTTCTTGCCGTGATCCTGTCCAGGTCATGCATTCACTTCAAGTTCAGATTAAATCTGTGATGAATCAAGTTGATGAATAATGGAACACGGAGAAATGTATCCATTATGGGCATAACTATGCTCTTCAAAATGCCAAAGCCGATGAGCAGCGATATTGCGAATGTTTCGCAAATTATGAAAAGTTAACATCCTCTCCTGATGTAATCTAGAGAAATGGGGAGCATATTATATTCACTCGCTAACCGCTAATGCGCACAGGAATACCATCTAATGGGGCACATCTTCGAGGGCAACTAATGACTGCTCGGCTTTTTAGCTCAAAATGCTTTTAAAGCGGGCATTAGTTTTCATGCGTTTCAGACATCCCCCACAAAGTGGGCAACACACAATTCCATGAGGCCACTTCTTGGTTAGGCCTCGAGGACCTATTCGTTAAGCCGAAAAGGCACACACTTACCACCCGTAATTGGCCATTAAATCCACTTCTGTAACATCTGCACGTTCACAACCTTCAAGTGGTACTTCTTGCTGCCACCAGACACAAACTCCAAATCAGACAGCAGCGGCGGCAGAAGCGGCAACAGCAACAAAGCATGACAGAGCTCATAAGTTAAAAATGTGTTTTCCCTTCATAATTTCGCACTCTTCAAATCACACAACACAACGGCAAGAAGAAGAAGAAGAGGGGAAAGCAAAAAACAACAAAAGCAACAAAATGAAAAAAAAGGAAAACACTTCGAAAAGGACACAGCTTAAAATACGCGGCAAGACAAGCAGAAATGTCAAAAGTCCTGCAGCAAATGCAGGCAGACGAAAACCCATCGCCGCCCGCTGCAAAACGCTAGTCGGTGCGGCGGGGAGAGGGTGTCTCGCCCAACTAAACAACATGGTTACCCACCCCGTTCATTCTCTCGGGGGAACAATGCATTAGAAGGAAGAAAGAAAAAAAATTACAGCGCCACCGCAAATATTGTTATAAATGGAAAAGGATAACACAGAGAACAGAAAAAAGAAAAACACGAACGCAGGGGGAGCGCCCCCAAGGACCACAGCGGAGCACGACGAACGCACGGGGCACTGTTCAGAAAGGACAGTAACAAAGGCAGTAGATAAATTGCACACTGGCAGCGTCACCATTGCCATCATGTCGAATGTGATAAGCAAATGGTTTACAATAAAAGGACTTTCGTCGGTTGAAATTCCCGGTGGAAGGATACTCCAGTTGGTGGTTTCTTGTATTTGTTCCCCCTTTTTTTCTACTCTTGCTCTGGTGTTTGCTGCTTGTGCTCAGTTATTCAAGGATAATAGGAATGTGCTCGCTTGAATGAGTATTTATCGTCAAGATGAAGCGAACTAAGCTCGGTGTGAGCGGGAGGCCATTGAAAAGACGCCGGAGGGTGTAGCGGGCGTAAGTAAAATGCACGATAATTGAGCCACAGTCAAATGATGCTGACGAGCGAAGGACGTACATGCTGTATGCTGTGTGTGTGCTCGCAACCTTCAAGAGCGGGTGGGGGAAAAAGGGTTTCCTCTTTTCGCCGTCTTTCATCCGGAACAAGAGCCGGTGTGGGGGCTATGTGGGGTATGGCTGAGTATAATTGAAAGATCCTTAACATGTTCAACGTGTTTTGTTTGTGAGCCAAGGCATACCAGCGTGTACGAGCCGAGCTGCACGAGATGCCGTTGATAAAGTGAAGAGTTATTGTCGACACAGCGCAGCAGCTCGAGGGGGCTTCCCCCATTTTTTGTGTTTTTTTCTTTTTTTCTATTTTCATTTACTCGACTGGGCTTTGTTCGTCCCCGCTCTCTATCCTTGATTCTGTATTCGCCTTTGTTCTTGTGTGTGGTTGGAAATTAAATTAAGTGGAATGAAAAGTGAAAATGTTTAGAGTTATGAATCATCAGGATTCTACTGTGGGGGTCGTGGACATGACACAGGAACCATCCATGCGGACCGCTTTGTAAGGATTCACTGATGGGGAGATTCTTTTGCCTAAGGGGGCTTCGCGAGAAGCGGACACAGTTGAATAAATTAACACTACTCACAGCTATCCCCTGTAACATTGGGAGAGGAAGCAAAGTTTCAACAGTTCGTTATTAGTTTCGATGTTACTCGAGTGTAATGGATGACTCACAAATTCCAGGAACTTGATGGTACTATGTTGTTTTTCCGCCAACGGACTTGCACGTCCCTTCACAGGTCCTTTCACATGTCTGTGCACGTTTTATTCCTGGAAAGCGCTTTCTATCCTTTGTATGTACATACAATAGTGCGGATGGTGTTGTTCGCTTGTCAAATACATGACCAGGGACCTTGCGTCTGTTCTCTGAGTCACGCATTTCGGAAACAAAGTTTTCAATTGTGGAAGCATCGTCCTTGTCGTTTGCCTCAATAATGTATGGTTGATTCAAAACGACTTGTATAACCATTTACGTAGTGCACTGTGATTCTGCAGAAGTGGTAGTTTATTGCAATTGCTTTTCTTTTTGCCAATTCAGTTTCAGATTGGAAATTTAAAGTCTGTGCACTCTTTGAATTTACGACTGAGACGTCAGTTGCTACAGATTAATGGTTCGAAGACCAACCACATGCATTGATCGGTTGGATTTTACTCAGGGAACGTGAAACAAGCATCCGCAATATTGGAAAAATAAATAGTTTAGTGGTATGGATGGCGGCGCAGGGGAGGGAGACAGTTAAGCTATATTCAGGCCTTGCCATATCTATTAGGTCTGTCAGTGAAACATTTGTTCAGTTATTTTTTCATTTCGCCTCACAATATTTCCAGGAAACACACTCAGGCCTCCTGCTTCTAACAGATATCTGTCAATCCTATGGACACACAATTTGCGTCATTCTCAGACGTCCTGCACACTCATTTGGAAGATGCCACTGTGTAGTGACATTTACCGATTCAAGCCCTATCGAAATTAGACACATCAATGAAGTCCCAATCTGGAAGAAAAAAGGCAATGAAAATGTCGATATATTTACTTGCTGTTCATCAACATAGCGGACACATTAGCTTTCAGTGCATTGTACCCGACCATAAGCGATACAATACGAAGAGAAGCCAACTCGTATTGGCTCGCAAGAAATGACTGTCACACAAAAAGATCATCGTGGCCAGTGCTTAATAATGGCAAAACACAGAATCTTCTGGCATTGGACCGAAACTCATTCCGTGTGCTCGTCAGAGAGATCACAGGACACTGCCCCATCGGAACAATGCTTTGGCAATGGAATGCGGAGCTACGACAACGACGACGATACCGAGACGATTCAACATCTGCTTTACGACTACCCAGCTTGCCAGAAACGGCCCCTAGCTTTGCTGGGCCAAAGATTATTCACAAGGACTGCGGACTTGCAAATGCAGATATATCGGTTCTTCTAAGATTCGTAAAGAGCCCTGTGAGGCTTAAGTCATCACGTGAAAGAATAGGTTGACTGAATGTATACTCCGCAAATGTAGGGATTCACAATGGGCCAGACCTCCCATTGTAACTGATGTTCAATCGTCACTCTCTGCTTCCAAAATCTAACCTAACCTAACCATTTGTCCAAACACAGTCGCGCCTAAAATAATTTGAACCGCTTTTGTTTTTCCATTTCAATCGGTTAGTTTTTCTCGTCCACTAAAACTATTTGAGAGATCTGTTCCTTCTGTTTCGACAAACATCTGTCAGTCGTGTTAAATCGTTGAAATGGTTATTGCCAGGTCAATGTTTTGAGAGAGCTTATTGCGAGTGTGGCGAACTGAGAGCAATGCGAATGTTTGCTTTAATCCTCTGACTTATGTATCTCCCAACTGCTTGCTGTTTGTCTTCTTGGCATTAAGAAGTGTGCATGGTCCGCTGACTTGTCACGTCTTCACTTGCGTAATGGGGAAGATTGTACTGTTTGGATACGCAGATGATATCGACATCGCCCAGCGGTTTCAATGTGCCGTAGTGGAAGCCTTCACGAAGACGAAGCGAAGTGGTCTCAAGACAAGCTAACATTTTGAGATGGTGCAGGATTTTGTTCTCGACTGCGAACCGGTGGGACAACGCAGTAGAGGACGAAGCTGCCTAAATATCGTACCAATAGCGTCCTTTTGTAATCACGATAGTTCTTACAATTTTGCTCCTAAACATAGAAGGGACATTGTTAAAGCGTACTGCAGGTTTATCTTCAGCGGCATTACGGTAGGATGTTACCAGCCTTGACTGCAACTGGTGCAAATGACTTTGTTTCATAAAATACAGTGAGCACAATATTACCACATCTTGCAATAATGTGAACAAAACTTTAGACCTTAACCATGGCTCTAAGGGTAGAGTTCAAAGAAATTACTGACGTTCTGGTTTAGGATATTTAACAACATTTATGCATTAGTTTCGCTAAAAAAAAACTGACACAAAACTATTCCACTGCACACACGGACAACTTTAGGGTCCTGGAGATGATTTAGAGCTAACTGATGATTAGAGCTAACTTCCTAGAGGGATTTCCTGGTAGAGACTTAAATAAATCATCCGAAGTTTGATTGTCCAAGCCAAAGTATTCGAGAAATGACCAAAGGAGACTTCCCTTGGCGCCGTGGAACTAATTTCTTAATACTTACCGATTGATTTTGGTATCCTTGCTTGTTCTTGAATTGGAGTTCATGAGCTAAATGAAATGCCACGTCATTGCACACGTTGTTCAGGTCCTTCGAAAATGGAAGCCACCAGTTAAGTCTTTCATTGGATATATTTGAACTTTAGGCGACTTTAACGGCAACCATACTGTCATTTTATTGAAATTTTGTGGCAAATTTTCAAGTGAATATTATGTGTCAATTGAACTTCAATAAGCTTCCTATTAGATACAAAGCTCCATCGTATATTCAATGTTCCTCTCTTTCAGTCAGGAAACGAAAAAGTCTAAAATCATGGCTCTTTGGCCGATCACATTGCACGTACCAGGATGATTAGACTCATTTTTGAAAAAAAAAGCAAACAAAAATAATCCCAAAGCTGGGAATTTTTTTCGTAATATAACAGAATTTCAATAATTTAATGCAGATTATTCTCACTCCGATTATGACTTTCTTCAATAAAAAAATACATTTTCCATGCAAGTGCACGGTCAAAGAACATCAATGTGCAAGCGTCGAATCGACCTTCTTCAGCACTGAAAATAGGTGACCAAAGACAATTTTGTGGCGCTTTTAATTAGTGCGTCAACTCCAAGGCAGAGAGTGCCAGGTTCGATACCCAAATTTATCAACGTTCATAATTCACGGCTCCACCTCAGGGTACTCCTTTCTAGAAAAAGCTTCTCAACTTCGCCGTTCGCAGTCGCCATTAAGCTGTTGATCCCATCCACTCGTTAAAGAATAATAGCACGCACGCCTCGGACTGTCGCGCCACCCATATTATATTATTATATTATTATAAGACAATGCCTGGCTTTCTTGATTGTACGTTGGTCCTTTCGTTTGATCTAAAGAGGTTAACTTACTTTCATCCTCAAATAAAACGTTTTTCCAAAACGAAAAGTATTTCACTGCATAGTTATGGGCGCATTTTTCGCATTGTTTCTCGCCTTACTGCAACAATTTTCGAAATTTGACTGCGACCTTTCGACGCAGTTGTAGTGTTCAACAATTAGTTTTCGGAGCTCTATTGAAGTCTGACGTGTGTGTTGCAACGCATTATTCACAGCACACGTGAGTTATATATGTATCTATGTATGTACATATAGCACTCTTAAGATTTCCACAGATCAAAACAAAAGATTACTTTTCAAAGATCTTTATTTAATGAAGCCTCAACAAAGAATGCCTTATCATACGGTAACTTACATACTATTTACGAACAAAGCTAAAAAAAAGTTATGGCGCTTTTACTGCTTGTACTAATTCTTAGTACTTTGGTTATGTTCGTTTTGTAAATTTGTTATTTTTACATAACTCGTGCTCAGGACTACTGCACCTGCAGCCGAATATGGAAAAGGAGATAACAAAAACTAATCACGTGCACAAAAGTAGACTGCTGTCAAGACTCAAGCTCTTGTACAGGCGGTTTACAGATCCGCAAAACGCGGAAGTCAGGGCACTGAAGTCGGAGATCAAGAACCTCCAAGAATTAATACGAATAAATTACAGCTTAGCTATAAGCTTGCACTGGGGCAATAAAATCCGGGCTGTACGATCTAACAATCCGGGTATGTTCCCGCAAGTAAATAAAATATTTCGAAGGAAAGATCAAAATGACATTCATGCCGTTAGACTTCCCAGGACGACAAATAACGAACACTTACTGACTTCAATTGGCATCGATCCAGCTAGGGCAGTGCTAGACAACGACTTCTTCGTGGTGGAAGATCCCCAGGAGAAGGTGAAAGCTATTGGTGCTGTATTCCAGCGAGTGTACACGGTCAACGAAGTAAGTAGGCCGAACCACGACCTGGAGAACGAAGCCCGTCTGAACCACATTAATCTTCGTAACGAGATAAGTCAATGGCGATCCGAGAATCCGGGTTTTACCAGATTCAGTGACGATATGGCACATACTGCCATCGCCAATGATGGGAATCACATCTTGATTTCTCAAGAAGATCTCCAGGGTATCTTCCACTCGCTAAAGAAGAAAAAGTCAGTGGGAATCGGTGGAATACCGAACATTGTGCTTCGCCATCTTCCCCCCGAAGCAGTCCAAATTTACACAATCCTGTTCAACAATGCGTTGAGTAATGCACATTACCCGATGCACTGGAAAACAGCTGTAGTGCTACCGATCCCTAAACGCGACAAAGACAAATCCATACCGACAAACCTCCGGTCGATCAGTCTTCTTCCTTGCATAAGCAAAGTTTTTGAAAAGGTAGTCATCCGAGTCCTGAAACAATGGGTTGAGGAAAATAAAATCATACTGGAAAACCAGTTCGGATTCAGGGCGGGCCATGAAACCATACATGCCGCGTCCAAACTGGTATCCGACATTCAATGGAATAAGGGCAACGGGTGCCTGCCTGATTGACTTGGAGAAAGCGTTCGACACCGTTTGGTTGGAGGGCCTCTTCCTCAAGCTGGTCAGGCTCGGCATAAGTAAATCATTGCTATACATGATCTATGACATGATTACAGGTAGAAAGTTCGTCGTGAAAAGTGGTGATGTAACTTCTACCACGGTCTTTGACATTAAACATGGTCTGCAACAGGGGGCGGTTGGTTCGCCGATATTGTTTTCAATATTCACTGCAGATCTTATAGGTTCCATGCCGTACTTAATTGCGTACGCCGACGATCTAGTAGCGTACAGATCAGGTCCGAAGGTCGAAGTGATAAATAACTTGTTGCAATGTGACTTCGAACAAATCCAGCGATTTTGCGATGACTGGAAGTTGGTTATCAACTGCCAGAAGTGTGAAACAATCCTTTTCAAGACCCCGTTGTACATGGCATCTTGGGATACACGCATAAACTGGCGTAAGTTCGGCATAGTTGACCCGCAGGGACGGGCTTTGCATGTGAAAAGTGTAGTAAGGTTTCTCTGCATTTGGTTGGATCAATATCTGTATTTTGACAAACATATAGATATTGCTCTGACAAAAGCTAAAAAGGCCCTTGCTTTGGCAAGAGGGTTGTTTTACAGCAGCCAACTTGATACCAGGGTGAAGGTAATTTGCTACATGGCCCTCATCCGGCCAATTATGGCGTACGGCTGTCCCCTGTGGTTCAACGTGAGTCCCAGATGGAAAAGATGAGGTTGTTCGAGAGACAATGTCTTCGAACCTGTCTCCGGTTTTATCGCACACCCGAGTCGGAGTACAGGAAGTTCTATCCTAACGAGGTCCTGTACAACGAGGCAAACTTGAATAGGATTGATAATTTTATTATAAAGTTAATCAGAACGCACATTGCACGAGCTATGACTTCTTCCAACAGTCTGATCTTTGGGGCTTATTACCCCAATAGTATGTATCATGATAGAGTGCGCTTCAACGGCTTTGTTCCACCTGAAGCATTTCTATATTTGGACACAATTGGCCTCATACAGGATACTCAAGGATGTCCTGCCATCTTCCATGTCGTACGCCGAACAGTGGATAGGCGACTCCAATATGAACCGGATATCGCTCGCACCCAAGAGGATCTTCTTCGGTTCAGTAGAGCGATCCCCGCTCGAGATAGGAAAGAGTCTGCCAAAGAACGGCAATTTTACTGGTGGTTACACCAAAACCAGTCTCTGCCACCGCCAGCTTTTCTTAATGATCAGGTAGTTGACCATAGTGGCCAGCTTACATAGGTTTTTAAGGTAGATTTTAAGAAAAAAAAAATATATGTATATATATATATATATAAAACAAAAAATCCAAAAAAATATAAATAAATAAAACAAAAACAAAGGTGCACCACGACGTATATATTATATATGTTAGGCATATACATAACATATACGCCCTGGTGCACGTGTCCGTACTGTTACGGACATAGTTAAGATAGTATTAAGTTTTATATGAGGGTAAGTTAGTATAGTTAGTATAAGGTAGTAGGTTAAGAAGTTCAGTCTGGCCAAGTTTTTCATAAGTTTTCATGGTAAACGAAAAAATAATAAAATTTGTCTTCAAAGACTAAAAAAAAAGAACGAAGATTAAGCCGAAAGGCACAATTATACAAACATTTGAGAATCTTAGAGTACCCGCTTAGGTTCAGTAAGTTAGTATTAAGAGCAATTGTTAACTGTTAAGTTAGTTAAGCTAGTTTTAAGTAATTTTGTCTAGCAAGTAAGAAAAATAGATATGAATAAAACAAAATTACATAAAAAAAAAAAAAATAACAAAAACTAAAATATAACAGTGCACCAAGTTAAGAAGGTTTTGACAATCGAGCAAAACCGGTTAACATTTTGGTGAATAGCGGTTTTGGTGAATAGCGGGTTGCCACAGAGCTATTATCTTGGAACTTACATCATGAGCACACTGACATGTTATTGACTTACGGAAGGGAGGTAACTAACTTGGTCGCCACTTCAGGTAGCATATTTGCCAACGTGGAAACACATTGACAGACATCAACTCTTTTACCCTTTGCAACTCTGAATCAACATTGACGGAAGTACGTCCTTGTTCGAGTTTACTTAATCTTAAAAATATTTTCCCACGAGAACTCTTTCGTCCACCCATTTCCCACAGACGAATCAATCTTCCCCTATGTCAAGCACAAGCATTTCGAGGATCTCTCATAGCCTCATGCAATTAAATCCGTTTCCTCTGCGAATTCAAAACCGAAACAGAATCCGTACAAACATGCAATTTCCTCGTAACAAAAAGCAGAATGCACAACTCCTTTTGGATTTGTAAGGGAAAATATGAAATTGCTGGTAGATTTCCGACGTAATTTCGAGTGGCTCCCCGTGTCATCATTTATTCCCTGTATCTCGGTGTGCCTTCTGTTGCTTCTATTCGTGCGCCTCCCCCACATTCGTTTCGAAAAGGAATTCGCGTGCGTAATGCCTTATAAATTGCATGCTATGCTCGTATTACACATTCGGTTTGTCTTGGCAAAAAAAAATAAACCTTTGTATGTGTTCAGGCGTAAGTACACAGGGCATTTGTTTGGTTTGGAAGTAGGTTCTCGAGTAGCATGTAAGTCTATGATGAGAACATAATTCATGCAATCTCAAGCTATATTTCTTTTCTTTAGTTGTGGCCTGCTTTTATTACTGCAGAAAAGTGGAGCACTTTGCTTGAATAGATCAGGGGAGGTGGCTCATGCCGTTTCAATTATGCATGAGGGAGCCGCTTTGGAAAGGGAAAAGATGAATTCCATCAAAAGGGATTGCGATCGCGAATGACAGTGCTTTGGCGCAAATCGGCTGAAGTTGATAATGGAGTTGAGTGGGAAAAAATGTACCATTTGGTATTCTATTTGTAGGGGATTATTTTCTATGGGTTCCCGAAATGTGATGGCAAATTGGAGAGTTGGTTCCCTTCCGGGATGTGCTGCCGCTCTGCGGCCAGTGACTGCTCAAGTGTATCGTGCCGGGAGTTACTTACATTGTCTGCTTTCCAAGGGCTAGTGGAGGCATGGTTGGGTGCTTTATTGATGATTTTCACTTATTAATGTATGTTCACGTCATTGACTTATCCCAGAATCATAAGTTGATTTGCAGGCAGTCATCTCAGACTTAGAAGTGACATCACACAAAAGGGGTCATTGAGAACATAAGATTTCAAGAATTGACGCCGGGAACAAATGTCCTCATAGGGGCTTTTCGAGGTGAGGATATTATCAGAAAATAGTAAGTTTTTTTCCATTTTGAAAAGAATCCTGGTAATATTATAAAATGGAAATTTGTATGCTCACATGTTTGTGGAGCTCCAGCTCCTCAGCTTTTCCGGTAATTCCCAATACAGTCTGACAGACGCTTAGCAAGACCCTGTAGCAATGTTGTCGAACAGTAGAGTAATGCCTCAAGTCCCTGCAGTTCGAAACTTTTTGAAAGAGAGTTTCCTATAATCCGAAATTACAAATCGAAGTAAGTTATACTTTATATGTGGAATTTAGTTAATTAAACAATTAACAATAACAGTGTGGCGATATTGTAGAAAATAAGGAAAAAAGTCAAACAACTACAGATTAGCAGTTTTGGTTTTCTTTTTTTTAGTACACCTAAGTCTGTTTTTACACGGTAGATTGGTTCCAGAAGAAGCCGTGTAAAAAAAACCGTGTAAAAAAGACATTGATCGTATACAAAAATGGGTGATTTGTTCCTAATCTCTAAAACCTATTAAAATTAGTGAAAAACAAGAATTTTTAAGAACAAGAATTCATGTTTATTTTATTAAATCAAATATATAATGCTTATTTTCACAAGCATAGTAATTAATGATAAAAAAGATATGCACTCTAATCTTAAAATTGTATGCACATAAAGGGAATTCCCCTAAATTAGTGCTATTCACATTTGCTTTGACCAGTAAAAATTGCTTGTAAGCGCTAAAAGGGAATTCACTTAAATCTTTAAGCTAGTGTTCGCAAACTATCGATAGCACTATCGATACTATCGATGGTTTCAGACTTTTTTCTTTCATAAATACTTTTTTGTGATATGAACATACTTCGCAAAAATTAAATTTGACAAAAAAAAATTAAGTACATAAAATTTCAAATCGTGCTAAATGGAATAAAATCGTGTAAAAAAATTAAAAATATTCAATTTTCAAAACCGTGTTATATCAAAACCGTGTAAAAAAAGACCGTGTAAAAACAGACTTAGGTGTAATTCAATTTATTTTATGAAAATACATACGGCATAAAAAGTAAGTAACAAAAAAATACATATTCACTGTGATTTGAGGGATTTGACACAAAAAACCTCTTCTTTCTTAATTACTGTTTAAAAATAGTAAATTATGGCATCAAACTTCCCTAGCCTCACAGAGATTCGGTCGGTTGAAACGCATGATCACAACAGGGAGCCGCTTTGGAAAGGGAAAAGATGAATTCCATCAAAAGGGACTTACCAGGGTTGGTGAAAATCTTCACCAAGACACTATGTGACCCGTGTCCACATAGTAGTGTCAGATTTTTACTGACTAAAAATACCCTTCCCTTTTGGTTTTTCTTTACTACAACTAAGTTTCCCTATCTAGTAACTTACGTATAAGGATATTTTCGCGTGTTGGAGGTAGACCTTCGGTAAGATAACCTGCCATGACCATCGTTGGGATTTATTACTATTGCGCCAAATCGAGCGGTCTCGTACGCTTGAGTCGGCGTACTAAACGCCTCGTGTCCAAAATTTGGAGGATGGCATTGTTACAATGACCATGAAGTCTGATACTTAGCTTTCGAGCGGAATTTGTTATATCTTCGTCGACGGAGGTTATACCTAGGTCCCTTTGCATATCACAATTTCTGAGATACCAGGGAGCTTTCACAATATCCCGTATAGTTTTATTTTGAAAGGACTGAATAAATCCTCTGTTATTTACCCCATAGTTGTATGCCGTGAGTCCATATAGGCTTCAGGACTTGCTTGCATAATAGCAGTTTGTTGTACATGCTTAACTTGGAGTGCCTTCCAGCTTCCAGCTCATCCCGTTTCTTTTTCACGTGAGCCTTCCACTTGAGTTTCGCATCAAGTGTCATACCAAGATATTTTGCTTCATTAGCGTAGCGTATTTGTACAGAATTAATGAAAACTGGTAGAATTTCAATATTTCTGTGGTATGATTGATTTGGTCTCATTGAGAGCAATGCACCAGCGTTTTGATCATTTGTTTATTGTGTCCAGAGCTCGTTGCAGTTTTTTAGTTGAGGACTCAACTGAACTTCCCATTGCCAGGATCGCTGTGTCATCCGCAAATGTAGCCACAAGTGTTCCCTCAGTTTGAGGTATGTCTCTAGTGTACAACAGGTACAATGTGGGGACAAGGACACTCCCTTGAGTGACTCCTGCTCGAATATCTTTAAAATCAGAGTATTCAGTTTCGTGTTTCACTCTAAATATTCTGTTATCGAGATAAGATTCTAGTATCTTATACAAGCTTGTCGGTAGAAGCCAGCTTAGTTAGGTATAGTTCCCTATTTGTGCGCATTTTGAAAAGACATTCCAAGAAAATGGGCAACTTTTAATTTTTTTTTTGACATCCTTTCAGTCGCGCTAGATAATCCTTCCACATAAAGACTTTTGTCGTTAAATCGGTCTTAATAGAAATATCTATTTGAATAGCCTACAGGTTACACAAACAAAAAATCAACAACAACGATCTAATAAACTGGTCTTGCTCCAGTAATGAACCCATTTCTTCTAACCAGCAAGAAGAAGCCACGACTAGTTACAAAATAACCCGTCACGCACGCGACATTAATCGGGTTACTACGATTCTTAACTATGTCTTACTCTTTGTCTTGATAAGAGAAACCAATACCAAATCAGCAAATAAGTCGATGAAATGTTTTGCATAAGAAAGCGTGTCTTAAACAGAGAGGAGTCAACATAGCGAACGATGAAGTAAAAACAAGGACAGAGAACACCAATTTGTTCTAATTAGCCAGATATTGTTATAACCCGATATTTTTCGGGTAACTATGATTTGTCACTCTTTATTTTGCCGCCGCTTTGTGGTTGTTCTCTTATGGGCTGTGGAGTATGTGTCATGTGATGTTGGAGAATAGTGTATGTTTACTTAGAGCAGTAGAACGATATGAAAACGAATAGTTGTGGGCTTGTCTGTCTCTTGCATGTGCAGGTGGAGGACGCAGACAAATATTATGTTTAAATGCACATATTAAGATTCATGTTGTTTGTTGAAGAGTGGGATGTTAAAAGGTAATTCGGTAAGAATCAGGTTAATGGACCTTCCCTTTAGGAGATCCTTAAAACCATGACTCCAGCATACTCACAGAACTCCTAATCTGTGATTCTTCAAACGTCAAAATATCTTGCTTCCTTATTTTCCGAAAACGTTCATCTCCCACCGCTGCCCTCTTACAAAACAGCACAAACGAGTCCTGCACCGCTCTAAAGCATCATCATTTGTGACCGACCATCTCATGCTTGTGACAGATTAAATATAGCTCCAACAAATGCCACTTCTCCCTTTCAATTCATCATCATCATCCGACGCACAGTGAAACTTCACAAATTGTCGCATGTAACTCAATTCCTTCAATCGCATTCTGAACTGATAACCCCATTACACCCCTCACTTGCTCTCGATTTGTCTACAAATCACGTTATGTCGGGGGAAAAAAAAAAGTTGAAGGACTAACCACTAATCTCCCGCAATTGAAACTGAATTTCAAACTTAAAAGCACGACAGCATCTCTCGCTCCCTTTGACACAAGCACTCGCAAATAGCTCAAATCATTCTCGACATCTGAGTAGCAACCCTCATCACCCACTGCACTCCAGCGTTCAGTTCACAGGGCATTGAATCACTCCATCTGTCATCAGAAGCACTGGGTGGGGAGTGAGTGTCACATCCATCGTTGCTCGGTGAACAGGAGAGAAATGAAAAAAAAAAATTAAAACTAAGGGTACCGCGGGGGTTGAAAAATCTCATTTCTCTCAAATCTCTTCAACTAATCATTCAACCCCATCGCAGGGTCCCCTAAGCCTTGGAGCTCGCTCGCTTCCATTGATACCTGAAGCTGTGCACGAGTTCAAAACCCCCACGGGACGCACTCATAAATTGCCATTTGCCCTCGCTATCTGTCTCCCGGCCGGCGCTGCGCACACCCCCGTCGGTTTATCCAGCCAGCGAGCAACAATGAATAAACGAAAGAAATATCCTTGTCAATTCGATTTGGCAAACATAATAACTCACCGTTAAAGGATGCGAAAGATATCTTGATATACACAACCACGTGACGCGTTAGGTGAACGCATACACACACAGACAGGTCCCAACGCAACGTGCCAACGCAGTCTCGTTGGAAATGATTCGCAAAGGAAGTCAAATTGAACGAAAACTCAATTATTTTCGTGTTTCAAAGATTTTTCGCTATTTCGGTCGTCGTCCTTGCACGGTGTTTCACATGCCCCAACGCCCGTCGAGCGCCACCCTTTTGATTTATTTCCCGGATGAACTTTGAAATTCACTGCTCGCGCGTTGGTTGCTGTCTTTGTGCTGGATCGAAAGAAGCGGCACACAATACACGAAGGAACTCGCAAGCACAAATGGAACAAAGAGGATATACAAAGGATTCTCTGCCAAGTGAATTGGAAGACAGGTGAATGCTGGTACTTTGCACCGTGCCACAGATTGGATTACTCGGGAGAGATTCTGGGCGCCGAGCTGGGGTATTGCCATGCCACCGCAGCCAGCTCAGACACAGGATAAAGTTATTTTCTTATCCTTTGTATTTCATCCCGAATTTCACTTTTTTATATTTCGCCTTTTTTTTGCTTTCAACTTGTCGCTCCCGGGGTGTCAGGATTGATTTACAATATTTCTGGCGAGCGGAGGGAAAGGAGAAAAATCCCGACTGATTGACAAACGGTGCGCTCACAGGAGCTGAGCCTCAGACGGTCCGCCCCATCCGATGCTCAAAGGATTCAATGAGATATCCAGTGGTAATGATACTTGTAAGGATGCCCCTCGTTCCGATCAATTATTAACACCTCACTGGTCAGAGGATAGCACGACTCCCCCCGACATTCCAGATGAGGAAGGATGCCGAAAGGATTAATCGAAACTCAAAAGTACTTCTCCACCCAGACGAAGGCGCACCCCCTTTGCCCCGCATTAGCATATCGATTCGCCGAAGAATCGATTCTGTTCACAAGGTCTGGCTTCTTTCCGGGTGCTGATATCTTCAATCTTGATTGCTGAACGAAATTTAGTCAGAGATTACGACACGTGTGTGTGCGCTGAAGGAACTCACAAGGCATGCTTCCGCCTGCCTTCTGGATGTGTACGGGGAATCGGAGGATTTCGAATTCCCGGAGCACACTCATCGACAATATCTGCATATCTGGTTCAATAACGGAATTGGGGGCGAGCTTGTGTGAATTATTTAATCCGAAACGTAAGGATAACTAATTTACAAATTGCTGCAGGATGACGTCAGACAGGATGTGATTGAACAAGTTTTGGTAATCAATGTAAATTAATACGTTTCTAGTCGATTGGTCTGCAGCAGTAATGGGTGTTGGTGGCGATGTAATGCTTGAGCACTAATTGGCTCATGGTTGATGGCAAATGGCCCGTGAAATTTAAGATTGGGACCATTGATTATCTCAGTCTGCTGCACACACATGTCTTGTGCAATCGACAGGCGACAGACTCTTGTGAGCTTTCAGCGCGGAGGAGGTTCTGCTTTGAGAATTATCGGAATGTTTCTTTTAATTAAAGTGCAGTCATCTGTAGCCCGGGAACCTTGGGAAGGGAAAGCAAATTGAATTCTAACCTTTGATGGAATCACATAGCCTCGGACATCAGACATCACTTACGTAGTCGAATGAGGTCACTAATACAAAGGAAAGAAAGGTTCCACCTTCAGAGAAGCTTTTCAGTAGCCAGTCGTTGCAAATTAATTGTCGAATATTCCTTTGTAGTCGAAATCATTTCCATAGATGCTTCTCAAGGACTTCGTGAGATACGAATACTGCCGCGGGAACTATTCCGCAAAACAGTTGGAGGTCTTGTCAAAGCGATAAAAATGATTGGCTCCAATTCTGCTCAGTTCGAAGAAGCAAGCTCTGAGGTGTCGTCTCCTTTGAGCGCTGGAATTACAGAGAAGGGGGAACAATAGTTTCCTTCTCGTTCTCGTCTTTGTAGCTTCAGCAGAAGTCGTTGTAGGGCAGACTCAGTCTGGGGGTGTGAGTGTTACAGATGTTGTTCTCATCAGGCTGTGTAATCATATCGTATAGACAGGTCATAATTGCTTCGTGTTGACGCACCTATGCCATTAAACCTTTAACGACTGGGTGTGATGCATGGTTTCAAGCATCAAGATGTACTCCCGTCGTTGTGGTCGTTTTGCATTCACCTCTTAGACCACATGTTGGGTCCATTGTGACCATGCTAGGAAGTTATAAACTGTCGTGAGACTTGCTGTAGCCCTTTCAGTTCAAAACCGCTTAAATCCTCCAGCTCTACGATGAAGTGCTTCCCTTGCCTCCTTTTCCTAGCTGTGACTGAGCATTTGCAGAGTGGATATTGGATAGATTCTGTTTGTTCCTTATCTCGTAAGTTTCTGTAAAAGTCGCTGCGTGCTATGCTCAGTCGCATTGCATGTGCATCTATGCCACTGTGTCCAGTAAGGAGTTCTTTCAGAGTGCGTATGTTTTAGCGACTAAATCCGAACATTGATGTTGATCTCTTCCGTCTCAGCATCAGTCATAACGCCCTTGCTGTGGCTCCATTTCTCAGGCCACCACACTCACCAAAGCGAGTGACTGACTCTGTTCGGGGTTCGTCTTCTAGCTTTTTCTTTATGGAGCATGGTTAGCAGTATCAAGGGGAATGGATGGCAAATCTCCACCTGGATAGAGCGCTGAACTAGTGTCGTTAGTAAGCTTTTCTTCCTTGTCACTGTGTTCTCGCACTTTTGCAAGGTGGATGCTTAAGTACTCGTCCATCTCGTTAAGGGATAGGCGGCAGTTTAAGGAAATCTTCGTGTTAAATGTGACTTCATCAAGAGAATTAATCGTCGCCTGGCTATCAGAACAATTAACGATATCTGTCCAACTCGATATCAAGAGTTTTTTTTAGCTAAGACAAATTTTCCTTTATCGTTATAGTTTCTGTTTGAAGCCTCTACAATAGTCACCAATTTCTGTGCATTCGACCAGCTTCCAACAATCTGTGACTGTTCCCAGCATCCATCCGACGTGCGATAGCCCGACATCTAGGAGAATGTTAGAATGTTAGGGATGCTGGTTGAGAGGTTCTCCTCGAAGAGGTTTCAGGAGACCAGGCATGGATCTAAATTTGTAAGGAATTAAAAAGTATCCAGAAAGGAGGTATTTCCACTAACTGCCGTTCTGATCGCTGTCTGTCGGCAGAAGATTAAGTATTCAAAGCATCCTTGATACATACGCCTTGAATATGATTAAATCGTTTGCACTTTATGTACTTAACAAGTCCGGCCCATGTCCCAACTCCTTGAATAGTACTCATATGGATGTGACCACTGACAAAAATAGCTAGTAGACTCATTAGCATTCAATTGCCTCCTTGGTACAATACAGAGCCTTGCAGGTTTCTCTTAAATCTTTCCAGAGTGATGTATTGTCAATAGTTAGACCCAACAACTAGGCGCGGGCATTCAGCTGTATCGCAGTCCTGCACATTAGAGGATGGTCAAACGCAGGCAATTGCGCCTTTGCCCATCTTCGATCAATCTCTGAAGATTCCCAAAATAACATACAACTTCTGATGTTAAGGTTCCCAGTAGGATCTGGATATGATGCTGGTTGATAAGGGAAGCTTAGGTGTCAAAGGTACGGATTGAAATCTTTCAAGGATTATACAGTATGCAGAACGGCGTTCGGATACTAGACGTGTCGCGATTTCAATCTAACCGGAGTGCTTGGATTGAGCAGCACCATAAGATTAAAGAGTTTGTTCAGAGCTGCGGAGTCCTTAGCACTCCGCTAATACAAACGTTGCATCCGATTAAGTCCCTTGCAATTGACTTATCAAGCGCAGTCCATGTTATAATGCTTGCGAATCAGATTATTCTCCAGATTGCGAGTTTTTTGTAGTCAATGAGGTCTTTCTACCACTCTCGTGAGTGCTGGTTTGGCAGTTCAATTTTCTGTCAACAGATGGCATTCCCCGTGGGTCGCCGTGGCGTAGTGGGTAAGTGCGTCGACTCCTACGCAGAGGGTGCCAGGTTCGATACCCGAATTAACCACCTATCATAATTCACGGCTCCACCTCTTTCGAGTCACTGACAATGATCAAAGAGTACTCCTGTCTAGAAAAAGCTTCTCAAATTCGCCGTTCGGAGTCAGCATTAAACTGTAGGTCCCTTCCACTCTTGAAAGAACAATAGCACGCACAACACTAGATTTTGCTGAGAAGCTAGGCCCAGGTCCACCTCGAACTGTCGCGCCACCCATATTATAATTATTATTATTATTAGATGTCATTCCCGCACATTGAGCCAGGGTCAAGTGCAATAATTTTGTCTTTCCTTGTGAAGCATAATCGCTCTGTTTGTAGGCTCTGTAGGTTCTGTAGTCCATTTTTCTAGCTTAGACAAAGCCGACTGCAAGCATCCCTGTCGGGATAAGTGTTTCCCAGAGATCGCGATACCAAGATCAACCTAGTGCAGGAATATCAGAAATATACATTTCACAGGAGAGATCAGATCACTCTACCTTGAGGTGTTCCTTTATTGACCGCTCTGCAGATCCTGGTACCACCGAGTGATAGTACAAGTTTAGTTTAGTTTAGTCATAGGAACTCGAACGGTGAAGAATAAGCATCAAGTCAGAACTAATTCTAGTGCGCTAGAAGGGAAAGGGTTTCTGGTGCGAGGGGGCAAATGTAGATGCAGACATATCCCCACAGGTATAGCCGTCAACAAGTCTGGTTCGGTCACATTGACTGTTTGTATTCACAATTTCCACTGTTGACTGCAAACAGCATCTCCATCCAAGATGAAAAGCATTATTCGATAAAGCTCAGATCCACCTTGGTTCAGTGGCCGTAGATAGACGTAACCTGTAACTCTTGAGCTAGACGAATTGGTTCAACTGGGATGTCTGTAAAGAGACGTCAACAAAGTTAGCTTGCTTTTTTCGTGAGAGCGCTTAAAATAGGTAACCTTGACACAACGATGATCGATCTTCCTGAAAGCAGATCCATCAGGAAATTTCAAAACTGACTATGTTTCGCAAAGTTGGACGAACTTGAATCAGTGAAAAACTCCTCAAGACCATAGTGAAATTCTCAACAGCTGTCATACATTCCTTCACCCTGAGTTTCATCCACTTGAAAAGTTCAAAACTAACCCTTTGTAATTGACTGACGCTCTTCCCTACCTCAAAGGTGTTTCTAAGCAGCAAGGTATTCCTGCATTTTCACGATGCAAACATCTAGCAGATATAAAAAAATACCAGTACATTCGTCTTCTTTTTCACTCTTGTAGTTTCTTTCTGTGGGCACTTTAATGCGAAGGCATTCCTCATGAACTATTCCATCTGGAGTTGATAGGGCTCCACCGGCACCACTCTCGTGCACTTAAGGCATCTGTGCGAGATTTCCTTGCCATGTCTACACTCCATAAATTCCACTCTAGATTCTCTGCAAAATAACATCCGTCCAGCTTTATAAACATTCCGTGTAAACGTCCCTAACACAGGCATTGGCACAAACGCCCCGCACTTGAAAGTTTCCCCGAAAAAAGTGAAATTAAACAAAACAAAAAAAGGAAAGAAAAAACAAACAAACGGAATGAATAACACAGTAAAGCATAGAAAGGAACAAAGCGAATGGAGCCACTTGATAAGGGATGGCATCTCCAGTTCAACTCATACCCCCAGTGGCACACAAGCATTAGCCATGTACCGCATGAATGGGAAATAATTTCCCGAGAAAACTGAGCTAACTCCTTATTGAATGGCCGCCTACGTACATATAAAAATGAATGAGAAAACTTTTAAATTTCACAAATTAATCTTAAGTGGACCGTAGGCATGACGGGAGGGGGTGCCTGAGAGAGTGGGGGGAAGTGTTTTGTTCTATGCTCTGGCGCAACAATTCAATAATACCTGCTAAATGAATAACGAATGCGGTCTGAAGTGGAATCCTCGAAAGTCCGTTCACCCACTCCTGGGAATCAAACAGGATGAGAATGAGAATTATCTCTGCCAGCGGCGAATCGGGTGTTCGTTGTTTGCTCGGAGTTGGCCCAAGTGATTTTTAAACAAGAAAACATGAATAAATTTGCATCCACAATCCATTATGAGGGGGAGAGTGGGCTGGGATGGCTGCTTCCGACGCCCCCTTGATGACAATTTAATTGAAACTCTATTGTCCTTATGGAAAATGGCGCCAAGCGCTGGGGTGTGAGTTGTGTATCTCAAACCACCAGCACTCAGAGAGACACTTGCAGAGCTAAGTGTACTCCCCGCACGACATAAGTGTGCAGTAAGTACAACAGTGCTGTGTTGGGTGGCAGAAATGGGGTACAGTTTGAACTGGCATTAAAGCGCAATTATGCAGATTTGCTGTGTTTTCAACCGCCCCCAACCCCATCCCAGTACCACTTCCACTCCCCGGCGACGACGATCCTGATGATATCTAATTGAATGTGAATGCAATAAAGCACGGCATGGGCAGGCGCGAGACGCGACGGTGGTTGGCGGCTGGTGGTAGCTTTGTCGGTGCAGGGAATGGGGCTCAGATTAGGGATGCGCTGCTGTGGGTTAGAAAAAATATTCGCGGATTGAATTCATCGCTCCGCATCCATCCTCTGGGGGAAATTTAATATTTTTTTTTCGTTCGCCTCCTTCCAAAGGCGAATTGCTTTTCATGGGCGACTCGACTGAACGGCGAGATGGGTGCGGCGAGGCATTTCTTTATTTTCTTTTCCCCACTTTTCCCCCCAGTTGATTCCTTAATGGAAAAAGTTGACAAAGGATTTTTCGCAAGAAGTACTTTTTTCTGTTGAATGTCATCTCCACGCGCCCATACATTGTTGTTGCTGCTTTTTTTTCCGTTCGTTTTCTTCCTCGGCGTCTTCACGAAGACAATAATATTTTGGTTTAAGAGCTGCGGCGAAGTGTGTTGGTCCTTTGCAACCTGATTTGATGATCCCTTCACGGGCGTCGTCTCGGGGTGAAGATTATTATTTTTTCCAGCGACGAGAAAAAAAAAACAAGAAGTCCTTAATGCCGTGAAATTGATTAATTTTCAACACGATGCTGCTGTGCGGGGGTATCTATACTATTTCATAAGCACAGACTATAACAAGGGCATCATGAAATGAAATAGACAGCAAACACGTTCACATGGCCGAAGGGAAGAGGAATCGAAAATACCCACATGTTGGGCGGCGGCGGCGGCTATGTGAATGTGATTGTGGCTGTCCGTGTGGCACGGCGCGTGGGTCCATCCTGGAGTGGAGAGCACGAGAAGAGAAATAAAAACTAATTACGTGTTCTCATCAAAAATGGATCAGCATTGCGCTTCGCCAAGGGATTAAAGCAAAACCCGGATATATACACACACTAGAAGTTATTTTTAATGTATCCCCGCCATGTGGGAGGACTTTTATTATCAATTAAAGGATATGGGGCCATCAGCAAATTTTCACAGCAATAAAAGGGATATTCTTTTTTCCGACCCCCGTGCCACCATTATGACCGGCATGGTGGCTGCAATAAAATGGCTGGATATTCTTAATTAACATCGAGTTGAAAGAATAATTGGTGAGTTGGACATAATCATTGCACTGAATTGGCCGCCCCTTGTAATGTTGAAGGGTGACTTTATGATGTCACCGTAATAATTTTCCGGCTGCTGCTTGTTTAATTATCGCGGAGAATATTTTAAGCGAATTTATAACTCTTAGACAGACGGTCGTGTTTTTGATGGGACGGAGAAAGGGGTCTTGAAATGTTTGAAAGCAGAGAGTCTGTGGCTGTCACTCAAATGTTGGCCTGTGTTCTGTCAGGCAATTGAGATGGGCTTGTGTTTTTGATCTTCACTCAAGCATTATTGGACCACGATAATGACCCGTGAACCGCATTCCTTTTACATGGCTAATTTTTTTAACTACCCTAGAACTGTGATGCTGTTAAATTTCTCTCCCTCTCTCTCTCGCTCTGTCACTCTCTCTCCGCTGTCAATGTTTGCTTTTAATTCAATGTCGTAAATCGCAATGCCTTAGACTGCCTAAAAAAATTCGCGAACGTTTTTATCTTAGAAAGGTTCTTAAAAAGTTATAGAACCGGAATTGAATGCACAGCATTCAACTAGATTCCCCCACCAGGCTCATTGACAGGATTACGCGACAGAAATTTACCTTCATAGGTGCACCTTTCTCCTCCCCTACCACCACAGAAACCAGTTAATTTTCTCCTTTTGCGACCCCATTCGAGATGACCGCCCACTTCATTTATGGGATTTTCGATTCCATGGGTATAATCAGCTCGTAATTGTGATGGGAGACGCATTTCAATAAATGGGATTAATTAATAAAACACCACAATTGACCTTAATCCCCCATATCAACTTTATTTTGGACGATCCACCAAAAAAAATCGTGTTAATTAAGGAGGCGAGTGGACAGGGAAATGGAGAGATAATTTTGAATTCTTGGCAAAATGTTCTGAATTAATTACTGTCATTGTCATTTAATGACGTTGTATGTCTGGCCATGAAATGAATTTAACAAATTCAAGTCAGTCTAGAGACGCTTAGTGGGTGCATTAGGTGGTAATATAAGCACAAACTCACCTTTCGCTACGCCAGATGGTACTGTAACTTCAATTGAATTATTTTGAATGCCAGCCTGGTGCCATTGCAAAGTTTTACCGGATTCATAGTCCGTTACATATTTACGGACTATAGATGTACCAACCATTAAATATATCTTACTAGCTGGTTCTGTTAACTAAACATTTTTTTTAATTCTGAAGAATATTCGGAAATACGCATTCAATCAATTCTTCCTTAGATTTTGAAATGGTACAGAAATCGTTCGCTATACTGGCAAGGCCATTGACACGATCATTTTAGGTATTGCCATCACTGGATGGATCATTTTGTAACAATATGAGCAGTGTGCTTGTATATTGTCTTGTTGGAAAAATGCAACTCGTACACAGATTTTTACTGTCGACTGATGCATTCAGAACTTCTTCCAATATGGTCTTGCATTGCACCCATGCAGGGTCCGAGCTAGAGCGATAGCTGTTTTCAATTCTTGGCGGTCCTGGGCATGCTGCTTCCTGTCATCAAGACCAAGCTGTTTTGCATCCGCGATTACTTGATCTTTAAACCGGAGATTCGGTCTTCCTCTCCTTCTCGAACCAGGATGCTCGGATTCGAAGATCCTCTTAGCTGGCGCATTGTTGTCCATGCGCTCGATGGACAAGCCAGTGCAGTCAAAGAATCTTTGTCTTCCCGACATCCGCCTTCCTCGCAGATAGGACCATATATCCAACGTACAATTTTTCTTTCGAAGCCACGAAGAATCAGCCCCGCAGTTTTGCTTATCGTCCAGCTTTCGGTTCCATATAGCAGGACTGGCAAAATAAGAGTTTTATAGAGCATGATCTTACTCCTTCGAGTCAGGAGTTTCGACGCCAGTTGTTTTCCGATGTAACACCGGTTGCCAAAGGCGATTCTACGTCCAACTTAATTTCCAAACTCCTTTACTACCTCGAAATTGTAGCTGTCGGTTGTGATATTTTGTCCTAGGTGTTGTGTGATGGATCGTTTTTTGGTCCACAGCATATACTTAGTTTTATCCTCAGTGACCTTAACACCAGTCCGCTTCGCCTCTTCTTCCATTGCCGTAAATGCTTCCACTACGGCATAATGAGAACGCGCGACGATGTCGATGTCGTCGGCATATCCCAACAGTTGGACTGACTTGTAGAAGATAGTGCCTTCCGTGTTTACAGCTGTATTGATAGAGATCCTTATTATCTTCGCTGAAAATTCATTTCATACGCCAGAGGCAGGTACAGTACTCCAACCCATTACGATCCCAGCACCGTGTTTTAATATTAATAAGTTCTTTGCATCTACTGTCTTTCTTTTTTTGTTTTTTCTCCAAACCGCGGGGGGAAAATCCTCGCCACTTCCAGATATAAGTTATACATTACGTGGAGTTCCGCTATGACAACAGTTATTATTGGTTTTTTTATTGGAAGTCCTTTGAACTTTTATCGGATTTACATTGCTTCTTTTATCTTACTGTCAGCACTTAGATAATATTGCGGCATTCACTTTGGGATTTTTGCGTACTTCTTTGGTGATAAAGCTTACATCTCGGCTATTAAACCTTTTTGGCGAACAATACATGCTTGGTTTTCAACCGTGCCGGTATTTTTGTAATTATTGTCTGTTGCTTGGACTTTTGGCTTGCTTAAATCTCTTAACTTTGGTATTTCAACCAAGGATTTGTTGTCTCTAGTTTGCACATAACTAATCAATCATGGGGTCGCCGTGGCGTAGTGGGTTAGTGCGTCGACTGCTACGCAGATGGTGCCAGGTTCGATACCCGTATTTTCCACCTTTCATATTTCACGGCTCCGCCTCTTTCGAGTCACTGGCAATGCTCAAAGAGTATTTCCTGTCTAGAAAAAGCTTCTCAACTACGCCGTTCGGAGTCGGCATTAAACTGTAGGTCCCTTCCACGCATGAAAGAACAATAGCACGCACAACACGAGTGGTTGCTGAGAAGCAAGGCCCTGGCCCTCTACGGGCTGTAGCGCCACCCATATTATTATTATTAATCAATCATGTGTCCGATCAATAACGTTCTGAACAAAGTTACCAAGCCATCAGTGCTCTATCTCTTGCCATGTAAGAGTCTACAAAGGCCAAACAAACATTGATTTTTACAAACATATGATTACTAAATTTCAAATCTTAATCAAAATTTCTTTTCAAAGAGCCACTGTCGAAATTAATAATCTATTAAACTGGCCAAAGTACGACTCAGAGAAATTTAACTGATGCCCAAGGTTAGATTGGTTTAGATAGGGGGCTGATAGTTAATTCACCAGCACACTAAGACCATATTGGTTCATAGTGATACCCATAGTCAGACTACTACCAGGGATTGACTTCTGTAGTGATAGTACCGTCAATTTGATCCCAACAGCAAATAGTGACCAGAAGGTGGACCAGACTTGATATAAGCCAGATAAAAGCGTTTTAACTTTGCTTTCACTGGGATTCGAACCGGGGACCCCGCTAACCAGGGCCAGGCACTCTACCAACTGCGCCATCCAGTCGTTAACTGATGCCCAAAATAACGTACAAATGCAATATGCAAATATCGGTAATTTTCCATTGTCTCCCATCTGCATACAAAAAAATAAAGCCTGTGATCCCAAACGTACAGTGCCGAGAAAAACTGGATATATCATTTAAGTTCCTGTGGTTTTTCACAAACAAAATTGTTTCCTTACGACAGATTTGATCGGAATTCAGAATTGATTTTTTGCTTAGTTACTAAAAAAAGAGGTATCGATGAAAGAAATAGTACAATTACAAAGGGTGAAATGAAATAAGAACTATGAGGATTCCATGTATCCAGTTTTGCACGTTTTCATTCTTCCTTTCTTTTTTTGTGCATTTACCGTTAGGTTTAAACTTGGAGTATCCTACTTTATGATAAATTTCGTCATTATGATCTGGGCATCATACTTAACACTAACAGCGCCATTTTAGTTGAAAAATCTGATTTTTATTTCTAAATTCTTAGAATTTAAATTTAAAAAAAATATTTTTTTTGCTCGCCACTGTTTGTAGACTGTCGTCAAGTTTTCGTTTTCCGTGAATAACTTTCTAAGTTTGTGTTACATTATTCTTCCTTGAGAGTTGCATCCATAAAGAGAAACTTAAAAAACTGCATCACTAGGCTGCAAAATGTAGGGTACTATGTAAACTTTAGTTGCGTAGTGTACGTAGAATACGCGCATGTAAAATAATTTATTGACTTGATCTGTCAGATATTATGAACGAATCGAATTATAAGTAAATAAACTACTCCAAGCATCATATAAACCATCTACATTAGGTCTGGAATATATCCTAAAAAATTTGGTTTTAGTTGTCTATGAGTTGTAACCAAATGCTTGTAAGAAACGAGTTGCTTTTGAAATGCGCACAGACTGGTAACTAGATCAATCTGTTTCAGTTCAAGACCATCTTCTTCTTCTTCTTCTTCTGGTGGCGCTACAGTCCGGGGTGGACTTGTGCTTCAACCAACAAGCCTCTCCAGCCGGCACGATCTCTAGCCAGCTGTCTCCAACTGCGCACACCAAGTTCATTGAGGTCCTTTTCCACCTGGGTGCGCCATCGGTTCCGTGGGCGCCCTCTATTGCGTTGTCGCACTGGTTCGGAGTCGAAGACTCTTCGGGCTGGAGCAGTTTTGCCCATGCGCTCTAGATGGCCCAGCCGTACTAGGTGTTGAATTCGTAGACGCCCGGCTAGGCTCATGTTGCTGTACCGCCCGTACAGTTCGTGGTCGTGGTCCAATAACTATCAACGCAAACAAGACCAAAGATTGAACGCAGAAATTTTCTCTCGAGACCAAGTGCTTCTTCATCCTCTTTTGAGATTGTCCATGCCTTCGCACCGTAGTTCAGGAACTATTTTAGTAAGAAAGCATACGAAAGGTTGTGTACTGGATGAAAGGTGATTGGATTACAGAATTTGATCTCTCGTGACGGGCAAAGACATGGAGTTCTTTGTGTTTTGAATGCAAATGGGGCGGATGCTGCAGCTCCATCTTGGCAATTCTATACTCCATTTTTTATCATTAAGTCAGTATCATTTTTCTGATAAATATTATTTTGTGTATTAAATGTGCCATTTGCGCCGAATAAGGGGGCACATTAATCCCCCTTAGTGAATTGATTGATATACATTTATACCTTAGCGAGAGTTGTATCCAATCCTATCCCAAAACCATGCACTTAAAGTCACAAATAAAACCCTCTCTCCCATCTAAGTTCGCTTTGAAATACGATGCAAACATGCACCCATCTGCTCGCTTAATTATACCTCAGATGTTGAAGTACCATTCCCCTGCATGTTCACGTGTTTCTGTTGGTAAGCCCCTTTGCTAAACGGTATTTACCGCAAAAAAGCAACAAAAACAAACCACTTCACCTCACGAAATGTGAACTCCGCATGCAAATAGATCGGGTACCGTACTCCTCTCTTGCCATCCATCGCCTGTATCCGCGCCGTATCCTTCTCCTGTGCGATTTTATTAATAGCAGGTAATTTCGACCGAATCTATCTACGGATCTGTAATTTGCAGCATGCAAATAGCAAAGGCGCCTCACCCATCACCACCATCATCGTCGTCAACGGTTATTTCGAATTTATTCAATCTCTCTCCACACATCTCGCCAATCTCACCAGTCCATCAGTCTGCCCTGTGATAGGAACTTCCTGCCCCCACCACAAGTCAGTGGGATAATTGCGCAGGAGAGTAGAAGAAAAAAAGTAACATAAATAAATATGCGCCCGGTTCGTCTTGCATATTTGTGTCCTTATTACACATTTATATAATTTGCTCACCCACCCTTGCACGTCAGCTTCAAAAATACACCCAGATCTGCACTGGCTTGGTGGTTCTATATTTATTCACGTTTGGGGAATGTGCGTTTCACGTTTATTTATTTTTCTGCTCGTCATGATGAAGGGGAAATAAACAGGGACTCTGCCATCAGCACGGGCTCGGCATGGCCCGGCATTAGATAAACACACGACCCGCCCTCAGTCGCCATCCAAGAGCATGTTTGATGGCCAAATATTTTATTTTCCCATTTCCTGTCGTAATTTTCGGGATAGTTGTGTTATAGATTCGACGGCGTGGAGTGTTGATCGACTGAGAGGAAAACCTTTGCTGGGGCGTCCGTCCACTCGCACAAGCCCACCGAAAGTTGCCACCGACGGTGGCTGCTTTATCTTGCCCCATGCGACCTCCCTCCTGAGTGTCGCTCTCGCTCAACGGTGCGCACATCACTCAGGACATACCGTCGCAGGCTTCTGCAGGAAGTATCTTTCAAATATAAATTATTGCTGAGAGTATACGAATTCCTTGCTGACGACCGACAGGTATGCCCGTCGCCTAGGGTTCCCAAAAAGGATTCCATTTTGGATACTCTTCAGGTAGGACGCGTGTGTGTGGGGATGTGTCTGACTGTGATGTAAGCAGGATGCCGAAAAGAAGCACCAATATCCTTTTTTTATGCTGCAACCCTAACGTCAGGATATTTCCATTTTAGTCTGCCGTCTTTCGCTCTCTCTCTATATATAGACAAATCAAAATAAATTTCCTCATGAATTCATTATGCATCGTTACCCACCAGGAGTCGAGGAGCAATCCTTACCCATCGTCTTGGACTGCTTTTGAACCCGCTCGGCGCGGCGGCGTTCAGCTAGTCCTTTGCATTCGTCGCCGGCGTGAGACTGCTGGTGTAGAGTCGAATTTAATAATAATTTACCGGCTGAGTCCCGGCGTTTGTCGTCACCGTCGTTGTCGTCGTCCTCATCATCATCACCATCGCCATCATCCTCATCGTCGTTGTTGTGTCAGGAATAATAGAGTTTCCCATGCCAGAATGCCAGAGATGATAATGTTGGTGTGCTAGCCATGTTCCGGCTGCCGAGGCGAGGCGCAGCGCGGCGCGAGCGTTTTGTGCCGGGATACCCTCTCGGTGCACAATGAGTATTGGTATCCGCGCCGAACCCGAATGGCTTTTGGAATGAGTCGGTGCTCAGCCGGCGACTGAAGGAAGTATGAATTATGTTTGTTATTCGGAATATGAATGGGATTATGTTCCGTTTTGTTATTTGTTTGGGATAGGTTGTTGCTGTTTGTTTGCCGATCGAATGAAAAGGACCCCCGCCGCGTGTCGTGGGGATGGTGTGTTGGTGGCCATCTGCAAAGGTGTATCGAGGCGAAAATGGGTATTCAGAGCACAGGCCTTTGTTCAATCAAATATTAATAAATTTCTAGCTATTTCACGGGTTGGCGGAATTCAAATGAAACGACGAAGCTTAGATTACAGAGCTGCGCTGGTTTTCAGTTCGCGTTCAGATTTTCTGATGTTCATTCACCCCCATTGAGACAACGATGTGAATTTGGAACACTTAAAGCTTCTTTTCGCTTTAATTTAATGGAGGGGGACGTTGTGAAGAACGGAAGGATTACCGAAGATGCCAGAGAGATGTAGAGATGGCTTCCGAGGAGTAAATGTTTTAGTCAAGAGTCTTCGTCAAAATCTTTTACCTAAAGCGGCTTTAGTTAAGAGATTCTTGGAAATTTAGTCAGCAGTCAGTGGTATGAGATGGGTGATGTGATGAGATGTATATTAGGACACAGGCGCATTTGCCCCGTTGGAGGAAATTATATTCTTTCAAATCTCGTTTCTTATGAATGCCAACATTTTTTCCCATTTCCTGAACATTTTTAACTGAAAAGTAAATATCAATTTTATTCCTTACCAACGTTATACCGTCCGCTTCGCTACACGTTTCCTTTATTTGTTTGCTAAATTGTTTCCTTTTTTTTCAAAAGATTTTTTGTACAGCTTTGTATTAACCAATATTTCTTTGGTTTTTCCTTCATGTGCGAACACAATCACATCAGAACAGCCAAACATGTGAGACAGAGTTATTTTCCAAACTCAAACCACACGACAAAAACAAACTACAAAAGTGAGGACTGTTTTAAAAGTGCAAAGGAGCTAGCTCCTGTTTTCAGGTGACATTTTCTTTGAAGTAGATTGTGAACAAAAATGATTGGTGGAGTAGATTTAAAAATATTGTAAAAAGCGAAGCGATTCAACTCCTTTTATAGTTAAGTCCGAACACACGAACACACACTTCTTCAAAGTATTAGAGAACTTAAAAAAGGGGAATGAATTCGGTTAAATCCTTCTCAATGTACCAAAGCCACTGGGAATACCGATTGCCTTATATTTTTCAAAAATACATTTTGATAAGAAAAGCGAACCACCAACGACCCTATATTCATCGCAGTTCTGACGAAATGACTTTACATTAAACATTTAAAATATGAATGGAATCGAGAAAGTACTTCGGAACGTTTCCACTTTAGTGACTTTTTTGAGCTTACCGTGGCGTGTGAGGTTTGTGTTATTGACTTTTTGTGTATTTTTTTTTCTTTTCACGTTTTGCACTGCTTCCGGGACGAGATTCTATGCATTTTGAAATTTGTTTTTTGTGAACTCTATTGTATTGCGCTACGTAGTATGTTTTGTTACGTACTCTTAGCGTGGTAGTCTTCTGTTGACTTGTGCCATGGAGTCGTCAATGTTTGTTGTCTTGAATTCTTCAATTTCGACTAGGTCCACAATTTGCAACTAAGTCTCTGCCCGCCGTAGGCGCTAGATTCTTAGGGGCTTGAGTGAGCTGAAATCGCTGCACGGTCCTTACGTTCATTGTTTAAAAAGTAATTCTATACCACTCCTATATCATGTATTTCTTTGAAAATTTCTTTAAACTTTTAATAATTTTTAATAGGAAATAAGAAAAAATGTGGGTCGCCGTGGCGTAGTGGGTTAGTGCGTCGACTCCTACGCAGAGGGTGGCAGGTTCGATTCCCCGAATTTATTACCACCTTTCATATTTCACGGCTCCATCTCTTTCGAGTCACTGACAATGCTAGTCAATCTAGAAAAAGTTTCTCAAACTTGGCCGTTCGGAGTCGGCATTAAACTGTCTCCCTTCCACTCCGTGAGAGAACAGCACGCACAACACGAGTGGTTGCTGAGAAGCTAGACCCAGGTCCCCCTCGGACTGTAGCGCCACCCATATTATTATTATTATAAGAAAAAATTATTATTTTCTAGTTTTGCATTTTTCTTATTAGAAAACTCAATTAATGAAAAAAATGAGAAGTGTGGCAGTTATGTTACACTGACTCATTTTGTGCCTCCATGACATTTAAACAGCATGTATTTTGTCATAGCTCAATTCCATGTCACACTTTTCAGATATCCCTCCAGATGGGGCGGCACAGTTAGGAGTTTTTAGCGAATTCTCTTCTCAGCCCATACAGGCCAATGGCCAACTTGATACTTTCGCACAGCTGCCGGAGTGACATATTGGACTTGACGTTTAAGTTCTTATCGTGAATTTCTGCTTATATGTGAATTTATTCACAACATAGTATCAATTAGGCTTGTGCAGTTTTAGTTCAGTCCGGAGAGGGCTCAGTTGAGTTCAAGTTTGTTTGCTGAACTAGTTCGTTCTCCTTGTTCAGTTAGTTGAGGAAATTGAGTCGTGTGCGATTTGTTGTCGTTCAACACCTGGGGTCTCATATGTCGACAAAGATTTCCGTGTGATGGTATACTTATGCTAATAATACGTTGAGGACAATACTCACATTTAGCCTTCTTGTGGTTCTCTTCACTAAAAAGCGTCCACATTTTCTTCCGCTTTCTTTTTTAGGAAGACGGAAAAACACAACTAGAAAAAATGTTAATACATATGTAAATAAGTCATTATCAACATCATGTAAAATATGTAGGTGTGTATAGCCATCAAATGTTAAGCAAACAGCGGAAGTAGTGGTATTCCAACACCTACTCCAACCTCTACCATACGAACTATCAAATACCAATACGCATCACTCGAGTGAAATGCAAAATTAATAAATAAAACTTAACCAGAAAGAAATCTCCATAATGGCAGTTCACACATCCATCATGTCAGAAAACCATTATAAAAGCAATATAACGCATTTTTGACAGAATGCACATAATTTTAATTAGAAAAATATAGAGAATATACGGATTGGGATTGTGCTTGTTATACTCCGACGGGAAAATGGCCGACACGGTTATGATGTGGCAAAACAAGGTATACTTAAAATTGTTGAACTACTGAACTAAATCAAGTAAAATAAAAGGACATTGTGAATTAGCTCACTTAGTTCACTTTTGAATTTGTTTGTGAACTACCACTTAGCAATCACTTAGCGAAACTCCGACTACAAATGAATATCTCCCAGCCAGACATTGGACCTATCAAAATCCAAAAAATGGTAAAGCATGTGCACCTGCCATCTCTGCATCATAGTTTAATTTTGTATCGATCCGTTATAATGACAATCGAACCTATTCTACCACGATCAATGGTGGTGTTACCACAAGTTAAATTACTTGTGAGTCCCAGAAGCTTCAAAACCAAGTCATTTTTAAAATAAATGAGTCCCAACAAGAGTTTTTGAGAATTCTGTTATTATTTTAGAAAACATTATTCGAAATAGTTCAAAATTCAGAACGTTTTAAATGAAAGCGTCCAGGGAATAAAATAAAGCGTAGTTCACACCTGCAAAGTTATGAAAACAATTTATTTTCAGAAAAATGTAAAATAAAATTACATTAAGTGTTTATTTGTGTTCTTGAAAAAAATTGTCATATCTAAGAAATATGTACGAGGCCCCAAGTTAGGACAAGAAAAATGAGTCCCTTTCCACTCAATTGTGTCCCTGTTGTAACATTGAGACTGCCTGTTTGCAGTTCGGTATGCGATTTTTTCGGACGGTACGGACGGAATGGCAAAGACGTTATATATTTGTCAAAATGAAGATGGTAATTTCCACATTTGCTGCGGCACAAGGCCTGGCTCATTAGGCTCAACAACATTTTGAGAAGAGAGGAATCGATTAGATTATTGTCAAACACTTTCGGGCATCATACAAGCGAGACTGAACAGTCAAGAGTGTATTCTTCTTCGTTGATCGGCCAAACGATGTTGATATTCCCATCACAGCTAGTGCTTTCCTCATTTTTTGTAGATGAGCCCTTAGCATAAGATCATTAGACAGTCCCTCTTCATAAGCATCTTTGACGTCAGTTTTGCTTTATTGGCCTTATCTACTATCAGTCAAACTGAGAGAATGATGATCTAGTCTTGGCCTTTTTCACGATTCTCTTTAGTATTGTTGGCATAAAAAGTTATTTCTCCAAAAGAAGACTCAAGCCCGTGACAGGGGCTAGTCCATTGAATTGACAACCTCAATCAACTTGGCGTGCGGAATAGGAGACAGGTTGAGGCCCAGGTCCACCCCGGAATGTAGCGCCAGCAGAAGAAGTCTAATGAATCAGCACACGAATCCCAACGCTAACCATATATACACATTCTATATGTTATAACTCCATCAGTTAGAGGGATGTTTCTCATATGACCTATGTCAACCCGAGTTGAATACCCCATGATTCGTTGCACTGTCGAAAACTTCTCATCCCGTGTTCCGCTTCAATAATTCGCGTTCATGCAGCTGCCAAAGCTTTGTGAGTCAAATGTGATCATTTAAGCAAGTCGAAGCATCTTAAGCCCGTACACAGCTAATCAAACCAACCGCCATCTAACTCAATTACGAACACGTTCAGATGTTCGCTTTGACTTGAACCACCGTAGCAAACAGAATACCACATCCCCCGTGCACCTAACAAAGACACTCATCTTCATCAAATTCTCATAATTAAAATGTCAAAACGTCTATGGCACTGCGTCAGTCCCGTCGCACGAAAACACACACGACTTCCTGATTTATTTATGAGACATTCAACGCCCTCGCCATGAGTTCCCTCCCTCCACCCACTCCCACCCACAACTGCACATCCCCGTAAGCGTTTATTAAATAGCAATAATTTTGATAACCGCAGCCTGCTTGAGACGTAGTGTTTGGCTTTTTTCCTCGAATACATCATTTACCACCCGCATCCTGGCATATGTTGCGTTTTAATTAGTCTCCTGCCACACCGCCCACTCGTGTGCACGCGTGTGACCTTCCTCGCCTCCGCTTGTTCTCCTCTTTGGCTCCTCTGCGAACAAGGAAGTTTCCATATTTAATGATTTCAAATTCTCACGCGCAACATGTCCTTGTCTTATCATTGGCTTAATGCTGCGACGCCACATTTTTTGCTTTACAAATGAACACATCTTCTGCATGTTTCGAGTGGAAACAACAAATTGCGAGCTCTCCTCTCAGTTATGTGGGTGTGACGGGGTACGGCTTTTAATGTGACACACGAAGCGAAAGGATAACTCGCGGAGAGCACGAAATGACGCGAGAGAAAGTGCCGCGATAAATGCCGGGTCGACGCGGAAGTATGCATACATATTTCTTGCCTGCAGCTAGTCGCATTTTGTAGTAAGCCTTGGCATTTATTCGCCATAATTTATTGTCATTGGCCACGTTTGCTGTGAAAATTGTATCATTCCGCATACTTTAGCTTGTCCCGAAATCCTTTAAGAAATCCATATTGTGAGAAAGGATAAGAATGATGATGCCACACATGCTGGCGCTGGGAATCCATTGAAGGATATTGATATTACCGGATATTAAGAGAGCATCCTGGTCCTTTTTTCTGGTTTTCTCTGTTCATCTTTCGGGAATAAGGGAAAAAATGAATTGACATTTCTGTCGTGGGGAATTTGAGAAATCAAATTGATTTTTTTCTTCCTGCAAAAATCCCGCATTGGCGATGAGTCCTTTTCCCATCAGTATTCATCATTACTGGGGAATTTGGTTTCATTTTTTTTTTCATACGAACGTGAACCATATTCGGGGATATAGAGATGTATGCACGAAAATTGGGGAACGTCCTTTCCTGTGGTAGTTTGTGCACACAAAAAACGGGGGTGGTACGGGTTTTTGTTAGTATAAAACGAGCCGTCATTCACAGGATATTAATTTTTTGACGAAGAAATACTCTTCAACGGAAGTGAGCTTGGAGCGAAAGTGCATGTTGATGACGGGACACGCAATCTTCATGTGATAATGGCTGGGTTATGTTTTTAGGTTTTCATTGTCGTTTTAATGGATTATTTGTGTTCTAAATTATGATTTCATAAATTTGATACACAGGGATATCGAATAAAAGTCTGAAGGGCCATTGTTTGATACTTTCACTCGTTGGTTTTTTAAGAGAATGGGAAAACAAAAATGAAAATCGTAGAACAAATCGTTATATTGGAACTGACGTCCATACAGCTCTCCTAGAGATTTTTAACGTTTTCGAGGCAATTGAAGGTGATTTAAAATGTCTTGGAACACAATGTAAAGCAAGAGGTGCCAGCTAGTGATAATCGCATTCGAGTGATGATCGATTGCTTCAACATCTCGAGAACATCTCGATTCTCAATCAATCAGTCGAGTGACTACTAACTTATTCCAATGACTACTAACTTCTAAGTGAGCGAATTAATTTGGTTATGTTCCTAATTAGCATTTCCCAACGAGAACTATTTGTTACTTGGTCTCGCACTGAAGTGAGACACATTTATCGGGTTATCTTGTGGTAGTAGTTAGTAATTACTAACTATTCATTCGTATGATGATAGAGATGTTGTATTACAACTCGAATAACCGTTATATTGCACCCATCTCGTGTGATCATCATCAGTGAATCATCTCGGTTACTCCGATTCTAGTCACTAGCATAAACTTTTATGCAGTTTGTGACTATTCAAGACGTGTACATTCGAAGTTACAGATCGATCTAAGGCTGTGTATTTACAAGACCTTGATCATTCGGATCCTGTCAGCAAAAGGTCTGGACAAGAAGTGCGAGCACAAGGTGAGACCACATACGTCTAGGTAGTCGTAAACCTCTCCATCCTCTAAAACGCAACTTTAAGTAACGAGAAGTTACAGCCCAATGAATGACCAACAAATGATCGCCCAATGAATGACCAACAAGGATTCACAAATTAAGGACGGCCTCAACCAATATGCCGTGAAGAATTAAGGTCAGCTAATGGGTGGTGTGAAAAAATTGAGTGTGAGTGTATTTTCATCACTTTGGAGGGAACACTAAATTTGATGTGAATAAAAGTATTTTTGTTAAGTTTAACGAAAACCACTCCAGTCCACTCATATATTTTTACAGTTGAATGTTCCCTTCATTTCGGTGTGAATTAAGATGGAATGTATAGAGTGTACAGTGAAGAAAAAAATCAAACAAATAGAAAATACGGTTTTGGAAGAGGAATACTTCGACGGATTAAGTTAAAAACCTTCTAGAATAGGAATCCTGTTATGGAAAAAGACGATCTCATTAAATGTTTACACTTTTATCCCTTCACTCCAGAATCAACCCAAACTCCAGACATGTTTCGTTGGAAACTGTGGAAGAAAAAGGTCATCAACACAAAAAATCAACACTTGCCAATCTGTGAATCCATGATTCCCAATGTCTGTATCTGAATATATATAAATATTCAGGAACATTTTTATTCACACCAAATTGAGCTAGTCAATCATAATCGGATCAACCGCCTAGAGAGGAATGTTGTGTTACAAGTAGCTACAAAGCGTGATTAAAAGTTGAGTGAACAGCTTATACGTGTTCTGCGTTTTTATTAATATTTAAAAAATTTTAAGTATATTTTTCTAAATCAATATTATTTTTTGTGAAGTCCCTACACCTGCACCAACATGCTGTACACTCACTTTTGACGCTGACTGTGGTCATGCCAAAATATAATCTGTACGAATTCACTAGTTATGAACAGCTTCAACCAGCAAGACATGACGGACAAAAGTCAGCTAATGTTTGCTTACTGCCAAGGTTTCAAAAGAACAATAGAATGCGGGTCGTTTGTCCGGTCTAGACCAACGTTTCGCTTTTTCATCACCTCTAAACGCTGCTTGCTCAACTGCCTTAAGAAAAATATGACATTTTCTTCTTGAGAATTCCCAAATAGACATCTTGAAACAGTTCCCAGATAATTGCATTTTCAGCCAAAGTCCTCTCAATTAAATATTTAAGTTTATTTCTGTTCAGTAGTTACAACATCATTAGATGTAATAAACAGGTCTCCACTACCATTAGTGATGTGCGTGCGGCTGTTACTACACGAATGAATTTAGTACTTCGACACTGAATGCCATTGACATGAGTTTGTTGAAAAGTGATGGAGGGAGTTGAAGCAAATATCTTGCATCCAGATCTCGTGCTACGCTACGGTTTCAGCGGACTTGCGCATACAATTTTAAGATACCGCTCGTGTTGTGCGTGCTATTGTTTTCACTTAAAGAGAAAAATAGCCCTATGCCCACAATGATTCGTATGCTTTTCTTGACAAGTGTTGCAATTTTACTGAAACGATCGGAAACGTAGTTCAATTTACTGAATGTATTGCATTATAGTTGTACTCATTAAGCAACTTTTTTCTATAATAGTTCTATTCTCCTTGCGAAGTTAATGAATGTGGAGACTAGATAGTTAGATAGCTTAAAGCCAACCTCAGCGTGCAGATTTAATTCGCGATGTTTCATATTTTACGGCTACATCGGTGTTGACACCGTGGCAAAGGATTCTGGATCTAATCCCCGCCTCGAGTAACCACTTCTTTCAAATTACATAATAGAATAACCTTTTCACTCTTCTTAGTGCGTTGCGTGCTCTTGTAGTGCGTTGCGTTGTTGTTGCCGACTTAGCTTTACGAAGGCTAGTCCTTCAAACACTGCTTTTTAATGACAACCCAATTTATTAGCTGATTTCATTTCTCAAATCCACTGATTTCAAATGACTTTTGTCGTTAAATTTAAAAAAAGAATTAGTCAGTTGTTACCTTTTTTTCTAATGCCTGTTGACACATAAAACCCTCAGTTTGAAAGAAATACTTTCAATTCGGAAGGAAATCTCTCAATTTGTAAGAGAAGTGTCAAATGGACGCAGTTCTCTCTAAAAAATATCCGACATCTTCGGGTATGACGGGCCTTTGTCTTAAGTCTGACATTTTATTGCGATGTTCTCATGTTTAAAAAGCGCAGGGCGACGAAGTATTGGCGGATGGCCATTGAATTGCGGGCGTTGAAAGACGGCGCCAGTAGCAATGCACTATAGTGTACGTCAGTAGGTCGGTCCGAAACATGAGTGGTTCCTATAGAAGCGAAGACCAGCTCCACAGCGGACTGTACCTACCCTTAATATTTTTATTATTATCTGTATCTTCACTGGCTATTCTCAGAGAGTAGTATTCACTGCTTTATCTGAAAACAAAACAGAAGCAAAACAAATAATTCAATAAAGCAGCAATGTTTATGTGCATTTGGCCTCTAACCTAGGTAGCCTATGATTCGATGAACCACTGCGCAACTCAAGGCTTGGGCGTCAATCAACTCAAATGAAAAAAAAGAGATCCAACAGGTAATTTCTGACGCAGTAATCGACAAAATAATAAACTTGTTTTTAATTAAAAACCTCACGATTGAACCAGATACAAATCTTAGCAAATAATATCAGCGAATATACTCCGGGCTTAGTGTTGAAAAAACAAGTACTTCTGTTACAAAATGCTCCGTAAATGAGACATGTTGTAACATAGGACAAGAATAACAAGAAATAACAAGAAAATAAATATAAAGTCTCATTTTGTATTGACATTTTTTTAAAAGTAAAAGTTAAGTAAATGAAATTTAAATTAAATTAAAAACGTTTTTAATGCAGTTTTTGCTGTCCGCTCGCTTTATGCATGATGTCAATTGCATCCATTTCTCACCTGTCAAACTTTATGAAAATGATTGACAACGGATTAGACACAAAAATTGCTAATCTTCGTCATCGAGTGAGGAATCTAAGACATTCCTTTTTTCTCACTGACTGTTGTTTTTCTGTTTTATTTTCTCCTTTAACGTTTTTCCTTCTCTAGCATATGGGTTAATATTGCGGATTTTCTCGATTTTCTAATAATGTTCTGCTTTTATTGTTCCGCCTTCGGGTATGGCCTTGTCTCCTCAAAGATTTCACTGTGAAACTGAACGTGTTAAGCCGAAAATTTAAACTCAGTTTAAGGTATAGCATAAGCACTAGCAAACCCAAAAGAGAAGACCAAAAAACTAGACATTACCTACGGCGAATGATTACAGTCGGATTAGTAGGTAACGCTCCCATGGAAAAAGATCCCAACCATAAAACTCGATTTTGCAATTGCACGTAGGCTTTTCTTCGAATCCGATGGATGCTAGTGAATTTAATAATATGGGTGGCTCTACAGTCCGAGGCGGACCTGGGCCTAGTTTCTCAGCAACCACTCGTGTTGTGCGTGCTATTGTTCTTTCCCGAGTGGAAGGGACCTACAGTTTAATGCCGACTCCGAACGGCTAAGTTGAGGAAGCATTTTCTAGACAGGAATACTCTTTGAGCATTGTCAGTGACTCGAAAGAGGTGGAGCCGTGAATTATCAAAGGTGGTGAATTCGGGTATCGAACCTGGCACCCTCTGCGTAGGAGTCGATACATTTACTCACTACGCCACGCCGAGTGTGAATTTATCACGAACAAAAATCCTTCAAAGATACAGCTCCGTGGATTAGTGCGTTGGTCATGCTATTTCACGTTCTGTGTTAAAATCTCGATGAGACTTTTTGTCATGGGCGCTACCATTTTTTTTATTTGAATAAACAATTCATATTCTGTTTGCCAATGTATTCTATTTGCAATGAAAATCATGAAAATTATACCTAATAAAAGTAAATATTATGTAATATAATTAAATAATAATTGATTGCATACAATATTGCTCCTGTCATACGACAGGTTTTTCTACTAGTGGTCATTATAATTCTTTGTTGAATTGACAACCATCTAAGCACATTTAACATAGACTTTATTGATGTGTATCTATTACGTTTTAATATACATCTCATAGGTCAGAGGTTTATTTTGCAGAAGTTGTAGTAGATTTAATGCCGTTTCAGTACTTAAAAATAACATGGCTGAACAGTATTCGAAATGTGGTTTTATAATAGTACTATAAATTCTCGTCGCTCTCATCACTGACACCTCCTTCTTAATCCTTTTCAAAGATCGAATTTTTTTTGGAAACTTTCTTACAAATGTAATCTAAATAGTTTTCAAATGTTCATTTTTCGTCTCTTATAATAACTTGGTATTTAATGTGATTCACTTTTCTTTCTTTCTTCATTCGATGATGAGATTACAATCAAAATTTAAATCAAAATTTAAATCAATTTTATTTGTTAGTATCATGCATTTTATTTTCTTTTAGTTTATTTTTAGTCTGTTTTGACATAGCCACACATTTACATCTTCTTGAATCTTTCGTTGACATTCTTCTATACTTTCTCCAGTAATGTAAAGAAGAGCATCATCAGCAAGCAGGGCAATTTGACAATATTTTTACTCACGCACTATACCGTTGATGTAGAAAATAAACAATAAGGTTTCCCATTTTGTTCAGATAGGCTCATAACAGTCGGTTAAAAAACCAACGGGGTAGTTTGTAACACATTATAATCCATCCCGAAAAAATCTTGCAACTTGTCCCTTCACACAAAGAACCCCAACTCACACAAAATATCGTATAACTGTGTACATACACACAATTAAAACCGAACCACAACTGCATCATAAAACGAAGCAGTCAACATTGTATGTTCCTCATGTGGAGAGGGGAACCAAAAATGCAAGAAAAAAAAAACAAGTTAAAAGCCCGTTTAGGACACTTCCTCACCGAAGTTCAATGAACAATTGAAGCAGAACGTACATGTTTCTTAATTCTGAAAGTAGCATTGATTTTTTTGCCGGGACATCTTACTTCTGTTACAACTAGCCCCTAGGAAAAGTTAAAGGACCGAGAATGCAACCATGGGGCACACCATTGCCAACATTCCAAAAGGGTGGCAGCTTTGACCCAGCTTCGACACTTAAAGGGCTACTGGGAGAATAAATAAAATTACAAATGTTAAATCGGGACCAGAGTTAATAACAGAGTTGATGTGACAAATGGGATGTCAAATAGACTTTCGCTCTCGTTCAATCAAAAGTTCCTTGCATGTCCTTTGCGCAAATCTTATCGCATTCAATTTGAAAGATTGTGTTTCTCGCGATTCGCCTAACGACATATATACATATATGTAGGTAATGAGAGCCACTGATACAAATTCAAGCCAGTATTCTTAATGCTTTTTCTTCTCAATTTACAACTTGTTTCGAAATAAAAAGATGAGCGGAAATAAAAATTCACTTGAAAACTCAACTCTGACGCACATGAATTTCACCCGTTTCGCTACACGTGGGAGGTAGAGATACACACGTTCCCACGCATATCCTGGTTCCAATTAGAATGATTGGCAGTCCATTCAGTGTTACGATTCAAAGACCACTTTGCTCATCAGAATGTAAAAGGTCAAGGAATCCTTTAATAAATGCGATTCCCATCCTTCGGCCACCTGTTGAATCGCTTGTGCTTCGCTTACAGCTTTTAAACTCATGTCTTGAGCCTCATAAATTTTAGCCCGGGAATATATTACTTTTCAAATAAGCCATAAAGATGGACAATCATCTCAGAATTGATGGAAAGGAGTACAACTATCTCCAGTGGAATGCATGAATTGTAACTCCTCTCACGTATCGGAAGACGATCGTAAAAATACTCTTGAGCTGAAATTCCGAATGTGCGCTGCGATAACCTTAACTAATGTTTCCTCTTTCTCTAATTTCAGATGATGAAAACTCTCACGTTCACGCCATACTCACTAGTGATAACCTCCTCGATGGCACCATCGAAACGAGCTCCGAGCAATTTTATGTCGAACCATCGCATAGATATTCAAGAGATCTATCGGCGTCCGGTGTCCATTCGATTGTATATAAGTTAAGCGATGTAAATATGCCGTCGACATCGCTGCTGCAGTCGGCAATCGCAGCGAAATCCGCATCACCATCTTCATCGTCATCGTCATCATCCTCATTGTCATCATCGTCATCGACATCGCCATCGGTGTCGTCATCGCATTCAGGTGCAGCTACGGAACACTGTGCCAGCGAACGATTGCGACGCAGCATGCTGCTGGATGATTTAAAGCGACGAAAACGAATGCAAGGCAAGTCGATGTCGTTGCCGTTGTCGTCACCGTCGACGACACTGAAGGACATTTTCCTGCAACGCGACGACAACAGCAATAAAGTCGATAACTCAGATGATGTATCGATTTCACATAACCGCCGGAAGAGGTGGCTTCCGGATGAGGTGAGTACCATTGCATATGACTTTTTTTTTTTCTTCTGCTTCGATGGCGCACTCCCAAGCTCTCCATTTGAAATGAATCAGTCCTCTGCCGGTGCGACTGGTTTCCATTCGATAAAATCCAGGATTAATTCCCCCCCTTCGATGGTTGTGTGTCAAAGGTTGGCTTGCGGTGGGCGGGCGCAGACCCGGCGAGGAGCTGCAAGAGTTTTTTGTCGAACTGGGTAAAGTTATTACAGTTCCTTTGGCTGTGTGTATCGAGGAAAGATATTGACGTGAAAGGATAATGCTGCAGATAACTGAAATGGATTCCTGTTGCTTGTGCTTTTTACCCTTCCACGATATCCTTCGCATCCTAAATTCCTTGCCAACTTCCCACTCGCATAGGCAACACACAATGGAACTGAATACGATACATGGATACGATAGTCGTATTCGAATGGAATTTTCTTTATTTTCAAACGGGGAATAATTCAGCAATGGCCCTGTCCCCCATTTCCTCAATCGGAGGAAGAAAAATGCTGAAATTCTTCGGTCTCTCTTGGCTCCTTCCAGTCAGTCAGGACTCAGGATCTCCACATCACGCATCCCACTCTTCCGGCCGCTCTCAGTCCGACTCCTGGTGGGTTGCGATTCGTATCGCATTGTAAGTTCTGTCAGGTTGTCATCTGTGGAATGTGTGTGCATGTGGGTGTCGGGCAAGAAATGATGGGCGGAATGAAGGGGATTGTGGATTGGAATTGATGGTTTTCACATTTTGATGGAGGTCTTCAGCCGTGTTGGGGGAGATATTCTATTGTGAACACTCGTAACCGGTTTAAGGGGGATGTATTAAAATGCTGTTCGTCACTGTCACACAAACTGGGGCGCGTAGGACATCTGTCATCGCAAGCAAGGGTTTGGTGCTGCTTCTTTTTCTGCCGGTGGATGAGTTGTGGGGGGGTTATTTTCAACCTGATTGCGTTTTGTGTGTTTGAAGAGCGTTTCAAAGTTAAAATTCAATTATAAACCGACGAGATGGGAGTTTTATTTATTTTTTCTTCTTTTTGCTCCTTTTTAATTATTCCCCTTTTCAAAGGGAAAAAGGGTGAACTGCGTGTGGTTTCAGGTGGGTAATAATTATTACCGGCCTGGGAAACGGGGGAGGACTTGAGTAGGGAAAGGACCCCCGAGCAATTCCAATTAAGGTTTTTCGAGAACGCGAAATGATCGAGTCTTGTTGGACGGGTAACAATTTGTTCAAATTAAGGGTAAACACGAGTCGGTCCTCGGCGGAGGCATAGACATTGGAAATTTAACTTGATTTCGAAGTTTTTTCTTTCCTTTCTCGTTTGGAGGGTAGACGGTTGGTCCGTTTTATGTTTCCTTTTCTTTTTTTTTTATTTTTGATTGATTAAGAAAATTCGTTCCATCTTCGCCGTTGGTTTATTTTAGGAATTGTTTTTTTTTGTTTGTATCGAAAACGAATTTTAATTTATTCTTAACGAGTTGCTTGTCATCATCGACAATCTGTATCTGGTTCTGTGTCAAGGACAGCGAATACAACATCCAATGGAGTTGTTTAAAAACTTGTCAAACTTGTCAATCGGTCACTAGGTATGATCGGTGTTGGGCTCGGTGTTGGGTAATCCTTCTTCAGTTCGACTAGCAGGTCTACCTACATTTGCTGTTTTGTCATTTTTACTTGTAATCATCAGTTTATTGGGGCAGAGCTACATTTCACAAGTTCTGGGTAAATCACGGTTCAGGTAGGATCGAGAGTCACGGCAACTCACTGAGAACCTTATGCCCATGGACCCACAAGTGAGATTGTCGGAATTGCGTCTGCCCGATAATTCCTGTGGACCGTGGCAGGGCTTTAGAGTCTTTGATGGTGCAGCCTGAGTGATCTGTGTCTCTGGGATGATCGACCATGAATAACGCCATGAGTTCGCTAATTGGGAGCTGGAAATATTTGCCGGAGATCGGAAATTCTCATATCGGACGAAACCCATTTTTGGCTCAGCGGCATCCAGAAATATTGATTGGTGCGGTTTATAGCTTGCCGGCTTCATCAGGTCTTATTTCTTTTATTTCAAAATTATGAAGGAGACACAGTTGCTGTCGGTGGTGTCTGGTATAGAAAGACCTGTTCATACCTTCACAATATCCGGGATGAGGCTCTAATAGGACGAAGTTGTGATGGGGAAATTTGAAAACTGGGTCATCTCACGGCGATCGTTCTTCAAATGTGCCACCGTGATCATGCGATTTCACACTTCTACTGGCGCTACAGCCGAGCACCTGGACCAGGAATCCTCGCACAAGTGCCTCTAATTTCGCACGATAAGTTAGTTGGCTGAAGTACTTCTCCACTTCTGTGCGCTATCGGTTTCGTGGATCTCCTCTAAAGGGTTGCAGGTGTGGAGTCGAGGACTTTTCGGGCTGGAGCAGTATTGTCCATACGGTCTACACTGCCAAGCCATTATGGGCGTTAGATCTGTAGATGCCTGTATAGATTCATATCACTGTGCAGCCCGTACAATTCCTGGTTGAATAACATAGCTATAGGACCAAGGATTGAACGCAGAACTTATCTCTCGTAAAAACCAAGGACATCTTCATCTCCTCTTGTGACCGTCCATGCTTCATAGAGAAGGACAGAACATAGATGATCAAGATCTTACATAATGTTAGCTTGGTCCATCGAGTGGGGTCTCTACTACTTAATTACCTCCCAATCGCAGAGGAACAGCGATTAGCAAGTGTTATTCTGCTTTTAATCTCGAATCTCGAAATTTAATCTCGGTTCTGGATGTATTGGTACATTTTACCGCAGAGCCAAGGTATACGAAGATCTTTACTACATCGAAAGTATATCCCCCTATGGTGACGTGGCCAAGAAATCCATGGTGTGTTGCCGATTTTCAGGGCTAAGCCCATTTTGGCTACCTCCGATTAAACACTAGCAAGCGCTTCATTAACGTCTTGCTGAGTTCGACCAATCGCTTTAATATGTTGCTAGACCTTCTCAAAAATAATGTTGAGAAAATCGCAAATCAGCGCATTGCCTAAATCCTTTTTGACGTTGAGGCCTCGTTGGGTTCGATTACTATCTTGATGGAGCAGCGACACAAGCGACACTTGAGTTTTTTTTTTCAGGATTTTCCGTTGTGTGAAGACACACCACCTGTCACTTTAGACGTACTCGACGCCAACATAATTTCGTCCGAACATCAAAAATGATACCGACTTCTTGGCAGCTATTTAAAAGACGTGTTACTCTATACAAGACCTAATCCACACATGGCATATAGCCGACTTCACAGCTGATTGCCCCCTAGTCCATCGACGAATTTGAGTACTTTATTGAGAGATATTCATGAATTTTTGACGGTTATTCATTAAATAACGTAAACGCCGTCCTCTGATTGGTCAATTTGGCTTATGAACACGTTATAAAAAACAGTTTTCAAACATTTTAAAGGACAAGAGAGGTAGAAGTCGGGCATTTCTGTAATACACTCAATTCTCTTTTTATGCGAATTCTTTTTATGCGGTTTTGAAGATTATGCGCTATTTTTTCTATAGAATTTTGTATGGGATTCCCTTTTAAATATTTCCTCTATACAGAGCAAGCAAACAATAGTTCAATATACTCAATGCTATTTGTGTAAGAATGAATTATCACTTGAGCTAATGCTCTGCTAATGTGAAATAAATATATTTAATTAAAAATTATGTAATGTTATGTATTTGATTTGAATTTGCCAAAACTTTTTACTCTGCTCAAAAATTCTCAGGTATCCTTATTTTTTGTTAGTCGATATGGACTTTTCTTTGTGTTTTTTGGTCCCCTGAACTTTTAAAAAATTTTGGAACGTATCCCTAATTATATAATTAATGTAATTACTGTCTTTTTTATATGATTCTTTGGTTTTATGCGTTTTTGATTATAATGGAACACATTCCTTTTTTAGCACTACATTAGTGCATTTATTTATGCGATTTTTTTTTGTGCGGTTAATTTTGAAACGTATCTACCGCATAAAAAGAGAATTGAGTGTTCTTCATTTTTGCTTAATACAATTTAAAAATCAATTCTCAATTTATCAGAGCATCTGTCATTGTCAGTAAGCGTGCATCCTTTTTAACTGCTTTGATTTCTGCTTACAGTATGTAAGGCGAAGTCAAAAAACACTCCAGTGCTTGCTTTCTATAGCAGGTGTGTTGCTGACTGTGTCATTTGTCCAGTCGTCCCTGTCTAGGGACTAGGTACAGGGAAAGTTAATTTCGAATTCTTCGCAAAGGACTGTGATTTTTCAATTTTCGGTTTGCACCGTTGAATGTTTCTCTCTCTCTCTCGCTATATCTGTCTCTCTCGCTCTCTCTCTCTCTCTCTCTCTTTCGCTCTCTCTCCTGCTCTCTCTCTCTCGCTCTCTCTCTCTCTCTCTCGCTCTCTCTCTCTCGCTCTCTCTCGCTCTTTCTCTCGCTCTCTCTCTAGGCTAACTGTTGCATTGGTAACTTCTGTTTCTTAAGAATGTCAACTCGCAAATTGGTGGCAAATTTTTATTTGTAAGATTTGTCGTATAGATCTGGAGCATATTTGACGTACTTGCATAAAATCGCCAGAAACTGGGCGGCGGTAGACCAATTTCAGCCAAGAAATCACTTCACCCACCAATCACACCACTCACTGCTCCTCGTTAAGCACAATTTTGTTGAGTTGATTCTCCACTTGTGTATGCCATTTTAAAACGCGTGCGTCTCTCGTTTTACGCTTTGTTTGATTCAGGGTTATACGTTCAGTTCTATATGTTCGCTGGATGCGTTTGACCGTCCGTGTCACCGTACAGCCTGTATAGTTCATCCTATAATCTTCTACTTCAATCAACATCAACGTTAACATGTTCGACGATCGTATACCGAATATTTCTGTCGAGAAGACCAAGGCCTTATTTTTTCGATATTGTCAATTGCTTCTGCTATAGAGAAACCCCGCGATGATCATGTTCTTATTCGTCTGGTGTCAGCCTGGTTCCCCAGAGGGTCTCAAATCTAAAGACGCATGACAAGAATTATTTTTCATTTGCTGTGGACCTTTTACAGATTGTCATTGTGTGGCATTGAGACAGATTACTCCACCAAATCAAAAGTGATGTTTCTCTAAACTCCACTCGATTACCTCTCGACGGAATATGGTCAAATTAGAATCTACATACAATAGGAGCATGGGCAGCGGTACTGTCCGAGTCGAACTCTTGTTGAAACATTATCCACAGAAAATAGAATAACCACTCATTCATGTCAGTCTGCAGTCTCATTTCAACTAATATCCTTCACGTTTCTTAAAGTCAGTTCGACACACGTGCTCTTCCAAGAGATTCCCTCCCATTTTTAGTTCCAAATTAAGTCTCGTAGAGATGCCACTTTTACACATTTTTACTGCCGGCCATCAATCTTCTTTAATTATTTTCACTCTGCTCTTGAAGATTTGCATTGCGGAAGGTCTCCTTCCCTGTCGACTCGCCACGTACGGGCCTACGTGCTCCACAATTCATTTTATAGCTTGCGTTTTATTTCGAACAAATCTTAGGCGCAGCCTCCAATCCGAACTACACTTCGCTGTCTTTTAAGACATTAAACTCAATTTCTTAATTTATTCTAACTCGATTAGAGGAACTTCCATTTCGCGTTGTTAATCACTGTCACAGTTCTGGTAAAGTGTTCCGAATACGCCTTATTGCCTTCGGCGTCGGTCGTCCTCCCACTCTCATTTGCAACAACGGACAACGTTCATTAGCATTCCGGTGCCTTGTCATTTCCCCCAACTGTGGCTGTCATCTTTTCCATCCCAACTGACAGATCAAAACCCTTCACGGAGATTCTGTCCGACCCTCAACTTGCACCGTTCACTTTCAATTATGCTCCGGAGTGGGTAACTAATAGCCTTCATATTTCTCAAGTGTAATCCACCGTTTTGGTGTGGTTGCCTCCTCGAGATTGACAGGTCATTTCCTGTTTCATGATATTCCTTCTGAGACATGACATTTGTTTATGCATGTCCTCATATCCTTGCCAGCCAGGAGATGGAAAAATAAACTGCTCCGTCACTCCGACGTAATTAATGAACAAGTCGAATTGGAAATGCTCCCCTCAGACACGTGCCTAGTAGGAGTATACGCCAAAATTAAATTGGAATGCATTCACGTAATTAACTGGTATTGCAAGTGACAGTGAGTGTGTTGGCAAACATTTGTCAAATGATTTCTGCAGGTTTTTGCCCAAAAAAGTGACTCTGGGGGCGGATGATTGTCCTTGTCCATCTATCACTTGACATGGCGTCTGAGGTTGACAGGAATCTTGTGTTGTTTAGCAGGCTATTTGTGTATTCTAAGAGTGTTGTGATGGCGAAATTATTCTTTTGAATCGGTGTGATGGGAGTCTTGTTAAACAGATCGTGGGGGATAATAAGCCGAAAGCAATGTCCTGGCAGCTTGTTTTGGTGAAATGAATAAAAACATTTTTCGGGTGGAGGGCTTTTAAGGGCTAAGCAATTGATTGAACGACTTATTTACAGAATTGTGAGCGGTCGAGAAGATGATGAACGCTTTCTTCAGTTTAGAAAATAAATTTGTGTGTAAGTTTACCAACTATAGAAATTAGAAACGACCACAATACGATGGAAGGCCTGACATATCACAATAGCGTTGTGCTACTCATACAATATGCTCTACAAATGTCCCATACATCACTGCAGAAATGTTATAACACCTAAACAAATACATACACAATTCCATTTTTTGTCAATATACTTTGCCCCTTTGAGTAGACGAAGTATCAGTAAAAATCACGCAGGTTTATTCTCATTGACTACAACTGTCATATTGGTTTTTAGTCGGGACATTTTCCTTTCTGTTCCTTTATGGGACGCTTGCAGAACAATGCAATTGTCTAGATAACAGAAGCAAGGAACATTTAAGTGGCAAATTATAGTGTAAGTAACAAAAAATTATTTTATTTAACGCTATCCAAGTAATGACGAATGGAAGTCAAGCTTATGTGAAAAATTGTACACCTCAGATGATGTGGGGGATTGTAAAACTTCACTCTCTGAAATGAGATACAAACGTAAAAATAAGTGTACACAAATATATTCGACATGTGTGGGGCATTGCTGTAGCGGATAGATCCCTGTCTATAAACAGATCCATATCTAGATGATAAGAATATCATACTTGTACTTAAGATTTAGTCGAGTAGCCGAGTGAGTCGGTTTAGAAAACAAGATGCGGGCCGCATGTCGGCCAGCAAAGAAACATTCAATTGCATCAATTCAACACCCGAGGCTTTGCCAGCAGGGTAATTTCTACACAGTCAGTCACAAAAGTAAGTACACATCATAAAGGTGTCTGCGTTCAAAAAAGATGTGATATTTTAGTAATGTTTAATGTGTTAAAACTGGCAACATATAGATTTAAGGATATCCCAACAACTACAGCCCCAGTGGGTCAGAACTTAAAATAAAACAGTACCTAGCTTTACAGCAACCACTAGTGTTGTGCTTGCTATTTATGTCTCACGAGTGAAAGGGACTTACGTTTTATGGTGACTCGAATTTGAGTTTAACATTAAACTCTATTTTTAGCGAAATATCTAAGTGCTTCGATTATCTGTCAATACGGTTTAAGAAATGCACTCCTGTTGCATCAGACAGTTGCTTGGCAAAAGAGATTCAGGTTCATATGTATGTTAGATCTTTTTTAAGCGAAAATCCAAATATGTTTAAGTTAGGGTGTACGTGCCATTCATTACCTCTAGGTTCCTCAGGTGGAGGTAATAAATACCGCTGGGTATTGAACATTTTCTAAGAAACATGTATTTTTATTCATATATTCCGAATATAATTTAGAGAGTTTCAAGACTGGTTAATGTACGAGGACCCCTTCCCCATTCTCGATTTCAAATTTTGACGATTTTCAATATGGTAAATGAATGAACATAAATTATTTTTTATGCTTGTAACTTTGGATACATTTATTTGAAGACTTAAAAAAAGGGGAACAAAATTTTACATATTTTTTTGTGATCCAATAAAAGCCCGGCGGCGCATGTGATTTCCGCTCCCTGGAACATTTGAAGCCAAAAATTCTAACGGGAATAGAAAAAGTACATGTTTGGCTCTTCTCTGGTATGAACTAGGATTATTAATTTCGCACAAAAATTAACAAAATGGCGGATCTTTGCATTATTTTTTTTCACAAATCAAATTAAAATGTAATGAAGATCTTCACTTCACGTTACTCAAGACTTTTTCAAAATTCAAACTCAAGATTTTTTGAAATTTTCACTGACACCGAGTGTGGTGAAGGGGCCGTGTGGGGGCGGGAGGGGAGGGATCCTCTTAAAGCAGAAAATCTTCAATCTTAAAAAACTCGGTGACCATTTCTTGAACAAGAGCTTTATAACAGTGGCCTGCAATGATACATAACTTCTTAGAAAATTCTTTTGAGTCTTTCACAAAAGTGTATTTATTGTTGCTAGCCTACTTTCTTCATTAAATTAAACTGCCTAATTTAGAGTTTCGCAACAAATATGCAATTTTGTTTCCGATGAATAAGTTCAAACTGACTAGATTGTTTCACATTTGGCGAGAATATTACAAGACTTTGCGTGCAGCAACGATTTTAATGTATTAAAATTTTGAATTTTAATAAGGCATTAGTGCTTCTAATTTAGCATTAGGATCAACTGCTTATACGTGACTTCTAATTGGTTAGAGATGTTTGATTTAAGATATTCTTTAAATGAAATTCTTTTGTCCTTAACACGGAAATTTGTAAGTGCATTGTTAAGACTTTCCCACAGAACGTGTTCTTCTCGCCTTTTCTCTTTTCGTTTTTTGAATTAAAAATTAATGTTAATTGTGAATTTTATTAATGGTTTTTTCTGTTTTTATTGTAATTTTTAAAAATAAAGTTTACGTTTCATTTAGTAGGCCTCAAATATTGGTGCTACTATTTTTTTTAAATGCTCCCCATTCTTTTTGACTCTGGGTGGGACCGTGAAAATTATTCTTGTTCAATTCAAAATCACCCCTCCAAATTTACAAACCTCACTCAGTATTATAAAACTTTAAAATATCTGTCATTTGATCTTCAAATGACATAAAATCAAGTGTGATTATTTAGTGTCTCAAATATTACGTGGCACCAGTGATTTAATTTCGTTCAATTCGCACCTCTCACGTAAATCTCTCTAATGTCATGTGTAAAATTAAGAATAATCTGATATTTATGTAATTATTTATGTTTAGAAGCTAAATAAGACGTATATCTACAATAAGCTGACGAATATCGGACTCAAGTGGGGTTGAGTCTGTGGTCTATCACAATAGGTCTAGAATTCAACAGAAAATAAACTAGTTCTTTGGTGATAGAACTTAAAGCCAACTCAGTGACTTGTTTCTCAATTTGATAAATATATCAAAGCTCTCATTGATTGTATCGGCTTTGAACAGCATGTTACAAAGACTTGTTGACACCACGTTAAGGTTATTGAATCTGAAAGCCAGCAAATTGACATTCGTTGGCCCCGGGAACTGAGTCCACTGAGGGTCTTGGGACTTGGTTTCCATTAAACGGGAACTAGATCTACTTTACCAATTTAGCAAGGTGGGAATTTAATTCCAAAAGCATTGTATAGTTCTGATTCCCTCTAAATGAGAAATAAATTCCCACTTTTAAAACGCCGAATGAAATAAGGCCAAATTCGAAAGTAAGCCTGTAAGAAAGTCTGGTGTATTTAAAGTACGAGGTGGGTGGCTCGCTTCGATCGCTAACTGGATTTTTACCCTTTTCCGGCAGAGTTTAACCTGTTCACGCGACTTCTTCGCTCCGCTTAGCACTAGGCGCCTGTCAGTTGTCGTTATACCCTTAGCGAAGCGACGAAGTCACGTTAAACCTTGCGGTAAAGAGGTCGCTAACCCTCCAGTTAGCGAGCGAATCTGTCCACACACCCCATACGGACTTTTGAATGTGTTCTTAGTTCCGACCTTGTATGAGAACTTGGACTATCAAGGGACTAAGTTCCCGGGAACTTATTTCCATGCACCGGTTGAAATCACTCTCCTCTGACTCATTTGAAGAGACAAACATATGAAAATTGCTTTCCTCAAACATTCTAAAAGTAGAACTGTCCATGCGACTCCCTGATCAATTGTCATTTGTGATGCACTGTCCTGCAATAAATTTAATGTAGTCCGTAGTATTAGCATATTTAATGGGCAGGCATCAGCTTTCAGGGCAATGGACAGACTCTGTTGACGACAGAGAAATACTTCTGGCAACTGTGTAGCGATCGAACTTACGATCGAAAAGCTAGCTACAACCATCCTATTTGCACCTACACAGTAAAATTTAGATATACCTCTTGTCGCGTATGCATTACAAACTAAGAAGCTTGCAAGTCAACTAATGAACACTGGATGGCACAATCACTCCAGATCTGGCCTAAACCGAATCCCAGACGCTCCATAAAACCTCACTTTACAAACTCAGATAAGTAAGATAATGGGTAACTTGACAGGAAACTGCCTGATCGGTGAACTTAATGGAAGTCACAAAACATCCTTCAATGAATTTAGCAGAAGATGTATGCTAAATGACAGCCTCTAATACATCCTACGCACCGGCCGGGCTCGTAGTAATCAATCCTTTTGGGCTCCCTTCTAAAATGATATAATTTCTCCTAAGATGCTCTTTGGCGTTACATTGCTAGCTCATGTCTTCATGGCAATTAGTTGGACTGACTCGTAAATTTGAGCAGCATTGTGAGGCGACGCCAAGCAAACATACATTTTGGTGACTTGTGTTGGAGCTTTGCCACGAATGTGATAGATCTTCTATTTTGAAATTATCATAATCTATGACCTGAGTTGCAATATCTATCTCGCACTGGAAGTCTTCCTCACTTTGCCATTTCTTTTACTTTCTTATTTCTTAAAACCTTCTCACAACTCAGTTTCCAAATACATACTTTACACAAAGTTACAAGGAGGTTTTATTACTGACGACTGTGTTACAGAAATGTGAACAAAGCAAGGAGCATTACATTTCATTTATGAGAGCAGCGCTAAGGCGACATTTCCTAGAAATAGAATATCTTAACCAGATCACCACGCTTTTCCAACCGACCGCTCGTTTTCTTAATGATTTCCTAAACCCACATGGAGTACTTTAAGTCCCAAGACTGCGCTTAACGTTTCCGTGAAAGATGACCACCTCCGCCATCTCAGATCGAGTTGAATTTTACGAACTGAAACATGATCTTGGAAGTAAGTTCTCGTGGTCTTCTTATTCCGGCATAATCCTCTACGAGAAAAAAATTAGAAGCGTAGTGACAACACATCAATTCTTACTTGGCAATCCAAACAGTGCCACCAAATTAAAAAGTCAAATCAAAATAAAATCACTTCGCGTCCAAGTTTAAAGTTCAAAGAACCCACTTCTAGGAACGATTCCAAAAATAATAAATTTGACATCCCAAACCTCGACACCACTGAAATTCTTCCTAGAACTTGTCCCTCCGCTATCACTGAACACAGGACTTTGTTCATTTGAAAATTCCAATTCCAATTCAATTGAACTGCCATCCCTTGCAGAACCGACCGCTGAGGAATTCCCAAACTCATGCCGAACTGCCGCACAGTGTGCCCACATCCAGCTCAATCTGCAAAATCCCGAATATAATCTCAAATTAATTCTCACAACACTGTGTGCGAATAAATTCAGAGAATTCCAAGAATTCTCACAAAACAAGTTTTTGTATCCCTTGTGTTGGTGCAACCCTTGACGTGACATCGCCACAAAGGACATGCAATTTCATTTGACACCCACTTCTCACATCGCCACAGAGCCATTCCACAGCCATCGCACACAAGTGTCAAGTTGACAGCTTTAACCAAATTCCTCTGTCTTCTCTTTCATTCCAGCAGCAGCAGCAGCGGCCGACGGACGATAGAAATCCACCACTTCCACTCGATCTGGATATACCATACAACGATGATTATAGTATTTTAAGTCACGACACCAGCCGCGAGGATGTCTCTAGGACGTCGGGTAACGGCAACAGCGGCAGCAGTACTCCACCCACTCCAGAACGGAAGTCTGATGCGCAGGAAGCGACGTGGAGGAACGGTGCGCCCACTTACACGCGTAACCGCAACATCATTGTGAGCAACTTCAACCCCAATAGTGATACTAGCAGTAACAACAACAATAACAATACCAACACCTACAACTTTAACAACAACAACAATGGCGTGAGAAAGACCTACACCAAGCACAAGAACATCCTTGTGAGTAGTTTCAGCAACAGGAGCTTGGACGACTCCTCGTCGGCGTCATCAGACAGCAATTTCATCAACAACTTCTTCAACACCAACTGGACGACAATGTTCGGCAGCAGTAGCAGCAGCAGCAGCAACAGCAACAGCAACAGTGGATCCTCCCGTCCCAGTCACAAGACCCACGTGGAGCTGATTACGAAAAATGGGGCGGCAAAGAAGCCCAACATCATTGTGAACAACTACAATCCGGACGTTGTGATGTCACAGAACTTCAATGGCATGCTGAGCAGCCGACAGGACATGCACGAGTCGGGAAGTAACGCTGCGGCGAGGGCGATGTACGATCGAAAAATCACCTGCATGCTGTACCTGCAGGCGGATCATACGTTCTTCCAGAAAATGGGATCCGACGAGTCGAGCATTGAGGCGATAACCAGGCATGTCCAGCGGGCGAATTCGATTTACAAAAATACCGGTAAGTTAGCTGTATGTGTGTGTCTTCAGTACTCTTGACTTTAGACTTATAAATTTAAGCCTCGTTATGATCCGTCACAACCCGGGCCGAGAAAATTGAGAGGAGATACCTGCGCACATTGTTCTTAAATGTCTGCGGATTTTAGTCTGAGGGAAATGGAAGAGTCCTGAAAGAGCGTTCCATGGTCGTAAAGAACGAGAGCCTGAATTTAACTGAGCGTCCAAAGTAGGCTTAAGGCTGAGCTGATTGGCATTCCTGGCGGGTCGGGTATTGCGGGTGAATTCATGGAGAGGAGGAATGCAGTTGGCTAGCTCACTTGAGCATCGGTTGTTAAAATAGCTATAAAATGCGGACACTGTACATAGGTGTTCAAGCGAATCTAATAACTCAGCGATATCAGCTGTGTTTTTTTGCAAGCGTATATACGCTTAAGTGGGTCGCCTTGGCGTAGTGGGTTAGTTCGTTAGTACGCAGAGAGTGCGAGGTTGCATACCCGAATTTACCACCTTTGATAATTCACGGCTCCACCTCTTTCGAGTCACTGACAATGCTCAAAGAGTATTTCCTGTCTAGAAAAGGCTTCTCAAACTTGGCCGTTCGGAGTCGGCATTAAACTGTAGGTCCCTTCCACTCGTGAAAGAACAATAGCACGCACAACACGAGTGGTTGCTGAGAAGCTAGGCCCAGGTTCGCCTCGGACTGTAGCGCCACCCATATTATTATTATTATATACGCTTAAGTGCACAAAAAAACGATCTTCGGCGCTTAATAATTCATCATAAAATCTTGGCAGCATCGATGATATTTATGACAATTGTGACAGTCAGGGTGTAGAATCATGTAAGGTGATAGTTGATCGTTAATGGGCACAATCTTCGGCTTGCGATTGTGTAGCGTGACCATCACTTTAAAAGCAAAAACACTTTATAATTATAAAATAAAAACAATCTTCATCAAATGACAAGAATCGTTTATGAAACCTAAACAGAATGTATAGCAGACTCGCTGGGTACACCAAAAATTGCATACTTATGGATGCCAAAAGAATTAAAAATTATCTAATACATCAACCACACCAGCAAATATAAGCCACATACTGCAACCTAAACAATGAATGAATAAACTCAGTCATGAACACACAGAAAATAATGATTGGAAGCATTGTTTTTATCCGCGCTTATTTCTTAAGCGGCGACAGATATGATGAGTAACTTAAGCGGATATAGGATTTGTTGTTAGTATATTTTAGATGCAAAATGAAATTTTCGAGTATATACGCTTGCAAACAAACACACCTGTTGTCTCCTATAAGTTTTATCGGCCGAGTTTGGATTCTATCTAGTAGGTGCTGGGTGATCTTGGGGCATCAGGCCATATAAGAGCGTTGTACTCAAGCTTGGAGCGGATGGGTGAAATATTTCTTGCATCGATTAAGGATACCTAAACATGTTGCTTAAATATGTGCTCGTTCTAATTAACTTCTGTTGTATTGGTACACATACCAAGGATGAAAAGTTTTCCAGTTTCAATGACACAAGCGTCATTCATGGATAATGGCTGATTATGAAGAGATCGCTTGGGCTTTTGAAAGGAAGCAGGGATTGATTCGGGGGAACTCCTGGCGACATTTAACATGGGCAAGGATGTGGCAATATTCGAAAGATGCTAAAACGTAAATGATTCACAACCCATGTACTCGATTTCGCCAATACGCCTACGTACTAACTCAGATTCTGCACTCTTCTACCCCTCGCCCTCCGGAACTGCCGCAAGGTATTCCTTCCCGGCTGGCAAGCCATTCATGCTTCTCAAGTGTTTCTATTTGTTCGGCTGGTCAGTTGTTCGTAGCCGGTCTGCACTGTCCGTAGATAGGCCGCTTTCGCACAGGAGATTTCGCAAAATTCTTTCAATGCCTGTGTGCTTTCATTTTGCCTCACATACCTTGCCTGAAAATTGAAAAGTCGGCGACGAATTTAGCGAGTGTGAAAGCGGCCATATCTTGACAGTATTCCCCCTACTGCACTGTTCCACTGGGGGTCTGGTAGATCTGCTGTCCATTCAGCAAAGCGTTCGCAAGAGACAGGACATAAGACCTACTGCTTTGGGCACTCAGGACAATAGGGACAGTTGTCTGGTATTTGCTGTAACCAAAGGAATTTTTGGAATCAAGATATGAGTCCATCTGCCCTTTGTGACATTATACCATCGGGATTGTCATAGGGCTATTGAACATAGCCTATCTTCCTCTTTTATTCTCCGCATATCCCTGGCTTCAGTTGACATAGAGGTTTTCCTCTGGAAACTCCTGCTCATCTCTTCCTTGAGGATGTCGATGGAAATCATTCCAGCGATGAGAAATGCGGCTTGGTCTAAGATCTTCCTATGGCCGCTTATTTCCTTTGTGCAAGAGAGCTGACAGTTTTTAGCTTGTTTCTTTTTAGGGTATCCTGAACAGAATTACTTTCTTCTTGGGCCGGCGACCCATGAATTGTCCGAGCCTGAGCATCGCTGATGGACATGGGCACGCTGTTTCCAGTAATCAAGACCAAGCTTTCTGGCATCCGTGATTACTTGATTTTTATCCCGGAAATTCGATCTTCATCTCCTTCTCGAACGAGGAGTTGGTGTCCATGCGCTCGATTTGGCCGAGCCAGTGCAGTCGACGGATTTTTGCCTTCTCGTCTACATCCACATCCTGGTACAGCTTGTAAGATTCGCGGTTAGGTCCTCTCCTCCATTCGCCTTCCTCGCAGACCATATATCCGACGTAGAACTCTGCAGTTTTGCTTTTTCAGGTTTGGACTCCATATAACAGGACTAGCAATATAAGAGTTTTGTAGATCATGATCTTGGTCCTTCGAGTCAGGAGTTTTGAGCCGAGTTTTTTTGACAAACCGAACTAACATTAGTTGCCAAAGGTGATTCTGCGTCGGATCTCCACTGTGATGGTCGTGGATAGCACGTTTCCCCGAGGCAGACAAACCCCTACACTACCGCAAAATTGTAGCTGCTGTTTTGCTTCCGTGGTGTTCAGCGGATCATTTCTTGGTCGACAGCATATGTTTTGTTTTATCCTCGTTGACTTTAAGACCAGGTCGTTTCGACTGTTCTTCAATCGTCGCGGCCGTGAAAGCTTTCACTACGACACGTGTGGAACGCGCGTAGAAGATAGTGCCTTCCGTGTTTACAACTGCCCGCCGCACTATCTTCTTCAGTACCAAATTGAAGAAATCACACGATAGCGCATCTCCTTGCCGAAATCCGATTTAAGCAGTTTGGAAGTCCTTGAGCCAAACTGGAAGGTGCATATTGACACAACCGGATCAATTTTCCTAGGATCCCGAATTCGCTCCTTGCGATGAATTCTGTCGTATGCGGCTACAAAATCGATAAAAAGGTGGTGCGTATGGGACGACGTTGAACAGGGATATACCTCGAAAGTTGTTGTAGGAGGTAGGATGGCCTTTTTAGTGGATGGGGCCCAGACTGGTGCAGAGTATAGAATAATCGTGATCAACTCACTTTACCTATATTATGGCATATTCAGGTCCGCCAACATACGGTGGTATTTTGGCAATTCTGCTTGACGCTTTTTTTCCCGCTTGCTTAACAACCCGATTTCTTACCGCTTCCTTCGATCGCATTTTCTGGCTGCCGACTTGAATATTGACATATTCCTCGATTTTCCTGCTAGTAGTAGGAACGGCTTCCGTTTTGTAATGGACAGGAGTGTCGCTTCATCATAACGCTCGCTAGCTAGTTCGTGTTCAGTCGGACTTCCGTAGCTATGCTTCCTTTGCCATTCAGGTAGAACCTGATTCTGAAACGTTCGTGACAACTGCAGGCCACTTCACTGACAACAGAAGACGCCTCATTTGTCGTCTCCTAAAGTGAGCATTCCACAATGCAGACTATCCGGGAAAGACCCATCTCCGAAGTGCCGCTCTCCAATGTAAAGTCGAAAATATTGTCAAGACAGCTGGACAATAGATTCGTGCTTCCAATTCAACGGACACAATTCGTTCGTAAAAACAAAATGGGATTCGAAGGAGACTCCTGCCGCCCTCAGACATGAGTAATACCGGATTTTCCTCGCCGATACACAGCGATAAGGATCGTTTAAGAATGCATTTCAAGTTTAAAGATTTCCCCCTCGAATCCATGCCATTCCTCGCAAAGCAATGCGATATCTGCACGTCCATGGCCATAACAAAGGCGACATTTCCCCAATCGTTCACACCCTCTCCGCAGTCGCAAATACATATTCTAAACTGTCATTTCCTTCAATTCCATTTGCGAATACCTTTCACAAGAAATCTCATTCGGATTCAGGATTTCTTTGCCCTCCGAAACTGTTGCACCCTTCAGCGGAATCCTCTTCGACACATCGACAGTCGCGTCGTCCTGAAATCATTGTCTATCTACATGCCGATCCAAGAGCTCCCCCTTCCTGCTGCAGTTGAATTCTACTCCATGAACACGAGTCGAAGCACGTGCTCCCTGAAACAGCAAAAATAACAAGGAATAGATATTACAGCACTTGCACATTCAAAGGACATCCCATTAAGTAACAGGATTTCCACATCAACCCCCTCGGTCGGTGGAAAATTTCAATTCCATTCTCGTTCGCAGTAACCAGAGCGCAACCCGCGTCCCATTATAATCATAACCCCGATTTCTTTTCCGTTTAAACTCTAAAACCCTGGATGTCATCCGTTTGACTGGCGCACCTCACCACCCACTCATCCATATCCGCAGCCACAGTTACTAAATGCATTGAGGATAAACTTTTCCAATTTCAATAAACTCCAGGTTAAAGTTTAATTGAAACGCCTGACGCATGGCTGCCGAGCATGACCATGGTCTCTATGCGTTGTCGTCGTCGTCGTCGACGTCGTCTCCTATTCATCGGACGTCGGTCGTCTTACATCTGCCCCCAGTCGCAGGGTGAACGTGTAGCGCTATTGATTTCAATTAAAGTTAGAGCTCGCCGAAGGACCTCCTTAGCGTCGATGAAATGACCCATTATCGCCAGTCTTGCCCAGCGCGGCGTATGGCTTTGGACGACGGAAGCTTATTAAGTACTGCAACAGTGGACAGGTCCTGTGTATCAACTGCAACATCGTTGGCCACAGTCATCGGACGGAAACAAACGATTGCTGGTGGATATTTGATTTTTATAACTCGATTTGTATTTCATTTTCTTTTCAGATTTCAATGGCGACGGCAAGGCGGACAACATCACATTCATGATCAAGAGGATAAAGGTGCACAACACGAATGCGCTCAAGGATCCCGGTTATCGATTCCCAGGAAATTATGGTGTGGAGAAGTTTTTGGAATTGTTTTCGGGTGAGTACGTAATTTTAACTTATGTCGTGCCATGAATTATGTCCTCTTGAGACTGTTAGTTTGTAAGTATAAGTCCTTCGGACAGCGATTACGTTGCTGTTTGGAATCGATTTTTTCTTCCACGATGCCATTCCATTTCGTGCTCCAGGTCGACTGTGTTTGGGCGCCAATTTGGTCTGATTGATATTTTTTTAAGTTGCTATTTGACACTCATAGGTATTGGTTCATAACAATTCGATATGGTCGCTATTGAAGTCTTTAAACGGTTTTATTTAAATGACTGTCCAGCACGAAGACGAAGCTATGACTCTAGAAATAGCTTGTTTCAGGAATTGAGCCATCAACCAATCAAAAACGACATTGATACACTTACGTTTGAAATAAATTCGCAGAAATAGCGCCGAAAGTCAGCAAAATTACTTCGAACTTGCTGCCGGTAGCTTGAGCCTCGATCGAATGGGAAGGTCCATTGGGACCACCCATTGTCGTTAATTACGCGACATTTTCCCTTCGCATAATTGCTTTAGTGCCACAGCCAGATGCAGCCACATGAAGGACATCATTTCGGCACAATGCTGAAAAGAATACGCAGGGCTTTTGCAATGAGAATATATTTTCATACCAACACACTCTGATACTCTTTTTGTGTTTCGTCAACGTCAGTCAAGATTTATATTGCAATCAAGATTAAGTTAACGAACGCTCAGTTTTCAATGGTATCCATATTTTGAGTCGGTTGTTGTAGCTTAACCTAATTTTTTCCCTCAATCGCGCCACGAGTCATCTTGTGCGTCCTGAAATTAATAAATTCCGGAGAACATGTTCATAATTTAATTGTCACGTGACAGTCATTGGACAGTAAACTTAGTTAATTAGTCTTTTTCACATAGTTCGCAGGAATTGAGAATTTTTCATTCTGTATTTTGGTGAACTTTGGATAACCTTACCTACATTATACAAGAACAACTTCAACCAAGAATTTAAGGAGCCCTAGAGGAAAGCTCAGCATTACTACTCCCATCACTCGCGAAAAAAAACCCCAAAATATTTAAACATTTCCACTTGCTTCAAATGGAGACTTAGTGTGCACCAAACAGGGGTTCCTCCAATTACCATAACCTCGTTAACCTGCATCCCTGCATCAGTACATACGGCCATAACCCTATCGAGTACGCGTTGGGGTTCCGTCTGGGAGGTCGTGTGCCTTTTCCAAATCAACAAAACAGCTGTAGATATCTTTGGCATACTCCCAAACCTCTTCAAGTACCATTCTTGGACTGAGAAGCTGTTCGATTGTAATTCTGCTGGGACGAAAGCCACGCTGTTCATCCCCCATCCTGGGTAAACCAGAGCTCTAGAACGCGCTTCGAAAACCTTAGCGTCGACTTTACCAGGGAGACATAAAAGGGATATGCCCCTGTAGTTGGAGCAGTCTCTTTTGTCACTTTATTGCAACTCGAGAGCCATAAAACTAACTCTTTACTTTTACTTTGCCTTAAAAATGTCTGACCGGATTTTATCGCCAACGGTGGATTTTCCAACTTGTAGCGGTTCAATTGAAATATGTGGGGTCGCCGTGGCGTAGTGGGTTAGTGCGTCGACTACTACGCAGAGGGTGCCAGGTTCGATACCCGAATTTACCACCTATATCATAATTCACGGCTCCACCTCTTTCGAGTCACTGACAATGCTCAAAGAGTATTCTTGTCTAGAAAAAGCAACTTCGCCGTTCGGAGTCGGCATTAAACTGTAGGTCCCTTCCACTCATGAAAGAACAATAGCACGCATAACACGAGTGGTTGCTGAGAAGCCAGGTCCAGGTCCGCCTCGGACTGTCGCGCCACCCATATTATTATTATATTATAGCGGTTCAATCGGCAAAATGACTTCCTCCGTCGTCCGCTCCCCTCAAGACTAGGGCTCTACCATCCTCAGTGTCCAGTTGAGGAGTGAGCAGCTCCGAAAAGTCCACGCTCCACCTGCACATTATGTCCACTACATTGAGAAGCAAAACACCATCTTTTGATTTGACTATTTCGATGATGTTGAATTTCCTTCTTAAGTCGGCGAATGGCTTGAAAGAACACATTTTTTTTTTGCAGGTGGGGCTTGGAATGATGGCTTCTATGTCCAATGGTCCACCCCGAAAGAGATGTAGAATTTTGTAAAATCGAGTTTACATGTCAGAAAATTTCATATTTGGCGTGGTGTCCATATAAAACGATTCCTGCCGAGTTACCTTTTAAAATTCCACTCTTCAACAATATATCGATACAACAAGCAACATGAATCTTAATATGTGCAAATAAACCTAATATTTGTCTGTTTCCTACACCTCCACATGCAAGATTCAAATTCTACGAACGCACACGTTCTTCGTTTTCATATCGTTCTACTGCACATCATTGCATGCCACTTCTTCAACATCACATGACACATACTCCATACCCCATAAGAGAACAACCGCAAAGCGGCAGCAAAATAAAGAGTGACAAATCATAATAACCCGAACAATCCCGGGTTATACAATATCTGGCTGATTAGAACAAATTGGATCCCCGTCCTTGTTTTGCCATCATCGTTCGCTGTGGTTGACTCTATCCTCCTAGTAAACCCAAGCTTTCTTATAAAAAAAAAAAAATAACTCGCTTTTCATCGACTTATTTCTTTATTTTGTAATGTTTTTCCTTACATAGATTTTTCTGTTTGTATTACTATTTGAAATAAAAACAGTTATATTAAAAAAATTATGTCAAATTGTATGAAATTGTAAATAAATGGGTGAATTGCTTTGGCTAACATCGACCAGCCTTGACTAGTGTTTCCTTTTTATTATATTTTCAGTAAGACTTTTGCTGGGACACTTAAGGCAAAATCTGGTGCTGCTTCTCAGCAGACTTCAGCTTTCTTGTCCGACTTCACAAATTATTGTACCCTTATCCACCGACGAAGAAGACGAATGGTCTTATCATCATCTTCTGACCCGCATGATCCATTAAAGGGGTCGCCTGGGTAAACCACGCACTAGAGATCTCCAGGCAACTCGATCCTCCGCCATCGACTCTAACTCATCAGGGGTTATGCCCAAGCGCAACCAGGCGAGCTTATGGACTTGGTCCAACCACGTAATCATGGGTCTGCCAAGTGGTCACCAACCTGATGGAATCGCATTCAGGGCCCGCCTTGGAAGTCGTGATGGTGGGGACATTCGTGTTAAGTGACCATACCATCGAAGCATAGCTCTTCTGTTCGAAGCAGCAGCTCAATTTTGAGTTCCTCGCGCACTGTCAAGACGGTAACCAAGAGAAAGGAGATCTGTAATCGAAGAAATGTTACCACTGAAATTGTTGAGTTTTGCCCGTTGTTTTCCACCAACATTTTTGTTTTCCGTTCCGATCTGGAACCTTTTGCCCTTTATACGTTCTCAAGCCCGTAGTCTCTCTCTCTCTTCACTTCATGATTTTATGAACTAAAGAAATTCAACATTCTGCTTGGTTTTGACGTTCAGAAATTTTTGGAATTTTTTTAAGAACGTTGAAAATCTTAGTGACCTTTTTTGGGTTTATAAAACCTGATTTCCGAACAGAGCCCTCTTTCCTTTCAACTGAGAGTTCTTTTTATAATTCTTAATAGCAGTATAACTATTTTCCTATTAAATTTTAGTTCCTTTGCGATTTATGTACGTCCATCCACCCTGGGTGCGCTAAGTGACACTTAATAATATTTTCTCTTACTTCCAATTCAGATACGGTGAACCAAACATAAAACTTAAAAATAATACAAGTACTCCCTGCATTAAAAAAATACAGTCGAACTTCAAAAACTCGAATGAATTTGGTTGGCAATAGCGCCAAGACTAAAATTTACATGTACTTTGACTTCTATAACTCGAACTTCGATTACTCAAAGATCTTGATAACTCGAACACATTATTCGGCGTCACCTTCGATAAGTCGAATTCTGAAGAGAAATTCTCAAATCCTGCGTGTTCTACAAGTCCGTTTTATAAGGAATCGCTTTCGGGCCACTACGTTTGTATATTCCTTAGACCTAGTACAAACAAAATCGTGGTTTTGGTGAATATTCTCACCAGGGGGAAGAGGATGAAATTCCTTTAATTTTCAAAACTGAACAAATGAGGGAGAAATTCAACTGCAGATGGAATTAGAAGCTTTAAAAGTTATCAGAAATATACAAGTTGTTACGTATTATGATTTTCTGCAGATGGATGTCGATGCTGTTACTTAGGAGTTTCCCACAGATGAAGATGTTGTCGAGATTTTAGATTTTATCTCAGCTCGACAATAACGATGACAGCGGCAGTGATGTAATAGGGAAAGACTTGGCGATCATTGAGGATGACTTGATTCAACCACCTTCAAACGAGTTGCAATATTATAACTATTACCATTGCAGATTTTGTAAAAAACAATATAAACAAATCAGCTCTTCAGTCATATGTTACAGACTATTAAAAATTATAATTATACTCCTCTACGTTTTATGTGTTATATCACAGAAAAATAAATATTTACACCAATTTTGTATTTTACTTAATAAATCGAAGTCTTGATAACGAATTTTTTTGTGGCAAATGGTGGTTCGAGTTATCGATGTTCGACTGTATTAATTTATTTGTAATTCCTGGGAGGTACTTTCGAAATGAGAGTGGCTAAATGTTTTCGGTTGCACTCCTTAGTTCGTACAAGTGACACCATTCGTCCTTTAACTACTTTTTGTGGCAGAATTCATCTATTGCCACCAAAATACATCGTCTCTAAATATAAGATTTTTAAGGACTAATTATCGCTTTGTGGGTCGTCGTGGCGTAGTGGGTAAGTGTGTCGACTCTTACGCAGAGGGTGCCAGGTGCGATACCCGAATTTCCCACTTTTGCTAATTCACGGCTCCACCTCTTTCGAGTCACTGACAATGCTCAAAGAGTATTCCTGTCTAGAACTTCGCCGTTCGGAGTCGGCATTAAACTGTAGGTCGCTTCCACTCTCGAAAGAACAATAGCACGCACGAACACGAGTGGTTGCTGAGAAGCTAGGCCCAGGTCCGCCTCGGACTGTAACGCCATCCATATTATATTATTATTATAATTATCGCTTCACTCGTAAGACTTCGAAGTATTTCCCAGGTCCTTATTTGAGAGCAATGCCTTAAATGCAAATGAAGTGAAGTAAATCAATGATTCTAAGTTAAATTAATCTTCAAAGACGATTTGTTGTTCCTTAAGACCTAGACAGTAGACCTCTTTATGCACCATCGCCTCTTCCATTGAGCACTGTGTAAGTAAACAAATTCAATTGACACATTCACTCGATGATAACTTCTACTCAGGACTTTCTTTACAGTTTTACTGTTTTTCACTTCAGAGAGTCAACTCCATTAGCATAATCCATAAACATGAGAAAACTAAGCTCAACCACCCAAGCTGACAGAAGTGACACAACTTCATGGCGACACGCACGCCCCGGCACAACCCGGATATGCCATTTTCCTGTCCAATCTCGTTGCAAGCAAAAGTCCTCACAGAGTTCCATTATCAAATATTCCACTACTACTCTCGTCTAATTGTTTGGAAATTTATTCATTACCAGGAGCGTTGGGAATGAATCATATTCATGAATTACCAATCAGAGTGCTCCATGAGATGGCGAAACTTTCCCAGTTCAAGATGCTCTCAAGCGAAAAGTCATCGCTGCATGCAACACAAATGTGCTGGGCTTCAATTCGTTTCGGGTCGGGTCTACAAAAATTTTGTGTCTGATAAATCCACACGGCCACGGGTGCAGGGAGGACGTGGCCGAGGATGCAGTTTCCAAATTAAATTAGTTTTTCGTGGAGCACAACACAATTACGCCATCAGTGCTTGCCAATTGCATTAGTTCGCTTCGATTTCGGTCGATTTCAATTAAAGAAATTATGATCTTTGTTAATTTGTAATTGCATTTACGGCCAGGCCAAGAATGTGCAAACAGATATCGATTAGGTCCGAAGGGCGAGTGCAAGGGTTGGGGGTTGAAGGCAGAAACAGGAAAACATGGTCAACATGAAGAATGGTTACCGTTGTAACGAGTATTGTGAGAACTTCCACGTTCTTTTTCTTTTTTGCCTCGGCGTAATTGAACATTTGTGTCAAGACCAGGGAAAGAGGGAGTATTTATGAAACGTTATGCTCGATTGTATACCTAAGAAATGTCTCGACTGTGTGTGGAGGAGCTACAAATTTGCCGGCGAATCTTTGTCACTGAACGTTTTCATTTGCGAGTTTCTAAGAAACGACATTATGTCGGGTTAAGTACTTAGGTGCCCCATACACAGCACACGTCGATGTCGCTTGCCGTCACACACGTCAAACGAAATTCGTACACATTAGCTCTTCATTGAACTGTGTATATGAGTTGTGGGGCCGATAGATCTGTAATAATGATCCCTTGGATGTATTTTTCTTGACTCAGCTGTAATCCTATTGCCCAGACCAATTTAAGTCCTTCAGATAGTAAGAATTGCTGATTTACAATGTCAGAGGTCGTTACTCTTCAACTGATATTTTGTACGAAAGTACACCAGCTAGCCACACATATCACGATTTCGGGAACACAGACACAAAAAGTGAAAACATTTTCATTTTGTGTCACACGGAAAAATCGGTGCGTGGACAGACCCACACACAGGACACCGACACAGGTGTGCTGTGTATGGGCCGCTTTACATTTTACAAAGAATGGAAATTCGATAAACACGAAAGTCAAACTGAAAAAACCCTTATTTCAATATAACCTGTTCCGTTCTTAGGCTGAGTTTTAAATTAGGGTTGCCGCTGTGCGACTTCAGTTCGAATTTAACCAGAAATCGTGATGCGAATTTTTTGAAATACCTCCTTTTTTACACCTTTTGTATTTTCTTGCGACTTTTATTACTTTATTTGACACAAAATATGTTTGCCAATTGAGAATCATTCGTGCACTTTGATGAAACGCCAAATCTCAAGAATTTTAAAATGGAATTTCTTAAGAGAATGGAAAATGAGATGCCCATGGATAAGTCTAGAGCCGGGCACAAAACTACTACTTGCAACTACTATCCTAGTCAAATTATTTAATGCTACGTTCTCACGGAACCGAAATCACGAGGGTTGGATGGACTGAAACCTCAATAGGCCGTTCCTACCGAGTTTGAAGTGTTTCAATATGACATTACCCTTTAATATTGATGAGGCCGGCAAAACAGCTGTTTATTGAGAGGAAATAATAGTGTCGAGAACAGCAGAAGAGAGAAATAAAAAGTGAGAAAATTAACAAAAATTACCAAAAAGAATTGAAGTTCACAATGTAGCCTTGTTCGTTTTGACAACCTATCACGGACGGACCAAATCTTGGGGGTTTGAACTAGAGAGGTTTCGAAACCCTGATAAATGAGAATCTATGGTACATAGATTAGTTTGTTTAAATGGCTACCCGATTTGGCTCAATCTGGGTACAAGTTGCACAATTGTGCACCGCTTCCATACCACACTTCGTAGACATGGTGTTGAACGATATTGCACGAGGAATAAAAATGATCCCTTTTCTCAATCGACTCAACCATCAGCATAAACCACCCACTTGAGTGAAAGATTGAGAGATAATACTGGGTTGTTTGGATTATCTAAATCCAATCTGCGGAGTTTATCTCGGAGAGAACGCGATATATCTTTGTTTGGCTATTGCCGGACAGATACAGAGGATGTGAGTCAGACTTTCCTTTGAGTGGGTGTCGAGGCAACTGCGACAGTGTGGGTTGGACGGTATTCCTAATCTAGGAGCGTGAGCGACTTTGGGCCAGTCCCCCGTTCTTAGCTAGAGCGATTTCTATTGAAGATGTCATCATTTCTTCTTTTCGTGTTGGTGGGCCAGGTTTTCCTGGAGAATTAGTACTTAGATGACCTAGTTCTCTTTCTATTATGCTATGGCCAGGAAGTGTTGGGAGATGCTTAGTTTGAGGTGGTTGATTCGGGGGCCCACCAATTCATTGGGCAGCTCCTTTCTTGGCCAGTTCGTAGACAATCTCATTTTCGTCTAGGTTACCGTGGCCTGGACCCCAGAGTAGAGTGATATTGCAGCTGTTACTGACCTGTTTGAGATCTTCCTTGCACTGTTGCATAAATTAAGAGCAGATGTCCCTTATGGCTGCCTTGGCTGTTGCTGCAAATCACTGCGGCTCTACCAGAAGGGCAGGTAGTACTGAGAAGTTTACACCTTTCAGTGAGCGCCAGTACTTCAGCCTGGAAGATACTCGAGAGATCTGGGAGGCAATAAGATTTGGAGATTGAAAACGGCTGAGAAGACCACTTAGATCCATTCGAACTTGGATCCATCTGTGTAGATCAGAAATGGTGATCTGAGGTGAGTGATTGGGTTTGCTAGTCCTCTCTTGATGGTAATCGACGTGGAGCCTAAGTAGTGTTAGGTGCTAATGCAGAAGTTTCAGATGTCTGCTATGGCCATACGGTCTCGCTGACCAACCTTCTGCTTCACTGAGTCTAATGGCGCTGCACGTGACTACATAATCTATGCAAATGTCCAGTGGGAGGAGGTATAGGAGCACATTCACTGCCTCGTTGAGGCATGATCTCATCGCCCGAATGTTCCGAATCCTGCCGATCTCTGGACCTTGTTGAGTTTGTTTAAGTTGTATGTTTCGGTCACCATACTACTGAGCCGTAGCTTTGACGGAAAACAGCTGTGTACATCCAAAGAGTCATCTTCGGTTTAGGACTCCACCTACTGCCGAGAGTTTTACTGCAAGCGTAGAAAGCTGCACTTGCTCTCATTACCTGGTTTTCCATATTAGACTTTCAGTTGAACTTGGGGTCCAGCATGACGTCCAGGTACTTCGCACTGGCGGAAAATGAGAGAGTAATATTGTTGAGCCGAGTATGTGTAATGGTTGGTACTTCTTGGTCTTCGAAGTATCTAAACAGCAACAGGATGCTGAGCTCTTTACTCACATTATTTTATTTTTTGTGCCTGAAGTTGGGTCGTTACTGTCATGGCATTAGACATGAAAAGTTTTTCAGTTGGCTGCCAATGAAACAAATGTGTGTACAAACATGGTTTTAATTCACTAGAGGCGTTGGTATATTAAACAAAGGATGAATTACAAATTGGGATACAGTATCTTATGTCGATATATAGCACATTGAGATTCTTATACGAGTTATAGTCAGTTTTGATTACTGAGTTATTTTTACTCAGTCATAACTCACTTTTGTTTTGTAGTTGCTTCGCGTCTAAAGTAGTTACTGAGCTGAGTATAGATTGTCAATAATACTACGCCTGATACATCCGAATGCGCAAATTCCTAAATTTGTACGAATTATGCGTTTATTCTGTAACCTGTGGCAAGACCAAGGAAAACTACACTTCCTTTGATCCGCGAGACTTTTATGGGACTCTCTCCAATTGTTAAGCGGCATCACTGCTTGTTATTATAAGTAGTGCTTCCTATTCTATATTCCTTATTTTCTTGCTCATTCCAACATAGCCCATTTTAGACGGAACTTGTTATATCTTATATACAACTTATAATAAGCCAATATAATTCAGAATTACTATTTTATTGTGTATCCCTTATTTACCTTTGTTTTTACCTTTGTCTGACAAACCTTATGCTGAGTACATTTTCTCTTGCTGTGTATTTGCCACCACACACTGTACAATTTGCATATGCATTCCTTTGCAGGTAACATCGTGCAAATGGACAAAGAATCGGGATTACAATCCATCATTATCTATCATTTATCCTCCCACAATTGACATATTTTCACACGAAACAATGGTTTTTCAGCGCAATTAATCCGCTTCCATCGTAAATTGTCAGACAGTAGGATTCCGGTAGAGCATGAATGACACGCAATCCATTGGATTTTGATAAAGTGCGAATATTTTTGTCATTTTAAATTGTGATCACGATAATGACACAGTATATGTAAACAGCGGCATCGACCATCCCGCCTCTCAGAGTAACACTCGGTGTCATAAATTATTAAAATCATTTTGGGATGGACATATCAGATGGCATTAATCAGCGCTGGTTTCAATATTGGTTCAAATAATTTGTCTAAAAATGCTGAAGCCCCTCGTATGGTATACAGTTCTTGTTACAGTCACTGCAGTGGCTTTGCATTTTTGGTAAGTAATGAATTTTGCTGGATAGTCTATTTTCTATGTGTCAACACAGAGTGGCATTTGATTCAATTAATTTGCTGAATGCGACGGATGTTTGCAAAAGAATGTTTAAATAAGCATGTGTCTGATGTTGGAATTTTGTATTAGGTATTCGGTCTCCGGTTGCTATGTGATTCGTCTGAAGTTAAGATGAAACAATCAAGGTGATTGGTTAGTCTTCTTCTCGTAACCATTTTCCCGCCATACACTGCCATACGTAAAGATGTTGCTTTGGAAGAAGGCAAGAGTTGCTTTCATAGATGACAGCAGTTAACACCGGAAAACAAAGTGACAGTCAAACTGTGATCAAGTTGGCAGTGAATTTTGTTTTGATGCACGCTTACAGGGAACTCCAAATGTGAACTTTTTCATGAAGAAGTGGTTTCTAAAACATCATTCGGAAATTTTCTTATTACTTTAAGGACTTCTTTAACATCATGCTAGAGAACATCGTGCAGAATTCTCAAGCGGTACGATCTTTGAAAATTCCTTAGAACTGTTAGTATAAGCGGATGACATTGGCGTGAATGGCAGAACACAGCGAGTCTTTAATGACACGGTTCCTGTATTGACACGGAAGCGGATGGGTCTGGCGGTGAACGAGGGCAAAACGAAGTATATGCTGTCACCAAAAAAGGACATAAAACATCGGCGTCTTGGACAGAGCGTCACAATGGGCAACTTCGAGTAAATGAAGGACCGTGTCTACGTCAGCTGCGCAATGAATAGTAAGAACAACATCAGTGCCGAGATCAAACGCAAAGTAACTCCTACCAACCGCTGTTGAGACAATGGAGTAATAGAGCCATCTCTCGAAGGACCAAGTTGACATTATGCATGGCGCACAATGGGTTAACTGTGGAAAAAAAAGTCTTTGGAGAAAGTCCTCTGTAGCCTTCTTAGTTTTATGTCCAAGTACACTTAGATAGCCCGGGCTTATGACTTCAAAGCCTTTTTAATTTATATATGTACTATATACTGAAAGTCAAGAAAATATTTATTCAAGTTGCGAGCCATATTTTCAATAAAAGTTTACATATCTTTATCCCAAGTTTCATAAAATAAACTCTGTATCTTTTCAAAAGACTAGATGGCGTAGTTGGTTGAGTGCCTGCCTATAGAAGTAAGTTTATACGCTTTTATCTGGTTTTGAAATCTGGTCCAGTCACCATTTGCCGTTGGAATCAAATTAATGGCGCTTTCACTGGAGTGCAATCAGTGCTTGTAGTCTGTCTGACTGTGGGTATCACAATGGACCAACATGGCCTTAGTGGGCTGGTGAATGCATTAGCTGCCCCCCTACCTAACCTTACGTTTACACATCCTTCTATTGGTCTGTTCTTAGCTATTTAAAATAACATACAAAACAGATTGTAAAAAACTTCAAAGATACCTTCCATAAGTAGCTTCAAACACAGGTGTTAAAAAAAGCTTTTGATGAATACTCTTTTAGTTTCAAAAAGAAAAAAACTTCGCCAAGCTACGCGTAGCGACTTATATCAACGTGTGCTTCATACCTTCAAGTTGCAGCACGGAAAAAATTAGCTGGAACTTCTTGCAACCTTCGAAGTTATATTCAAATTTGTTTCGCTGTATCGGATTTAAAAAACACCTTTCACAGTCACAAGTCACAATTTCTTGGCTAATAATGGTTGCAAAGAATGCAACTAGGACATTGTTTTCAGATAAGAAATATAAAGCTTTCTCTAAAAGATCTTAAATGGTTCCATGAATGGAGCTTGGAGGTATAAATTCCTTAAACTAGGGTTTTAAAACAACACCCTAGACCAAAGACACCCAGACCAAAAGACCTGGAAAAGTCGTGTATTTTTTAAGTTTATTGAACTGTAAAAAAAAGCTCCCAGAGGCTCCAATGCGAGGCCTAGTTTTTCTGAAAGCTAAAGACGTGCTTCTTTGATGTTTTAAAAATATATCTCCCTACCAAGCACTTTGGCCGCAAGAGCCTGCTACACTCAGCAATATGTTGACAAAAAGATGCAAGAAATGGCAATTTTGTTGTAATTACCAAGCTCTGACGAATACTAGTTCTCCAAAGTAATAAATATGTTACTTTTGAAAAAGTGGACCGATTTTAATGAAGCTGGAAACATAGTACAAGTGCAACGAAATCTTGTGGTTAAAAAAGGGATATTTTTAATTTTTTTTCTTTTAATGATCTATCCGTTTGAGCTTCATGAACCAATTTTTAACCACGAAAAGATCTCGTTCCACATGTACTATGTTTAATTTCATTAAGATCGGTTCACGGGGTCAAAGTTACTAAAAGAACCACTGTGGGGGGTGGAGGCATCACTAAAGCGGATGAGGAAAGCCTTGGTCTCTTCGAGTGAAAAGTTGCGTGCGATCTTTGGCCCTGTTTGCGTTGACGGCTTTTCGAGGAGAGTCAGGCGTATACGGATCCAACGCCTATGATGGCTAGGCTATGTAGAGGGTATGCACAATACAGCTCGGGCCTGAAGAGTCTCCGACTCCGAACCAGTGAGATAACGCAACAAAGGACGCCCTTGAATAAGGTGGCGCCCCCAGGTGGAGTAGGCCGTGCGGCACTGTAGGTAGCTAGCCAGACACCGTGGTAGTTGATTGAGGCCCAGGTCCACCCCGGACTGTAGACCCAAATAAAGAAGATGAAGCAGATTCTTGGTCGTAAAGCCTTCTGTATATATATCACCATATTTCGTCTTTGGATTTTTTTTCCTTTGGTCAGCTTTATAAAGAACGGTGTACAACGTAAAAGTTAAATCATAATTCATTCTTTTGAAATTAAAATTTCTTTGTTTATTGATTCCTGCTGACCTCACAATCCAAGGAAATCTTGTTTGAATGCTGGCACAGCCTTCATAAGGACCTTAGTTCTTCAAAATCATCCTTTAGTTAAGGATGTATAGATTGTATGAGTGAGATAGGTGAAGTCGTTCAGATCGACCACACAATGGGTTAATTTGGAAGCGACCTACTCTTTTATATTTAAACACTAGTGATTCGCTTCGCTAGACGTTTCCTTTGTGTGTTTTCTAAATTTAACATATTTTTTCCAATTGAATTTATTGCATGACCAATATTTTTGGTTTTTTCTTCATGTGCGAATACAATTAAATCAGAAGGTTTTCCTATACATGAACAGTCTTACAAACATGTGCGAAAGAGTAATTTCAGTCAGAAGTCACTGCGCTTTATAACATCCCAACCGATAGATATAAGCCTTTTTTCTATAAAACTGAAAAAAGAACAAAACAAAAGTCGTGGGCAGTTTTAAAAGTGTAAACTAGCTAGGTCCTGTTCTCAGTTGACATTTTTTTCGAAGTAGATTGTGAAATAAAGGAAGGTGTGGAGTAGATTTAAAATGATTGTAATTTTTCTGATATTACGTGATAACTGACACCACGTTCGGATATTTCATATATAATTCTATTTTTATTTTTTATAATCAATGTTGTATGCTTACGCAATGGCGGCATTTTTCAAATACTTTCCAACTTATATGTGGGTCGCCGTGGCGTAGTGGGTAAGTGCGTCGACTCCTACGCAGAGGGTGCCAGGTTCGATACCCGAATTTACCACCTATGTCATAATTCACGTCTCCACCTCTTTCGAGTCACTGACAATGCTCAAAGAGTACTCCAGTCTAGAAAAAGCTTCTCAACTACGCCGTTCGGAGTCGGCATTAAACTGTAGGTCCCTTCCACGCGTGAAAGAACAATAGCACGCACAACACAAGTGGTTGCTGAGAAGCTAGGCCCAGGTCCGTCTCGGACTGTTGCGCGACCCATATTATATTATTATTCTAACTTATATAACTCTTTTCACAGTAGTACACGACAATACCAATAGCAGTTAACTAATTTTCATTTTTGCACGCGTTCGAATAGGGCAAGTGTTCTACCTCACATACTATCGTGAACTGAATGCAGTTGCTGGGGAAAAGTACTGGAGTCGTTATGTGTGCCCTAACCGAGTTCACTAGCTTTGCCTGGGTCCGGATTAGTAGGACTCCACTGTATTTTATATATTCATCGCACTTCAGACGAAGATACCTTTCATTATCTATCCCACACTTTGCAAACTATCAAATTTCATACAATTATGTAGATCTCCATAAGAACCTTCTATGAGTTATAAAAACAAAAAACTTAAAAAAAAAATTAAATGAAAACAATGAAATCGAGAAAATCGTTCTCAATTTATCGCATTACTAAGGGAAACTGAGATTAATTTTTATATACACTGATGGACAAAAGTATTCGGCATTCGGTAGTAGTCGTCTTCAAAAGTCAGCAAAATCCAAAATTAATAAAATATCCCAACCGATTTATTTAATATTTTTGTTTATATAATCAACTTCAATTTCCAATAGACAACTTTTAATTACACAACAATAACGTAATTGGATCGGTTCTGCCACTTGGACTTCATTACAAATTCAAACCGAATGTCGAATACGTCCGTCTATCAATGTAAAGACATTTATTTTTCTGTTTGAAAAAAAACGACCTGATACTGATAAATTCACATTCAACAAAATTAAAATACCAGTTTCCTAAAATTATCCAATTCTTGTGCAGCTCTCTTATTTTTCTTTCCGTAAAAAGTATTATAATAATAATATGGCTGGCGCGACAGACCGAGGAGGACCTGGGCCTAGCTTTTCAGCAACCACTCGTGTTGTGCGTGCTATTATTCTTTCACGCGTGGAAGGGACCTACAGTTTAATGCCGACTCCGAACGGCCAAGTTTAAGAAGCCTTTTCTAGACAGGAAATACTCTTTGAGCATTGTCAGTGACTCGAAAGAGGCGGAGCCGTGAATTATCAAAGGTGGTGAATTCGGGTATCGAACCTGGCACCCTCTGCGTAGGAGTCGACGCACTAACACACTACGCCACGACGACCCAATACAAAGTATTAGAAAACTTAAAAAAAAAGATGAATAAAAACGATAAAGCCGTTCTCAAGTTATGGCTTGACCAAAGGAAGCAGCAATTCGCTTTCTGTGTCGTCACTAGAAAGATAGATAGAAACTATTGTCGACGCTAAAAACGATTGACAAAGCAGTTATAGTCAAATTTCACCATTAAGGAAACATGAAGGACTTCTTGTCCAAGGATTGCGTGGACCTGTTCAAATTTGCATTTCACTGTTTCCTGTAACCAAACGTATTGTCTGCCCTTCAAATCTACCCCCGCAAACGCACTGCAAACACCGCTTCCGACGACACCTACAAATTACACGTCACGTTCCTCCTTTGCGCTCATTCAAGCGACTGCAGACTAATTTCGTAACCAAACAACAAACATTCAACTCACACATACTTTTTCATTACAACAAATTTCGCAAATTCGTAAGAGTCATCTATCCAATTCAACCCCAGCACCTCGATGCCGTTGCCTTCTGCAGCGCCTCGACAACTCAACGGTTCCTTCAAAATCCAAGGATAATTTCAGGATTCTCAACTTTCTGTGTCATCACTATCTTCTACTTAAGGCAAAAGTTTGTTTCTCCTCTCATTTCCTTTATTAGTTCATCATTCCTTGTTAAATCCTGTCACAATCCTGCTGCTGCTCGCTTCCGAAGAGGGGCAACAAAAAAAAAAAAAAAGAGACAACCAACTTTTAAAGATGAACAAAGGCAAAAGTTCTCCTATGCAGTCCCGCCACCGATTCCCCGTCGCTAGCGATTCTGTTTCGCCTTTGTTGCCACGTCAGGGCACAAAACTTCCCATAAGGAGACGTCATCCGAACCCATGGGGGCGAAGGAAAACATTTATATGACGCCACTCCCAGGAGAATTAATGAAAAGCCAACTTCCGTTCGAAGAAGGACCTTATTACGTTATTTATGAATACGGTGACTCGAGCGTGATTATGGCATATCTCATATCAGCCGGCTTTGCTCACCTGTGCGCACTAAGCCCGTCGTCTGTGGGGTGTGCACGGACACATGCCACACACGGAAGGGTGGTGGCTGGGGACTGGTGTGTGTCTTTCTCAATTGAACGCTCCTTTCGAAAGAAACTCCTCCACCATCGTCCGACTCGTGCTCTGGCCGAGCGATTCCGTTGTCTGCTTCTGTAGCCCCTTGTCGGATCCTTTGCATGAGAGGCACATATTTAAGGACGGAAGTGTCCCGCACGGAATTCGAGTACAATTTTAGTGCTACACATGCATTCCTAACCTCACACGAATCACTTGCAAAGGATCTCCGTGCGCCTCTGCCTGCATTTGGATTGAAAAATGCGTGCTCTCTCCGGAGACTGCACCAGGGATACAGAGACCCCCAGCTCTAGAGATCCCATCGCTTTGGGATGCTAGTTAGTCGATGAGGACGAGCACAGATTTGAATGTTGACGACCACAGGCGTGCGCAGGGAGTGGGCGCTCTGCAAGGACGTAAGGCGTAATAACACTGTTCGAGTATGCACGCTTGAACATCAAAAGCGAGGTTAGCTCTGGTGGTGGCGGCTACAAAGCTGATGAAGTTGCTGGTACCATTCGATGCGCATAGCAATGCAACCAGGGCCGGTCCTGGTTCGGTTTTTGTCCATGTTTCTTCTCTAATAATGTTTTGCAGAGATTTGTGAATTCTGATGAGTGGTGCTTGGGATGGGACCTGCTTGCAGAGTTCACAGCCATTCGGTATTGAATTAAATCGAAGAAAATTCCCATGTGTACTTCGGACGTTATTGGGATATTTGATTTTGGACTCCAGCCACTTGGATCATTCCTGTTCGGAGTGAGCCTGTGTGGCTGCTCATGAATTCAGTTTTGCATTAAATTGTGTTACTTTTGCCTTAATTGGGAGGTGATTATCGATTGCTGTAATTGAAACTGACCAGCCCTGAAATCTATTTCGTGATTCTGTTTCTGATTCTGTGCGTGAATGTCTAATGACTTTGTGAGATTATTAGTATTCTGGGAATGTAAAAGCTAATTACTGTTATATTTCAGATTATTTCAAGGCAATGGAATTTGCGTTGATAATTGGATGGAGTAAGCTCAATTGGAAGGTATCCAATTAATTAAGTTCTGCTACCAAAGAGACGCGGGCAAGTGCAGCAGAATGCATTAAAAGTGTAGCAGAAGAAGCTGGGCAACGTCACTTAATCAGGTTTTTACGTATGCTCTCTAATGGCTGAATACCGCCATTGAAATTGGTGAAAACTGAGAGTTATTCAAATAAATATTCAAGTGGATCTCTTAAATAATTTACTTGCTTTACTAAATAAGTGCTCTAGGGTCTTATAAAATTTGTATACGGTCAAATTTCGTCGCATTAACGCCATTTATCGTAAGTAATCGTACCATGCTTTTACATGGTCAAATTTTCAATTTTGAAAAGCATATGATGTTTGCTATTTCTCCCTCTTGTTTACCCTCACACAAGTTATCTCTTATTCACACATGCGTTACGTTGCTTTCGATACCCAATGCTGAGAATAAAAGTAGAATAAAGAATGCAAAAGTCCGAAAATTCTCTCGAAAGCTGAGATAACTCACATAAAAGCTGGTACATGTTCCGCACTCATGCGACATGTTCCGCACTCATGCGACACGGAAGCCTCTTGCACTGCGCCAAGTTTTTTCTTAGTTTTCTTGGCCAGTAAGTCTTCAACAATAAAGTCTGTCCTAAGGAACAAACAAAAAATTAATAATTTAACTTATTTAATTTTATACTTATTTAACTTAATTAATTAATAATTATAACTTAATAGTTTAGATGCCGGAAGGCAAATAATAAGTTAGATTATATTATTTTAGAGTACCCGCGAAGGGTCAGTAAGATTATTAGATATTTAGATAGGTTTGTATGTCATTTTTGTCTAGTATAAGTTGTCCTGGAAATTAAATAAACATAAAATAATAAGAAAAAGCCTCCTGCACTCTTCCCTTGCCTATAAACATCTCATTGGGTGCCATGAAATTTGGCCGTGAAAAACTTCTCTTCTTTCTTATGGATACCCCTCCATAAGGGATATCTCTCTTTACGGACATTTCTTCATGGTGCCGGTATGACGTATTCGTGTATTTCAACCCCTTCAGACCGGACACCGCTACATAACGGACAATCATGATGGTACGGCCGATATAGAGAAGTTTCACTGTACCTGCATTCTTCTTTTCCTAGAGCTAAACATTTACAAAGCAATGATAACACGTACTACTTAACTCGAATTTTTTCCCCAAATTTTGCATACATTTCCTTTCCTTCAACTTGTGTATTCCTTTGCACAGCGTTGCCGGAAAAAAAAATTCAAAGTGGCGCCACTACTATAAAAATGTGTCATTTCAATGTCCAGCGTTCCACAAACGGAAATATACCAAAAAATGTGGCAACTTACGACTTTGTAAAATCATTCATTTCAAGATTTAAATGCACGACATCCCGCAAATCTATGAAAGTGCTCGGATATTGACAATATCGGAAGAAGGCAATGGGTATCGGAAGGACCAAGCTAAGGCTTATATAACGAAGTCTTACCAGAGGCCAGAGACGGCGAACTAACGCGCCTTGAGTTTTACTTCAGGTACAAATTCAGTTGATGAATTATTCGACAATCCCTTTCATTATTCGTCAATCCCTTCAAAATCCCTTTCATTTCGGCAAAGTACGAAGCTGTTCTAAATGGTCTTGTTCCTGTATAGGCATCTCAAACTAGATGACGCGATAACATTTATCTCAAACCATCTCCTTAATTTGGGTTGAAAGCACAACCTTCACGGCGCTCCCACACGGGGGACACTGCTCAGGCAGGAATCGGCTGTTAGTCTAAGGAGATCGTGGTCTTAGAATACAGCATCTGAAGAAGCTTTGCACTGAAGTGGTATGCGTATTGACTTTCTTAAGACAAGATGCGACTTCCTCCCCATTACAAGACTTGGATCTACCCAGTGATCTACAATTCGTGTACTAGGTAGATACGATCTTAACGACCGGCTCATGTTCGAGAGAACACTACTGTGCTTAAGATAATTGCGGTATGCCATAATGCCACGATCGTACTACATCGGCAACGTTGGATATGCATATTTAATGTGCACTAAGGTTACGCGTCGTCGAACCGAAAAAGTCCTTCTTTGAACTAATCTTCTCTGTACGATCTGTTGCAATGTTAAAGACTTTGGATTCATAGGGACCTGGATTCATAGGGACCATAGCAGACTGAGATGATCAATGACTACGATTAAGTGGATTTAGTTCTACTTAGATCTAAGAGAGGGCTCTCATCATTAATTCTCTCTGGAGCTCAAAGGAGTAGGGGTGCAGATGTGGGCAAAGCCGCTGACTTCATCGAAGTGACATTTGACTCTTCTTTCAAAACTTGGGTGTTCGATTTCTTCCTGTGCACATAAAAATTGAGCCTCAAATGCTTGTCGCCGATTCACGCCATAACGCATTGACCGATTTTAACCAAACTTTCACACGTCGTTGGTATTGGTATATATAAGGTTTGTGTGAAGTTTGGTTAAAATTGGTAAGCATTTGTGTAGTTAAACTATTAGTTCTGTTTATTTATGGTACAATTTTGGGCAAAACAAAAAATATAGTTTACGAAAGGGGTCTGCGATAATTTAAATAGAAATATAGCATTAGATAAAAAGAAGGAGATATAAGGTACAACCGACAGTTTTTCATTCTTATATTAAGTACTAGCGAAGCAGGCACAGATTCCGCTAGTATTATCATGTATTTCGTTCTGTCATCGCTACCGTCACTGCATTCGGCTAGTCGTCAGACCGTGATGAACTCACTTTCCAAAACTAGATCGGCTCGAATAGTAGCATTTATATGGACATTTTTGGAATACCCGCCTTGGGTCCGCGGTCATTTGGTCTGTCTTCGGTTGTCCATATGAATAAAAAAATGAGTTCCACTTCTGAATTCCCTGGAAATTTCACCTCCAATTAATCCCTTTTGTATTTCTAAATTTAATTCAATCAAATTCTTCACATAACTTATTCTTATGGGTGGCGTTGCAGCCAGTAGAGGGCTTCTCAGCTCGTGTTGCGCCTACTATTGTTCTCTCACGATTGGAAGGGACCTACATTTTTATGACGACGCCGAACGGCCAAGTTTGAGACGGTGATTACTCTTTAAGCATTGTCAGTGACGGGAAAGAGGTGGGACCGTGAATATTATTTTTGGTGGTACCGGCCGGGAGTCGATCCCAGGTTGCGTAGGGGTCGCCACACACACCAACTACGCCACGGCCACCACCTAAAAAATGTCACACACGCACTCACGTTAATTTTCGTTTCTCCTGGAACTGGTCGCATTCCTCTACAATTGTCTGAGACAAAAATAAAGAATTCCAAGTACGGCCATGTTATCAGCGAATACAAATCCCACTCGATCCTATGCCTTCAAAATGTCAACTCCTTTCTGAAGCAAGCCACAAACCACGACTATGTAAGTCTAGCGTCATACATCCGTACACAAAAATTAATTTCAATTCGAAAACAAGATCCACACACCAAAAGGATGTTTATGTCAATTAGCCCAAAATTTGCCTTATGTTGCTGCTCACACAAAAATGCTCATCCCGAAAACGAAAACCACAACATCCTTCCTCCCCTCGCATGCATGCGTTGTGCCTTAAATATATCAACCGACCGCGGAATGTAGCATCATCCTCCGCCCCCCGCGAAGACGAAGCTCATCCGACAGATAATTATAAGGCACCACCCACACTTGCATCCGCCCACACTTGCAAAGCTAAATCCCGCACCGCTCTGTCAACTCTAATTGATCGATGTCAAACATGAGGGTAAAAATAATAATAACGCCTTCCCAGTGACAGGCTCCCTCAAGACGATGACAGGAAAGCGAAAATAGCAAAAACTAAATCTCATTTGGAAGTTCACCATCCGAGTGGAGATGAAGTTTGCGCCAAACCATGACAACATGACAGATTGCATAAACTTCCCTCTGACACACATAAGCGTTGTCTGCCGTGCTGTGTGTGCGTGATTGATGTTCATGAGACATTATTGAATTAATCCGAGAAATTTGTGTGCTAAACATGACATATTATTCAGATCTCCGACCGAGTGTCTTCTATTTCTATCCGAGAATCAAACTGAAAGCATTTTTCTTCTTCCTCCAGGTTTTTTTTTTCTTTCTGTTTTTGTTCTTGTTGTGGGCGGGCTTTCCATCAAGCGAGACGAAATGAAGTATAAAGGATTCGTTCAGCCGCAAAACACCACCTCGTTTCCTCTTTAAATGTTGATGCCGCAAAACTGTCTGTTTATTGTTGCTACACCTCCAGTCGCCCGGCGTGGGCTTCCACTTTTCCTCTCTGTTCCTGTGGCTGCTCAACCGCATCCTCTGGAAGTTGTCATGATAAATTATGTCTCCCTGAAACGGATTTGCATATGAAAGCAGCAGAAGATTCTGTGAGTCCTTCACTCTTGTGTTATTATTATTTCTGTTTTTTTTTTTTTTTTGCGACTGCTGACTGAACTCTGCCACTGCGTGCATCATGCTGGACGTCAGGTGGGCGAGACTGGAATTGATAGTCGCTTGTGGGTTTCAAGGATGGAGATGGGTATTAAGTGCTGGGCGGTCATGGCGTTACACAATCGGGACGATTCGTCCGTATCGAAGGCACTTCCACTGATCCGCTTCGCAAGAGCGTACTCTGAGTGCAGTCAACCGCAACAATGGCATTGTCCAGCGTGACGCGCACTTATTATTTCAGTCGGATGAGTCCACGATCTACTCTTCTGGTTCACGTTCTATCATATAATTAATTGTTTGGCCGGTATTTACATTTTTGTAATAAGAAAAAAAATTGTTTCTGTCTGTCTTTGCAGAGGAGGACTACGATGCATTCTGTCTGGCGTACATGTTCACTTATCGTGATTTCGAAATGGGAACGCTGGGTCTGGCCTGGACGGGTGACCTGAAGAACGCTGGCGGTGTCTGCGAGAAAAATGGGGTAAGTAATTGAAAGGGTTTCCATAATGGCAAGACAAACTTGAATATGTCATGTCATTCGGATGGATACCACACGTGAGTGATGGTTTCTTGATGCTGCGGGCATGGACATGAGCTTGTCAGAAGTGTTCTTCTGTTTTTTCTTTTTCTTACTTACCTTCAGGGAATTTGTACGTGTGAGTCTGTATAATGTTTAACGGCGAACACTGCGGTTCGTTCATACCATCATTGTATTAATGATACCGCACTGGGATATCAAATTTGAAAATGTCAAGCATTGATTTTAGTAGGCTTGTTCATTTTAGTTCAGTCCAGAGAGCGCTCAATTTAGTTCAAATCTAACTATTGGACTAATTCGTTCGTCCCTTCTAGTTCATTTAGTTCAATGTTCTTACTTCACTGCTCAAGCAATAGATTCTTGTGTGATTTTCCCCGATTGGTCGTAATATTATCGTTGTAAATAACGGTGCTATCACTTCTACTTTGAAGGAAATAACCAAATGAAGTAAAACTATTGACCTAATACAAAAAAGGTAGATTTTTATTAATTTCAAATAGTTAAGTTAGGTTATGTAGTTCCAGGAGACATGTCCGCGGAACTATATAGTTCCATTCATATTTTTGTGTTTCAGATGTCTGCATAAATACATTCAGCACCGGCAACGCAAAGAAGCTCGATGGTGTGTGTTGCGGTACATAGTTAAACAAAAACAACCCTCATGTGAACAACGCCCATACACACACAAAGCAAAGCACTCTATTTAGTTCAGTATAGAATAATAGTTCTGTTATTCCCACTGATTTGCATGAATACAGAGTACGGTACAACCGATTTTGTTGACGTACTGAGCTATATAAGCTAAAATAAAACGACTTTGTGAACTAGTTCATGTAGTTCACTTGATAGAACTCTTTTTTTGAACTAGTTCGTGTATGAACTACACGACACTAGTGACAGCGATTCATTTTGATTTCGCTTCCGCTGAACTGAAAACTGAAGGAAATTTAACGAATCTCTCTTGAAGGAAATGATTATTGCGATCGCAGAGCAATATTTTTGGGAATTCTCTTGGTTGGGTTTTTAACAACCAAACGCTAACTATCTGCTATTATATAATAATATTATTCTAAAAAGTCTCACCATCTCGGTGCGCGTTTTACTTCATCCTCGCTTGAGGCGTTCATTTATGCTTCAACCTGTCAATAATTCATGTAGGCTTCATATGGCGCCAAAAGATATATGATTCAGTTTTGGTAAAAAGAACATCATTGATTTGTAGTACACGCCATCGATGGTGAAATCAGTTTTATTTGTTGCTCTCTCGAAATCCATTAAACTAGGTCAGATTCAAGTGGAAGTCAGAAGAACACCAGCCAAACGAATTACGATACATCGTGGATCAGACGTAATCTACACATTAAATCACTTGGTACTTGTTACCGTACTGATTATCGGCTATTCTTTCTGATGTAAAAAGCGTTAAAGACCTAGGAGTAATTAACACACATTTTTCAACACACATAAATTACACATTATCTAACGCCAACTCAGCAGTCGGCTTCATAAAGCGTACCACAAAAGGATTCACTGATCCATTCGCCCTGTTTTCCCAGTACGTCTCTATGGTCAGGCCAAGCCCTGAATATGCGGTGATTGTGTGGAATCCTAATTTTGCCACATATTCTGAGCGCATTGAAAAAGTTCTACGAAATTCATATTTTCTAAAATGCAATGGAATTCTCACCCGAACTATATGGAAAGGTGTCTATAGCTTGGTTCCACTCAATAAGGACGATGATCGACGAGAAATCCCCCCCCCTCCCCCCCCCCCCCCCCCCCCAGCTTAGACGAGGTCAAGATAGCAATATCAAGACTGAAATCTAACAAAGCTGCCGGTGCGGACGGACTGTCCGCTGAAATCTTTAAGGCAGCTGGAGATGATCTGGTTGGGCGTATGCACCAGCTCATCTGTAAGATATGGTCGGAGAAGAGCATGCCCGATGAGTGGAATCTCAGTATCGTTTGCCCGATCCATAAGAAAGGAGACCCCTTTGACGTCTCCTGAACATCGCCTACAAGATCTTCTCTGCCGTTTTATGTACTCGCCTGAAGCCGTTTATAAATAACCTGATAGGTCCTTATCAGTGTGGCTTCAGGCCAGGGAAGTCCACCATCGACCAGATTTTCACACTACGGCGGATCCTGGAGAAGACCCAAGAAATGCAAATCGACACCCACCACCTTTTTGTCGATTTCAAGGCCGCATATGACAGCGTGCCTAGGGACGAGCTATACAACGCCATGTCTAGTTTTGACATTCCAGCCAAACTCGTCAGGTTTTGCAGGATGACGATGGAGAATTCTCGCTGCTCCATCAAGGTCGGTAACGAACTCACCGAGACCTTCAATGTCAAAAAATGATTTAGACAAGGCGACGCACTGTCATGTGATTTCTTTAACATCATCCTGGAGAAGATCGTGCAAGACTCACACGCCAACAGTAGAGGCACGATCTTCCAGAAGTCCGTACAACTGTTAGCATACGCGGACGATATTGACGTGATTGGCAGAACACAGCGAGGCGTTTGCTGGCATTGAGTCGGAAGCGGCTAAAATGGGCCTAGCGGTGAATGAGGGCAAAACGAAGTATATGCTGTCATCAAGAAAGGACACACAACATCGACGTCTTGGACAGAGCGTCGCAATTGGCGGCTATAACTTCGAGGTAGTCAAGGACTTCGTCTACCTCGGCTCCGCAGTAAATTGTACGGACAAGATTAGTACCAGATCAAACGCAATGTAACTCCTGCCAACCTCTGTTTCTATGGGCTCAAGAGGCAATTGAGTAGTAGAGCCGTCTCTCGAAGGACCCAAGCTGACTTTATACAATACCTTGATCCTCCCAGTCCTGCTGTACGGCGCGGAGGCATGGACAATCCCAAAAGCGGATGAGGAAGTCCTTGGTATTTTCGAGAGAAAAGCTCTGCGCGCGATGTTTGGTCCTATTTACGTTGACGGTTTTTGGAGGAGAAGTTTCAACCACGAACTGTCCAGCGACTTGAGTCTAGTCGCGTTTTCGGATCCAATGCCTAAGATGGCTAGGCCATGTAGAACGTATGGACAACTCAGCTCCGGCTCGAAGTGTCTTCGACTTCGAACCCGTGGGACAATGTAACAGAGGAAGCCCGCGTTTAAGCTGGCGCACCCAGGCGGAGAAGGACCTCAACCAACTTAGCATGCTACACTGGAGACAGCTAGCCAGAGACCGCGCTAGCTGGAGAGGCTTGTTGGTTGAGGCCCATATCCACCCCGGACGGTAGCGCCAAATAAAGAAAAAGAAGAAGCAAGAGTGCACGAAGTTTAACGAAAGTCTCATAACAATTATGGGGCTTTGGCTCAAATGCAACCAAGTAGTCTTGGCAGGACGTTCTTGCGAGGATAAAAATCCTTTTGGGAACATTTGAACTTGACTTTGATCAAGATTGACGCTTGCTCTTGCATGCCGAAGAAGGCAACGCTCCTGAATAATTCATGAATTTGTTGGTCTTGTTTTAAAAGCATGTTCGCTAGAAAGGCCCTTAAAAATATCACTCTTCTCACTACTTCCGACGCTCTGTTAAATTTTTTCAAACTTTGAATTCAAGACGAGAAAATTCAAAATTCCCTTGTCCCTGCACGTGCTTTGCTTTGCTCAGCGCTGAACCTTAATCATTACTTCCTGATACAGGCTTTCATTCCTCAAATAAATTTCAAAGACCATTTGTTAACCCGGTTTCCAGAGGACTTTCGAAAAAGTTTCCAAGAAATAACTCTCCAGAGTCACTACAACAACGACCGCCTCCCGCTGCCTCGCAATCGTCCACACATTCGCTAGTAAAACTTATTTTCATCCAGAATCCTTTCGAATATCCCTGCAGCTATTGATTACTTATACGAGTACGGGAAAGGCAAGCATCCTCGAACGAAGGAAAAAGAAAGACACTTTGTAATCGAAATCTCATAAGTCGCTTGGCAATAAATTACAAAAGTAGTTTCAATAACTCTCGCTCTCTCGCTTCACCGTCCTCAAAGGAGCACACCGAGAAATCACCCACTCTGTCGTGACCCTCGTCCCGCTAATAGGAGAATTGTGTTGCACGTACAAATGCCTCTGTGGAGATGTGTAGATGTGTGCTAAGTCGTCTGGTGAAATGCCAATAAATCATCTGAAGATGATTAATAGCTCAAGACACGACGGCACTACGATAGACGGAGCTGGGAGCTGGGAGCTGTTGCTATGCCATGGATCCTCAATATATCGTACATCCATCCACGTTCGTCCTTTGAGTCGTTTTGTGACAAGAAATATTTATTCGGGGTACTTTATGACCCGACTTTGACGGGCGTACAGCGCTATTCCCTGATTCAATTCGCCTTAACGACGAATGCGATGGATCACTGTGGGAAGTCATCGAACATTGTCATTAGGGAGTCAGCAGCGGGGAGAGTGAGTTGGTTGTGGATTATGCCCTTTTTTTCCCCGACTAATGAATATCTGATTTTCTTGTCAACCACTGTGGTTCTGCTGGCAGAGTCCTAGAAAATTTGTATCACTAGACGGAGCAAGCTGTAGTTCATTGGCGGGATTTTGGACGAGTGTCTGAATTATATTTTGTGCATAGTGATGAACGAAGGGTGAAGGTGAAGTACACCAATTATTTATTTTTAAAGATCTCTAAGAGGATAAAGCTCTTTTCAAAATGTGTTAACGTTGCCATGACATGAAGTTTGATTGGACTTTGCCAGCAATGACACTCAAGGGGGATGCTTTAACAAAAATGCGCATGAACTGTAAAACTCGTGCGGAACTGTTGTTGCAATGCTAGATGGAGGATTCATTAAGTGTCCATGGAATAAGCCAAGGAATCTTGCTCTTCAAATGAAATGGATGTACTCTTTACGGACACCCCTCTATAAGGGACACCTCTCTTTATGAACAATTCGTTATGGTCCCAGCATGAGGGTATTTGGGTATATCAACCCCTTTATAACGGACACTCCTACATAACGTACACTCGTGAAGTTCCCGCCGCTGTCCGCTATGGAGAGGTTTCAATGTGCGTCAAATGAGCCTCAAACTAAGGCGAACAGCTTTAACAACTTCAACAAAACCCTCAACACTAACAGCTGTAATTCCTAGGTAACCAAATACTTGATATATCTTCCTAGCCGAGATTACTCTGATCGAGAGATAATTGCTCATCACGCAAACCAAAATGACTGAATTTTGAAGTCTATGCCAAGAAGCTTGGATGTTGAAGCAGAAAGTTCTTTATTGATTTGTGCAAAAAGTATAGTGTTGTCAGTGACTGGTGAAAAAGATTAAACCATCAACTAAACTTCCAGTTAGCCGTTCCAGTTCACTGGGTAGGCCTGGGTCCTATACCTACAGCTGCATCAAAATTTGGTTGGGTTTGGTGAAGATCCGAAGCACCCATACCTCCGCGAAGTCTGACCGGGACTTGAGGGCAGAGACTTTTTAACTTAAGAATTGACACGAAGGATAGATCAGGAACTCTATTGGGGTCTGTTAAGCTTAGCTCCGCTTGAGAATCACCCGGCGGCAGTGAAAGTCGCTTAAGTTACTGATGTTACTGACGATGTCTCTATGATTCTCATGTTCTTGCTTCTACGCTTCGTAATGCCTATATTAGAAGTTGTCGTTATAGACTTAACTTAGGGCTCGGACAGTCGTTCCTTATATTTTTTAGCGTATAATGGGCCTCGTCTTGGAATCTTGGTCTATTAACCTTTCATTCGTAGAGGCTCCAGTCATTTGCCCGTCTGATACTGGCTTACTCATCGGCCTGACAGTCGCCTTGTCCTTACTCACTGCGCTCTGTCGGAGTAGGGAGGAAGTGAGGCAAAATGTAATACTTTTTACTTAAGATCAGAGTCAGAAGAAAACTTAAAATTGTTGATAAGCCGCTTGGCAGATTACTATATAAGATGGGGACTTAAAATTAATATCGAAAAATCAAAAGTTATGGTATATTTAAGGTATCATCGAACTTCTACTAAAGGGAATTTCATGTTGGATGGGACGCGTCTGGAAATATTGCATGAATATAAGTACCTCGGAGTGAAGATTAAATCAACATAAAATTTTAAAAGCCGCCTTACTGAAAAAAAAAAGATATTTTCAAATAATAATATAAATCTGTCAACCAAGTACCAAATCTTTAACTCAGTTGTTAAATCTTCACTGTGTTATGCTGCGCAAGTTTGAGGAATGGATGAGTATGAAGAAGTAGAGAAACTCCAAAGAAATATCGTAAAGAAAATATTCAACCTTCCTATTAACAGTCCAAATTATGCTATTTATTTAGAAACTGGACTACCAAAGCTTTTTATTGTTACGTTAAAACTTCAGGCTGACTATTTACTTAAAGTATTGGGTTATCCGAACCATCACCTAACCAAAAATTTGTTACTTTATGAAACAAGGAGCAAAAACTGGTGGTTTGCAAAGTGGCGTCAATACGCGACTTACTTTAGCGAAGAACTGCAAAAGAACGTAAGCAACACTCATACCTAAGAGCCCAATTATATAGAATTATTGAAAAACAAGAAGACTATTTTCGGAATATCCTAATAGAGACAGCAGCTAAATCATATACAGCCAACTATCATATAACCTATATAATGATAACTATTTTCGTAATTAATTTAACCCCAAAGAGATCTCTTTGATTTTCAAACTGAGATGCGAAACATTAAACACTAACGGAAGCCCATGTAGGGGAGAAAGAAGACTGTTTTCATTTTATGTGTTTGTCCAATTTTAAGACATCAAAGAATAGCGTACTTTGGAAAAACTTCCCTCTCAATGCAGGAGACAATCAAAATACTATACGGACCTGACTGGAAAACCCTTGCCAATTACCTGAAAGAAATAATGATGTTCAGAATGCTAATAATAACAGAGTTCGAATATATTTAATATAAGACATAATACTTAATGCAAATTGTTTATGAAATATCTTGTGACTGTGTGTTATTAAACATTATTAATTATTGCCAATTGAGCTGACGGCACAGTCTAAATTCAAATGAGAATGTATCTAATGTAAAACGAGAATTGTAAATAAACGAATTATTTACTATTACTACTAAAAACGAAACTGCTTCACCAATTCTGGAGGTTATTCAGCCAAAGCAGCAGCCAATTAAAAAGGCTCTGTGACAACTACAAATTTATAAAAAATATATGAAATATATAAATTAATAACTGTTATTTTTCTGTTCTATTTTCTCCAGTAAGAGAACTTCTTCTCTGGCGTATGGGTTGATAAAACTGATTTCCCTGATATCCTAGAAATGTTGTGCTTTCTGTATTCTGCCTTTAGGTAAGGCATTATTTCATCAGTCTTAAAGGAAGTTGATTGAAGCCCTTACAGGCCTGATAAGCAGTACCAAGTTCATGGCAATCGGTAGGATTTACAGATACCACTTACTCCGAGAAAGTGTTCCAACTTGCCCCGGCATGGAATTTCGCACAAAAAACGAACTTTACAAAAAACTCCAACTCACAGTAAACTACATTTACACTCAATTGAAACCAAAACTCAGTAGCATGAGAATAAAAAACAATAAGCACTGTATCTCTTTTAAGACCAAAAATACAAAAAATTAAAAAGTTACACGCTTGTCTTTTTCGGACACCTATTGCAGATCTTTCCTAGTTGCCTTTCAATTGAAGTAGATACGTACAAAGCTATGGAAAGACATACATTTTTCGCTTTTACGTGTTTCTTGATTCTGAGCGGAACACACGTTTATTTGTTGGCTGTTACTTCTTACCCCTGTTACAACTAGCCCCACTCTCTCCTACTCGGTCCACTTGGACGCTTGTCGGTCCGGTTCGGCCTCGTGCCGATGTCGACTGATCTTCCCTTTCATCCAGTACCTACATTTGTAGGCTACAGCCCCTTTGGATGAGGGTAAACCCATATTGGGATTGTTGGGGCGGAGGTTCCCACGATTTCGCTCACCCAGCGTAAAACAGTTTCTTCTTTGTTAGTCCAGCTGTCTTTCGGCATATTGCCAATGACAGAGCTTCATATTACGCATGGTCCCTTGTCTTTTTTGCAATCAAGATGTATCTTGCACCACGTTCGTCGACTTCGTTGCTGGTTCTGTCTCGTTTGGTCTGTGTTCGTTTGATTGTACTCTTTTCTAGTTGTTTTTGTCTTTTTTTTCCGATTGTACTGTTTTTGTTTGATTTATGTTTAAGAAAATTAAGAAAATGCTTAGCTGCCATAGCATAGCATTACAACACTATTATGAAAAAAAAACTCTCATTCACCTATTCAGAAATTTATTTTCTAAAAAAGTAAAAAATTCATCATCTATGAGTAGAGTCGAACAATTACACAATATTCTTTATGCAGCTGTTTCCCTCTCTGTGCAATTCCCACGCGAACCCATTGTCTCTTACAGCAATCCAAAATATAAATTCATTCCACTTAAATCGGAACAAAACATTACCTCTCCCAGCAGAAGGATTGGATTTTGAAACCGATTTGCATTTAAATTCAACAGCAACACGGTTTCCTTTCTATTCGCGAGTAAATTGCATCAAAAATAAGTCCGTTTGAAAAAAATATAACCTATTTCCGCATTTTTTTTTTAGAAAATTCATAAACAATTCGACATACCATCAATGACACTGCAATGAGAAGTAGCGTTGGCGATCCACGTTTCGGCTCACAAAATCGATGGAAAATAAATTTATTTTATGTACGTAGACAGATAAATTGATGGGACTAGAGAAGGAGTAGCCCTGCGATACATGCCCATCTGTTATTCCACACTGCACAACCACCCCCGTTGCCACCGGAACTACATAAATACATCAACATGCTGGTGGAAATGAAAGTCCTCGTATCATGTAGGAACGGTAGAAATTTAATACATTTTCATGCATTTCGAATGAACATGCATGTGTACTGCACAGGGACAAATGCAATCGGGTACAGTGAGGCGTGCAGGAAATTAAGTTACCCAAAACCTTTGCGATGTGAGATCCTCAAAGGGGCAATTGTTTACTGGAATACGGTTGAGTGCCTGCTGATAAAAGCCTTAGACAAAAATGATATACATATGTATCTGCAGCTTGGATTTGAGCATTTGCATACCCCTACAACATGTCGTGAATGAGGATTGAAGAATAGTATTTCAATGAACTTGTTTTAAACCCAAAGTGAAGTGAGTACACCGCTGGGAGGAAGCAAACGTAAAATTACCTACTTTGACGCCCGTCTTATTCTTCTGGTGGGGCTACTACAGACCCAGGTGGTACTGGGCTTCTTCCAACAAGCCTCTCCAGCTGGCACGATCTTAAGCGAGTTATCTCCAATTGCGCTCAATAAGTTGGCTGAGGCCTTTCCCCACGTGGGTGCGCCATCGGTTCCGTGGGCGTCCTCTAATAATTTGTCCTACTGGTTCTTTGTCGAAGACTCTTCGAGCTGGAGCGGTGTCGTCCATGTGCTCTACATGTCCTAGCCGTCTTAGCCGTTGAATTCGTCGACTAGTTCATCGTTGAATCTTCGTCTCCAAGAACCATCAACACAGGCATGGCCAAAGATTGAACGCAGAACTTTTCTCTCGAAGAGACGAATGGCTTCTTTATTTGTTTTTGAGGTTCTCCAGGCATCCGCCCAAGAGAGCGGAACAGGAATGATCAAAATAGTTTTAGCTTGGTACTTCCAATTAGGGCTCTACTACTCAATTGCCTCTTGATCCCAAAGAAACAGGCAAGAGTAGGGATGTTTTTCGTACTGTTTACTTGACAGCCGAGGTAGACGAAGTCCTTTAATATATCGAATACCTGCCTGTGGTGACGTTCTGCAGTCGAATCATCGTTGTACGGCTTTGAAGTCCTTACCTTTTCAAATATCAGACCGGAACAATTTAACTCATCGAAGGGTCAGTTTTGAGCCAAGCAAAATTTTCGATCCACATTCTCTAATCCCTCATATCATACGGCATCTCCCTTGCCATTCACAACGCCAAGAAGGACGACCGATGTATAGGAACCACTTTTGACGAAATCATTCCTTTCACTTGTCTCAAGGAGACTCCTACCTGATTTCATTTCAAACTACTTCAAAATTTAACATCATCCAGTTAGAAGAGCACCCCAAAAGGATTCCTACACCCATGACGTCAAACGCAATATTTGCACATGGCCTATTCTAAGCATCTGGACTGTAGTAGTTCCTGAACGTGCGCAAATAATACTTATTCATAATTGGTTGCAGAACAACAAGAGAGCAGGCGATATAAGTATGTGTATGCAACAGCCAGGACACGAGAGGGTGTATCACTCTCTCTCTCCTCTCTCTCCCACTGGCTTAAGTGCGTACGAGTGGAAAATCAATGATGATACGAGCAGCAGGCAGGTGTATTATTTATGAAATATCCAGCATCCAGCAGCTGAAGGGCACTACGAATCCATTTATAGATGCATAGATACAATTGTGAGTTACGTTCTATTGTGAACGGGTAAAATCCAAAAACGAATGTATATTCACAAATATTGGTTGAATGACGGTACGGTAAACTCAAGCTCACCATTACCGCCGGAACAGCGCAGGGCTGCGGGAGAGTGAGCAGTTATTGTGAGTATTCTTCAAATATTCCAGTACAGACATGTGCACTTCATGGATCAATTGGAGCAATGAATGCGCATCCTACTAGACTGTTTGGAAGGATTTTTATAAAAATACAAACTGGGAAACATGCATGTGCTTGGAGAGAATACAATACCTCCGAAGCTTGTTACGACAGTCCAGATGCACGAACTGAATAGATTGCTACTCAAGAGGGTAGACGTTGAATGAATTCTTTTTAAATCCATCATTTTCAACGTATTTGAAGCAAGTCTCTGTCCTTGAAAGCATTTTTTCCCTGTCTATTCTCAGCACCAGTGAATAGCTTAGTTTCAGAGTTCAAATTCGAATTGTTGAATATGGATATTCATCCATGGCATTGCATCCCTGTCAACACTTCAAAAGGGCTCATTGATTTGACGCATTAAATGCAATGTCAACACAACGTTACAGAGGTCAATTTGAGTGTTTCGCTGGATTATTTCTGCCATTGTCAAGAGCTTACATTCAATTGGCTGGAAAAAGCGAAATGCCAATCGACCCACAAAAGTGGTCACTTCAAATGTCCGCGCAAATGCTATGAATTGAAATGACGTCAAAAAGCCACATTAATTTGAGTTTTTTTTTAAGGTATTTGAAAATTTTGTCAGTTAAAAAATCAGCGGTCATTGTTGCTTCAGTAACTCATTCATGAAGAACGTGGTTTCCGTTCTGGTGCACATGTGGTAAAATTGACGTATCATAAACACAGACGCATTAGTTAAACCTATGTTCGCACTCTCGTTAACAGATGCCCATCATTTAAATGGACCCTGATCTTAAGGTCTATAAGGACGTTTGTTCTTCTAATGAGACTACAGTTCCAGGTGGATCTGGGTCTCAACCAACAGACAATCGAAGCTGCCCCGATCTTTAGCTAACTGCCAAGTCGGTTGAGGTCCTTTCTTACTTGCGTGCGCCATCGGTTGTCCCTCTGGTTCTGAGTCAAACACTCTTCAGGCTGAAAATGTAGTCAATGCGCTCTACATGAACAAGCCAGGCGATGAATCCGCATCCGCTGTACAGTTCATGGTTGAGTTTTTTACTCCAAAAGCGATCAACGCAAACATGACCAATGAGTGGACGCAGATTGTTTGTTCCTCTTGTCAAATATTTGCCAACAATTAACTTCATTCTTAAAATTCACTTCTTAACTTCACTCTTCTTACCTACTTGTCCATTGGATTTGAATTTGATTCACTGCTGCTCCAAAAACTTTGAAACTTTCGCTTGACATGCCAGCGATCCATGAGCAAATTATGACTTCAATCCTAGACAATCTCAAGGAATCCCTTACAGTTGTCAAGAACGAATTGTCTTATAACCCCAACGACTGAATCTTTACACCTGAGACCCCTCTCCAGTAATCTCTTATGGTGCAAATGTCGGCTCCATACAACAAATTACAGCCCTTCGAATACTTGACTCAGATCCCGTGTTGTTCGTGTCGAATCTTCGAATAGTAGACTACGCATCTAGTTCCATATAGAGAACGTTCCATAGATGTCTTTTTGATATAATCTCCCGCGTAATTATCAACGGATTGATCTAAACTACAAACGCAGAGAAAGCCCAGAACAAACATCATCTTTCTTTTCATTAGTAATGTGGCAAAAGGTATGTATTCGTTACTTAGTAACGAGTATTCAATAAAGTGCCATATTACGAAACGTTACTCCTCAATATACATATATCATTACGATTAAGGTATAGTTTCCTTTTTTGCCTACATGTATTATCGACAACCGACATTTGTGCGTTTACTTTTTTCTAGTATACATTGTCTCTATACTGTTTTCCTAAGTGTTGTGGCACATCACGCATCGATATGGTTTAATGGTATCCTCTAGAATACGAAGAACGGGCAAGTGCCCGTACGTATTCGTTACTTTTGTTTTTATCGTTACTTTTACAGCAATAGTTTCCGTACAAAAAACGTATGAATAAATCGGTTTAGTATAATCCACATTATTTTTATTTATTTTTAGTTTATTTATTTATTTATTTCATATATTTTCAGGATACAAGATAAAGACATAATTAACATAATACAAATATATATAAGTAGAGAAAAATTAAAATATTGAAATTAAGACATTCTGTATTTATAAAGAAACTAGATTTCGTACCCGGCTTTGCCCGGGTTTGTTTCTTCAACCGGTACTTTACCTGAAGTGAAAATATAGTTTTTTTTTTTCAAAATATGAAGAAATTTGTTTAAAATAGTAAAACGCTAAGAAAATTAAATTTTTATTATTTTTTATTATAAAACTTACCGTCTTTTCACACATGCTTGCTGAGGATCAAAAACAGCTTTCCTTTTCCTCGGCATTTTTGCGATAATGTGATTATTAAGAAAAATGTGGAGAAAAGTGTTCCGTTGTAGATGCACTGCAGACGATTTTGAATAAATGTTTACTCCGCACTTTTTAATTTAAAACAATAATAAGACTGCACGAAAAAGAACTCAGAGAAGAATTTGAATTTTCATTTGCCATTGATTGTTTTCACACTCGCTAACATTCGTCGCCGATTCTTTCAAATCCCCTTATGTGATCGCAAGCCACTTTCACACAGGAAATCTTTCAGTCTCTGCAATTGAGATCTCAATGCTAAACTTTTTCTATTTCCTACCCCCTTTCACACATGCGTCATCTCTTTCTCACACATGTACAGCATGCATCCAATAACCAACATTGAGAACATGAGAATAAAGCAACTCAAAGAAAAAACGAAGAGAGATAATAGAGAATAGAAAATCCAAAGGCAAACCCCGAGCACACGAGACGCGGGCCCACTTCCCTTGCCAACAAGATGGAAAAATCACAGACGAAATTTTTGTGTGTGAAAGCGACCTAATGAGTACAATTCGTTGACTGTGTGCATACATGTTGAAGATTGAATTATCAATGTGTGCTGCAGCAAAACGGACGGAAATTACGGTTTTTTCTCAACCATTTACACACAACGTGGAGGGATATCAAGCGATTCATAAAAAAAAGTTCTTGGAAATCCCGTCTATGTACCTGCGCGCCATGTTCACTTCTTTTGCAAATTGAAGTAAAACTTCATGAACCACGAACAAAATTAGCCTATCTTGTAACACATTATGTAATTAGTCTAGCTCTGAAATTTTATCTAAATCGGCTAATCCGTTCAGAAGTTCAATTCACAATTTCAGCAAAATTTAATGATTTGTGTGTAGCTGTGTATATGTACATGCATAGATAGTTTGGGTATGACAAAATAAGAAAAGTGCGAAAATGTTTACTGTTTCCTTTTCGTTTGGTGACTCAGGCAGTCGTTCGTATATGTTCGATTGAGACGTAGAAAAAATGAATGGTTGCACCAAAGCAAAATATGAAAAAATGTGTGTGTATATATGGATGTTACAACACACTGGGGGATGGTTGATATCCACGACTACGCAACTTGAAATGGTTTCATACCGGATTGATGCAACCACCCTTATTTTGAGAATTTTATCCCCGTTTAAAAAGTACTCGTAACTTCCGAACCGTATGTCGTACCGTATGTCGTACCGGTAAAAATTATCGCATTCAGCATCTAAATTTTTGAATGATTTTTGTTGGAAATTTTGGAGCTCTGCGACGTGTAGTTACGGAGCCTTTGTCGGTCAGACACACAAACTTTCTGCTTTATAGTTAAGATAATAAAATCAATCATTACAAAAGAATGTTACGACAAAAATGTAAAAGTTTTGGGTGGGGTGACCTATAATCGTTAAATGTATTGCCAGAGAGATCAAACAAAGTTAATAACATGAAGGTGATATAGAGCCGATAAGTTAATACTAAACCAAAATATCATAAATAAGAGACTCTAATCTATCATAATTATGGGGGGAAAGCCAAATTTTTACACGTTTAATAAATATTCCAGATGATGCTAAGATTCTGATTGATTGTGGGAGTTTATTAACCAGTCGATAAGAGACAATGGAAAAGAAATTACTGTATGATGTGGTACGGAAGTTTGGAATAGATGAGATGTTTGGGAGGTTTCTACGCAAATTATAATTACAAATTAAACGACAATTACGATTACCTTAAAACAATATAGATGTCGAGCTGGAAGAATTTTTAATTCACAGAACAGGCCAAAACTAGGATGTCTACTAGATTTTCGCAAATTTTTATATATTTTTGTAAAGTTCTAGTGGTAGCATTCTATTACCATATACACCACCCCAACAAGCAATACAGTATTGCAGCTTTGAATGAAAAATTCCATAGCATATTATTTTCAAAACCGGCACTGAACATACATTACGCAAATAGTAAAAGTGACGAAGTGCACAACGAAAATACTTTTCTAATGTGTCTATGTGAGTCGTAAATTGCATTTTCGAGTCAGGCGTAAGTCCTAGGTACTTAATGTTCTCAACACTCTCTATTACAAAACATTCATCACTACAGTCTAGACTACTACAGAAAGTTGGAAAACGTAAACCAGATGTACAGCTGCAAATATTTAACCTGAATCTCTGAGCATGGAAGTACAAATTAACATCAAGATTGTTGCGACGAGGACAAGTCGCAGAACATTACTTTAGTCTTAGAGCTAATAATTAGGTTATGTTCAGCAAACCAATGTCTTAACACTTTTAGATCCCAATTTATATCGGAGACCAAGTCCAAAGGATTGTTCAGGGCATAAGAAAAACCCATATCATCAGCAAAAGCAGTTAGTGTGCCTTTGAAATTCAGATCGAATAGGGAATTTTCTAACATTTACATAACTTAACTAAATTTGTTAAAATTTCGGGCGTTAGAGGGAAACCGGCATTTAGACACTTAGTTTGACATATATTGATGAGAGAGTTATTTTTTTCTTCCTCGGGGCCATCAAGCCCAACCAGATCTAACAATACCTGCCTAGATGCCTTCAAGTTTCCAAGCGATTTACTACTACATATATTTAAACCTGCGCACTTAAACGGAAAAATGACCCTAACGAACTTGGTGTTTGGCATTGTGGATACGTCGCACCGGTCGGGTCCATTAGCTGGTCTAGAGCCCGTTTTATTGACGCCGTGGGCTTGCTTAGAATTATTCTTTTTGGCGGACGTCAGTATATGGCAGGCAATAGACCAAGAATTTCCAAGTTTAAGAGTAGTAAATGTGGGTCGCCGTGGCGTAGTGTGTTAGTGCGTCGACTCCTACGCAGAGGGTGCCAGGTTCGATACCCGAATTTACCACCTTTCATATTTCACGGCTCCACCTCTTTCGAGTCACTGACAATGCTCAAAGAGTATTCCTGTCTAGAAAGAGCTTCTCAACTTCGCCGTTCGGAGTCGGCATTAAACTGTAGGTCCCTTCCACTCGTGAAAGAACAATACAACCCATATTATTATAAGAGTAGTAAATCCGCGTGGTATCACAATGGGCCTACTTTGACTGCTTTCTGTATTCAACCACTCTACTCCCCAACAGCTGTTAGTGTACTAAACCTATTACTTCTTCCTATATACCCTTAGATGAGACACAAATCTTTTAATTGAGCGTGTACGGAACAGAGCATGAAGTTGTTCCTACTCCATTTGAAAAAAAAAAACAAAACATGTTCTACTCTCCGACACTGAAAATATACATACAATACATATATCGCAGCAGAAATTAAACCCGAGTTGGATGCCGCTTACGAGGACTGTCCCATCATTTGCCACAGCGAAAGGATACCATACAACTCATAAGGAGCCTATGAACTGCTTGTCCAGTCACCAGGTCCAGTTTGTGTCATGTTCGCTTTCATTCAGTTCGCAGTCAGTCATTGAAATTTAAAAAGCTTCATGACTACACAACAAATAACTACGCCCCTTAAGAGAAAACAGTCATGAGAACGAAAACTTCCCTAAAGTATCCAAAACGAGACGTTAAATGCTCAATTAAGTTACAAGTTCATGTCACGCATGGACAAGGACAACTGAGCACCCATCCACTTCAAACTGACATCTGACAATTTTTGAGCGCAGCAACTTTCGACTCCCCTAAAGAAGTGAATGAAATAAATTACAATTTAATTGCGATTCTCCTTAAAACAAAAATCACGGAATCAAATGAAAAAGGACTTTCAGGGACAATTATCTTGCTAAACTTTCTTAATGAGCAGCTCCCAATTCACTCACACTAGACGTGGCAGCACAGACATCCCCTCCCCCATCGCCCCCACTCCCACAATTCAATTGGCGACCTTCAGTTCCCCTTTGCTCCTTTTAAGTAAATCACGAGGTAATTAAAAAAGAAAAACTCCTCTGTTCACCATCGCAGAAGGTCGCTGAGCAACAATTAATTGCCGAGGGCATCGTGTCTAAGCATTTGAAATTCGTCACGACTCGAGTTTGATTGTGAACCTTTGCGTCTTGACAGATGCTGATAGTTTATGAGAGGTTTTTCATATTTTCTAAATTGATATCCTTTCCGCTTCGCAGGCTGTCAAACCTACTTCCCTTCAGACAATTGATTAGGTCTCAAATGAAATGGGGGCGGTTCTGTTTCCGCATTTGTTGTGACAAGCAACGTTAACACGCTTCCACTGCGACCGCAAATATGATTATTGACTGATGCAGTCGCTCAATCAAACTGCGCTTCCGTGCTCCCTTGAGTGCATTCATTACTGAAACTGGTGACGGTTTCCGGATTTCGCCCACTTCCTCTTTTCAAATAATTGGCCCTAATCAGTGCAAAGTCAGCAATCAAGCTGCGGTGTGAACACCAGTACAAATCAGCAAATGAATTTGTTTTCACTTCTGAGTGTAGGGTGCCAGCAGAAGGGTTGTGCTGGAAAAGTGGTTGGAGTGAAGTCAGGGCTTGGCGTCTCATTTCCAGTTCGCGGCGCAGGTGACGGTTGCTGCATGCAGATTACACCCGGGCTGGCTGGGTGCGTGGGTGACTAATTATCAACCAATTGTGACCGATAATTAAGGATAATTGCATTTATACAGGAGGCTATTAAAATTCATTATCACTGCATGATGCACACGTTGGACTCGAGGTGATGTGGTTCGTCGTGACGAACGTTGGTTTGAGTAATCAGACCGTGGTTGTATGGCGGAATGAAATTAATGGTTGGTGGAAGGGAAGGAGGATGAACATAAATCAGACCTTCATTGAGGCGCCTCCCATCTGTCCATCCTAGGTAGGTAGGCTGGGCTGCTAGTGAATTCACCAGCAAACATAGACCATGTTGGTCCATTGTGATATCCACAGTCAGACTGCTACCGCTGATTGACCACACCAGTGTTAGTGCCGTTAATTTGGTCCCAACGGCAGATGGTGACTGGACCAGATTTGAAAAACCAGATAAAAGCGTATTAACTTTGCTTTCAGTGGGACTCGAACCCGGGACTCCGCTAACCAGGCAGGCACTTAACCAACTGCGGCATTTTAAGAGATCCCCGAGTGTTAGCCGAGGGGCTGCGTCGCTGCGTAAAGGACACATGTGATGGCTGACTCATACTCAAAAGATCAATGCTTCCATCTCGGACCCCACAACGCCTCTCTTGAATCTCTGTCAATGATCAGAATACTTCTAAGTCACTCTACAGTGCTTCCAGCTACTAGTCCGATGAACTCAAAGTTGTCGCCCCTAAGCTTTATTTATTGTCACTGAATTTGATGTGCGACTTTATTGAGTGCCTCTCTTGCGCTGATCAGGTTTGTTCTTTTGGACCATGCTACTGCATCCTATGTATTTTTTAGTCTTACAATAACTAAAAATATATTCACATCCATCTTAAGGTGCTTAGACTGCATCGCCAGGATTTACCCGCCAGGCTCCGACATTAGAGCACGCTCCGCTTTCATGGGCTCTCATCGCGTAACTTTTCAGACGACTATCGTCCTTTTGATTCTTTTCGATGATATCGTCAATGATTCGCTTCACGTAAGACACTCACTATCGTCTCGCCTATCGTTACAGTTTGAGTGCTCTGAAAATATTAATTCTCACGTAAAAATGACATCTGTACTCTCATTCCTCTCAAATTTCACTTACGCATTCTCATTTCAGTTTGCGAACAAAACTAATACAAATGCGACCTATCACTCTAAAAATGTCTTAAAAGTGTAGAACGAGATATGTATACACAATTTGTTCTCATTTCGTAGGAGACGATACTGAAATAGGTATCGCCAAAAATCAGTCTGCGAGACGATAGTTAATGACAGTTTTTAGTCTACGCGAAGCACACAAAACGATATTACTCAGACACTATCGTTATTTTATGCTTACATGAAGCGAAGCTATCGTCGATGCGCTATCGTGAGATGATTGTCGTCTTACGCGATTAGAGCCCTGGTAACCTCTTCAGTGTGCGTTGTCCAGATGAGTTTACTGTCCAAGATTATTCCATATTTATTTAAGTGCGTTTACTGGAGCCAGTGTTATGCCCGCCAGACTTAGTGGTCTTAGTAGTTCCAGTTTTCTAGTATTCTAGTAAAAGGTATTGTGGTGGGTTTTGCCGGACTTGTTTGGCTTGGCCTACCCCAGCCGACAGGCACCATTCCTTAGGTATTGTCCCTGTTTGATGATGTCGAATATGCTCTCTTACGTCTTGCCTCTGGCTAAGGTGTCATCGGCTTATTTCTGACATTTGATCACGTGGTGGATCACGGTGGTATCTCTAGAAGCCCGCCTAAAACCAGGTTCCACATGAAAGGAGATAAGACTCCTCATTGTTGTATCGACTTGTATTATGCCTCACCGCTGATCGCCTGCTCAGAAGTTCCAATATCCCTTGCGATATTGAGTGGTTTCTTTTCTCTTTCTTGTTAAGAGGTCTAGAAATTGCATCACTAGATGTGTTGTCAAATGCTCCTACGATCTCTAAGAAAGCACTTAAAACTAGCGTCAAGAGCTTTTCCGATAGTTTCTGTCAAATAGAGTGCCCAAGTGCACGCTGACAGTACTGAAGAGCAGAAAAACTTCCCTTCGTATGTATGTTGGGTTAGGTTAGAGTGGCTGACTACATTAGGCCAAAAATAGGCCCGTTGTGTTACCACATAGATGTAGTAGATCATGATAGCATGTCTCACCGAAAAAAGAAACCAATCTTTGCACAAGGAAGGTTGTTGCGTTATTTGGCAAAGTTTGACATCAAGCTCTCTTGTCGAAAATGCGGGCCTTCGGTATCGATGAATCCATTCTTCTATGGATTAGAAATTACTTTTCGAATCAACCAGATGGATTCAATTCTAATATCCACAATTTAAATGCTTGTATTGACCAAGGGTCTGTTCTGTCTCCGACACTCTTTCTCATTTTTATAAGACTTCCAATCCATTCCTTAGTCGACGGCAGCACCCTCAGATTTTCATATTCACATTCTAAGACTCACGACCCCGCCCTGCAGCTGTTGAATTGGAACGACAGAGTGTATTGAATTCCGATCGATCTTGACTGTGTAATTAACTAAAGAACAAAATAGTGAAATTCAATGCTTCAAAGACTCACTGCTGTCTGCTGTCTGCTGTCTGCTGTCTGTGTCAAGCGAACCCTTGATAATCAGCCATCATGCACGAATGGCGCCGGAAAATTGTCCATCCTTGGTGTGTGTATCAACACAACACTTAGTTGGCACGATCGCATAATTGAGGTTGCCAAAAAATGATGCAAAATGCTCAGGGTTCTTTAATCGATGCAAGAAATATTTCACCCCCTCCCCCATTTAGGCTTAGTTTTAGTTTAACATCCGCCCCATGGTTGAGTACTGCACGTACTAGATAGAATCAAAACACGAGTGATTAAACTTAAGACAACAGTATCGCAGAATCAATAGATTCGGTTGAACACCGACGCACAGTGGTCCCTTTGTATGGGAGAGTTGGAAATAAATCTGTAACTTTTGAACCCGTGAATCGATCTTAATGAAATTTGAAACATAGTGCAAGTCAAAAATGGTTGATGTATCTCATAAGCTAACGGAGTAATCTTAAGTTAAAAAATAAAAAAAAAACATTTTTGTTTGTTTAAATACATAAAATAATTATTTATTATTGTCTATGACTCGAAATTGGGACTTAAAGCAAATTTGTACTCTCTGTTTATAAATATAAATTCAATTTTAAAAGTTTCACCGACTTGCCTGCGCCTCCTCTGACAATGATCCGACGGGCAAGGCTGCTGATGATATTATTTCTGGTCCGTGGAACAGAATTTTACGCACTGTTGCTGGCATATAATACCAGGGATATAAATTTGTAGCCATTGTAGCGGTTTCCTGGGCATAAGCTCCAAACTTATCGGGGTCAATCCAAAAATTTCTGCATATTGTCTTTTATTTCCGTTATTTCTGCTGTTGATAATGGGTCTTCAAAAAATCTTCTAAATGTGTTCCCATCGTTGGTTGTGCCAAATCCTTGCTTTATTATATCTACTTTAATACCCATTTTTTGTATAAACTTCTGCTGAATTTGACTCTTCCTTGCCTGGTGTATGGGCTGTGTCGTTTTTGTTGTTCTCCAAGCTTTAAACTCCAAATTGAAGGCTACATGTAGCAAGTATTTCATAGAACGGATGCGAGCGTGCAAGTGTGAAATTCCTAATCTTAGAGCTTCCTGATTTCTTGGTTTTGCTCTAAGTAACTTCAAATCATTCATCTCTGATGGAAAAACTTCAAATTTGCACAACAAATGCTGGAATGCAACTGCAATTTTTAAAGTATTTTCGATATCTATATAAAGCAAAACGTCATCTTCCTAATTGAAATCTTCAATATTTTCGGAATCATAAGCTAATTCCCGATGCCTCAAAGTCAGAAATATATACGCCAATAACGTTATAATTACCGCCCTTTTTTGCCCCATTGCGACATGCATTTATGACACCGCAAACAAAACAAGATAAAAGCAATTAGTTTCATAATTATAACAATTTTATGACCCAAAGAATTCTAATTCACAATAATAAAAACATCCTCGGCATCTCGCATAGCGTTTACAAGGGAAATCGTCTGAAAATGCCGAAAAATGCACTACATTGCTCCAATTAAATGCCTCGTACTCCCAAACTGATCAAAAGTGATCTTTAGTTTTTTCAGCATCGATAGACAATACCTTTAGCATTTTTGTTATAGTCCATGAAACATTGAAATGTCCCTCTCAAAATGTGCCTTTACTTAAAAGCCTAGTTTAAGAAATTGGTAAGCAATAAGAAAAAACTGGAAACGCAGTTTGAAAGCAAGATGTGATAAGCAGATGATGATAAAAATTTACTTTAGGTTCCAATGTACATAATTTTAGGAAATATGGCACATCAAATTTCCTTAAAAAATACGTCAATTTTTGTAATTTTCAAAGTCCCAACTTTGAGCTAACGGTACAGCAAAACGGATGATCCAAAGTCAACAAAATTTTGGCTTTCTAGGTTCTCATATTTGTAGAATCGAAAAACATAAATCATTTGGCCGGGAAAAATATGTCACTTCGGGTATTTATTTCCACTGCGGGACCACTGTGCGACGTACCGTCTCTTCGTTGTCCGTATTTTATTTCTATCTTAACAAATGATGCTCACTTAAGCTAGCCAACTGCATTCCTCCTCTCCTTGAATTCACCAGCAATACCCTTTCGCCAGGCATGCCCGTCAGTATGCTGATAAGTCTTCTTTCGGACGCACCGTTCAGTTTAGAGATTCGTTCTTCAAGAATGCTCTTCTCAATTTGCACAGGTACCTTTTCTCCCTTCTCTCTCACCAGTGTCCCGGAAAAGGGTAAATAATAGCTTAAGCGAGCGCAAATTATAAAAAGAAAGACCCTGAACCGCGAACCATCTGGAGTTAATATAATAATATGGGTGGCGCTACAGCCCATAGAGGGCCAGGGCCTAGCTTCTCACCAACAACTCGTGTTGTGCGTGCTATTGTTCTCTCACGTGTGGAAGGGACCTACAGTTTAATGCCGACTCCGAACGGCGTAGTTGAGAAGCTTTTTCTAGACAGGAATACTCTTTGAGCATTGTCAGTGACTCGAAAGAGGTGGAGCCGTGAAATATGAAAGGCGGTAAATTCGGGTATCGAACCTGGCACCCTCTGCGTAGGAGTCCACGCACTTACGCACTACGCCACGGCGACCCACCCATCTGGAGTTGAATGATGCTAATAGTACTTAGATTTGTCAAATCGTATAAGTGTGGTGGACGACCCAGTGTTATATCTACGAGATAAGATAGACTGCAATTGCAAAGTTGCTAACTAAAAATGGTTTCTTCTTCATCTTCATCCCTGCAGCTTATGCAGAAATCGTTATATATACCTAGTTTAGGGGCGGGAATTCAAATGGCTCAGTTCCAGGTTATGCCACCGATGAGAGTTCTTAGATTCGGCCTGCTCATTCTGATCGGGTCGCATAAGCATTTCGGATCGATAGTATGCCATAATTGCTTTGTGATGAGACCATTCATACCAGTGCCATACATCTTCGCGTGGGTAAGCGTTTCAAGCTTTAATAAATGTTTTGCAGTAGCGATAGGCATGGACGGCGAAAACCCGTCCGGAAAGAGTGAAGAGGTGGTGGTCTTTCTAGCGAGGTCGTCTGCTTCGTGATTCTCTGGTATATAACACTGTGTCCCGGCATCAATATAAGTAAGATCGTCAAATATTTAACCATCTCGTTAAGAGAGAGGCGGGAATTGGGGGACGTCATGGAGTTAAATGTGACTGCACTCAGAGATTTGATCGCTCCCGTCCGTCCGAACAGATGACAATATCTGTACCTAATATTCCATTGTTTCTTAGCCAGGACAGGCTTATAGATAGTCTCTGCCTGAAAGAAGCTGCAGTGAGAAGATCTAAAAAGTCTGAATATCACGTGAAAATTCAACAGTTGACTCCCAAATTCACTCCTTCACCAATCTTCGACACATCTGATCTCTCTCTCTCTGCTTTTTCCATTTCTTAAAGGAAAAACGATGTTAAGCTGATCGGTTTATAGGACTGTGGTAAGCTTGGGTCTTTCTTCTCCATTTTCGGAATTAACACTACCTTTGCCCATCTGCTCTTGTTTGGTATATAGGCCAGGGCTAGAGTTCTTCTTGAAATCATTGATGGACATGGATATAGCTTGCCTCTACCTTTTTAGAGTAGGACTGGCGTGTTTTCATCCACACCTGGGGACTTAAAGGGTCGAGAAGAGATTACAGCCCATTTTATACGCCCTTTGGAGAATATCTCCCTTGAGACTTCCCAGTCCACGGCCCTTTGTCTTGAAAAATTGTGCCCGCACACCTGTCTATGTATTCGTGACTGCCCGGAGAGAGAGTTTCCAGTAAAAGTATTGTCCTCTGTTCCACACTTTCTGTGGAGCTGCCGTCATATTTTTTTCCTAGAGACACCTGTATACGTCCCAAGCGCTTTGGGGAGTCTAGCAGCTGCAGGAGTCTGAGTTATTGTCTCACAGAAATTCCTAAAGCTTTCTCTTTTTGCATTCATTATTATAAGAGGTCACTGCCATTTTCTAGCTTTGGCCAGTCCAAGAGAACCGGGAGCCATTAGATGTGATATTGTTTATGTGTTAAAAGTGCAGCACATTTTACTATATACACATATATGGTCTTCCATTCAAAAATTCGGGTATCTCTTCTTTGCAACCCAACACCTAGTCGGTAACAAGGATCACCATACACTAGTGTGTGCCATTCCCCTCGAGCAATTGTGTCATTCGACAATGCCACCCACGTCCCCCACATTTGAATGAAAACCTAACCAAACACAGGACTTTGCCCATTAAAATTCCAGAATTTAACCAAGAACTGTTTGCTGTTTGCTCATAGAAACGATGTCGGAGATAATAAACAAAGCCCCAATCCACCCGCCCCACGCCACCGCATGGTCCACTTCCAAACACGACACGCACTGAGCAGAACTGCAGCTGACAATGAAAAGAAAAAACAGAGAATTTATCAATTCACCGCGTTTAGATGCGACAACTCTAGTGTAACAAAACACAACATCCTAGTTTACTCATCACCCCTCGACCGTCGCCATTCACCAACCCGTCGCTTTCCCAAATGACCACACATTTCACACAGACTTGCACCGCTAGCATTGCTGCAATCACCCCCTCGCCGTTGTTAGTTCTCTGCCATTTTAAGCTCTCCAACGGTGCAGACTGCAGATGCACTACTCCGGGCAGCCAGATGTGTGCTGCACACACACCATCTGGCCATGGCCGGGCCACCACCGAGAGACAAATTGGGTGGCCAGAGGACGGACATGTGCATTGGTGGCTGGTTATACACATCCTGGCGCTAACATCAGCCTCCATGCATCCCTTCAACCAAAAATGAGTAAACGTAGACCATGAGTGCCGCTGAAAAAGTGTGTATTTCAATGTGATTGAGAGAAATTTCCCAATCGCTGCGAAAACATTCCGCAACTCAGGGGTGGACTCCGCTTCGGTTTGTAACGCTCTTTCTTTCACACTTCCGCCCAAACAATCGAAAATTGCTATCAGAAAAGCCATTCACCGGTTGACAGCGACGGGCGGGGGGATAGTTTACATTTACATGTAAATAAGCTGGCCAACCCCACCTCCACCGCTATTTACCTTTGCAATGGAACAGGCTGCGAAAATTGCTTTACCCTTATTTTTTGCTCATTGTGTCCCACGAAATTCAATTAATCCTGATTTGTTTGAATTGATTCCGCCGTGATGTATGCAGAGTGTGAAAAAAGGGAAAAACAATGGCGAAGTATTGAACCAATCCCCCACCCTTCCATCCAATCAGTTCTGTTCCGACGGACAAAAGGACGGCAGGAGAGAAACCCCAAATCAACGTTAGAAGGGGGTCACTGCGCCCGCCGTGTTGTCCCCATTCAGTGGATTCCTATAAACCTGGTTTTTACGAGAATCCTTGGACTGCTTGTGTGTACTGGCGTAAACCCCATCCTGCAGGTGAATCATACAGAGCGTAACACTTCCACGTCCTCCTTTCTTTTCGTTCGGTCTTTTGGCCGTGTGCTTGTGTTTGCAAAAAGAAAGGCTTTCGCTTTGTGAGAGCACAGTTCAGTTGTAAATATGTACACTCAGTGAGTCGGTGTACTTAAGACGGGAGGGAGTTCGCTTACTAATTTCATGAGGGCAGAAAATAAGTTTTCGGGTCAGAGATAATGGCTACCCCAGCGGCTTACGAGTGCCATAAGCTTGCTGGTAATGTCCTCGTTCAAGTCGAAAATTGCATCTCAAGGCTGAGTGTGGAGCCTTGAAGATGTGAACTGAGGGTAAGAGAAGTGCCAACTTAATTACCAGCGTTGCGACAAAGATTATGTCAGGCATCTGTAATAGATTGAAGATTTTATGCGGTGGCCTTTGCATGAGTTCGAATCGTGTGCACGGATCTGGGCTATAAGCGGCTTAAGTTTGCCGCAGAAAACCCTACATTCAGGGTGTTTTCTTTTTCAAAGTTGTTTTTCAAGTGAAATTGTTAGCTAATTAGTTTCACTTTTCCTTAATACGTCCCTGTTGAAACATCGTTCGTTAAGAGGTTTCATTTGCCGTTTGAAATTAGATGCATTTAATGTTCCAGGTCGATGATATAATAACTTCTAACTAAAAAAAAATGTTTTGTAGTTTGCGTTTGATTGGGCAAATGTATCATGGTTTTTAACAGTTCTTATGAGTTTCGCTCAAGCGGCCGCCTTGGCCGGTGAGGCAGAGGATACTCGTTCCAGTTAGGTTAGGTAGGGGGGCTGCTAGTGAATTTACCACTGGTCGACCACTCCAGTGATAGTGCCGACATTTGAAAACCAGATAAAAGCGTATTAACTTTGCTTTTAGCGGGTTTCGAGCCGGGACCCCACTAACCAAGGGTAGCCACGCAACCAACGGAGTCAACCAGTCGTTCTTCGTTGCAGCCAGTTGCAGCCAGATAATAGAGATTACCAACTTCGGCCATTTTCATCCTAGTCCACACAGAAGAAAAATGCAGAAGTATTGGTATTCCCTTGTATTTCAAAAATATTGTTACACAAACCATGGATCCACCACGCAATGGCGGCCGATTCGTGGATTTTAGTGGGAAATGGCGGCAGATTTCTGAATTTGCCCACAATCCATGTAACATACATGGGTATGTTGTTCGGAGGGTGTTCAAAAGTTGACTCGTGTTTTTAAGAGAATTTTCTTACATAATATGGATTTTCGTGAATAAAAATGTACTGCAAAGCCCACTTGCAATGACCTCAAATTAATTTTTAAGTATATGCATATACTGCCTATTCATAAACCATACCTGACAAATTAACTCCAGAAATGAGGTCCGCTGTACACGCTTAATTCATGAATTCTGAAAAACTCATGAATTCAATTGAAACATTTTGATAAGAACAAGATATTGCAAGTATTACTTATCCATAAAAATGGTTGTTAAAACTTCTTATTGTAAGTGATTCTTGCTTTAATAATATTTTTATTATTAGTCGCCTGAACGTGTGAATGTATTATTAACCATGTTGTGCACTCATTAATTATGACCTATTATGTCAGATTGTAACTTGGTCAAAGTTTGAATGAATCGACTTAATAAACATAAGTTTTGTTCGTTCGTTTACCCCTCCATACTGTGTTGAAAATCTAACACCGAAATTTGAAAAAAACGTTCAAATAACGAACGAATTATCAAATAAGAACTCTTATTCAACCCATTACTAAGGTGGGGAAGGGTGTCAGCTGATTCACTATCTGCTGTTCCTAAGAGCTCACACGTATTCACAGACACGGGACAAAAAGCGTATAAAAAAAGCTGTCACTTGAAATCAAGGGGAATGATGGGGTGGGGGGTAAGAGTTGGATATCTCTTTTATACCTTATCTCTGGTTTCAGCACAAGTTTAGTAACAGATTCCCAGATTTTTGTCCTTCTTTTCGAATGTTGCCTTGCGCATCAAGGAGTTGATTGGCTTGTTGGTGTTCCCATTTTGACTGAAAAACTCTGCGAATTGCGGGGTCCCAAACAATGTAAAAAAAAGGTTACTATCAACTACCTTATTTTGTACATTGTTTGAGTCGGAAGCATGAATATCAAAACTTACATCGTATACTGCATTTAGTGTGCTGTTTGATTCATAATTCATTTGGGCACCCAACTACCGCTGTCAGCATTACCCCAGTTGCAATCGCCCGTGACGAAAATATAGTCCATTACTCCAGATGACCCCAGATGTCGGGACATGTACCAACCATACAAGGATGTGCAAGCTCCAAAACAACCACGGTGCCAGACATAAAATTTATTCTGGTCATATTTTGAAACCACATGCATGCAATTTTTTAAAGAATATCAAATCATCAAAATAACCGCCTCGGCTTCGGTGGCGTCGCTTCCAGCGGTCGGTTCAATTTGAAATAATTCGGTCCAGTCAATCTTTGTGGATGCATTAATGGTAGCTCGACCACATGTAGGTTGTGTCCCTTCCAATATCGGTAATTTTGCTTGTTGACGAAGCAACTGACCCGTTAATGTGCCTGGCCGGAGCCAGAATATGGATCTGCAGCCGACATTTGTAGCGCTCAGTTATCTATCGATGGCCAATTCAGCGGCAAGTGGCTTTGTTTTCTTCTTTCGCACCTCTCTCTGTGACAAACTATGAGGGTTTTTTCAATTGGCCTTGTCATATCTACTCATTCTATTTTTCTGAAATGTTCTATTTTCTGAGACCGAATTAGATTTATTGATTTGCCAAATGCACTTGTGCTTCAATTGGTATGCACTTAAATTCTTTTGGAAATATTTTTTGGAAATTTCTCGCTCAGTTCTGGCTAACCACCATAGATATCAGATCGTAAATTTTTTATCTTCTGGATTTAAATTGAAGTCTTCAAATAAATTGTTAATCTTTTACACTCTACTTGAAACAATAAAAATCTTTAAAAAAGAAAGAAAAAATTGTTTGCCTGATTTGCAAAGCTGTGTCGTTGATGTCGCTGAAATTTATGCATCCTTGGAGGAAATTAGTAATAGTTAGACAACCAGTCGGGCTCATTATTCATCATTAAAAGTCGTAGCCCCGATTATAATACGTAACATTAACCATCTTTGCAATGATTGGAGAATTGCTTTAAGAAGGTTCATGAACAATCTTATTGAAGCTACGCTTATTTTTTACAAATATAAAGGGGAAGTGGTTTTAATTTCCAGAATTCAGATTTTAAACGTCTTCAATTTCATATTCGCTTTGCTTTTGCCATCGCTACAAATAAAGCGCAAGTTAAGTGAATTTGTCAAAAATTTGGGGTTTAGATGTTTGGTTCTTAGTTCTAGACACCGACCGCATCAACAATTGTGCCACTAACAGCCCTGTCAGCAATGACAGCGCCACCTGACTGTGCATAGAATAGAACAACAACTGATCTTAAGCCACATCTGACACTAAACCAATGAAATTATTCAATAAAGTGTAATAAACTTCCGAAGTTGTTTTAATAAAACCAAATATGACTATACGCACTTTTTATTTACGTAAAGGATTTAAGATAAAAACCAAAAAAGCATTAGAATAAAATATTTAAGAAGTTAAGTTTTAACATTTCTCAGACCTGATAAAATGGAAAAATTGTACGCCTCTTGACTGAACTGATTTTTTTTTAGAGGAAATATCTCCTTTGAAATGTGATCAGTGAAGTGGTCATGGGTTTACTAGTTTCTTATAATTTAATCGTTTTTTCGTCAGCATACAAGTTAATGTAACAAATTGCATTCGGTCCCGCGATTTACAACACCAGCAAAATGTTTGACTTCGTGCACAGGCGATACCGGAGATGCCCGCATTCCATCATGCACGCGCAGCCACAGGCAGCCACCCGATACACCTGAGGGAACATCCGCAAACTGCAGACAGAAGATGTGTCAACAGAATTATTAGTATTTAAGGTAGTGAAAGAAAAATAGAGAGACTTCTATTGTGGCATTGTAAGGAGAAGCTCTGCCCATTAGGGCCGCGGAATAAAAATTAATTTTTTTCTAAGATTTACAAAAAGTAAATTTATACATCTAGTTATAACAATTTTTCGAATCATTTTCTCTTTGCGGATTGTCACATGAACTAAGCGGCACTAACCCAAGAGAAAAAAACAACATTTTGTGTAAAATCTTCTTGAAACTAGTGATGGGTAAAGTTGCGATTTGGCATTCACAGTGATTTTTAACTTTTACCACTATTATCGTATACAGTTGGCGACCGGCGTGGCCCTGATCGTTGATAGTACAATGTATAAAAGACAATAGTAGTATAATGGAAACAATAATATCACACTAAAAATAGGAACGACAATGACATTGACATAGCGTACTCAAGTTTTGTGTACACACGCCCACCATTTCATTCGCATCTGCCACACTTCATGATATTGAACCTGAAATTGTTTGTGCAGCGTTACCGGATTATTTTGTTCAAACCTGCTAAATCGGCTAGACAAGAGCCGAGAGAAAGAAAAAAATGATAAAAAAAACTGCGACCGATTTCCCCCTAAGAAATACGTTAATTTTTATTTTCAGTTTGATTTTAGCGCATGTACACATTTGTATTGAGTATAAATTGCGGCAACCGTGGGTTTGAGGGTCTGTCCGTCGACTTCTTAGCAACTGAACCTAACTGCCTGGGTTCGATTCCCGGTACCACCAAAATAATTTTCACGGACCACCCCACCTCTTTCGAGGTACTGACAATGCTCAAACAGTAATAACTGTCTAGGGAAAGCTTCAAAAAGTTGGTCGTTCGAGGTCGGCATAAAACAGTAGGTATTATGCATTTGTTATTCTAGATAAATCATTACTGTCATAAAAGATGTTAATTTGTAAAGCATGATCAGTTCTAATAAAAAAAAAAAAGTTGTTGACTGAAATTATTCTGAGTCGAATTCATTTAAGATAGCATTTGATTTGTTGATCCCCTAAATTGCTTGAAAAAATTTATGCTACATTTCCGATACCGAAGCGATTACGGTTTTTAGTTTCAAACAAAATTACATGTGAAAATATATTTTGTTCAAATGACTGAAGCTTATTGTTGTTAAAACCCGATGTCAGAAAGATATGCCGATATTCGTCGTAAATTTGTTTATTATCGCCAAATGTGGACATTTTAACAATTCTTTCCTAAGGATTTACGGTTTGCGGACTTAAAAATAGAATGTCTCGAATTAGTACAATTGCAAAGTTTATACTGTGTTGTTATGCTTGTGTTGTTCGCTACATTGTGTGCTACAGTGTGCCTAATAAAGTGCCTCGCCACACCTTTTCCTTTAAAAAAAATCTTCAAAAACAGCTAAGAACTGCAGAATTTTGTAAAATGCTAAAAAATCTGCTGCATCATATTTTTATGGTCAAATGGTCAGACAATCGCAGGAAACTGCTAAATCTGATAACGCTGCGTTTGTGTACATCAAAATGCGAATGAGGTTGTAGCAAAGTAGCAGCTAGCAGATTTGTTGGCGGTTGTGATTGTAAAAAAAATATCAGTTTTGAACGTAATAACAGTGTGGAACGAATTCACTGTTTTAAATACACACTTTGATTGTGATTTTTTTCAGTCACCGAGAAAAAGTAGCAGTTAGTGATTTTTTGCTCAACTCTACTTGCAACCACATCCAAATCCATTTCATCAAACCAACAAATCGACTATTGGGTGAGAATTGAGCTTATACACAAATGTGTTTGAAATCCGAATCATCAACATCATTGCCTAGTCTGGCTGTTCATACTTGTCTTGCTTATCAAACTACCGAATTCGCTGTAGTCTCCAGCCAGTTGAGGCAAGTACTTCATCAATTACTTGAGAGAACACCGATTTCGATTAATTTTATGCAAATATGATAGAATTCTGATTGAAAAGTGTATTAAGATTGCGCAACAACTGCCCCGGGCAGCAGAGGCAAGAGGACTTGTGTTTGTGAAGGATGTTGAAAACTTCACAAGGATTTTTTTTTTCGAAGTTTGTTTGATTTTTCATTTTCAGAACGATGATGGACAACAACAATCAGGTACACAGCGAGCTTGTTCTGACAGCTGAGAATGGAAAAAAAGCATAGTTTATTTCAATCAAAGTTAACCCCCCACCAGTCTAGACCTCTTTAAGACAGTGACCAGAGGAGTGAGAAACTCGATGGAATTTCTCTCCCATTCGTCCTCCATCCGGCTTCGTTTCCTTATCCCTTATGGACTCTTAAAAGAAGTTTACGAACTCCGCAGAGGATACTAAAAATACCTTCTGCTGCTACTAATAAAACTTTTATAGTAACTTAACACCATTAGTCATCTTCCGAGTACACTGAGCGGCTTTAATAGCACCTACCCTTCCGGAGATCCCCTCGGTAGCTTAGCAGACTTTTTTTTATTCCCACCACCACGCCTTACATCGGAAATCGAGAAAAAAGGGATGTTTCCACATCCAACTTTTTCGCTTTTGACTTCTTTCTGCATTTCTCTCTTTTTTCCTTTTTTTGTTCATTTGACTACCATAAAAGGAAAATCATAAAATGTGTATTCCGAGAGGCCATCTTAGTCGAAATGTAACTCCGTTCTGGTCTCGCTGTTCCCTTCTTTGTTACAACTAGGGGAATTGAGTGCGTTAAGGAAAAATGATGATTTATCACGGTCTGGCATCAAAGAGAAGGGAATTCGCAAAACAAAAAAAAAATCAAATCGGACTTTTAAAAACGCTCCTTCGCATACATCGCATGAGCCTCGTTAATCCTGCGAGCCGTGCCTGTGCCAACTTATTGCACAACCACCAGCATTAGCGTATAATTTATGCTTCCATACACGAATTTAGTTGAAGCTAAGTATCCTTCAGACGAGTAGTACATCACTCAAATTATGAATTGCTGCTGTTTTTTGGACGTCTTTTCTTGTGACAATTCAAGCAGGAATAAATAACATGTGGGCCATGCTTGTGGGAAAATGTGTTCGGCAAATGGAAAGCACAACAGTTGGAAGGACAGTGAAGGGAATTTCATAAATTTCATCAAAAGCGAAACACCAATTCAGGAAATAATCCCTGAAATTGGGGAAAAGGAACGTCATGGTGAAATACGAACGACAATCGATGAGGGATGAACGTGATGGAAATTCATAAAGAAATATTCGATTCGGAACTGGTTATGTGAGCGATTGGTATTCGCATTCGTAATAGAATAAATGATTGCACCTTGAGAGAATCTCTAGGACTAGCACAGTGGTAGCGCAGAGTTTTCGCATGCTGTTGAAATCTCGTTTTGGTGCTGGGTTGGATTAAAAATTCTGACTATTTTTTGCCTAAAGTTAACACAAGTACTAAACTCCATCGTCCGTAATGAATGTGTTAAACTTGAGAAAAGCCAAAAAGGCCACAAAAGTGTTTTGTCAACGTCAAGATACAACTCATACACTTGTTCTAATATTTTGCAGAATGATAGGCTGCAGTCATGTTACCATTTCGCAGAGAGCATTTCTTATTACAAAGAAGGAAGCGTGTAAGCGCATTTTTTTCCCATTGGTGATGCGCTTCACAAGACTTTTACAAGGTACTGTCATAAAAGAGAAAGGAAAGTTCTTGAATTCGGTGGGTAGCCCTGGCGATGTGCATATGTGCGTCGTCCCCTACGCAACTGAATCTTGCTGCCTGGGTTCGATTCCTGTTCACGGCCCCACCTCTTTCGAATCACTGACAATGCGCAAAGAGTAATATCTGTCTCAAAAAAAGCTGTAGGTCCCTTCCACTCGTGAGAGAACAATGCCACTCTCCGGCACAACACGAGTGGCTGCTTTTCAGCCATATTTTGAATTCAATGTCCATCTTCTTCTATTTCCGTCTATTTCTCCACTAACTATCTTCTACCTTAAAACTAATAACAAAAGCATACCAGGAGATAAATTAACAACATAGTAAAAGAGACATTTTACAGCAAACAGTTTTTTTTTTGCAATTGTGAATCAATTCATGTTGTGGAAGCCATCTTTTTAAGATTTCTAAATCTTGCAATATTTTTGTAATAAAGGCGAAACCTACTACAATCTGATATGTAGAACAAATGTTAGGTGATGTTAGGTTTAGGAAGGGAAGTGTGATGATCTAACATCACTTTCACTCGGAGGCCTAGGGCCTCCTGTTCACGAAAAGACTCAGCTAAGAAGAGCACGTGAGCAAGAATGGAACCGTGTGGTAGGTTATTTTTTTTTAAAGCGGGAACCACTAAACGTGCTGCTTTCAGCAATTAATGTTATCTGCCTTTTCTGTGTATGTCGTATTCATTTATTTTTAAAAACAAAATCACCGAATTTATTGCAAAGAATTTGATTTGTTGCAAAAAATCCTTTCAATCAACTGGCTATGTTCTCCTAGAATAGCATCCTCCTCCGTTAACATGAACTGAGTTCATAAACGTCCTCCAAGTTTTACGTTCAAAAACGTGTTTTTTTTTACAAGCGTATACACGCTTAAGTTATAAGTGCACAAAAAACCGATGACCGGCGCCTAATAATTCATCATAAAAGCTTAGCAGCAACGATGATAATTATGAGAATTGCGACAGTCAGGGGGTGGAATCGTGTAAGGTGATAGTTGATCGTTGATGGGCATAATCTTCCGTGTGCGATTGTGCAGCGTGACCATCAATTTAATTGGAAAAACACTTAATTATTATCAATTAAAAAACAAATTTCATCGAATCGATTTCCATTATGCTGGGTATACCAATAGTTGCATACTTATGGATGCAAAATCAATTCAAAATTATTTAATACATCAACCAACTCTTCAAATGTTTAAAAATACACGAAAAATGCTTTTAGGCGCATAATATACTAAATATTGTACACCGATCTAATGAATGAATAAATTTAGGAACGAATTATCGATAACACACAGAAAATTATGGAAAAGATAGAAAATATTAAAATGGAATTGTTTTTATCCGCGATTATGAGGGGCAAGTTAAGCCAATACAGGATTTGTTGTTAGTGTATTCTACAAGAAAATTGAAATTTAAACGTATGTACGCTTGCAAACGTTCACAGAAGCATTGTTCCAGTAAAAATTCTCACTCAGCGGTGATTTTTGTTTTGTTGCAGGATTGCAGTGAACTCGAAAGGTGGACTTTTTCATGAAAAAATGGTTCCTAAAAACATCGTGTGAAAAGGCTGTTATTAATTTAATTAAACGTGTCTTCTTTGGAACATGTCTTGACTTCCATTTTATGGCCCCTCTCCAAAAGTCAATGCCATCAAACGATTTACCAACGACTCACTGTTCTCGACCAACCATAATGGCATATGCCATTAATTCTACGAATTTTTGGCCGGAGAATTTGACGCGATAATTTAAAGTACATCTCGCCAAACACATTTCGCGAAGTTGAAGGTCTTGATGGGCATCATGGACATAAAACAATTTGACATACAATGTCCATCAACTCACGCAAAACGGCAGAGAAGATTTGTTGTACTGTCAAGGAATCGGCCTTCAGTAGATCACGTAAGGACTACTGCACTGAGACAGTCCATCTACATCATTAGCTGTACTTTTGTAAACGAAGTTAGTATCTCGATGGAATCTCGATCTCGTTTAGACCAAGAGAACGGAACTTACATATATCATCGTCCAGATTAATTGCCAAAAATAGTTATCTATTGAAGATTGGTAATATTCACCCAAGCAACAAATTTTCATCTCGTCTGTACATAAGGCATGTAAATTGTATGCCAACCAAACCAAAATCCGGATGTCCAACAGTCAACAACCTCGTCCGTGCGTCATGGAACTTCCGTTTCGATTGTCAAATCCTAAATCCTTGTACTCGTGTCCACACTCCCCATTGTCCCACGGATCGTCTTCCCCGCGGACGTGCTTTGTTCGGCGAATCTGATTCACAAGCGAAATGTTCCACATACGCCCGAGTGTGTGCGAGAATAGAAAAGATTCCCCGCGGATGTATTTGCGTTTTTTGTCAGTTTTTTTCTTCAGTTTCGACGTATCATTCACCCGACAACAGAATCTTCACCTCGTGACAGGAATCAACCATAGACTCGTGCAACTTTCATTTCCCGAACGTATTCAGTGACGACAGTCGGCAGTTCGTACACAAATCATTCCTGTTCGTCTCGTGCATCAGTTTGTTGGCGGGGGATACAAATGATGAAATCATTCTTCATCACTGCCAGAGGATACATTAATAAAACCGCCACAATCGGGTGTATAGAGCTGCTCCGTTGAGCAAAGGGATTTCCATCAACCATTTCCCCCCGTCGCGTCGCGGTACGTTTGAATAGAAGTTGAACTGAGTATCCGATGAAAACAAGTGAAAACCACCGCAGGGCTGTGTTCGAAAACCGTTTACAAATAAGCATTTTAATGGAGCCTGTGAACGGGATACAGAAATTAGGTTGCGCTGTGAACTGGTGTTTGCCGATATCGATACACACGATCCGTGGGCCTGCGGGCACGGAGGCTATGCACGCGTACCCGTACGTAGGTTTTCAATTAACTCTTCCTTTGTGTGTGTTTGTGTCTCCTGCCGTAGTCCCGTTGGCTTTTCCCGCAAACGAATGAAGACGAAGATGAACGAGACCGAGAATTTTTGTTTTGTGTTCTAATAACCACAGAAAGTTCGCCCGAAAGCAACCCACCCCCGAAGGGTGTTGTCTATTACGACAGCAGAGGATGAGGCGCGGCCGTGGGAATTGGAAATTTATCACTTGGCAATAGCTCGGCATGCCGCTATTTCCCATAATGAAAAAGTCCTTTCTTCAGCATCACCGTCAACGCCGATGCCGACGCCGCCGCTGCCAGGGTGCGAATATATTGTTTGGGATTGATGAATGTGTGCGGTGGGGTAGGGTGGTGTGAGTCATTGAAATGGGTTTCCATATTGTTGAGCAATTTCAATGCTCCACTCATCTTCATCATGAACGATGTTCCCGTGTACAAAGGGGACGATTGTGAATATATGCGGGATGATGATTTGTTTTTTGTTTTTTGTTTTGATGGAGGATCCATATCCTTTGTTCTGGCAAGTAAGTGTTTCTCATTTTTTATTGGAATTGAAAATCACTCGTCATACTTTTATTGTTCGAACACAGTTGAAACGAAGAGTTATGTGACAGATGGATGTGTTGTTTTCCAATTCATTTGACATTTGTTTCCCTTCAATGGGGACGCAATGGGGTAAACAATTCAAGGTGCAATCGAAATAAATGTTCCTGTAACTAGGTGACATTTCTATTCTTCGGTGCAATGAATGATGAAAAGGTTTGGTTCTGATTGCTATCAAAGCGAAGATCGAATGCACTTTTTCACAGTCTTTAAAAAAACGTTTTAAAGCAATCATTTTGTGCGACAAATGCTTTGAATGAATTCATTTGAATCGAGAATTTACTGTCATAATCCTTCACCAAAAATGAGAGAGAGAGTGATAGAGACAGGGAGAGAGAGCGATTTCTTCGAGCTGTTATGGGAGTTACTCGCCAGGATAGTCTGAGAAACGCGGCAGTAAGCGAGGAGCTCAATGTGGAGCAGGAGCTTCTTCGAGATGTGCCTTGAATGCGTTTCCATATCAGCAACTGTAAGGAATTTTTCCTTCGGAAATTTGTTTACCTCTTGTGTTGGCTAGTTAGTTTTGCAGGATCATTTCAAAACCGATGACAGCGGGTCGTCTTGTCTAAATCTTTTTTGGCATTGAAGGACTCGATCCATTATCAACATTTATGGCGCAGCGAGAATTCTCCATTGGTATCATGCCCAGTTTGCCGAGTTTGATATAAAGAGAGATAAAGAGTATCGAGTGTCGATGTGCATTTCTTGGGTTTTTTTTTCCCAAGTTAATTGGTTATCGAATGGGTCACACAAAACGGCGGAGACGAATCTTGTTGGAAATGTTTCAGAGACTTACCCTCAATGGTTGTGTGTCTACAGGAATTAACTTTTTATCTTTTTCTTTGTTATGAGGGCTAATCGCAAACTACTTCGAAAATTCCCGGAAAAAAATTTATGGGCCGTGAATATATTTTCCGTTGGGAAATTAGTGATTGCAAGTAAATAGGTACTGTTGTGGAAGAAATAGAAGAAGAATGCATAGAAACCCATGTCAAAGAGATCTCATCAGAGAAGGTTTAAAAATCTTCAGTCAGAAAGTCTGTATATTGCTATAATGACGACAATAAATATGAACATTATATTTAGAAAAAATCATTACTATCCAACCAGTTATTATTAGTTATTTTGATTTAAATTATATAAGCAAGATTTGTATAAACTGTTACTTCCAAATCCGCCCTTATCCGCAATACCACTGTTATATATATATTGGATTAAGATTTGTAATGCCAAGAACCACGAACGTTCAAGAAAATTGACTTTACTTGGACATAGTTTGTGTATAGCTGCTATGGAGAATCGGAGCTATTTTTCTATTCTTTGATTTATAATCAATAAAAGGTGTGTTTTTTTGCAAGCGTATATACGCTTAAGTTTTAATTCGAATGGAAAATACACTAACAACAAATCCTATATCCTCCTAAGTTACTCATCATATCTATCGCTGCTTATGAAATAAGCGCGGATAAAAACAATGCTTCCAATCATTATTTTCTGTGTGTTCATTCCTGAATTTATTCAATCATTCTTTAGGTTGCTGTATGTGGCTTACGATATTAGCCGATATTAGTGTGGTTGAAGTATTAGATCATGATTTAAATGATTTCGCATTTATAAGTATGCAGCTTTTGGTATACCCAGCGTGTCTGGGTTATTCTTTACATTGTTTCAAAATGTGCTTAAATTAATAATAATTAAGTATTTTTTCATTTAAAGATATAGTGACCATTTACCATTCAGGCCAGGCTCCAAATTGGGCCCTGGCACACCAAGGTATTCAATATCCGAGGCCAATCGTCTTCTTTTTGTCATCATGAGGGTATGCGCTTCGTTAGCCAGGTTTGGGCTGAAAATAAATTCATACACCCCAAACCTGTTGCCCACGACCCGACCTTAGTGGATCATGCAGGTCAGAAGATGATGATGATGATGAAATGGTCACGCTGCACAATCGCAAACCGAAGATTGTGACCATTAAGGATCAACCATCACCTTAAACGTTTTCACCCTTGAATGCCACAAATGTCATTTATGTCGTAGGTGGTGCCAATTTATTTTATTTATTTATTTGAAAGCATAATTTATAATTAAAATTACAAATTAGCTAAGAAAAGCCAGAGCGAAATAGCCTTAGGCTTGTGTTTTTTGTGTTCATGTTATTTCTTATACACTCGCAAAAAAACACACCTAAAGCTACATATTTAATTAATCTTAATATTTCTAACCACCATCTTTTACTGTTAAAAGAATCCCAAATTCGAAAAGTTAAATCAAAAGTACGAGGCAAGCCATGTTCTACAACAGCAACCGACAACTATTGAGATTACCAACCACGATACCCACGATAGCTTTAGGAAATAATTTAAACAAACTCATTTGAAAGTAATGAGTCCTGTTAATCAAATGAATATCGCCTGTTCTGCAAAGTATGTACGAAACACGATAATATATATCGAAGATGAAAAGTTCGTATTGTTTCTATGGGAGGACGCCACTATAGTTGAACCCGTATAATTCTTAGTTTGCACCAATCTTCAAAATATACGTGAATAAATTTGGCACTTGCCGGAATACTAGTTTGTGAAATATAGCATTTTGTGTGAATCATTTTTGTTATTTTGAAAAAAATCAATGAATAATCCCAAAAGTGGGTTGAGTGCTATCCAGACTCTGCGCCAGGCGAAGCAACAATTCGTTAGTATTTTGTTTAATTCCGTACAGGCCATATGAACACCGAAGGCGATGAACGCAGTGGATGTCCAAAAGAGGCTGTTACAGACGAAAGCGTAAGAAAAATTCGCAAAAAAACGGGGACAGTGACTCTTAAGATATCAAAGCACCATGTTGGACATATCGCTCATGAATATTTTGGTTACTGAAAGCTCCGCTCAAAGTGAGTGCTGCGAGTTATGTATCACGAATCACATGACAAAAGAAGTAAAATGCACACCACGTGATATTAATATTCAATATTAAAAATAACTTGTGTTGTGCACTTGTATACCCAAATTCGAGTAAACAAGATCCCCCTAGTCCCTTCGCTAGACTACTTGTTTTCTCAGCCCTATATAAGGAAACCACTCTGAAAACATGATCATTAGTGATCTAGTCACCAGTATATGTGGAGTAAATAATAAATAAGAAATAAATAGTTAATAGTAAAAATTAAAGAAGAAAGTTATTAGAAAGAGTTGAAATTGAGTTTGTGAAAAGTGAATTTTAGAACTGAAATAAATAAAGAACGAAAATATAAAACATGAAAATTTAATCTTCCAATAAATAAAACAACAAAACATAACTCGCGTGAGTCCTCAATCAAGACAATGCACCATGTCACAGATCAATGAGAACGGATCTTCCGCCAGCGACATTTTCCTGTCTTCAGACTTTAAAAGAAACCTCACTGGAAGGAAATTTTATAGCTGATGAAGAGGTAATCACCGAGACTAAGGCTTTTTTAACCAAAAGACTAATCGTACTACAAAAATTGTATCCAAAAGTTCGAAGATCGCTAAAAGTTTATCGAACACTATGGCAACAATGTTGAACAACAAAATCGAATTTTTGAAAAAAAAAAAAAATAAATAATGTATTTTCTTTAAAACGATACGAACTTTTCAGTCGTACTGTTAAATGTAGAAACAAATGCCAATAGTCAACTTTCGTTCAAGCTGGGAAAATTTATAAGAACAACGTTCTCCTTGGTCATACCATGTTCCAAAGTGAGCCATGAAGCAGACGAATTCATGCTTTGCAGGATCTTCTATTATGATCACACTAAAATAGTACTACTCTACGCAATTGATCATGGTAAACAAAAAGGACTGCGAATCAGGTTCAATATCTGCGCATTAATCGATTACCAATTTAATTTTACTTAAGGACCTCCTTGTGGTGGTTTGTATCTTATGATATACGTGGGTAATCATGATTCAAAAAATTTACAGATTTTGAAAAGTTTCAAGAAATCTGAAGAATTATCTCCAATGAATGAGTTGAACGGAGCTATCAATGCCGTCTATACCTGGTCCAGGCAATTTAAACTTAAATCCGTCAAAAACCAAAACTGTATCCATCAATAGATTGTGTGTATATATTACATCATCACCTCTTAAAATTGACAACACTACCACCAACTTTCCGGACAAAGTCAAACTGACTGAAATAGGTGGTAGGTGGTTAAGGGTTAAGAAGCACTGCTCACTTTTTGCTTTCTTCTCTCATATCCTTATCTATTCCAAATTTTATAATAATTTAAACTATAATTTATAATTATAATTGTTATTAGTTATTGCTTATATTACTGTGAATCTTGTGCAAATCAAAAGTTGATTAAAACGTTTTATTGTACAGAGATATATCATTACTAAATTAAATAAATAAATAAAATGGTAAGACAAATATCAGCTGGCCCCTGTATTTTGTGCATTTTTTCATTTGAAAATAATGAAAACGAAATAACTTAAAGGTTATAAATGATCCATTATAAATGTATGACGATTAATTTATAATTAAGGACGCACATTGTAATTCAGTAAGATCTTAGCCAACTGACACCTTTTCCTACACAACTACTTTAATTATGGTCATCCAATCTAGGCTATCTTACCCCATTAACCCATGCTTTAATTAAAGATTAATCTGAAATGAGCCTTCTAAATTAAATCTTAAACCGATAGACTGACCGAGGGTGAAAATATGCCAAAACTTTTTTAAAGACTACCCGCAGGCCGTAGGAAAACCTTTACGATACGATGGCATATAAACTGAAACACATCCCATTAAAATGACCGTTGACAACAACATTTATGGAATCATTCATGCGGTGACCATCCACCAGCTCACATGCTAAGGCCCTCAACTCGCTGTATGGAGAAAAAGCGAATCTAATGAAAGTATATTTCCGTTTATTATCCAGTTTCGGGCCGACGAATACGGCTTCCTTCCAACCAATGGAGCACGTGCCGTTTAGCATCCTTCTGAAATTATCCTGATAATGGCTTTTATTTATTGACTCATCTTCCGCTGGCATCGCAAGCTCCTTATAAACTCGCACTTGACGATGTCAGGAGTCATTCCGGAATTCTCGTAAAGTGTCGTATGCTAAGACCAGCCCGGAGTGCCTTGCACACATTCTCGGTATTGTGCTGCGTGAGAGCGGAATTCCATCAAGCACAATGGAACACAACCAGGCTCTTAAAGTGGCCATATTCCCATTTCATGACATCGCAGCAAGTGTGGATTGCGAATAAATTTCCCTACGGCAACGGTACACCTTGATTTGCTTTCCTTAAGCTCCGCACAATAACTACAGCCATTTGTGCCGCCATAAAGGACTCCAGATGAATGCTTAATTCTCAACGAAAATTCATGGCTCCCACAACGCCTGTCTCATGTCGACTTCGTACAGAGGACTCGCATTTCTTCTTTTTAATCCGATTGGGATAGAACTTGGATCAAATATTGGAAATCTGATGTTAATCATGAACTGAACTACATCGTTGGCATTCGATTCGATTTCCATGAATTATTCGGCGATAATGCCGGAGAGGCATCAAGTCTCGAGGTAGGACAAAGTTCACTCAGGATCCTTCCGCTTGCGGCAAACTAACTCAAACACTAATTCTGTGTAATCTGGAGCATGCATGAAATAATCATTCGGCAATTGGGTCATCTCCGATATTGAATTTCAATGCCGGACTGCAGCTGGGGCATCCCGAATGGTCTGCCGTTCTATGTTCGTACATTGTGGCAAATGCAAGTGCACACATAAATGGGTTGGATGAAGGGGAGGGCGCATATATGTATTTTATTAAAACCATGGGTAGGTAAGTGGTTTTTGAATAAATATTTTATCCACACGAGAAGGGGTTGCTTGAGTGGTTTTAATTGATTTTTGGTTCCGAGCGGTCAGTATCGGTTTACTTTTGCCAAACCATTCAACAGCATTGATTACAGTACCTCACAAATGGCTCAAGGCTCGGTTGTTGCTGACTCCCATTTCCAAATTGTTTGCAGCAAACAAAGCAATGTACAATAGTGGAGATGTTAAAGTCATCGTGTTTCAGGTTAAATAAATTAACCCGATGTCAAATATTTAACAAAATAAAATTAAGAATTGAGAATTCAGTTATTGCCCGTGATGCACGTGGGCCTGGGGTCTACAGCAGCCACTCGTGTTGTGCGTCCTATTGTTCAACACATGAGTGCCGGAATCATACTGTCGACTCCGAAGGGCGAAGTTTGGAAATCCCTATTTCTAGACAATTACACTATGTAATTAGTGACTCGAGTGAGATAAAGCCGTGAAATATTGAAGTGATTAGTCATATCAAGTCAGTCGTCCAGCATGTGGTACGACTACAAAACGAGGAGTATTCCTGGCAAGACGAGTATTGTAGGTATATTTTTGTGTAAAAGCAAAAAAGAGGGCGTTGGAATTTATACCCTACCACAACTTTATATACAGGCACTTGGACTTTTTTTTATTTGATTAAGCTTGGCACTTAAATTGTACCTACTTTCCTAAAAAAATTTGACTTTTGATTTTTTGGCAGTAGACTAGACTACTAGTAGACTTACAACCCTTCCATTGGATACCTTGCTAGAGCACCAATCGTTTAAATAACAATCAAGCATAGCCAAAGAAAGCACAGTCCGTCCGATTGATGTTTTAGCCAATCGATTGACTTCGCAATAGCAATGTCTTCTATACATTTTATGGGTTGCTTTCCAGTAAAGATGTTTCACGGCCACCATGAGCACTATACGCAAGATGAAGTCGGATGAGGTTGCAATGTGGACATACATTTGACATCGCGTAAGAAGTTCTTGATTCTTCGCTATCGTCAATCTCAAATATACAGTGGCCCACATATATAGACGTCCCCCATATTTTTACACATACCTTGAAATGTAATAACTCAAACATAGCCAGAAAGCCTAAAACAAAAAAAATTTAAGAGAGGGTATGTATATTTATTTAGGCCACTGTATGTTGTAGCACTAATCATAGTAACGATGAAAAGCTTTTTGATTTTATCGACACAATCGCTTTCAGGGATAATAGTAGACATCACTGAGTTTAACTTACTTATCTATTTATCAGCACTGTGACCCATGGAGGATTTGAGCCGTAGATATAGCAGCCTTCCACCGTTGAAAGTCCCAGCCATGCTTCTTGTAGTCGGCATGATCAAACTGTATTATATCCTCGATGACTTGGTCTTAAAATCGGAGACTCGGTCTTGCACTCCTTTCCGAACTAGAAGATTCGGAATCACTGATATTCTTAAGCGGAGTATACGTTATATTTACCCTGCCAGGTAAATAACCACGACTGGATGGCCCAGTTGGTAAAGTGCTTGCCTATGATAAGAAGGCACATTGCACGAGCTATGACTTCTTCGAACAGTCTAATCTTTGGGGCTTACTACCCAAACGCTATGTACCATGAAAGAGTGCGCCTCAACGGCCTTATTCCACCTGAAGCATTCCTCTATCTCGATCAAATTGGCCTAATACAGGATACAGGTGATGCCCACTGATCTTCCATGTCGTACGCCGAACAGTGGACAGGCGACTCCAATACGAGCCGTATGTCGCTCGCAGCCACGAGGATCTCCTCCGATTCAGTAGAGCGATCTCTACTCGGGACAGGAGAGAGTGTGCCAAAGAACGGCATTTTTATTGATGGTTGCACCAGAATCGGTCTCCGCCAGCGTTGGCTCTTCCAAACGGTGATACAGTTGACCATGGTGGCCAACTTACATAGAATTAAGTTATTTTAAGAAAAAAACTATATAAAATCAAAAAAAAGTGCACCACGGCGTATAGATGTATATGTTATGCATATACATAACATATACGCCTAGGTGCACACGTCTGTCTCTTACGGACATATTTAAGGTAATTTTAAGGTTATGTTAGGTTAAGTTAGGTTAAGGTATTAATAAGTTAGTTTTAAGTTATTTTTTTCATAGGTTAGCTAGGTTAAACCAAGTTTTTAAAGTTTTCTTGGTAAATAAAATTAATAAAATATTGTCTCTATAGACTGAAAAAAAACGTTGTTTAAGCCGAAAGGCACAAATAATTAAAAATTAGAATAGCTTAGAGTACTCGCACAGGGTCAGTAAGTTAGGATTAAATACATTAAGTTATTTAAGATATTTAAGCTAGTTTTAAGTATATTTTGTCTAGCAAGTAAGTTTCTTTCATAATTAAATAAAAACAAAATTACATGAAAAAAAAAGAGTGCTTGCCTCTGGTTAGCGGGGTCCCGGTTCGAATCCCAGTAAAAGCTTTTATCTGGTTTTCAAATCTGGTCCAGTCACCATTTTCCGTGAGGATAAAATTAACGGAACTATCACTGCAGTAGTCTATCAGTGGTAGTAGTCTGACTATGGGTATCACAATGGACCAACATGGTCTAAGTGTGCTGGTGAATACACTAGTAGCCTTCAACTTTAAAATTCATTCTTAAAGTTCTTAAAATCTGTCTACTGACCCTTCGCAGGTGCTCTAAAATAACCTAAACTTACTTATCTCTTTGCCTTTCGGCGTCTACTACTAATATTGTTTTTTTGCAGTCCATAGGGACAATCTTTATTGTTTTTGCTTACTGGCCAAGAAAACTTAGGAGAAACTTAGCGCTCTAAACATTTTTTTTTTAATTTTCTTAAAACTAACTAACCCTAACTCATACACTAGTAGCCCCCCTACCTAACCTAACTTACCCTTGCCAGCTTAGTTAGTTTTCAAACTACATCTGCATCTTAAGGTCTACATCTCGTAGATTTCATCATGAATGTTGGAATGCAAGACGCAGACAATTTGCAAAAATGAGAAAGAGTCTCGGAGCCAAAGAACCTTAGACAACACCAGCATATATTTGATGCCCGCATTTGTGACAAAAGAACCTGATGCCAAATATCAAAGACAGGGATCCTGATATCCTCTGCATTATACAAAGATTGGTTCGACTCTTCGCTATCAAGTTACGAGTGAACCTATTGCCGTGGAAACCATGTTGCCGGTTACTAAGTATTGTAGGAATGCTAGTGCTTTGTTTCAAGATTGGTTGATGACGATTTTCCTGTTTTAGTGATGCAATGGCCAAATTTTGTTTTCCAACTACTCAGTAAGCTACCAAACGAGAAGAATGTATTTGAATAGAGAAGCTTGGTAATTTTTTCATTCGACGCAGAACTTATATTTGGATGTATTGCGGGAATACCATCAGGATAAGAGGACTCGTGCGCATTGAAATCTTAAAGTATTCTTGTGACGGTGAATTTGAACCATGGTGGAATCGACAATCTCTCGAGACAACCTTAGATAAAATGAACAGCAAGTAAAACGACTTGGGCAGTTTACGCCTCGGGTGTTATTGTTAATCAATGTGATAGTAGACCCGGTACTGATTTCCTTATATTTTAAATTTATAGCTGAGGTTGGAAAAAAAAATACAATGTATGTTTAAATTGAAGAACTTGGGATATATAATAAAAAACTCTAGTACTGAAACTATGCAGATCTATGAACCCCCTTCTTTAGTCTAGGATTTGAGTGCTGCCTTCAGAAATCCTTCATTAGGTGTGTTTTTTTGCAAGCGTGTATACGCTTAATTTATAAGTGCACAAAAAAACGATCATCGGCCCTTAATGATTCATCATAAAATCTTGGCAGCACCGACGACATTTATGGCATTTGCTAAGCAGTTGGGGGTGATGGTTGACATTTGATGGTCACAATCTTCATTTTGTGACTGTGTAGCGTGACCATAACTTTAAAAGCAAAAACACTTAATAATTATAAAATAAAAAAAATGTGCATCATATGAAAAAATCGTTTACGAAACCTAAACGGAATGTATAGCAGAGACACTCTGGGATGTCAAATTAAAAATGATCTAATACATCAACCACACCTGCAAATGTGAGCCACATACAGCAACCTAAACAATGAAAGAATAAATACAGGAATGAGCACACAGAAAATAATGCTTGGAAGCATTGTTTTTATCCGCGTTTATTCTTAAGCGGCGATAGATGTGATGAGTAACTTAAGTGGATATAGGATTTGTTGTTAGTGTACTTTACATATAAATTGAAATTTAGGCGTATATACGCTTGCAAAAAAACACACCTCTTGTTACCAATGTTCTATTTAACATTTTGAATAATTCACGGGCAAGGCTTTTGCAGTCGATTCTTTCATAGTTTTTTTTAGCCTGGCCACTGAGGCTTAAGATTTCTGCACTAAGACCAATTACAGGTGATAATAACACACTCCACATTACACTTTTAAGTCAGTGATTAAGTTCCAGAGCTTCTTTGGCTCGTTAGAGATTGTACTTTTCTTTCTTAAAAGCCCCTGAAAGTTTAATACCCTCCCGATTATTCCAAAACTGATTCCTTTGCTTAGTGATCCATTGATGTAGGTAAATGTTTCTGTTCATTGCACGCTATGTAGATTAAAATGAAAAAAAATAAAAAAAATAAAACTACGTATATTCTTTGGAATTCATTTACATTTAATACAATTATAACGTTTATGAAAATCTAAGGCTCTACGATATTTTATTTGTATGCATTAATTTTTGGTGAAGTATTGACAAATATTTTGACTGTGACATATGTAGACCCAAAGGAATCGCGGCTAACGATGTTGAGTCTATCTATTTTGGCGTGTAACTGAAGTCTCCAATTTGAGAAATGCACGTCAAGGAATTTTTTCAAGCTATGGAACCTGACATCTGAAGTGCACAGAAATCATAGAAGAACAACAATTTGCACTGTGACACCTTATTTGCTCATCTTTTTCTTTTTTCAACGCTACCGTTGAAGACCAGTGTATTTGTACAAAATTAACGTGATATTATCCATTTATGGATACCTGAGGTTGTTCACCCGATCAGATGGTCGCTCTTCAAAAATGCTGATCGACAACTGAAAGGGTACCATGCATAGATTTATATAATTACTTATTATTATTCTCAAAATAAAACCAAAATGCCTGTTTGTAACCAAGTAAAAGATAGTCGGCATGCTTCAGTATGACAATGTTGAGGTTCTTCCACCATTTGTCTTGCGTTCAAATGCGACAGATATCTTTGGGTACGCACACAGAGTGAAAATTTGACTTATCACTCAGAAGTTGTATAAGATATCAGGAATCTATCCAGCACACAGTCAACAGACATTCATCGTCTAGAGTGTGATTTGCAGGCCTCTTAATGAAAAGAGGTACACCCATTTTCTGTGATCTTCTTGAAATTGAAACATGTTCGGGTCTCAGTTCCCCTCCAAGCTGTACCACCACCAGCTGTACCAACATACAAATAATATATTACTAACCTCTTCCATACTTTTAAAAATAAAAGTGGGTGGTGACCGGAAGCAGTTCAAGTTTAATGCAAAGCTTCCACCAACTACTTAGCACATTGCACGAATGCTCATCAACCTTCAAGCTCTTACTTTCAATTGCCATCAGACAATGACCTCAGTCTTATCAGTTCATAAATGACGTAAAATAGAAAATCGCACTCCACCTCTTGTCGGATGACCCCGATTGCAATAAATAGCTTGATTGCTTTCCATCCACACTTTGAGACTCAATGCAATCTTTCCCTTTCATTAGTTAATTCAATAGTCAAAGGATCTTCCACCGTCTCATAAAAGGAAGGGGTCCAAGCAAACAACCCTAATGAATTCCCTAATGAACGATTTGGTTATACATTGCAGCGCACCCCTAATTGTAAGTCCTCGCTACCTTACCCCTCCACCGCATTGATCCCGAATGAATTTCTCCGTCCCGCCATCCGGCAATCCTGTGAGGATGCTTTAAATTGAACCAAACTGCATCTGGGTCACTACCGCGCTGAATTCTAAAGTGTTCTCCCACTCTTAGCCAGTTGATTCCTTTTTTTCTTTTTTTCTCAACACAATTACTCATCTCTTTGTTCCTTCATTTTTTGTGTGCATCCTTTCGGCATGCATACATTGATCGTGTTGAATGCAGTTTTTAGCTTCGTGCTTCCTGCCACTCAGTTAAAATGAAAAATGTTCTCTCCCCAGTTCAGTTTAACCTCCTTCATTGGTGTGAAGTATGTAGACAATCCGCACTAAGCCCCCACCACTCTCGCTCTCACTCAGAGGACGTCAGTAAAAACGGAAAGAACGAGATGGTGCTTGAAAACAAATATGCAAACGAAATAAAACACATTTTCGTCGATTAGTTGGCTCGGCTTTTGTCCTTTTCGGTGCGACTCATATGGCCCTTATGATGGCTTTGCGGTTTGGCACTCTTGCAGAAGTCGGCAACGGAAAGTGGAAGCGTAATTTATGGATTCTGGTGTCGCAAATGGCGCAATGTCTGTGCACTCGCATTGATCTTCTGCCCTCATTTGATTGCTATTTCACTTTCGGTTCATGTGACATAGTACTTATTTGAACGCTGGTACAGGGACTTTTCCTCCAAGAGGCACGTTGGGCGTTCTGCTCTGGCTTTGGCATTGCCTGAAGTTATTTAAATTTATTTCTATTTTCTTTTTCACTCTCAACTGAAGGAGATACTTTTTTGGGTTGGCACCCGTATTTTTACAGTGAGGTTGAGAAATTTCGATTTGCACATTTCTGGTGGATTTGCAGTTCTTTTAGCTGACGGAAGTGCCGTGGAATAAGAGGGAGTCATTCTCCGATTTTCACAGGAAATTCTAAACCCAGTGAATGGCATCTATTACTTGCGCATTTTAGGTTTAAGGAAATTTTGATTGGTGGTAAGATATCAGGAATCTATCCAGCACTCAGTCAACAGACATTCATCGTTTAGAGTGTGATTTGCCGGCCTCTTAATGAACAGTTTAAAGAGGAACACCCATTTTCTGTGATCGTCTTGAAATTGGAACATGTTGGGGTCTCAGTTCCCCTCCGAGCTGTACCACCACCAGCTGTACGAACATACAAATAACATATTACTAACCTCAGTCGGCTTGGATGATATTTGTCAGCTGATATTTTACATTTATAGTAAGTAGTCCGTAATATGGTATTGATGCGATGCGTAACCTGCTAGCGGGATTTGTCATGTCAACAGACATTTAAAGGCGGAAAACAATTTAACTTTTTCTTTTACACAGAAAAGGCGTGTTTTACTGAGAATTTGTACGCAGCTCAGTACATCCTTTATACGCGAAGCAACAACAACAAAAATTACTGAGCACAAAGTACTCAGTGATCAACACTGACTACAGCACATTGAAAACTCGAAATCACAGGTGGCGCTTCAGCTACCGACACTAAATCATAGATGCCGCTGACAAAAGTTCTTGAAGACAGCAGAATTATCAGCATTGGTGTTCTAATATACCAACGCTTCTAGTGAATAAATCCATATTTGAACAAACATTGCAAGCCAACTGCCAAAACTATTTGAATGTTCATATCTAGCACAATGAAAGTAAAGTCACGAACCAAAAAGTAAAGTGAATATATACTGAGTACAGAGAGTTTTCTTGGGAATCATTACTAAGCTGAGCATAGATTCTCAATAAAACACGCCTTATGATTAATTACTGTGTGTAAAATGTAATGAAATCGGTGCAAAGATATGTGCCCATTAACCCTTCTGCGACTGGCGTTGTTGTATGACAGACATCACAAAAACGAACAACTTTTGTTGCGCAGTCATTTTTCAGAAGGGGACTCTCGGGTACTCGGTACTTTTCTGTCGTATGCTCAAATGTGCGTTAGAGCTATGCGAGCGGTCGTGTCGTGCAAATGCGTTGTTGTGATAAGGAAAGTCTCTACTTGTCAAACATGTCAGTATTAAGGTATCTTTAGGCCTGAAGCCAATTTGTATCAAATGCTCTAAGCAACTTTGTGACCGCAAAAAGAAGAAAGTATACATACATGTTGACTTTTGTTTTACTTTTTCTATAGTTTTCGAATAAGCTTATATATCATTTTCATTTTTTATATTAGTTTAAATAATGATGCCCAACTCAAAAATTTAACTTCAAAACTTTTGTAGTTAGAAAAAGCATTATGAAACGAAGTTTTAAAAAACCACGTGGGTGGAATTGTGAGTCGCAGAGGGTTAAGTTAGTATAGGCTCTTCACCATATTTTTTTGCCGCACCCCTATAACCTATAGGTCGGAGTAAAGAGTCAGAAAAACCACGAAACACGTAGGATCCATAGATGCTTATGCTCTGCAAAGTGTCACCACAGCCAGTAAATTCCGTGGTTGAATTTTGTCCTTCGAAATTTTATTATTGTTAACAAGACCAAAGATCGCATGATTTTCTCAAGGAGTCCAATGAATTCAAAGAGTTCAATTAGCAAGAGATGGCTCTTGGTACTGATATTCTTTGTAGTATTCATCGCGTAGCTGAGGTTACCGAAGTCCCTGCCATCATCAAAGTTATATCCGCCTTGTGCGTCCTTTTTTAAAGTCATTATCTACTTTGCTTTGCAAATAATTTTAGCTTTGATTTTACCCCCCCCACGGCTCACTCCAATATCATATCTGAATGCTTACTATTGTTCATATATTGAAGGAGTCACACAACAGCTTATTTAAGACCCTTTCCGAAAACTAGGGTACCGAGAGTTAATTGCCGACTTTCATGGATCAGCGAACATTTATCTCACACACTACTTTGATTCTTAAGGCGAACATTCGATTAGAATTTGCTGGAGTCACACCAGAAGACTGCAAATTTGTCATGGAGGCCTAAGCGCCTTAGGCGTGGCACCACTACCTCCTGACCAATAGTAGACTTCATACATAATGCTGGGTACAATGTCATCGCTCAAATACAAATTATTAAATCGGTTTTCGATTTAAGCTTAACTCTCAGCGAATGTGGTAACGTAAGGGAACTCATCCCTCTTCGTTTCACTCAATGCCTTCTCAACCTCTGTTTACTAAGTAATCAGCTACGGTCCCTGTAAAATCAGATGCAGTCCTCACTCCAACCCTTCGAATGCCCACCTCTTCTCGGAATAATTCCAAAACCCTGCTCACCACAATTACAACCGAAAAGCCGATCAGAGATAACTTCTTAGCCTCACTGTGTACGGCACATGTCAACAGCGCCACAGCGATTGGGGGACACTTTAAGAATCGAAAGTCTTTTCAAGGATTAAGGGCATGCATAGCTTGAATTATTTATAACGTCAATCTGCAAATCACCCTCTGCTCCGCCGTTACTCTGGATTACGTTGGCATAAATTTGCGTCCATTTGTGAGCTGTAACTCCTGCTTCAACTGCTGCCTTAGTTATCCCTTTTTTACGATTCGTGTGCATAAAGAATGCCTCGCCGATTGATTCTGAGCCCTTTTTGAATATGCAAACTCGTTATGCTACATATCGTTAAAAAGCAATTTTTAATGTTTTATCGGACCCCGCAGGGAGCGCTGTGGAAAATGCATTCCCATCCGCTCAGCAGGAGTGGTCTTTTCATGCCTCGCACTGGTACCTTTGATGGATCTCATGTGAAGGTTTGTTGTTTGGTGGTCCGGCGGCTGAATTAAAAATCAATCGAACTGCATTCGGGGTTGCTGCTTTTGTTGTTTAGATTGCTTACGATTCTATGTGCACGGTGGGATGAGGAATGACATTTGTATGCACTACTCAAATATTAATTCAAACTTTTTTCTCTTCTTTTCCTTGCAGCACTATCGAGGGTCATTGAAGTCACTGAATACGGGGATAGTTACGTTGTTGAACTACGGAAAGCACGTACCACCAGCTGTTTCGCATGTCACGCTGGCCCATGAAATTGGCCATAATTTCGGATCACCGGTGAGTTAGACATTTATGTGCTGGCGGCGGATGAAGCTGAAAAAGTTTTGCAATCACGTGTGCTTGTGTGTCGAATGGATGCGACTGCGAATTGATTTATTGCTGAATGAGTGTTCTATGAAGTCATACAATGACTGACAGATTTGAACACATGCCAGTGTTGACAGGAGAATGAATGTGTTTTTCAGTGGGATGACGAATGGTGACACTTGTAAAATGTTTGAAGTAGGTCAGTTGAAAAATGTCAGCACGCTGTATGAGGCTAGAAGTGAGTAGATGCTGCTTCAATAAAACCTTTATTGACTGAGATGCGAGAGAGCACGAAGGTGATTTAAGCTTTTAGTTATCTAAGCATGCATCTGGGAAGAAATGAGAAAAAATCGTGTGCACACAAATGAGCATAGGGTATAGCAACGGACACAATTCGAAATGTCAACGATGTTAAGCCAATTATGCTTCAACGTGTAGGTTCTTTGGTTTTCCGACGTGCCTATGTGGCAATAAAGGCAGCCTAGATTTAAACTTCTGAAATACATACTCACTACTTACTAGCATGGTGTAAGAATAATAAGGTGTGCTGGACAGTCCAGGAGTTTGTATTCAACTTAAAAGTGGAAACATATAAATTAAATTCACAGATTTAAAAATAAAAACGGATTACTTTTCAACATTTTCATACTCATAGCTTTTGTAACGATTCACTGCACATTATGTCTTTCACTTTTTTAATTTAATTCTTGTTTTCCAGTTATTACTTTTTAATATAAGAAATTTAATCGTGATGTAAGCTTAAGCAACACATCTGTCCATTGTCAAAATCGGACCCCGGGTGAAGATAGAAACCATAAAATGGCAAGCTGTCCAGGACACCTTCTTCCTCCGCGGCTCACTACATTCAGTCAGAATAAATGTTCAAAGAAAACTCTAACAGAATTAAAATGTTCCACTGCTAGCACCTTTACTAAGCTTATCGTTCAAAGGATGACGTATGCTGCGGTATGAAATGGAAGAGACTTGTTACAGGAACAGATATTTATTCCACAAAGATCTATTCTTACTCCATTTTAGTTTGCTATTTGTGTTGATAACAACAAATATTCTTCCGAAGAAAGAAAGGTCAAGGTTGGATGTCTCAGTAAACGTCGCTGGAAGTCCAACCTCACAACTGCTTTCTTTTTGCGTAGCGGTCAGACATTTCCTGCGGACGAAGCTGATAGCAGTTAGTAATTTTAGTTACATTGTAATCGTAATTGTCGCATTGTCTAGTTGCTCAATTCAAGTGCAAGGATAAAGTGGATATATTATGAGAAATTTAGAGAACCACAAAGTTTTGACATAATATTTATTCTTTTTCAAAAGAAAACATAAAAACACTTAAAAATGGGAACTTTTTTAAAAATTCGTCCTTAAGTCAAAAAGAAGCTTTAAAAATAATTTTGTCACGTTTGCAATTTTTTAACCGACTCCAGTTAAACTCAATTAGCAAATGCGATACCATCATCCTAATCCGAGTTATTATCCCCTTCTTCTAAATACTGCTGAGGCGTAAGTCTTTCATAGAATAATCTCAGCTCGATGGATCTAGCGCTAGCTTGGATTGTTGGGACTCCATATATATAACAAGGCCACAGCCTTCCCCACGGGTGGTCAGGCACCCTCCCGGACGAGATCGCGCGTAGTTGGAAAAATCGGTGTAACAGGATCTTCCCGAATAATTTATTATTATAGCCGAAAATGTGACAGAAATTTGGTTTAAAAAACAAGCTTGATTTTCTACGTCCACCAAAAAAAATCCAGGTTTAAAAAAATTTGTATTTTTCTAAAATACATATTCTTCTTCGGTTCAATATCGAATGTCGTTAATGAACTTTGGTGCCTTATTGGAACTGGGATGGTTGATATGTTTCTCGTCGGGTCGCTGCAGCTAAACGAAAGGAGGTGATTAAATCTCTGTATACAGTCACGTTTAAAGACCTCTTTGAACTATTGTATATCGTTTACCCATCTAAGGTGAGTCCCGGGAAACGAACATTTTTCAGAATATTGAGAAGCTTGAAATCTACTATTCCTACCTGCTGAAGCTTAAACGTTTTTTCGCAGCAATCCAGGTGGATTCACTACGAAACGAACATTTATGGCCCAGTCTCAATCCAAGACGATCACAATGCTTGATCAGAATCAGCAGGCCAACACTCAGGACTCTGGCAACTGAGCCATTGAAACTCAATCCTTCTTCTAGAATGAAGTCTACAGAACTTACAGAGACAAAGAAGAAGGGGAACTATTGCAATTTCAGCGTGTCCCGGGGGAGAAGGCAATGCTGTGTCTGAGCCTGAGCGATAGCTGCCCAGCATTGTTTCCGGTCCTGAGCACTACTGCTTCCAAGACCAATCTAATCTTACTTATACCGGATGACTATTTGCCAGAGGTTCGGTCTTCATCTCTCTCTAGAACCAGGAAGTTCGTATTCTAATTGTTGTCCATGCACTCGATGTGGTCAGGTCAGTGCAGTCGATGGATTGTTGCCTTCCAGAATAGATCCACATCTTGGTACAACTCGAAGAGTTCGCGGTTGCGTTCTCCTCCCTTCACCGACCTCACAGACGGATGGTATATCCGACACAATTCAAATACACCAAGATCTCAAGTTAGGTTTAACGTCGGCTACACACAGCAATTAACAGTTGCGTTGATCATATGTATGTGTGTGCTTATCTTTAAACCAAAAATCCGCTTTTTCTGCCCGCTTCGAAAGTTTGAACCTAAGAAAAAAAACGCGCTTTTTTATTACCAACTTAAACCCAACACACTGACCCAAATGTGACTTGTTCCCCACTGCCAGTCAGCCACATTGACTTAACCTTGCCATTTCCTTTCCAGCAGAATCTTCACAAATTCGCCGTTCGAAATCGGCGTAAAACTCTAGGTGGCCACCACTCTTGGGAGAACAATAGAGGAATTCCTGCTGTCAAACCTCCTCTTTCGACTGCACAACCAAGCAGTATTTTCATTATGAACAGATCCATAAACAATTGCCTCAAGTACCCATGCAATTAATTTTCTTTCTATAAATCAAGCGAATGCCGGCTTAACTTGCACAGCATCCATGAATTTACTCCTCCATCAAATCACATATGCTTATTGTATCCCCCGAACACTAATTTCCCGTTCAACGTGAACATTCTTTCACCAATAAACCTTCATATTTATTCTCCAATTACTGGTCCTATTTGTCTTTTAATGAAACACCAGCCGCAGGACATAAAATCAAACCAAGGCAAATATCAAATGTCTAACCGGCTTCGCAGTCCTCCTCGGCATTGGCTGTGCAAACAATGCCCTTGCGGAGAAGTTGTGTCGTGTTCCTTTTTTTTTCTTTTATTTACGATCTCATTAGGCATATCTGTAACAAATATGCTCCCATAAGATTTGCCTTGCGTCATGCTCCCTTCCCGCCAGCAAACTAACTAAAACAAATTAAATAGATGTGGCCGGGTTCATCGGAAATGAAAGTTTCCTCCTCTTCGGCGTTCGGTAGATGGACGCAAAAAAGCAAGAAAGAGAGAGCAAAAGGAAAAGGGGAAAATCCTGAAACCAGATGGCGTTAGCATGCCCCAGCGTCTCCTTTCTTCAACCAACATCAAAAAGTGGGTTAAAAACTTTTCCCATGTCCAACGGAGTAGGAGTACCCCCCACGTTCACACACACACATACGCCGCCATCTGATGCAGGACTTACACGCTCTGCAAACCGAATCTTATTTGTTATGTACTTAAGGACCATAAAAACAAGGACACAAAACTCATTTTCCTTTGGAATGCTCAATTTTGTGGTTACGTATGAGCACAAGACTGCCTTCCTATCGTCCTGTCGTTGTCGATCCCCTTCCTATCGAAGGGTGAACGAAAGGATTGAAGTTACTCCGCAACGTGCCATTCACTGGTGCCCCAAGAGCATTGCAACGATTGCGCCGCACACTAAAACACACAGCGTCTGGTCGTCGCTGCATGTGTGACACTCGCTACTTGCAACGAAGTTTGAATATCCTTGTCCTTTCTTGGCGTGTGTGTGGGTGTGCCTTTTTTTTTTATTATTTTTCGATTCTCCTCGCATTCCTCTCTTGCTTGCTTCTTGCTGGCTGTTTAAGCCTTGTTTTTCGGAAATTCGTCCCGAAGCTAGTGCATCGAAATATTCTGCCCGCTCCCCGCTCACTGCTGAAGGACGAAACACATATCCTTGCTGTTTGCAATTTCATAATGAGAAAGGGGATATTGTTCAGCAGGGACTTTTCCAAACTTCTTGGGTAGGTTTTTCTTCGAGCTTTAAGCGTTCGGTAAGCCTTTCATACTTTCTTTGGTTTTTCTTCTTTTTCCAAATTAGGGTGAGATTTTGAGGATGGAGCGTTACATTTATGGAACCGTGTTCCTGGAGTCTCGATGAGGATGGCGGCGTATGTGTAAGAAGCGGACTCATTAATAATTCAATAGGATATTTTTCGTAATTAAAAGTTTTGTTCCCTTGCACATTTTACACAAAAGTTCTGTTTCTAGTGACACCACAGCTGTGGCGTTGACGGGGAAGGCGGCGAGGGAGGGGTTGTGTCGCGTGAAGTTTGAGCAATTGGCAGTGGTTTCACTTAGGACATGATGAGAAGAGGCTTAAAAGTTTTCGAAAATGGCTTGCAGTTCCCCCTTCTTTTTCGTCATCGTGTTTTACTTTCTGCGCTCGTATCCTTTTCACAACCTTATCTTGAGATTGTTGAAGAGGTAATTATATAAAATTTGCCATGAGACAAATCTTCACGAATGATTGTCGACGAAAGTTCCAGTAACTAAGTTTTGTCTAGTCTAGTACGAGTTGTTTCCATGGAGGGAATACTTCTGCGTTTAATAATGAGTTGGGGTGGGGATTTAGACTTTTAACCAGACTTTTATTCTTCTCCAAAGAAAGTCAAGTTTTAAGAACATAATGTTGTTTTGATAATAAGCGATCTCAACCGATTATATCGTATCTCAATCATCGAACCAAGAGACTCATAATCATCACCATCTTCTGACCCGCATGATCCACTAAAGGGGTTGCGGGGGCAAACCACGCACGAGAGATCTCCAGGCAACTCGATCCTCCCATCAGGGGTTATGCCTAAGCGTAACCAGGCGAGCTTATGGACTTGGTCCAACCATCTCATCCTGGGTATGCCAAGTGGTCGCCTACCTGATGGAATCGCATTCAAGGCCCGCCTCGGAAGCCGTGATGGTGAGGACATACGTGCTACGTGACCAAACTAGCGAATCATAGCTCTTTCCGTTCGGAGAAGCAGCTGCTCAACGTTGAGTTCCTCGCGCACTATCGTGTTACTCACCCTATCCCTCCGAGTAATGCCCACGACAGCTTGTATCCGCGATCTTATTCTTTCGGTTATTACCCAAATTTCGTGACCATAGGTGAGAGTTGGAACAAATACTGAGTTGAAAATTGCTAACTTGGCTTTCACACTAAGCTCGCCCTTCCTGATTACAGATCTCCCAAGCTGTATCAAAACTGAACCAGCTTGAACAATTCTACAGGAAAGTTCAGTATTACTCCTCCCATGACTCGTGAAGAAGACCACGATATACTTAAATTTCTCCACCTGCTTCAATGGGATCCCACTAACATGTAGAGTGTAGTGAACAGGCGTTCTGGAAATTACCATAACCTCTGATTTGTCCACGTTAGTCTTCATCCCAGAATCAGCACATACGGCCACAAACCTATCGAGTACGCGCTGGACTTCCGTCTGGGAAGATGTGAGGATAACTAAGTTATCCGCAAAAAGAATATGACTTACTTTCAGATCTCCCAATGTGAAACATTCCCCGCCTCGCCTAAACAATAAAGAGGACAGATGACAAGACGCACCCTTGGCGAAGTCCAACGGACACGGTGAAAGGTGTTGATTTAGCACTGATAACCCGAACACAGCTGCTACAGTTTGTGTATAGAGATTGAACGGCCCTCAAAAGAGGACCCTCAATCCCGAGGAACTCCGTCATATGCCTTTTCCAAATCTACAAAACAGCTGTAGATGGGTTTGGCATACTCCCAAGCCTTCTCAAGTACTATTCTTAGAGTGAAAAGCTGGTCGGTTGTATTTCCCCCCATCCTTGACTCGACGATAGCTCTAAAACGCGCTTCTAAAACCTTAGCGTAGACTTTCCCGGGGAGACTTATGAGGGATTTGCCCCTGTGGTTGAAGCAGTCTCTTAACCAAAAGACTTAATTATAGAAAGAAAATTCATGTCATTATGCGAACAGTAAGTGGGTAGGTGTTTTTATGCCCTCGCGACCTTACCATCTTGGGTCTCATATTCAAATGTTTATTATGACCTTCATAGGCGATTTACCCCCGTGAGACCTTCCTTATACAGAACTCCTCGCTACTTCGCCGCTAGATAATCCGACGAGTTAGGATTTGTCATGATGGCTCGGCAATCCACCGTCATCGAAAGTGTTCAGCTCCATAGTCTGTCATCTTCCTTCTCTTTTATGTGTTCTCATTGCTCAACTCAACTTGACCATCCTGTACTTTGTAATCCGATGTTTTCAGTAATCTGCCTATGGTTTAAATTTTTCGGTGGCGGATTAGCGAGGGAGTTCTGTACCTAACACAACCCAGAACCATGTATGAATAAGGTTGGGCAACAGCACAAGCGCCCTATCCACCACCAACATTAGTCGGGGAAAAGACCTCCCATTCCCGTTTTCCAGACCGGAAATGGCAAGAACAACTGATAGAAGCGGAGGGGAATTCTCACTGTACATTGACTGCTCAAAAACGAATGCGGGTACAGGCGCATGTATCTTCTCTGACCAATTCCAAAAAACTCCTTGCACTAAGAGCCGACTACAGCATCATCCAAGCTGAATTGGCGGCGATACGGGAGCCAGCACTTGCGCTGAAAGGTCACGCTAAAACCAACAAATCGATCTCCATTGTCACCCCGATACCCAAGCGGCAATAAACGTCATAGCATAGTACATCATGACATTGAAGCTGGTCAGGTTATGTAGATAAAGTGTCAGCGATATATCCTTGGTGAACACGGTCACCCTAAACTGGGTACAAGGCCACACAGGCACTCAAGGAAATGAATACGCGAACCGTCTTTTTAAAAGTTCCATTAATACAAAACCGAAACATGAGGCTATGGGCAGAGCCTGAACTCCCTGACTCGATTTGTCCGACGCAACAAAAAGAGATCAAAATCACTGATCAGCTACATTTGCAAGATACCGCGAACTCTAAAATGCAAGGTACTCGTGACTGAATAAATCGTACAACGAATGAGTAAACATACAACGACTGCAGACCTGTAGAGTAGGGGAAGAAATATAATCTAAGAAACATGTTCATACACGGCGAATGTTGTTCCAGCCAAAGCACTTCTTCGCAGAGCTAGGTGACTTGAGCGGTGTAGAAATGTGTCCATTACGCCGTAACGCATACCTATATGAATCTAAGAAGATTTTTTTTTTTTCTGTTTGCCAGGAATTGCATTTTTTTCTATGCAGGGTAGATATCGAATAGATTATAATTATTTTTCGTCTCTGAACTTTCTACAAAAGTCGATAAGGCCCAGTGCTAGGTGCGGACTTCTAATAGCATCCTCACTTCATTTCGCCTAAAACTGGCCTTTGACTATGTTCTTTTCGTGCTCAATGGCAACCTCTTGATCCAATGTCCAGACTAAGCCATCAATATCTGACTCCATCAAGAGCTTCGTCTTCCAGTTTAGTTCCTTAAGATTTTTCTTCGATAATGGCCGCTACTGCCAGTCAAAATGTGTATACAAGCTCAAGCTCTTCCATGATTCGAAAAATTTCCTGCGCACTTCCACGACTGACATCTAGTCGAAATTAACGTTGTTTATTTCCAACAGCCGGAAATTCAATAAAAAAGTTAAGCAATTTCCTCCCGTTCAATAAGTGTGAAGCGATGAATAATGAAATGTCAAACTACACTGAACTCCCCTTAAGTCGTATTTCCACGGGATACCATAATTTGTTTGAGTTATAGAGAGTTTGACTTAGATAATAATAATAATATGGGTGGCGCGACAGTCCGAGGTGGACCTGGGCCTAGCTTCTCAGCAACCACTTGTGTTGTGCGTGCTATTGTTCTTTCACGAGTGGAAGGGACCTACAGTTTAATGCCGACTCCGAACGGCGAATTTGAGAAGCTTTTTCTAGACAGGAGTACTCTTTGAGCTTTGTCAATGACTCGAAAAAGGCGGAGCCGTGAATTATGAAAGGTGGTAAATTCGGGTATCTATGGCACCCTCTACGTAGGAGTCGACGCACTTGCCCACTACGCCACGAGCCAAAAAGTTCGAGTTAGAGACAGTATCGGCTTAGGGAGAGTCCACTGTATATATATTTTGACGACTGGATGTCATTGGTAACTGTGACAGTTGCTAAGACAAGACATTTGGAAAATCTAGAATTGCTATCTGGTCACCATTTATTTAATCCAAATCTCCACATTCAACATATTCTCAATTTCAAATTTTTTTTTAGATTGATAGATAGCTTATTCTTTTTTTGCATTACAAATACATTTGATTTAACATCGCACATTTTACATTACAGAGATTTGATATAAATTTGAAATATCCTTCTACTGACATATTATCAATATAATCAAAAAAAAAAAGAAAATACAGACAAAAACCTCCCAAAAATTGTTATAGGTAATAAAAAAGGTAGGAAAATAAATAAGTAAATAAATAAATAAGCAAGTAATTAGTTAAATAAATAAATTATGGCGAAAAATAAGCAAAATAAAGAAAAAATAAATTAACAAATAAATGAATAAATAAACAAATAACAGAAACAATAAGATAAAAAAGAGAGATAGTAGAAGCAAGTAGAGAGCAAAAAAAAGAGAAAGAAAAGCAAAAAGAGAGATAGAAGATAAGCAAGTAGAAATTAATTCATTAGTTAGTTTATGAGTCTGTTATAAGCAAGGGTACAGTTGTGGATAAGCTTGTTAGTCAGTTTTTGAGTTCTGTTAATTATTAATTCAACATTCGCTCTAAGGTGACGATCGAAAGTTGAGAGGCATCATTTTCATCGATGCATATTGCGATACCTGTAATTTTTAGATGTGACACTATGCTGATTTCCCCCAGACATGGCAGCCGTTAACCCAAATGGCTTGGCAAGTCACCTTGTGGATAACGACTTAATTTTCCATATAAAGGGAAGATTTCCGGTATATAAAAAGATACAGTAGCTTTCTGGCAATATTAATTTTGTATATTGTCCTTTTTTTGTGCTCGTTAAAGGTCAACCTCGTGTCAAGGTATATGCCTAAATATTTGACGCACGCAATTTTGAAATTTGACCAAAATTCCGTTTATTCGTAAGCTGCCAGTAGGTAGTGGACAAGATTTTTTATTGCTTGTGCAAAAGATTGCTTGTATTTTCTCCTGATTAAGCTCTGATTTCCATTTATTACAAAATTCGATTAACATAATCATTGCAAGCTTGAGATTCCTCTCTATATCGAGAGGAATCTGCAGTGTCGTCTGCGAAAATAGCTACTTCACAGTCTTGCAGTTTAGGAAGATCGGAAGTATATAAATTATATACCTTAGGACCCAAAACGGAGCCTTGCGGTACACCTGAATCAAAATCCATTAACAAATTGTATATCAGCCAACCGTGACGAACAACATCCAGCCAGAAATGCCGACTAAACAAAATCGAAGCATCGAAACTCCCTGAATTTTAATATTATATCCAATCAATACACGAAACTCTCCCAGAGATGCTCCATTCGCGAGGTCATTGATCGGCAGTCTCTTGTGTGTTTGATACGTCCAACATGTTCGTGCCGACGACCAGGCAATAACCTCCTTAAGGAAGCCTCCTTGCGTGTAGGGACACAACAATAGGCCACCACCCTAATTGGCCCACTGATTAATTATTCATGCGTTCATACATCCCTATGTACGTCCGTGTATGCATATGTGCGTTTTCCGAAAGCAATTATCCGCTCCATCGCGAAAGCATGCGACCACCCTTACCTTTCCCAGGTGACTTTTCCCATAATACGCTCAACCCGACACCCGCAGGATTGTGCGAAACAGACACCTCGCTACCAGAGTGACAATTTTGATTCAAGTGAACACGTAGGGAAGTGTGAATGAGTATGTGTGTGTGAGCGTGTATGCGTTTCAAAAGTGTTTACTGTGACATACCAAGTCCACACCTCGGCTGCGTTGTCCTTCAGCAACGATACTAATTTTCCGCTTCCTCTCTGTTTGTCTCTTGCAGCACGACCCAGAACAATGCACGCCCGGCGGGGAGGATGGCAACTACATCATGTTCGCCCGTGCCACATCGGGTGATAAGCGGAACAACAACAAATTCTCCCCCTGCTCGCTGAAATCCATCGAACCTGTGCTCAACGCAAAGGCACGAAGTGTCAAAGGCTGCTTCACCGAACCGCAGACGTCCATTTGCGGTAATGGTGTCGTCGAACCGGGCGAGCAGTGCGACTGCGGATGGGAGGAGGACTGCAAGGACAGCTGCTGTTTTCCAATGTCCAGGCACCCAAGACCCAACGAGAAGCCCTGCACTCTGACACCCAGGGCCATGTGCAGCCCATCGCAGGGACCCTGCTGCACGACCGACTGCAAACTCAAATTCGGTGACAAGTGTCGCGATGATAATGGCTGTCGCGATCCGAGCTTCTGTGATGGACGCATGCCGCAGTGTCCGCCGTCGGTGAATAAGCCCAACAAGACCATCTGCAACAAGGAGTTCGTATGCTACATGGGCGAGTGTACGGGCAGCATATGCTTGGCCTACGGCCTGGAGTCGTGTCAATGCATCCCCGGACCTAGTGACCCGAAGACGAAATCCTGCGAGCTGTGCTGCAAGCAGCCGGGTGAAGGACAGGCTTGTCGCAGTTCGTTCGAATGGAACGAACCACCATTCGATGTCCCGGATATGTTCGCCAAGCCGGGAACACCGTGCAATGACTACAACGGGTATGTGTAGACAGACCTTTGGCCCTAATTCTGTGTTTAACAAATCCTCTTCCTTATTCCAGCTACTGCGATGTCTTTCAGAAATGCCGTGAAGTTGATCCTTCCGGTCCATTGGCCACGCTGCGAAAGCTCTTATTGTCCGAGGAGAGCATAGCGTCATTCAAGAGATGGATACAAACCAACTGGTACACGGTGGCTCTGGCCGTGGTTGGAGTCTTCATCCTCCTGGTAAGTAGAAGCAGCAATCTGCAGCATCCCAACAGCGGAAATGGCCTTTTATAGGATTTTGTTGTCGGATTTCCGTTTCCCTTACATGTTTATCCGGTTATCCTTTTCCTCCGCATCCTCCTCCCGATCCCGATCCGTGTTCTTTTATTTTTTCCTTCTCTTCTTCAAATTTATTTGTCTTCCGATTGAATTTTCTTATCCTTGCTGTTGTTGTTTGCCGATGATACTCTCAGTTTGTGCGGGTTATTGGCCAAATGACCGACATCGACGACACGGCCAATGTTGGTGGCTGTGGAACGGACACCGAACCAGGGAGTAAGTTACCTCGATGTGCTTGTGTGTGTATGTGGGCTTGTGAGTGTGCTTTGCGCTGTCTATCACGTGTATCGCTAGAATATTCCCCGCAGCCACGGATGGACGATAAGAAATGAAGCCCGCAGCGATTGCCCTGAAGATGATTATGATTTGAAAGAGCTGCCGTTGAGATGGGAGGGCGCTCTCCCCCCTCTGCTCAGTGGAGCATGGAAAATTGAGTTCGCCTTCTTGTGTCCGCCTCGTAGGTCATGCTAGAGTATCATGAGCACCGTATTGGCATTTATTATGTGTGCCATTGGAGAGTAGTGTTCATGACGTTCATTGGTAGTTTATGAGGACATCGCTTTTGTTTTCGATTCGTACGGTGGGAGAGGCACATCCGTGCTGTGGCTTGTTAGGATGTGACTTATGCGCTGTTTACGGTAGGCTTACATCACTTGCACATGTTCGACTTGTCGTTCCTTGTCATTGCCTTGTCAATCAAGGAGCTGTTGTCTTGTGCTATGTTTGATTGGCCTCATTTGTCGTGTCAACATCTGACTCGTCATCCGGCGTGCGTGTTCCTGTGCCGTTGGAGAAGATTTAAGTGCGCCCCAACATGAGGAGAAGCACCGCGCGTGGTCAACTGGACTAATCCTAGCAGAAAGTCGTAAGCTTCTAATGGGAAACAACTTTGTAGGCCACACGAATAGCTTCATCGTTGGTCAATGCAACACCCTGTCGTACGCATCGGCTTTGCAAAAATTGCTCTTACACATGTACGCTCTCAATCGTATTCTTCACTCACTCTTTATTGGTCCATGTATCGCTAAACAAAACCACTCTGTGTGACTCGCACCCTCACTCACACGCACTTTTGTTTCTCTTTCACAGATTCTCAGCACGAAGTTGCTAGCCAAGCGATCCAACTTAAAACTGAAGTCAGTCACAATCATTCATAGTGCGACCACGGAGACGGTGCGCCTGCCAGAAGACAACAACGGCGTAATCGTTCACACGGCTGTTCGTACAAAAGTCCCCTTCAAGAAGAAAGTCCGCGGCGAGCGTTCAGTGAAGACAAAGATCATCAGCAAGTCGACAAACGGCATGCCACCCGTCACTCAGAAGTCACAAAACATCTTCAACGCAAAGCACCAACGTGACGCAGCTACTAAGAAGCCCCAGCGCAAAAAGAATCGCATCGCAGCGCCAGGAATCATCGCCAATCCCTTACCGCCGCCTGTAGCTCCAATCGCAGCCTCCCCCGAAGAAGGCACAAAGAATTCCGACTCTAAGCTCAAGTCGAAGGTAAAGACCGGCAAGAAGCACAAGGAAATCATCGATTATTCAAATCGAATGCCTCCCAGTGGACACACGAATACGTTTGGTAAGGTTCACAAGTGGCTGTTGGAGTCGCCGATAGTCTCGCAGCCGCTTTCGCACATTGAGCACTCGTCCAAGGTGCGCAATGTCATGTCTAAGTCACAGTCAACACCGGAGCGGCTTGTTCAGAAGTCACCACAGAAATCAAAGTCTGTGGGAAATCTCAGCAACGAGAAGGTGAAGCTGCAAGTTGTCTACAAGCCGCCGTTTAAGTTCTCTCTGCGGCTGTCAAAGAACTCTGCAGTGAAGACGCATGTGATAGGAAGCGGTCTTAACAAAATGAAGCGAAAGGCCCGCTCCAGTGATAAGAAACGGGTCAACGCCGCAGCAGCTGTCGTACCAGAGAAAGCGGAGAGGACCAAGCGGTCGGCAATCCTCCTACGGCGCCACGTGGAGGAGGAAAGCCAAGTGCTGACCAACAGTGAGCCGAACTACGAGACTTTAAATCCGAAGCATCCACCCCCGCCACTGCCGGCAGACAACCCACCCCTCTACGAGAACATGCTGCCGCCTGGAGAAGGGTCACTCCCGACGAAAGACCCCAAGCCAAGCACATCGAAGTCCTCTGGACGCATTAGTCGCAGCTCGAGCAACACCAATCTGAATGCCGCCCCACAGCAGCCACACAGCTACAGTCGCAGCAACTCGATATCGAATCAATCCACCGCTGCAAAGCACCCGGCCAGCCGCAAATACAGCGACAATTCGGTGCACCTGAGTCGGAACTTCGGCAGCACTCAGAACCTCATCCACCCCAGCAGCAGTCAGACGAACCTCTCCAAGTCGAAGAAGCGCAGTAGTCTGAATCTCAAGACGTCCGCGTCTGCCGCGGCCGCGGGGAATCCTCAAATGCCAACGAAGCGCAGCAACTCAAATCTGAACCTGCGCCGTGAAAACCACACAACGAACGACACCAAGACGCCCTCGCCACAGCAACCACCGCCGCCAGCACAGCCGCCCTTGAAGCGTACTGCCAGCAATAATTCTCAGCCAGCGGTGCCACCATCATCACTACCAATACCGCCGCCACACCGTGGCTCAATAGCGCGAGGCAGCTTTAGCAACATACCGCGTGCCAGCCTGAATATAGCGGCGAATTTCCAGCGCCAAGCGTCGACGTCCGCCGCTTCCGCTTCTTCAAATTCAACTCAACCTAGTTGTAGCAGCAATACTAGCAGTAGTTTTAATAGTTTTAGCAATCATCATAGTTCTAGTAACAATCGCCCCCACACTGCCGCCTGTGATGACACCAATCCCAATAGCAAGTCACGCCCCTTCGAGTGGCTGCAGCCCAGTGGGCCCAGTAGTCATAGCATCGGCAACAATGTCAGCAGTCATGATCAAATCCGACGAGGTAGCCGCAGCAGTGCATCATCGGGACACCATCATCAGCTGCAGCATCAACTGCAGCATCAGCAGCAACAACATCAACAACAACAGCAACAACTGCCCTCCGACTTGGAGGTTATGGTCTCTGATGTCGAGAATCTGGTTAGTTAGGACTTGTAGACTTGTAATAGATTAAAACTGATTAGTTTTCCTAGTTTTCTCTTCTTTGGGGGGCATTGAGTTCCAGTGTGTCTGTGGGGGTTTTATTTTCTGTGCCACGGGGCTGGGAGCTAATGGATTTTTTTTTAAATTAAGTAGGTCTTATATTATACATGATTTAGGTGTGTGGGTGAATGGGCTTTCTTTTCCGAAACGAATTTCTGTTGCTAACTGTCGATGCAATTTGTAGGTGTTATTGTTGAATTGGAGAGTTTGGCTATTTTCTGTGGTGTACACTTAGGCGTTGTGCATTATCAGGGGGATTGTGATTGGTTTGGTTTTGCCTTACAAATGAAGTAGCATTTGAGGACTCACCGCTCTGTCATTGAAAAAAACCGCCCTACAGTACCAGTACAGAATAATTCCCGCTAATGGGAAGAACCCTAATCTAACCGAGGCACTGCCAAGTTTGACTGAACAGCTTATTTCACTTCATCAGGTAATCAACAAATTAATGTCGAGTGTCAGGTATGACACAAGGATGCACAGCTGCATCTGCTTCGCCAGCTACTTACATAAATGTGAACCAATTTAAATTCTAGTGCCAAAATAGGAGTCAGATTCTATTAACATATTCAAATTTGTTGGCAACATCTTTATACCTCCCCTTCTATTAAAGCACCCCACAATGAAACTTTTCCAGTGCCACTAAGCCATATGGCACTGAATGACTTTTGAAGAACATCGTTTCGTGGGCCATATTGCCACTTGTCACTCGTATCATTGCTATTCCAAATCCCGTTGACGTGGAAAAATAAGCATGATCAACACGCCGTCTACACGGTACTGAATGACAATGAAGATGTTACTGTTGGCGTCTATTCAAAAGAGCAATGTGGAATTTTAAAGGACTTTAAAATATGTTTGATTTTCACATTCGGACTGAAAAACAAAGCAACTTGGTAGACTATCCACTCTGTCAAGGGCTTGTATTTTGTCCGTATTTAAATTTGCTACATAATGCGTCGTTATTTATTATGCACTGGATAAATACACAAATCGACTGAAAACCAATTCCACCGAATCTACCCTCGTCGTTGAAGTTCATTGAAGACTTTAATTTTCTGCGTAATTTATCTTGTCTGTGCAATCAAAGTGTCGTAAAAATTGGTCTTAACTGCTGAATTGTCTTATCGCTCGTTACAAGCATAACTGACTTCTTTTTACAACCACAGTTAAATCAGCTGTAAAATATAGAAAAATATGGATGCAAGGGTGTGTGCGGGTTGTCACATCTTTCATTGCATGGTCGTTTGAGGTTTTTAATTGCAATAATAACGATGTCTTGTATTTATTTGATTCCAGCAATTTCTAATTCCATTTCTACAGAGTGTATGTCTTCACAAACGATTTGCACTTATTTTATCCAACTTTTAAATCAAGGGTGTTCCAAAGCAAGAAGAACTTCGTAGTCTTGATTCACAAATTTTACACCACAAAATATTCTTTTCCAATTTAGATGCGTAAACGTGAGATAAGAAATACAACTGCGTGACATCCCACTCTGTTGGAAGGGCTTGGACCGTTCTCATCTAGGTATTGACTCCAATTTGGGTATAGCTCCGTTCTCATGCGGTCCTCGGTTGATAGTGATGACAGTAAACTCTTTGATTTCCATGAAGAACAGACCGACTCACCTTTCTCCATTGTCCGAAATCTAACAAATTCGTTATCCTCATCCATCACCTTGTAGCTGAAGATGTGTTTATTTTTAGTGCAATCGCAGTCCGCATAAACTGCTACCGATTCCAAGCAGTGATCGCATGACTTTATTCGTAGTCGTTTCCGTTCACCTTCAGTAAGAATTGAATTTTGTAAAAATGTAGACCAATCAATTCGCGAAATCGACGTCTGCGAAATGCAAACTCCTTGCCCTCGCGCCTCCACAGTTAAACGGACACATTTCAAATGTTGGCTGACAACTAGACTCAAATTCGGTCACCAAACATAGTTGACTTGGAAAAACAATCATATAAACGTTAAAATGGAAAGCGAAGGCATCGTTTTCAAAAAAAATTACCTATTTTGATCATATAATATAACCACTTGAATGAGTTCCTAGAGTACTTGTCCTGGCGACTTGGCCAAATCAATGTCACAATAAAAATATCTAAAAGTAAAACTAACAAGAGATAAAAATACATCGCCTTGAATGTCCTTTATAGAGCTACGTATACAATTGTATTTCTTTTAAATATCAAATGCATTTGTCAGCTGCTTGTCCATGCCCATGACAGTTCTGAATAAAAGTGGCTTAAAACAGCGCTCATTCGGTTCCTTCCCATTGTAGACAAATATTGTCATACGCATTAGATTTCAGAAATAGACAAGACAAAACAAAACCCCCACAGTAAAATACAACCTGTCAAATGCACAAAATGTCAAAATGATTAATCCAGAAACATTGTTTCGAGAGCTGTAGGAGACGGAGTACCATCACATTGAAGTAACATCTGATTTAAAATTTTTCAATAGCAAATCTGTTTTCATAGAGCAGTGATCGGATTAAACGTCCAGCCAAAGTCAGACTATCAATCGATTACACCCAATTTGCATATATTTCGATTAAATTTAAGCTTCGAGCACTTTTTTGTTTAAGAGAACTTGCTGATTGTCATTTAAGGAAAACACCTTGATCAATCGTGCAGCGTTTAATTTGTTTAATAAGGCTCAAGACTCGTTGGTCGTATTTTAGTACGTCCACTCCTACACAGAGGGCGCCAGGTGCGATTCCCGATCTTAACAACTTTCGTAATTCACGGCTCCACCTCTTTCGAGTCACTGACAATCCTCAAAGGATATTTCTTGTCTAGAAAAAATTTGTCAAACTTGGCGTTAGGAGTCGTTATACAACTGTAGGTACCATCCAATCATGAGAGAAGAATAGCACGGCTGGACACGAGTGCTTGCTGAGTAGTTAGGTCCAGGTGCGCCTCCGACTGCCGCGGCACCCACATTTTTATATTAACCCTCAACTGTCAACCATAACCTGGCACCACTTTACCACACAATTAATACAATTATCATCATCTTCCTATCCGCATGATTCACGAAAGTAGCCGCGTGGGCAAAGCACACATGAGAGATCTTTAGGTCACTCCGTAGCCTGGCGAGTTGGTCCAACCACATTTTCGTTTTCCTGACGGATTCGCATTCAAGACGCACCTTTAAAGTCGTGATGGGGTGAGGACATTCGTACTGTGTGACCAAACCATCAAAGCATCGCCCTTTCCATTCGAAGAAGCAGCCGCTCAAAATTGAGCTTCTCGCGTTACGCCGTCTTCCTCAGCAGTAAACATCTACTACAGCCCGAAAAAATCTCATCTCGGTAGCTTGGATTCGCGATATTTACCGAATAAATTCTGCAAAATTAGTTTTCAGATAGTCCTTTCTTTCCTTCAAAAATTGTTATTTGTGATCTGCCACATTGACTACAGTGCGCTCTGTTCCTCTAACAACCAAAGTATCCAGTACATGGCCGTGAGTTATTTGATCCCATAAATCCTTACGCATCAATCTAGATCCCCTGCATAGTTCTTGATTAAACTTGCTTATCCAAGGGCCATCAACACGAGTCAGTCTAAGAGAATAAATAGATGACGTTAGCTTGGCAGATTGTATTAATCCGCTAAGCAAGTAGTTTAGATTGAAGTCTTTCTTTGACTGTCCTTGCTGGGCACAACTAGCCAACGATTAATCTTAGGTGATGGGTTTCAACTTCTTTGATGTGTTGGAAAAAAAAGGAGAGAACCCTACTTCCATGTTGATGGTTTTAATTATGTGTGGAAGATATTACTGATTCTGTTGAAATAATTGATTGATGGTGACTCCATAAGTAGAACCCAGATGGAATCATATCCAAATTTGAGGGACGCAGCTAACTAGCCCTTAACTTCCATTTCTTTGAGCTTTCTGTGATACATCCCTTCAATTTCTTGGTAGACAGCCCGAATTAGTGTTGAGATTAATTATTTGAATTCAAGTGTTGATTCAACGAATTTGGGAAACAAGAACCATTCAGGACTGCAACACATCTAACATCCTTGCACTCCTTAAATGCAAGAAAGCCAACTCTCCAATCATCCACAACGAACAAACGTATTTCAAATTAATTTCTCTTATAACTCACTCAAAAAGACAGATTTCAAGACAAAATAATATCATGTAATTTATATGTAATATGGATGTGTATTTATAAAAATAACTAACTAAACTAAAATTTATAATGTTTGTGTCAATTAACTGTGCGATCTATTCAAATTTAGTTGAAATCTTATTTAAGTAACTTCACATCAAGCGTTTAATTTCAACCTCGTTTGTATTCTAATATGTTTTGTAATATATGTACTTTCTTCCACCTAACAAACACACATTAACTATGATACAGAAAACTCAAACTAACAATTCTCTTTCATTTCCTATACTTTCAACTTCATTTTGAAACAACAACAACAAAAAAAATTATGTAAATTTCTAGATATTATATATTTCTAATTAAAAATCGAATCGAATCAGCTAAACTAGATAAGATATAAGATATTAAACTTAATATGAACGATAATTATAAATATTTAAAACTAAAACTAAAAAACAAAACTGCTGTGCTTGTAAGAAAAACAATTTTTGGCGTTTTAATTATTTTTTATCAAAAGAAAAAATCTAAATAAAAAAAAACAAAACAATGAAAAAGAAAATAAGAACAAAATTAAAATTGTAAAAATGGAAAATGGCCAATTATTTTAAATAAAATTAATATCTTAAGTATATTTTTTAACAAAATGTGAATGATAATTTGTTTTATTGAAATGGACTTGACATTTTATATTTGGCTGGGTTGCCAAGGCCAACCTTCTTCTAAGCTTCTTCCTAAATTAGGTACATATTTTATTTGAAGGTTTACTTCTCATCGTCGCAGAAAAGTAGCGCCTTCGTCGCTTCATTCTCATTTGTTTCCCTGAATGCTGCCGGCACTCTGCAGAAATCCATCGAATGATTGTATTCGAGAGAAGCTACATTTTTCCACAATTGTCGTAAAGTGAGGCAATTAATATCTTGACAAGAGAACAATAAAATGTAATCGTTATCATTTCTAAATGGGAACTAAACGAACACGATTCTAACAGTGAAAAATAATTACGCTATTTACGACTTTCGATGGCAATTTGTAAGTATAATGGATAGTTAGTACTAAGATCAAAGTTACGAATACATTCTTTAACAGCTTTAAGCAACGAATTCTTACAAGGACACGTCAGTCAGTATGCACTTGGTCATAATAAAATTAATGAACTGACGGCACCCATAAAAAAATATCATGACTTCGTTGATTGGTAGTAAAACCAGATATTGACAGCAGATTCCCCACCTCATTCCAACTTCAAAAACAAGGAGAAATGCAAACATGTTAATCCATTCAAATCAACTGAGCTTCAGGAACTATCGACGCCGATTGGGCGGACTTTATAATACGCAATCAACATTATTCATCCACAGACTAAAATCATCGCGTTGCACGAAACCAGAAACAGTGATTGCACAGAATGCAATGTTTTTTTTTTGTGCCCCACTCAATTGACCCATAAAATCGAGAATTTATTTATATTTAGTTGACCTAGATATGGAGTCAGTGAATGCCATTATTTATAGACGACTAATCAAATTCTAGGAAAAACCTTCTGAACAAAATTGAAGCACTAATGAAGCTTCTGGGAACCAATTAACTGTAAAAAGGCATTACAGCATGCCATTGAAGAGAAATTAGACATTTTTTTAAGTAATTGTTGTCGCATCAAATTGAAGGGTTGCTGCTTGTTAAAAGTGTTTCGTCTCTCTTGGCATTCATTCCTCCGAGGTTTTAGAAACAATTAGGAAAAACCAATAAAGTTGCAGGACACCTTCGAGAAATAAACGAAAATATAACGTATATGGTCATCCAAAACGCACCCAAATGAAACCCTCCGACCGACTTGTAAGGAAAATTGGAATGGAAATTCTGTACATAAGCCTTAAGTTATAGAAAGGGGCTTAATTTATCAGCAAAGTGCTTTGTTGAAATAAGCTTGTTTTATTGAAAATCTATACTCATCTCAGTTTTGATTCTTAATAAAACCCTCTTTACTCACTTTTTTGTTGGAGTTGGTTCGTGACTTTACTTTCAAAGCACTAGACGGCAACATTCAAACAGTTTTGGCAGTGGGTTACCACTGAAATAAATGTGTTTTATAACGCTTGCACAAATATGGTTTTATTCACTTAAAGCTTTTGCATATTAAATAAACAATGGCTTACAAATTGAGATACGTTATCCTATGCCGATATTTAGAACAGAAATGTCGATAATTCTACGGTATCTTCGAAGATTTTTGTCGGCGGCATCTGTTGTTCAGTTGTGGTATCTGAGGCACCACCTGTGATTGAGATTTTTCATCACGCTATAGTCAGTAATGTTTCTTCTTCTTCATTTGGCGCTACAGTCCGGGGTGGACCTGGCCCTCAACCAACAAGCCTCTCCAGCTAGCACGGTCTCTGGCTAGCTGTCTCCAGTGTCGCACGCCAAATTGGTTGAGGTCCTTCTCCACCTGGGTGCGCCACCTTAAAAGCGGGCGTCCTCTGTTGCGTTGTCCCACTTGTTCGGAGTCGAAGACTCTCCGGGCAGGAGCTGAGTTGTCCATACGCTTAACATGGCCTAGCCATCTTAGGCGTTGGATCCGAAGACGCCTGACTAGACTCATGTCGCTGTACAGCCCGTACAGTTCGTGGTTGAATCTTCTCCTCCAGAAACCGTCAACGCAAACAGGACCAAAGACCGCACGCAGAATTTTTCTCTCGAAAATACCAAGGACTTCCTCATCCGCTTTTGAGATTGTCCATGCCTCCGCACCATACAGCAGAAATGTGATGATCAAGGTCTTGTATAAAGTCAGCTTGGTCCTTCGAGAGATGGCTCTACTACTGAATTGCCTCTTGAGCCCATAGAAACAGCGGTTGGCAAGAGTTACTCTGCGTTTGATCTCGGTACTGATGTTGTTTGTACTGTTTACTGCGGAGCCGAGGTAGACGAAGTCCTTGACTACCTCGAAGTTATAGCTGCCCATTGTGACGCTCTGTCCAAGACGTCGATGTTGTGTGTCCATTCTTGATGACAGCATATACTTCGTTTTTTTAGCCGCGATAGCTGTCGGATTTGAAGAAAACACAGAAATGTCGATATAGCGAACATTAAATTGGGTAGCTCTAGAGAGTCAACTCACAACTTATTTTGCCGTTGGGCTTAGGCATCCGTACAACATTATGTTGGCGGAAGAATTGAAGCCAAACGTCATTTTACAACGTTTTGCCATGGATACGGATTTTGATCAAAAAATTATATTCTCAGACGAGGCCCATTTTCGCCTCAGCTACTGTTCGCTTAAGAACCAATGTACCATCATTGACTGTCTGGTACGGTTTATCGCACAGCGACATCAACTGACCATTTTTCTTCGAAATGAGGAAAAGGATGTCGTCACCGTGATTGGTCTAAGGCGTAGAACGATATAAGCTAACTTATTGTGGTCAGACTTCGACAACAGATATATCCAAGGACGGCGCTACATGCAATACAAGATATGCAATGCTCGAAGTTGTGAGGAAGACATTTGGCGAACGGGTCATCCATCTCACAACGAGCGTCCATTGATGTCCCCGCGACCTTGGGACAAGGCACTTCTCGATTATTCTCTCTGGGACTATTTCACATCCTTACTCACCGCCAACAAGCCAACCACTTCGGCACGCTCAAGGGCCCAAACAACTTCGCAAATATTGGAACGAGCCGAAAAACAAGATCGAAACAAACCTGTTTTGCATCGTGTGCTAGGTTACGTAAGGTAAGAGTGCCTGGCTGCAGATAGCAATCAATTTTGATGTGATACCAAGCGGATTGACTAACTCCAAGGCCGGGGATCGATAAAGTGGCTCAGTTGGCATATAATTGCGCGTTCAATTCGGTTAGGATGCCAGCTAGAGCAGTATACAAGCGGAAAAGGGGATGCCTCAAGTGTTCGAATACAGGGTTTGGCATCTAGTGGTTATTTTTTAAATCGTAGGTTATTTTCACGCTGACAACTGATTAACGCTAGAAATCTTGACCGAAAGTCAGTTTCATACCTCCGCGGAACGAAATGAGTCGCTTTATGATTGAACAAGGTTGGGAATCATAGAAAACTTTTTTCCATAGCGAGTGCTGTGCAGCACAAACAGGGAGTTTTTTGAAAAAAAGTTTTGCACGACATGAAGTACCCACAGCGACTGCTGTACGCAAGTTTGTGCAAATGTTCGTGAGTCTTGTATGCTAGTGGATGACACTCATGGTCCACTTTGAAAATTGGGATGACAGAATGCGCTACTGCTAAGTCTGCTACCTGCGAATTGACCTTAGACGTTGATAATAGGTACATTTTTTTGCAAGCGTATATTCGCTTAAATTTCAATTTGCATGTAAAATACACTAACAACAAATCCTATGTCCCCTTGAGTTACTCATCATATCTATCGCCGCTTATGAAATAATCGCGGATAAAAACAATGCTTCCAATCATTATTTTCTGTGTGTTCATTCATGAATTTATTCATTCATTGTTTAGGTTGCTGTATGTAAGCCACACATTTGAGGTGTGGATATTCAAGATTTTCTTTAGATTGTAAATATCATCTATATTTTCGTTGTGATGTGAGCATAAACAACGGAAGCCCATATTTGACCAAGATTTTTTGCCGTCCTCGGTTTGTTGTTTTGTTTTTTTCAAAATATAACGTTTAAGCCTTTTGCTTTAACGTCGCTTATAACGTCGACTTTTGTGCATGACGGATGGAGACCCCTTGCTATAACACGGAGTGGTATCTCGAGCTTTATCATTTAGTTTCTTAGATAAAGCGCGGTAACTCTCCGAGTCATATGCATTGACTTTCCATTCGTCACTCCGATATGATGTGACCTTAAATTTAGAATTAATAGTTTCCTTTAGAAGACGATACAATTTATTATAGTCCGTAATGCCGACGACATTTATAGCCGGCGGAAGACGTGGTTTGCCTTGAGACGGTTTTGTTTTAACTGAGAGAGAACATTTCTATTCTCCTTAGGGATCTCAATTTCCGGCGAAGACCCAGCTCTTCGTTTCTTACTGGGTCGTTTCATTGACGGCCGATTTGTCAGAGTTTCTTCGCGCTTTTCTTGAGGTTTTGGATTCTTTAGAACCTCGTTTTCTTTTTTTTTAATAATTCGACTTCTTTTTTAAGTTCCTGATAAAGAAGATCCATTTTATTTAGTTTTAGACGGAGTTCTTTGTTTTCTTCCGCCATTTGTTCCAGTTTCACTGAGTCCCGTTTGTCTTACGATTGCTCCTCCGGCGGACTTCTCTTTCTTCATTCTTTTCATTTGATGAAAATTGTTTTTATTTTATAATTATTAAGTGTTTTTGCTTCTAAAGTGATGGTCACGCTACACAATCGCAAACCGAAGATTGTGCCCATTTACGATCAACTTCACTTTACACGATTCCACCCCCTGACTGTCACAATTGTCATAAAATTCTTCGGTGTTATGATGTATTATTAAGCGCCGAAGATCGTTTTTTTGTGCACTTAAAATTTAAGCGTATATTCGCTTGCAAAAAAATACAACTAATTACAATACTGATTTGGGTGGCACGACAGTTCAAAATGGGCCTGGGCCTAACATCTATAGGAACCACTCGAGTTGTTGGGAGATAATGTTCCATCACGAGGAGAGGATGCAGTTGTATGCCTTCTCCGAAAGGAGAACATTGAGAAGATTGAACTGGAAGCTGAGACAGGAGCACCTACCGGGCTGCCGGAATTACAACTAAGGGTGTATTTGTACTCCCCTCGTGTTCAGTGTACACCCGTACTCGTAAAAAAAATAATTTGCTTAATATTTATATACCGGGTTTACATTCTGTCTAGTGTGAACGATTCTCAACGCTCAGAATTCATAAATTTTTTTCACCTAAATGATGCATGTTAACGTAGTTAATAATACTATGCCAATCAGCTCTAGGATCGATTTCAACGAGGCAGTCTTTGACTGAATAACCAAACATGATTCTCTAGTTACTCTCATAAGGATTTTTTCCAAATCTCCTAACAGATGGTACGGTTGAGCAGCTGGGTGAGGAATTTAAGCTTATGATTAATAATAATGCATTCAATAGTGAATGCAGTTTGGAATTTTCTTCCATTTTTGATTAAGACTATAACTAGCATTTTTTTAGCCGTTTCGACAGAAAAAGCCAGTTGGATGTCAAAATCTCTTTTACAAAACCAACACGCTTCACAATGGCCACCTTCAAAAGAATTGTTGCATAATTATTACAAACGAAGTGCAAAATAAATATTATGAAACTTTTTGAACTAGTTGATGGTTCTTGGGTTCTTAAGATATTGTTATAATGGTAAATCTTAACTATAAAGCAGAAAGTTTGTGTGTCTGACCGACAAAGGCTCCGAAACTACACGTCGCAGAGGTCTAATATTTTCAACAAAAATCATTCTAAAATTTAGATGCTGAATGTGACAATTTTTAAGTCGGTACGACATACGGTTCGGAAGTTACGAGTACTTTTTAAACGGGAATAAAATTCTCAAAATAAGGGTGGTTGCATCAATCCGGTATGAAACCATTTCAAGTTGCGTAGTCGTGGATAACAACCATCCCCCAGTGTGTTGTAACATCCATATATATACACACATTTTTTCATATTTTGCTTTGATGCAACCATTCATTTTCTTCCATTCATTTTTTCTACGTCTCTATCGAACATATACGAACGACTGCCTGAGTCACCAAACGAAGAGGAAACCATAAGCATTTTCGCACTTTTCTTATTTTGCCATACCCAAACTATCTATGCATGTACATATACGCAGCTACACACAAATCATTCAGTTTTGCTGAAATTGTGAGTATTGAACATCTGAGCGGATTAACCGATTTAAATAAAATTTCAGAGCTAGACTAATTACACAATGTGTTACAAGATAGGCTAATTTTTTTCATGGTTCATGAAGTTTGACTTCAATTTGCACAACAAGTGAACATCGCGCGAGTAATGGGTGTGAAGACTCGGTTGGGTTAAAAAAAATTTATTTGTTACCTTTTAGTCACCTTGGCTTACAAAAATCAACTGCGCTTACTCTCTAACAATATTCAGCATGAAACCTACTCTTGCAAGGGCGATTGTTCGAACGGAAGTTCAGCAGACGCTGATAAAGCAATTTACGAAATCACCCGCGCAATTACAATTGGAACTGATTTACAAATTGATATTCGATCTGTTGACATATGCATATTGCTGTACGTGTTGAAGTTGACCTTGTTTCTTCGACTGCGGTGTGTGGGCTGCTGACGTTGCAATCTGCAATGGGTGTTGTTGTTGTAGGTGGCAGGTTGTTCTTGTAACTCGCGCAGGTACATAGATGGGATTTCCAAGAACTTTTGTTTATGAATTGCTTGATATCTCTCCAAGTTGTGTGTAAATGGTTGAGAAAAAACCGTAATTTCCGTCCGTTTTGCTGCAGCACGCATTAATAATTCAAACTTCAACATGTATGCACACAGTCAACGAATTGTACTCTACACTACTATTTTCACTACAGGTAAAATACCGGTCGAAGAAACAAACCCGGGCAAAGCCGGGTACGAAATCTAGTAATTAATAAATATTCAAATTGAATTGAAATTGGAATGAAAATTTGCTTTTTTGGAATTGATTTGTTTTCTTATTGTAAATCAAATTTTAGTAAGTAAAATGATATAGTAAATTTCACAAATATTGTGATAAATGAACTGAAGTACAAATATTATTTTATTATAAATATTATTTTAATTAATAAGTTTTGCTGTTGAAATAATTTTGTATTGTACGGACTCCCTTCGGGAGAAGAATACTCCTCTCCAGACCTTTCAAGTACTCCCCAGCGAAAATTTGAAACATTACCCTGCTCACCTATCACCCCTTTCGTCGGGCCGGATGATTCAACTGCGGTCGGTTGACTTATGCACGCTGGTTGACCACATATGTGTGCACGTAATGCGAACGTTAACATTCCCGGAATAGAGATACACTAGACTACTTCTTCACTCATCCTCTGTTTCAAGACAAATACTTAACCCCTAAAAGCCCAGAAGTCAGGTTTCTCAAAGATAAAGCAGCTCTATCCCAGAAACATAGAAACTTTTAAATACCCGCCCAAGTCTCATATGTGAACAATTTATTTTATCAGCACTCCTCATTCATTCCTCCTCGGAAGTCGGAGTCAGCCACATTCACATAGCGAAACAGGACGGTGGAGGGATGAAAAACTTTCAACACAACTTTAATGCGTTATCACTGTGCGTAGTTTATTTGAAATCTAATAAATGTCATATCATCAGGATGATATCCTGATTCCTGGAGCATACTTTATAGCCGAATCGTTTCACAATTAACAGAGGCAGTCATGTGGATGGATGATGATACAATGAACCCAAACCCGACGTATTTACATATCTGGATAAACGGATGAAATAGCAGCAGCAGTAGCTCCCCTTCGAGCCCCCGTGTGTGTACGTTTCAAAGGATATGGATATGAAATTTCACAGGAAATGACTATGAGTTTGGGTCTGCTGTGGCTGTGAATTGTTTTTAATAGTTTAAGTAAACAATTTGATATGATTTATTGTTCTATCGGTTTCAATTACTCTCGGGCATACAAACGGTTGTCGGGATGATAAACGAGTTTCCCAGGATTGAGATTTATTTTAGGCCGAGGCCTACGTATCCCCTATCCACACACGAACACTGATCCATGCCATATGTGTTCACTTGAGCACGGAGCACTTTGTGCTCCTCGTTGCACTGTGCGGTCGGACGGCTGGCTATAATTACAAATATTTTGTTTGCTTTGATCATAAACATAATTGTGTGCGAATTTTAATGGATTCTGCCTGGATGGCCATTTTTGTTTATTCATGAGGTGAGGACTAACCATCGGCAGCAGAATTCCCATTTACTTGTGGCCAGGGCATTAATTTTAATCAATATGCATGTGATGTGTCATAGTTCCATGAGGTGAGGTTGCGATCTGTTGAGCGTGTGTAGCGAAATAAAATTAATGCATTCGACGGCTGCAGAGGATGCCGCACTGATGTGGGCATCGGCCCAAGGCCGCCATGGATGCCATTGATGAGCTGAAACAATTGTGTGGATGGGTTTTGTTTTATCGATGCGAATAATTTAACTCTGCTGAGCGTGCAGTTTAGTTCATCTTGATTGAGAATAATTCATATTTAGCTTTACTTGCACATTTGTTCATATTTTTGCAATTAACGGTTAAAGAAAACTGATAACAAAACATTATTGTGAAGGAAAATTAATTGAATATGGTAGGGAGGGGGAAATTTATCGCTTTTTGATTAGGGCTTCATTAGCGGTAGAAAGGTACTCACCTTGTAGTATTAACTAGTGTATGTCAATGACGGGTAACCTATGCATTTTGCAACACATGGTTAGGAGCATAGGTTCTTTGGAGCCCTGCCCTGCCCTGTTTCTACCTCACCTAACCTAGACCATGATACCAATAGCTTGATTACTACCACTGATTGCTCACTCCAATGATAGTGATGATAACTTGATCCCAACGGAAAATTGTGACTGGACCAGACTTGAAAACCGGATAAACCGTATCAACTCAGCAAGGGCAGGCACTTTACGTACTGTGCTCTTCAGTCGTCAAGTGAATAGGTAAATTTGCATCCAGTTAGTTGCAGTGTGTGAACGTCTAAAGCCGTTTTGCACCGCACTAATCGGCACGTACCAGTGCGGGTTCCGGCCCGGCAATTAGATTGTAGACCAAATGTTCACACTGAGGAGAGTCCTGGAGAAGACCAGCATATTTGAATCCATTTCAAATACGACTATTCTACGCGATGGCTGAATTCGGGTTCCCGGGAAAATTGAACCGGTCTTGTCGCACCACGCTGACAAATACGTCAAACACAGTGCAGCTCGGATTTAGGACCGCCGAACCGTGTGAAGCCTACACCGAATTTTGGAGAGATGATATCATGTCGTGTGACTTCTTTAATATGGCGGGACAAGATAGTTCGGCGAGCAGCTCTAAACACGGATGATACTACCTATTACAAGTCAGTCATGATGTTGGGTTACGCAGATGACAGTCGTGACGTAGTCGGTGCTATTGAGCCAGCGATTGAAGAACAGGTGAAACGAGCTAGTGTTTAAATCAAAGAGGATACGGAGAAGTACATACTGCCGAGCAAGAATCGTTCCGTCACACAGCACTTGGGAAATGACATTACGATCAACGGTTATAATTTTGATGTATTGGCGGCGTTTATATACGTCGTCGGAGCAAACGTGAACCGAGAAACGACATTATAGTGGAGATAAGATGTATTAACGTCCTTTAGGAACCGATGCCTGACTCGGAGGACCAAAATCAAGATCACATCTCCAAAACGCGTATTCACGGTCCTACAATATGGATCCGAAGCCTGGATGATAAGCAAATCTACAGAACTGATTTTAAGTGCCATGGAAAGAAAAATTCTACGTTGGATGGACTCATCTGCGAGGAGGACTATTGGAGGAGAAGACGTAATTTCGAACTCTACAAACGATACCAAGATGTAAAAGTAGTCCGGAATGCTAACATCTGTCTACTGCACTGGCTCGGCCAACGCGGCACTGGCTCGACCACCGCTCCAGCTTAGAGGGTCTTTGAATCCGAGACTCCTGGTTCGTATAGGAGGAGAAGACCTTACTTCCGGTATACAGATCTTGATGACTGGAAGCAGAGTGCCCAGAATCGTCAGCCATGGGCGGCAGAGATTGCTCAGACATCAGCAGTTGCATGTTAGGCAGCTATCGCTTCGAGGGTGTGAATGACTTCTTCTACCTCGGCTCCCAAGCAAGCAGAACGAATACCACCAGCACCGACATTCAACGCAGGATAACTCTGTATAAGGCCTTGATCAACCCTGTCCCGCTCTATGATCCGGCAATATCACAAGAGCGGATGAAGAAACCCTTGGTCTTTTCGAGAGAAAAGTTTCGCGTCCAATCAGTGGTCCTGTTTGCGTTGATGGTTTTTGCTGAATACGATTCAACCGCGAACTGTCGTGTAGAGGGCATCGACAACACTGCTCCAGATCGAAGAGTCTTCGACTGCGCCACTAGTGACAATGCTATAGACGACGCCAATAGCGCACACAAGTAAAGAAGGACTTCAACCAACTTGGTGTACGAAATTGGAGGCAGCTGGATAAAGATCGTGAAGAACTGGAGGTGCTCGTTGGCTGAGGTCCAGTTCCACCCCAGAATTTTTAAAACAGCGCCACACGACTGTATACTCTCACTCCTTCCATATATATATATATTAATTAAATATTATGCAGTAAACTGTACGTTTGGACAAAAACATACGGACTTAGCGTTAAGCCAAAAACAATTGATGTTCTACTCTTCACCAGAAGAAACAATAGGAGTGTTTTTTTGCAAGCGTATATACGCTTAAATTTTAATTTGCATGTAAAATATACTAACAACAAATCCGCATATACTTAAGTTACTCATCATGTCTGTCGCCGCTTATGAAATAAGTGCGGATAAAAAATATACTTCCAATCGTTATTTTCTGTGTGTTCATTCCTGAATTTATTCATTCAATGTTACTGTATGCGGTTTACGATATTAACCCCTGATCGGTTGTGTTCACGCATTTGTAGGTTTGGTTGATGTATTAGATAATTTTTGAATGTTTTTGCATCCATAAGTATGCAACTTTTGGTATACTCAGAGTGTCTCTGTTATACATCACGCTTGGGTTTCGTATTCGATTCTTTTCATTTGATGAAGATTGTTTTTATTTTATAATTATATTTTGCTTTTAAAGTCATTTATTAACGATCGACTATCACCTTACACGATTCCAACCCCTTACTGTCACAATTGTCAAAAATATCGTCGGTGCTGCCAAGATTTTATGATGAATTATTAAGCGTCGAAGATCGTTTTTTGTGCACATATAATTTAAGCGTATATATGCTTGCAAAAAAACACAGCTAATATTTCCCCCTCGATTCCGCATACTGAGCGTCGTCACATTACAAGTACGGCAAAATGTCTGGGTCTCATCATCGATACTAAGACAAGCTTTATACCCTTTATCTAGGAAAGGATATCAAGACAAACTCCGACATTATAATCTCAAAAGAAATCCTCTGACAGTATTCCTTTTAGAACGAATTGGAAGTCTGACCTGATCTGTCCTCTGCGAAATTACACAGACGAGTGGGTGAAGTTGTCTTCTCCAAGGCTTGCTCCTTCCTTTTATCTTCCCTACAATAAAAGAGGCACTGGATTTTTTTTAAAGGTGGCGTCACAGTCGGATGTTGGCGTGGTCCTCAACCAACAATCGTCTCCGGCCAACTTGATCTTTATCTAGCTGCCTCCATTTTCGAACGCAGAGTTGGATGTGTTCCCTTTCCTCATGCGTACACCGCCTTAGTCGCGGTCTTCCTCTACCGTTCCTCGTGGTGGATTCGACTTTCCGGGCTGGAGCATTGGTTTCAATCCACTCTACAGGAGTGGACAGGCCAAAAATTGAGATGATGACCTGGCCATCTCAATTTTTTCATCTTCTTTCATCCGGCAATGTCGATGTCGCTGAACATCTCTTACAGTTCCTTGTTATATATTTTCCTCCACCAACCATTTCCACCACTTTTTCACCCAATCAATTCTCTCAAAGCATAGTCATCCGTTTTTGACAAAGTCCATCCCTCTGCCCAATATAGTATGGCCGGGTTGGTTGGATAGCTTTGTTTTCAACATCTTTCTTAGACCAAGGAAGAAGCGATTGGCAAGTAATTCATCGTTCGATTTTCCAGCGCTAGGATAGTTGTCTGAGTTGTTAGCGGTTCCTAGGTAGAGAAAATCCTTAACTACATCAAGGCAATATCTGTCTACTTTGACTTTGACACTCCGAAACGTCAGTACGATGAATATTACCTCTCCTCTTACCACCGAAGGAGATCCACTCCTTATATTTCCGGCTACATCCTTCTATTTTTTCAAGAATAAATAATCGAACTCATCTTCAGAAGCTGTATGAACCTTCAACCGTCATCAATTCAAACAGCAACAAAGATCACTTCAAAGCCGCAACAGTTCAAACCTTAACACAGGCGTGGTTCAGGCTCTACTTTAACTCAACAAATAAGGAGACAATTTAAAAATAATAAAAACAAAACTGTCAATTTATTCTCAGCGCTATAGCAATTTAAACGCTCCCCAGTATCGCCCACTGAAACTGACCAAATGAACCACACGCCCGATTATGTTGACATTTGCATGACCCAAAACCTACGTGCACTACACAAAGCACTCAAACAAGACCGAGAGCGGGTAACCCACCATTAAACTCAGAACAGCACACGATACACGGTAAAATGATGTCGGCTTTGTCAACACTGTTCCTTTATTCGCAGCGATCCACACCAGGGAAACCCCTATAATTTAATTGAATCCCCACCCACGAAGATCCATCTATGTTTAATTATAATCAAGCTTTGGCGGTCTGTGAGGATGCAGTGTCCTTTAATTGCTGCATGTTTTATTAACTGTGCATTCAAAACAATTTCCAGGACACACAACTACAGTCGCACGTCTTAATCGATATTTAATTCCATAATATTAAGCCGTGCTGCCCGTGGGGTAATTAATGCAGAGCACACTCTGCTGCAGTATAACTGACCTATTTCCTGTACAACAACTTCAGCCACACAATTAAGTTCGCGCAACTGGTTCTTCACCAAGAGACCGAAGCTCCTTGCATAGTGCACCGGTTACCGGAAAGTAGGATGAAGGTGTCTTTGTGTGTTTTCCTTGAATTTTCGACAGAGCAGTTTTTTTGTTACTTCTTCGGGGCTGTTTATATTGGCTGATGACAGTTTTCGGAGTCAGCGAAGTTCGGCGATAGTGTAGTACGCTCGAGAAAATGAACTGGGGAAAGAGCATCACCGCAGCATTGTTTCGAAAAGCTATGGGGGATGGATATTATAGGGTTTCACAACTATTAACATCGGACTCGATAACTTTTCTGAAAGTTGTCGGCAATGTTGGCCTGAAATAGCACGATGTTCTGGGGTATTTCGCTAAAAAGAAAAATATTTGACCAAATGATTTGTATCTTAACATTGGATGAATACATATATGTGCTGAAAGCGACATACAGTTACGGACAAAATAATAGGACCACTGAACATATATTTAGATTTCACCACAAAACGCTGAGGTTGGTGCGAGTGAATTTTCAGGGTCAAATTTCTTTCGGTTACAGAGCAATGCTTGCCACGACATATTGTTCATGTTTTCATAAATGACTCTATGCATTTTAGTATGGTTTTTAATCTTATAACTAACTAGCGGGCCCGGCGAACTTCGGTCTCACCTCAATTTAAGGCCTTCACATAAAGTCCAAACTTATAATAAAACACAGATAGTTCGAATTTCAATGTGATTTATTTCAATTGAATCGAAATCAGTAGACATCGATATTATAAACAATGTTTTTCGATTTGTTTTCCCGCGAACTGGCAACGTACAGCTGATTGTGCAACAAACCGGCGAAATGCGTGATTAATCTCAAAATCGAACGGAGAAATTTATCCACTTGACTTGGAATGGAAGAACAGTTAGAATAATCGGGATTCGTATGATAAGGATTTCCCCTCCTTTGAAGGTCGTCCCTTGAATCACATTGATCATCAGTTACTTGACGAACAACCGCGTACCGCTGCACAATTTCGGATGATTTACATTGCGCAACGTGATTATGATCGATCCTACCTTAGGCTAAATCTAAATTAGGAAAGTTCCTGGCACATCAAGCTAGATAAAAAATTCCGTCCAATAGTTAGCCGTTCATACTCATCGGTCACGCTGTCAACGGATTCGTGCAAATGCATTTCTCCAGCGATTTGGCTTTGAATAATGAAATTCATTTAATGCTATCGACGGCCTTATTCTCCGCTGCCCGTTCACTAAACCATTGCACGACGTATACAACGTCCAAGGTATGATCTCTCCAAGCAATAAAGTCGGTTTTCACTATTCCTATGTAAAAGACATTTTTCTGCAAAAACTGGAATTAATGTCTCGCAATGAATACCCTCAATCCAATTGGATAACCTCACTTTTTTTTTTACACGAAAACTTATTTTCTTTTTTGAAGAACTGGCTGACTATGTATCACCTGTAATTTTCCATTGCATGAATCGTCGTGAAGGACTTCGTGTGAACTGATTTAAATGCATCCTAAAGAGTATCAGTGAGGTCTCTAATTTTCAATTGAAGATGTTGGAGCACCAAAACATCGATTTCCTTGACATGTTGATGGCATTTGAACCCAGGCACAATAGGTTCATGTCCGTAGACGTCGACGAACGTCGCCACCGCAATGGGAGTATAGCCATCTTAAAGCAAATACTTGCTAAAAGCGCACAACCGGAATATTCTAAAATTAAAATGTAACCTTAGTTTTTGATAACAGTAAAGCTACATAATCATATATCCGGTGATCAGATTAAATGGGGTTAGACTCTCTGCTAAATCAGAGGTAATTTAAGTTTCTTTTTCCTTTTTATACCAGGTTGATTCATCATATATTCTTTACATTGCATTATTATAGCTGCGCCTAGAGACACTCTATGAACTGTAGGAATTTTCTCCGACCATATTATAAACTTCTTCTACTAGTTCCCAGTTCGGGATGGACCTGAATCGCAGCCAATAAGCTTCTCCAGATGACACGATACTTACCTAGCTACTTCCATTCTTTTGGAGGAGGCGAAGACTCTTTTAGCTGCAGGAGTGTTGTTCTTCTAGCCCTCTACATAGCCTAGCTATTATTTGCGTTGGATCCGTAGACGCTTGGCTAGGTTCATATAGCTGTACAGTCCATACAGTTAGTGGTTAAATTTTCTTCTCCAAAAAGCATCAACGCAAACAGGACCAAAGGTTGAACACAGAACTTTTCTCTCGAAAATACCAAGGGCTTTTTAATCTGCTCTTGAGATTTCCATGCTTCCGCACCATAGAGCGGTATAATCGAGGTATTATATAATGTTAGCTTGGTCCTTTGAGAGAGTTGTATACTTCCCTATGAAACAGCGGTTGGCAAGAGTTGTTCTGCGTTTAATCTTAGTACGAGAAGTATTCGTACTGTTAACTTGGGGGCCGAGTCCAATACTATCTCGAAAGTATATCTGCCTATGGTGACGTTGCGGCCAAGTCGTTGTGTGTCTTTTCTTAAGGAAACCTCCCATCCCCTTGCAGCACACTTCATTGACGGCTCGCTGAGGTCGACCAATCACGCAAATTTTGACCGCGTATGCTAGCAATTGTACGGACTGGAAGATCGTTCCACCTGTGACTTCTGCTTGATGATGTTGAAGAAGTCACAAGTCAGTCCGTCGCCTTGTTTAAATCCTTTTTTGACATTGAAGATCTCTGTGAGCTCGTTCCGGACCTAATTTTTTATTGCCATCCTGCATGGCGTTGTGTATCTCGTCTGTATGTATGCACGCTGTGCGGGTTTGAATTCGACGAATATGTGGTCGGTCTTTTTCTGCCGTAGTGTGACAATTTGGTCGATGGTGGACTTCCCTTCTTCCAGACTGAAGCCACACCGATAAGGACCTATCAGATTGTCTACGTTTGGTCTTAGGCGCTCACACAAAACGACTGGGAGGATCCTATAAGCCATGCTTAGGAGAGTTATTCTTCTGTCAATTGACTATTAATATTAATACAGTTTAATTGAGTGAGCTAGCACTTACCAGAAACTTGCAGAACGAAATACGACTGATGCCTCCTTGATGTGATGTTCGGACTGACTTAATAACTACGTATCTGCTGAAATAACCTGTCATTAAAGGGTGAGCTACCTCTGCCCAACTTCATTACATAACAGCTTATGTCATTACCCCTGCTACACCAGCACGGCTCAAATTTTCTACACATACAAAATATCGACATATCTCGGTTTACACACTTTCTATTCAGTTTGAGAGGTGTATTGGAAAGTTATTAACGTCCAGTAGGTTGTCCCATAAATCAAAGATTTATGCAGTGCCTCGTTCAACTACTTCCAAAGAGAAGGGACAAGACGAGGACAGGAACATTACACTCACATGGGAATTTGTTGATGAGCTTGTTCCTGGGTGCCCTTAATTATTCATCGCTTCTCCATTCTCAAGCTATGATTAAAATATCGTGGAATACATAAATAATACCCCCAAGAGAAGTCAATTCAAAATCCAAATGGGAATTCAAATTGCTCTGCACTCGACTCGGAAGTGTTGCTTCGCACACGATATACAGACTTATCGCACAACCTAGTGCTTTCGCCGCACACCGCATGGACATAGTCCGCACCATAGCCAGCACCAGGATATCCCAATGCATTAATAATCAGTCCACTGCATAACACCACACTTCGTGAAATTAATTCACTATTCCGTGCGACGTGATCCATCCTTAACTGCATCTTAATGACCTCCTTCCTAATAACTATCACCGCACCGTTGTCGGGACACCTGAACGAGAACAATGCAATCAGGATCCCATGAATACGTGATTTTACCTGCTTAAGGGCGCCCCATGGAATAAGCAACGTGTTTTTAATTCAATCAATGGATGACTAGAAAAGTGGCCACAAAGAGCCGCCCTCCGACATGTTCCAATAGTTTGGATACGACACGACCGATGGACAACCCATCCTGCTTCAGATTGAGGCGAACAGAAAACAGGAAGCACTCACACACAACAAGTAATTAGATGAAAGTAATTTTGCAGCTTTTCTGCTCGTGTAGCCGGGCGGTGAAACTCGGTGCCAGGACATGGTGTAATCCTTTAGCTGACAATCAGACTCTGTGTACGTGGGTGGGCTGGAGTCGAAACCAAAGCCGAAGCCAACGCAGAAAGACATAACGATACATCGCAACAACGTGTACCGTGATCTATGCAAATGATGTCCTGGGGCGAAATAAATTAAGTAGGTGTTGCCGAATGGCGTTGGATGAGCTGTGAACTTGGTCTCTTGCTTGTGTGTACTGTACACACATAAACAGACGCCAAACTCAACTCAACAGGACAGCCGGTGCCATAGACAGGGAAGGAGGCAGAAGGCAGACAGCGGCAGACTGGGTGTGGCTACTTAACGATGTTAATTCCATTCGTAGCACACTGAGAATGAAATTGCCGTCGATGTGCGGGTCGTGTTTTCTGAATTCAAATTGGGAATAGAAATAGAACTTGTAATGACGTTTGGCGTGTGTGTTTCGGTTGTTCCCCTCTCGCCTGGTTTGGGGGGCATTGTCTGTCTCCTGAATAAACAAGGATTTATGGGAGTCATGTTGGAATTCATTTCAATTTGCTTGCGAAGAGCGCCTTAGTCAAAGATTACTCCGGATTCGGTTGGAATGAAAGGGTTGGAGTCACGATCTCAGCAGATGTGGTGTCGAAAATTGACTACTCGAAATGATGTTACATAAATATGGAGCTTGAATGGATTTTCTGTTATATAAGGGACTATGGAACATTCTTAACCTTCTTGAGCTTCTGGGCAAACGCGTTGAAGTGAGTCTGACCCAAAATGATATCCGATGTGTGTATCACGTTCCGAGTGATGAACGTAATGTAATCCTGATCCAAATGCTCGGCTGATAATTTAGTTATGCATTCAAGAGGGATCTGCAAATGGTTGACTGAGGTTGAATTTTGAGAAGAACGAATATATGTGAAATGAGGAAGTGTCAGTTTTTCAAGGATTTGCATAATCTGTGCACTGAGAGCGACTTAAATATCCAGGCTAATGGTATTTTTTAATTGTTTTTAAGTGAAATGCGAAAAAAAAACTAAGTACAGTGAAAATCGCTCAAAACGTTATTAAGAATCAATCTCAAAGTGCCAACTAGCATACGTATAAACTACATCAGCGACACATCGCTTTTAAAGAATCGCGTATAACAATACGAAATATCTCACATAATGAACTTGGTTAAAAAAAATAAAAAAGGCAAGAATAATAGGCTTTCTTTATGTTTAGGGCTCTTTTTTCTCTTTTCTCATTTCTTTAGTCGGATTTTTCGTTATTTAATATTTTTAGTGAACATTTGCCGAAAAAGAGCTAAGTTCTACTGTGCTATTTATTCTAGAGGGTGGTCCAATCATAATGCACGATGTTAAGGTCAAGTTTTCTTGTCCAGCCTAATTTGGCATTTCTTTGTATCAGAAAGGTACGCAACTGAGCAGCGCGTTAAGATTTTTAAAGCATTTTATTTGGGCATTTAAATCAAAATGCATTTCGTGCACCTAGTGTTTTTTTTTTTTCGATCAGCATAATCGACCAAATGTGTCCACGATCGCAAGAATTGTGCGCAAATTTCAGCAAACCGGGTTTGTAGGAAATGTGAAAATTCCTGAGCATGCTCGCCCAGTTGGTTCTGCGAAAAATATTGCTGTTGTTGGCGATAGTGTCCCGATAAGAGTCGTCAACCTCGAATCATCGTCATACCCAACAATTGAACATCTCAAGAACATGCGCGAATTGATGAATAATGATTTGAATTTACAGTCGACTCCGCTTATATGAACTCCGTTTTACCGGAAAATTCGGTAAACTGAAGCACAAAAATTATCACGGAGCATTTTTTCATCATTTTCACATAAATTACTCCGCCTAACTGAAACCCTCTTAACTGAAAAACCCGGTTAGTTGCAAAAAAATTGTGTGTCAAAAATAAATAATACGTACTACTTCAACTCCGCCTAACTGAGAAAATAATGAATACGACGATTGGTATCATTTGTAATTTCTTCAACTGTCCACTGGACATGACAATCAACGTGCACCTTGCAAAGTCTATCCATTTTGACAGCACAATATTATGTTTGTTTACGTTTTCTCTTTCGGCTTTAGTGCTCAACTATTTAATTGAATTCCGTTATATTTTGGCCATGTCTGTAGAAATGTCAGCACACATGGTAAAGTTCAGAAAAAGAAGAATTTGAATTTGTGTTTGTATAAAATATATCTCAGATGCCTGCGCCGGGAAAGAAATGCACAAGTTTGTCACTTCAAACAAAGCTTGAAATTTTAAAGAAAATTGAAGCGGGATATCCAAGCAAAGTTATTTGTACAGAGTTCGGCTGCAATGCACCAACTTTAACAAGAATCGTGAACAGTAGAGATTCCATTCGTAATATGGCCACACAAAACCAAAATTTGTTGAGGAAACGAGTGCGAACAGGTGCTTGTAAAGATGTGGAAAAGGCGCTATTGGTTTGGTTCAAGGAAATGCGATCGAAAAATGCAACAATCACTGGCCCACTTTTAATAGAAAAGGCAAGGGCGTTTGCTATTTTGCTAAATGTGGATTTTGTACCATCCAGTGTTTGGCTGGGGTGTTGGAAACATAGAGAAAATATTGATTTTAAGAACGTTCATGGGGAGAACAATTCTGGCGATGTGCACGGTTTTAACGAAGGTTTGGCAAACATTTTGCCAACATATCTTGAGGAATATGGTGAGGAGAATATATACAATGCGAGTCCGCATTAATCCAAAAAAGCATCAGCAACCAAATGCAATAAAGACCGAATTACGATTCTTTTTGTTACAAATTCGACCGGTAGCGACAAAATGATTTTCTGTGTAGGGAAATCTCACAACCCTAGGTGCCTCCGCAACTCTACAGTACTTGTAAAATATTTTGCCAACACAAAGGCTTGGATGACTCGGTCAATCTGGAGTGAGATCATGAACGAACTAAATGCAAAATTTAGGGCGAACCGTAAAAAGGTATTACTATTGGTTGACAATGCGGCACGTCACAAATTAGATAACAATACTGTATTAGACAACATAAAAATATAATTTCTGCCACCAAATACAACTTGCCTCGTCCAACCATTGGATCAAGGGACAATGCGTTGTTTTAAGTCACACTATCGAATGTGCATAGTACGACGACAAATCCTTCATCTAGACAGTGGACGGACTTTATTGGATTTTTCCAAAAATAAGGACCTGATCGCAGCTTTGAAAATGGTTAACCATGCTCTTGGTGGATGGTGAAGCCGGAGACCATTAAAATTTGCTTTCCGAAGTCAGGTTTTCTTAAAAACTTTTTCGGTGAAGAAATTATTTCAGAAGCTAACGAAGAAGAGGAATATTGATTCTCTTGCTGATTTTTATGCAGATTTACCTTGTTTCGGGGCATGTCTGTTACAGATGTTATAAATGAAGTAACACACGCATTTAACAATAATACAGATGAAGTCGATTCTGACAGCGAACTATTAATCGGAGTACCTAAGAAAGCAACAGTGAAGGAAGCATTTAATGCTCTTGGTATTTTTAAAGATTTTTTTGGGGGAAGTTGTGATCTCTGATACGATTGAAGATCTTGAGGACAAAATGTCTTTTCATAATCTGACTTCTATAACCCATGCAACTAAACACTTGATGCAATATATGTACATATTATGTATGTACATACAAAAATGACTTAATTCTCTATTGTAACCTGTGAATTAGGACAAGACTTATTAGTTTTAATTGTTATTTATGTTTTCTGAATGTGTTATGTTTTTCTGAAGTTATTTTAGGTTTGAGTTATGTTAAATAAAATGTTATTTAACGTTTATTAAAATATCGTTAGAAATTATTAGTTCTTGGATTTTCACACTGGATAAGTGAAATTTTTTCAGCTATCCAAACTCCGGTTAAGCACAAGATTTTTTTCAGTTATCCGAAGTTCGCATAAGTGAAAGAAGAAAATGTGTGACAAATTTTCGTTTCAGTTAAGCGGAGTCGACTGTACATGCTTACTACTGACTAAAAAGCTGAAGCCTACTGACCATTTCATGCGTCGTCAATGTTTTTGCGCGAGAAATTCAATGGCCGTGTTGTCTCATGTTGTGGCGATGTTAAATGGCATCCACGATCTGATTTGACACCGTTAGACTTCTTGAACCTCAATTGCGTCTCAGAGTCATTGAAAATATGGCCCCTCGGATAGAGATATGTCACCGAAACCGTGGCGAGCGTTTGACCGATATTTTGTTTGATACATAATTGTCATAGATCCTTCTATCATAATTAAAAATATTAAGATAATCCTCTAGGAACTTTTTGTTTTATTTACAATTATCATCGTGCGTGTCCGTTGGACCACCCTTTATTTTAATCTATCATTGTGTTCAAAACATATAATAATAATAATATGGGTGGCGCTACAGCCGTAGGGGGCCAGGGTCTAGCTTCTCAGCAAACACACGTGTTCTGCGTGCTGTTGTTCTCTCACGCGTGGAAGGGACCTACAGTTTAATGCCGCCTCCGAGCGACCAAGTTTGAGAAGCTTTTTCTAGACAGGAGATACTCTTTGAGCATTGTCAGTGACTCGAAAGAGGTGGAGCCGTGAAAAATATGAAAGGTGATAAATTCGGGTATCGAACCTGGCGCATTTAACCCATTACGCCACGGCGACCCACTCACCACCCACCCATAAAAACATAGTAGACAAATAAACGTTATCTTGAAAAACCCTAGTCGTCTGTGAGACCACGCGACTATGTTTACAAACTCTATGTATTGCGTGTTAACCATTCAAGTAGACTGGGCACTTGTAGATGCTTTCTTTTGTATGCTTTTTAAAAATATAGTTTTTTGTTGCTTCACGTTTTCATTTTTCGTAATTTTTAACAAAAGTCTTCTGCTTAACTACTCCTTCGGGTTAAGGTTTGGTACAAGCGGCTTCAGTGTTCTAGGGTTAATTCAATTACAGTTGCGTATACTAATAAATACATAACAGTCCGAGGTGTACCTGGGCCTAGCTTCTCTTTAACCACTCGTGTTGTGCGATTGTTCTTTCACATCATCACTTACATGAACTAACTCCTAGATGATGTTTACTCTTTCAAATGCAGGGAAATGTAGTAGCAGTTTGCTAAGATAGGCGTCTGTAAGTGGATTGTAATTTATTATTTTAGAATTGAATAAAAACATTATAACAGTACATACATACATCTTTTGACAATTGTATGAATTCTTATGTTTACATTACATGATTATGTTTGATTCTATATCGCTGCCGGTAATGCAGTTTTTCGAACATATAAAATTTATTATTATTATTAAAGTGCACCTTTTAACCATTTTGAATTCTGAATTGTATACTTAAACACTCTTTTAAGAATATCTAGATATAATACAAGGTTTTTTGATTTGTAATTGTAAGTTCTCTGCAAAGTTAAGGCTTGTTTTCCTGCTTCAGCCTGTATGGCAGCGTTTTCATTATGCTGTATAAAGTGGAAAACGTGGAACGTGGAAACACTATTCAGATTTTACCTCAATCTTTTTTTTAAATTTCGGTATAACAATTCGATTTCGGTATACTTGTGTGCACCGAGACTTTATTTAGGTACATGGTACTTACTTACATACTTACTTATCACGACTTTTGGGGGTCAGAGCCTGAGCTAGGTTAGGTTAATTACCAAGCTGCCTTGCGTTCGCGATGACTTGGTGTTTATATTGGAGGTACGGTAGCTCGCAGTATTCACGATTGTCTTCCCCTCCAATCACCTTCCTCGCAGACGGAAAAAAAATATCCGACGTAGAATTTTTCTTTCGAAGGCACCAAGAATTAGCTCCGCAGTTTAGCTTATTGTCCAGCTTTCGGCTCCATATAGCACGACTGGAAAAGTAAGAGTTTTGTAGAGAATAATTTTGGGACTTCAAGTTAGGAGTTTTGAGCCTAGTTGTTTTGATAAACCTAAGTAACAGCGGTGTCCAACGGAGATTCTAAGTCGGATATCCACTGTGGTCTTGTTCGTGGAGTTACAGTCCTTGTAACTGTCGATCGTAATTTTTTGAACAAGATGGTGTGCGACGAAAAGTTTCCATATATTTCGGGGGTACCCCAACAGTTTGACTGCCTTTTTTTATATAATTTGCGGGTGCTCATGGGTTTGCTAATACCCTTCTTATATGTTCAGGGTCAAGACACAGCAAGGGTCGAAGATATAGGGGGAGAAAGTGAGCAGAGGTACCTGGGGAAGATAGTGCCTTTTGTGCATCCCGCCGCACTATCGCATCACCTGCACCTGTCATTTCGTTCAACCTAAGCATGAATGTAACAGAAACAAAAATATAACCAGAATCAAATCTTTTCCTCTTTTCGCATATCTGGTTACCCTGTACAGTAAAATCGGCAAAGGCTGTTCTTGACTACAATTTTGAGTCAGTAATCAAATCTTCAACTTACTTCAAAAAGTATTTCTCTGTGACAAATTATAACCTGTTTAATGTTATTTGAGTACAGCACAAGAAGAAAACATTAAACTTGATAAGATTTCAATATTAAATGGTTTAATTTTAAATAAATTTAAATTTTATTCCCTCACGAACCCGAGATCTACTTAACAACATTCTTCTCAGTCATGTTCCTTTTTACATTTGCTTCTTTATGAACATATATTTCAACTCAACGGAGAACTGTTGTCAAATCATATTTTCATAGTAAACTTCCAAATCATAAATTCACAAAAAATTGCCTAAACAAAACCGCAAGCGACTGCCTTAACCATGAAAACCACATCGCGCCGCAGCCAAAGTATGATTATGTGCATATAAGATATACACGTCGAGTAAACGTCTTGTGTCTGAAGTGCATCCATTAAGTCACATTACAAACACGACATCAACCAAGAAACTTTGAACTTTCAATTTACAAAAAATGAAAGAACTCACATTCAGTTTTTCACTGAAGCGTTGAAGGGGTGGGTGCAAAAAATCCATACCTGCACTAGGACCGAACCCCAGACAGTTGAATTGAGAAGAACCCCACCCTGAAGTTCAAAACACATAAAAGACATATCCCGTCAGTATGCATACGAAAAAAACAGACGCAAATAAGTTCACTGCGATAAATAACTCCTAAAATGTGAAATCAGCCCTTGCACCCGTTCCACCCACACTCAGTCGAAGGAGCCGACCAAGCGTAAAATTAACGTAAAATGAAGCTGACCCCCGCTTCCAATCCGGCAATGCTCACGTCCGTTAAAAGAGTCAACATTCCTGAAAATATTTACGCAATCATTAACGGAAAAACAAAAAACAAACGGAAAACAGGAATGCAGGAATGCAGGAATGCAGATGCAATCTGCAGGACATTAACAAACGAAAAACGAATCACTGACCGTGAAAAAATAGCTGTTCACCCCTACCATTCAGCCATCCTGTTCAGGCTTCGCCTTCATGCCGGTTGCGATGAAACCGGACAATTCTGCCCGAGAGCTCCTCATGCATTCGAAAATGTAACCGGGATACGGCAGCCGACGCGGCGGCGGCGCCCCCACACAGTCATCAAACAGTTGAAGTGTTTGCCATCCCCACTCCGTGCTGTGTATTCGGTGCATGTACCGCACTGGCATTCATTCGGTGCGCACCACAGCGAAATCTGAATCATGCCAGAATAAAGTTTTTAAATTGAATTTACCTTTAACTTTATTAAGTTCTGTCAACTATAAATTCTTATTAGCAGCGACAAGCAGTAGTAGAACTAGCTTCCGCTGTCCTGAGCGGTTATCCTGGATGCAGTGGCAGCGCATGGCAGCTTGCTGGAAGGGTTTTCGGCTGTGAAAGGCTTCGGTTCTGGTCGGGTCGTAAGTTTCAACTACACGGCTGCGGGGAATGCACGGACGCAACGAGATGGTGGCGCAACTTTGTGATTCAAAGTCGTAACGCAAGATGAAATAAAAGAAGCTTTGGCAATAAGCGCCACTTTATATTGGAACAGATGCATCATGACGTTCCGGGGGTAACAACTGCCCCAGATGAAGCTAATGGGAATTGTTTCAGGTGCTCCGAGGCTAAGCATGACTAATGAGTTTGCCATGGCGTCCTGGAGTGGTTACAGGGAACTTGTATCGTGGACGGAGGACTAATAAGGACCAGATGTGCACGTCTCAGTTAACTGAAGGGAAGCCAGATTTAAGTGAGAAAAATTGTTTAATAAGCTTGCATCTTGAAGGACAAGTGGGTGGTTAGTGTCATTTCGCGAAAAGTTTGTATTTTAAGGGTCATTAGCCAATTTATTCATCTCGCACTATAGTGTAGAAGTGCTTTTTAGATGAAGGAATACAATTTACGAGTACGTTGAAAGACCAAACATGTGTATATTTTCAAAAGTGCCGTGACATTGTGTAGCGCCTTCAAAAGCATTTTCCATTTGGCATAATGACTTGATTTGGATTATGCCAAATTTGCATTTGCATGCTTATGCTTGATTTCACTTCAAGTGTGCTGTTCGTTTGGAGTAGGTGTGAGCAGGGACGGTTACAGTCAAATGAGCGCCCTGTGCAAGTGTCACAAATGTGTAAAGTGAGGAAATGTTCATCAACTCAAAGTACAAACTTCAGTTCTCTGTTCATATGAAATCAAATGAGTGAAACGTCATGAATTTATTTTTTTACGTTTGAAAATGCATAGATAGCTGGTTGGACGAACTCAAATTTGAAGAATGGGAGTATATCGATGTTTTTTTTTATTTAAGCTTCAGAATGGGCCCCTAAGAGCTTGGCGCCCTGTGTATTTGCACATCCTGCACATATGGTGGGTACTGCCCTGGGTGCAAAGTTCTATTCATTCAAAATATCTTTTTATGCATGTTTTCCATGGACTAAAGAAAATTTGCATGCACATAACCTCGCGCCTATTTCCAAGCGTATAGTGACCCTGGCAGGCGTGTTGCAGGGGTCCAACATGCTTTCCCCATGCCTATTCCATTGTTTATTGTATTAAATCGTTCCAGGTTCCAGTATTACAATCCACTAGCTGTTTCCCGCGACTTCGACCGAGTGAATATCAGTTGTCAGGGTTAGATAAAGACTATTACATTCAAACAAATTTTATTACAATAAAACCTGTTATAGTGAGTCATTCCCTATCTGCTACATGGCCCTCATTCGGCCAATGCTTACCTATGGCTGTCCCGTGTGGTTCAACGTGAGTGCAAGCTTAATGGAAAAGATTCGGTTGTTCGAGAGGGCCTGTCTTAGGGCTTGCCTTCGCCTTTACCGAACTCCAGAGTCCCAGTACATAAAATACTATCCCAATGAGGTCTTATACAACAGGGCAAACCTGATAAGAGTGGACAATTTCCTGTTGAAGTTGATTCGAGGTCACACTGCGATGAACACGGTCAATAAAAAAAAAAAAAAAGAAAAAAAAGAGAGAGGTATACACTTATGTACACTTGTCTGTACTTTTGTGTATGCATTGTATATACATATTAAATATATGTATATGTATATATGTATATATAACGATATATACATATGTATATATATATATATGTAAGCTTAGCATAAGGTAGTGTAAGTTATTTTTAAGGTAGTGTGTAAGTTAGTATATAAGCTTTTGATAAAACAGTTCTGTTATTAAGTTTTTTGATACATTTTCTTAATTTAAAATTGTCATCCAATATCTAATGTTTAGCGTTAATAGATAGTTTGTTAGTTTAGGTCGAAAGACATAGAATAAGTATAAGTTTAGCTTAGAGTGCCCGCCGAGGGCCAGTTACATTTAGCATTATTGTTCGTCTAACTAGTTTTAAGCATTTTTGTCTAGTATTTAAGTATATCATGAATTCGCAAATAAAAATGAATTTAAAAAAAAAAAAAAAAAAGTGAGTCATTCGTAGAAGATAGACATATACTGTCGCTGAATTTTTTATAGAACTTTTAATGAGGAACATTTACTTAACTTAAACTGTTTACGCTGCGCACTCAACCGAAGTTCTCAAAAAGGAATAGTTCCTTCCTCGATAAAGGAACTATCCAACACAAAAATTATTTTTCAATTCAAGCCATTTCCTGAGATCTCAACCAAACAAACTCTTCAGCATTATAATATTAATATAGATTATTATTACTAGATTATTACTTCCGTTCTTAATTAAGGCCAGTGAAACATTATGGGTTTGAGCCTTCCATCGCTGACGGTCCTGGCCACAAGGCCATCCGTTTATCGTCTGCAGCTCTGCAATTTGGATATCGTCTAGTTTGCGGCTCCATATAGAAGGACTGGCAAAATAAGAATTTAATATCGGTTGTTTAGAAACACTTAAGTAGCATAACTCAGAGTGTACTTCGGATCTCCACTCAGTGGTCGTTTCTGGATTTCACGTTAGAGCTCACGCAATGTAGAGTGTTTCACGTAACACAAGCTAGATGGACAAAATTAATTTTGCATTTTTCTTTAATAGGTAATTGATTAAGGTGTTGCTGAAAGTGGTGGTCGTGGCGTTGTGGGTATGTGCGTCGATCCCTAAGCAACTTAACCTCACTGCCTGGGTTCGATTCCCGGCCGGTACGACCACCGCTTTCGAGTCACTCACAGTGCTCAACGAATAGTAACTATAATCTATAAAAAGCTTCTCAAACTTGGCCGTTCAGAGTCGGCATAAAACTGTAGGTCTCTTCCACTCTTGACAGAACAATAGCACGCACAACACGAGTGGTTGCTGAGAAGCTAGGTCCTGGCCCCCTATAGAATAAGGTGAATAATATCCCAAACGCCAAAAATGTAAGCGACAGAGTTAGAAATTGGGAAGCTGAAAAAAAGTGAAAAAATAATTTATGGTTGTGTAGTTTTGAAGCAATTTTAGTTTATTTGTACGAGAGTTCGTTAAAGTATTAGGCATTTTAAGTTGTGAATTTTTTTTTTCGATAAAGGTATATACTTCGCAGTTGCATTTTAAATGATTAAATGTGTAGGAAAATGATGTGTTATCATTCATATGAAAATGGTTGCTAAATTAGTAAAAATGTATGTCGAGTGAACAGTTTAATAAAGTATAAAGGCTTTGCGTCCAAGTGTACCCAGGCAGATTTTTGTATACGTATCAGCGTCCGTCTTCAGTGTTATAACGGTAACAATTTTAGTTTGCGCACTTCAGTACAACTGCTGGATATAAATCTGTAACTTTTGAACCCGTGAACCGATCTTAATGAAATTTGAAACATAGAAACAAGTGTTAAGAGATCTTATTATGTTTCAAAAATTGTTGATGTATCTCATAAGCTAACGGAGTAATCTCAAGTTAAAAAAATAAAAAAAAAACACTTTTTTTGTTTAAACGCATAAAATAATTATTTATTATTGTCTATGACTCGAAATTGGGACTTAAAGCAAATTTGTAATCACTGTTTATAAATATAAATTCAATTTTACAAGTTTTGGTAACGTACACTTTATTTGGAATTAAAGAAACTAAGCAATTCAGTATAATAAGGCTTGCGCTTCAGTGGCAGCGAATCTTTTGTTTTTGGTTCAGGCCTGAAATACGCAATCCAGGGATCAGATTATACCAACATTTGATGAATAACATCTTCATTTGTTGCCGAACGAACATTTTCTACTATTATTAATGCGATGGTACATATAGTCTTTATTCCGACTTGCCTGCGTCTCCTCTGACAATGATCCGACGGGCAACGCTGCTGATGATATTATTTCTACTCCGTGGAACAGAGCGGTTTCCTGGGCATAAGCTCCAAACTTGTCGGGGTCAATCCAACAATTTCTGCATATTGTCTCCAGGATAACACTGAATCTTTTTATAAGTTGCACATCTATTTCCGTTATTTCTGCTGTTGATAATGGGTCTTCAAAAAATCTTCCAGATGTGTTCCCATCGTTGGTTGTGCCAAATCCTTGCTTTATTATATCTACTTTAATACCCATTTTTTGTATAAACTTCTGCTGAATTTGACTCTTCCTTGGCTGGTGTATGGGCTGTGTCGTTTTTGTTGTTCTCCAAGCTTTAAACTCCAAATTGAAGGCTACATGTAGCAAGTATTTCATAGAACGGATGCGAGCGTGCAAGTGTGAAATTCCTAATCTTAGAGCTTCCTGATTTCTTGGTTTTGCTCTAAGTAACTTCAAATCATTCATCTCTGATGGAAAAACTTCAAATTTGCACAACATATGTTGGAATGCAACTGCAATTTTTAAAGTATTTTCGATATCTATATAAAGAAAAACCGTTATCTTCCCAATTGAAATCTTCAATATTTTCGGAATCATAAGCTAATTCCCGATGCCTCAAAGTCAGCTCTAATCACCACCCTTTTTTGCCCCATTGCGACATGCATTTATGACAACGCAAACAAAACAAGATAAGAGCAAGTAGTTTCATAATTATAACAATTTTATGACCCAAAGAATTCTAATTCACAATAATAACAAAATCCTCGGCATCTCGCATAGCGTTTGCACAATACATGCATTGCAAGGGAAATCGTTTGAAAATGCCTCGTACTCCTAAAGTGATCAAAAGTGACCTTTAGTTTTTTCAGCATCGATAGACAATACTTTTAGCTTTCAGAAAAAGTTGGTCTCCCGTTGGAGACTCTTGGAGCATTTTTGTTATAGTCCATCAAACATTGAAGTGCCTTTACTTAAAAGCCTGGTTTAAAAAATTGGTAAGCAATATGAAAAAACTGAAAGCGTATTTTGAAAGCAAGATGTATGACCTTTTAAAAAAAAATTTACTTTAGGTTCCAATGTACATAATTTTAGGAAATATGGCACATCAAATTTGCTTAAAAAATACGTCAATTTTTGGGCCGCATTCGCAGATGAGCTAAACGCCAAAATAAAATCAACATCTGTTTATTTTTCCTTGTGTGTGACAGTTCATTTGTTGCTATTTTTCCTTGTGATGTGCTCATGAGAACATCACAATTTTGACAGTTCTTGTGATGCTCACAAGCTGTGAGGTTTTGCTCAGAATACGAAAACCTCACCATTTTTCTTGTGAGGTAGTTATGACTTAAAACACATCAATGAGATTTGCCAGAATAGCGGTGTTAATTTGTGCCACTTTTTTCTTTTTGGAATATTTTCGAATCTAGTTGTTTTATTTTATCATATTATTTCATATTTTTTTATTATTATTATTATACTTTGTCCTACTAGCTTATTTTGTCTGTTCTAGAACCAGTGGTGAAAGCTTAGTCTCATGACAGCGTATCTGCTTGTCAAGATCCGGTGCGGGTCTCACACGGCTCGGCAGTCCATAATCAACTGCACAGTGCTTGGTATATGTGTTTGCGTTATCCCACGCAATCGGATAAATATTTTCGGAATTCCGAATTCGGCCTTCGCTTTGAATAGTTTCCTGCTATGCTCCCTGCACACTCATGCCTCTTTAAAATCGATTAAAAGGTGATGTGTATCGATTTGAAACGCGCTAGGACTTGTTGGAGAGTGAATTTTTCACACTCTGCAGTCGATTAGCTTGCGGCTTTGATTTTCTTGAGCTTTTTAATAGTTTCATAGATTGGCGTTGGAATTTCTTCGTTTCCTGTCTCCGTCTCAAATACATCTATCCCCTGGATGTACATATGTATTAAACATAAATAACAGCGGACTAATGTGGCTGCCCTCAGGAACTTTACGAATTTAAATATTCCAAAATTAGGTACTGAATATTTACCACTTGACAGACCCAGGATGAGGTTGACGGACCAAATCCATAAACTCGCCTGGCTACGCTTGGGCATATCACCTAATGAATTAGAGTCGATGGCGGAGGTTCGAATTGCCTAAAGATCTTTCGTGCGTGGTTTACCCTCGCGACCCCTTTAGTGGACCAAGCGGGGCAGAAGATGATGATGATGAAACTTCTATGATGCCAAAGAGTAACGTTGTTTGTGTTCACATCAGAGTGAATCTCTTTTGAAAACCATGATACGATTAAGTTATTTCAACAGCGTAATCAAAAGTGATAAGGGTACAAGATTTTACCAGTTACAACTTCAGAAACCCATGTCCATGCGTTGAATGCCTTTTGAAAGGGATATTGCTTCCATGAAATTCAATTAATATTTAGTGAAGCTCATAATCGGATGAGTGGAAGACTCTTTTCTAATCAAGAATGGCTGCAATCATTGAAAAGAAATAAATACAACACAACTAAATATTTTGTTCAGCTTTTCACGCATTCCTAGAACCCTTTGGCGTGGCCATGACTGGTTACTGCAAGGATATTTTTCCAACGTGTATGTGTGTATGTGTACGTGTATGTAGAATTCCTGTTTCCCAACTGAAAGTATGTCACGTTCACAAGTGCTGGTCCTGCCAGCACCAAATTCTTTTGGGTTACATTCACGTCTGAGATTTGTTTGTGATTTCAAATTCCTAGCATTCCATTTGAAAATTGTTTTCGTGGACACAGCAGCACTAGCATTCATCATCTACGTATTTTGCTCTCCTTTTTCATTTGTTCTTTGAAACGTCACCAAGTCGTAAAGCAAGCAATCGTACATTGGTGCCACCGGGCATACACAGTCTTGTGTGTATCAGAGGAGCAATCAATTTATTTTTCTTTGGCCGCCACCCCTATCATCGCCAGTTGACCCTTTCTGTAAGTGGATGTGTGTTCCTTCTAAATAACGCTGTTTCCACTTCCACTTAATGCCTCACTTAAGGACAAGCGAAAAAAAACAAACGGTCACCCTCCAGCAGGTCCTTGAGTCGACTACGAAGCGAAGCTGTGCTGGTCCTTGTTGTAATCAATGAGTGGTGGGTGTGATTTTTAAAGTTTGATTGAGTTGGGTGGACTCGAGGACAGAGCTGCCATCCAACCACTTTCTCTTCTATTGTGTTTATTTGTTGTCCACATGTGGATGAATGTGTGCGTAGACTTGGATTTGTAGCTTAGATGAGTCCATTGCATGGATGTCCGGTTCCGATGTGTTGCTTGTCCTTCGTCAATTGTCATTTGATATTGCGGAAATTTAATTTACGAAAGAGGAGTTCCATCCTTCTTTTCAGTTTGCTCATCCTTCGTTTGTGCTGTGGATGGGAGTAATGATTAGATATATTGATGCTCCTTCGGTTACTTGGAGATGAGTGCTGCGAGTGTTGGAGACATGGTGTGCTGGCTATTTTTAAGATTGGACATGCACTCGACGTCGATGGGAGATGCTTTCAGGAAAATAACCTCTTAAATGGATGCCGATTGAAATACTTTCACGGTATTATCATCCATCAAGGATAAAAGTTTTGATATTTACTTCAAATTGAATTTCATAAAAATCTTATTTGCAGACAACTTAGTCTTGTCGAGTCGAAGTTACTGCGTGATAAAATTTTTACAATTACTTATGTGCTTATGTGTGACTGTCTGTAAATGGTTTAGTAAGTCGTTAAACTTCGAGCAGTCAAGGCGGCTGCAATGATTTGCAGATTAAATCATAACATTCGAATCAATTCTCGATTCCTCGTGTGGACTGTTTGAATTTATGATATGTTACATCATCGTCACTTCGCCAAGGGTAACAGGATGGGCCATCCGGAAGCCATATACATCACATCACATTTTTATATAAGGAGGTAAAGTTTGTAAACCTTTGAATTTGTTTGTGAGAATTAATCTCTGGAACTACTGAACCAATTTTGATAGAATCTTTCACCAGTAGAAAGCTACATTATTTTACCATGCCATATGCTATTTCATTGTCATTAGCAATATTTTTTATGTAAAACAACATAATTTGTCAATCAATTCACCTGCATCAGTGCTATGGCACCTGTTCAATACACTTTACATCTTAGAGGAGTCCCATTGAAGTTGGTGGAGAAGTTTTAAGTATCCAACGGTATTTTTCACGAGTAATGAGGGATGTAATGTTGAACTTTCCTGTAGAATTCCTGAACCTGGGTCAATAAGGAAGGCCGAGCTTGGTTTGAAAGCCAAGTAAGCGGTTTCCACATCAGTATTTGTTCCAACTCTCGCCTACGGTCGCGAAATTTGGGTAATGACCGAAAGAAAAAGATCGCCAATACAAGCCGCTGAAATGAGAGAGAATTACTCGCCGGGATAGGGTGAGAAAAACGGCAGTGCGCGAAGAACTCGCACGGACATGATTATCGTCATCATGTCTGTTCATGGAAAATAACCAACATCAACCCGAGCAGCGACAGCCAGCGCGAGCAATTCCCGGAAGGGTAGCGGTGGTTGCGACCCAAAATAAGAGACGGTGAAGGACGGAGCAGAGTACGCGTGCAAGCCACACCCCTTTTCAGAGTGCGCTGGGTAGCGGTGGTTGCGACCGAGAACCGCGAGAGATGATCGCGTGAGCACATGCAGCCGTCACCCCATTTCTTGGTGCGAAGGAATTGCGGTGCCTACGACGAAGATGTCGCATCGATGAGCATAGGAGACTGGCGTGCAACAACGACGAACAAGGATTTCTTTTTCATCACCAGAGATAACCTATAATAGAGATATCCAACTTCTAATAATGGCCGAAGTTGGATATCTCTATCATCCATTATCTCTGTTCATCACTTCATTACAGTCCACGGCCTAGAGCGGACGTCTTCATTTCTTTTTAGTCAAGAATAAAATACTAACATTTGAATTCCCGGTGCCATGGTTTTTTCATTTATTTCTCTGGGCTATTTAACAATAAGCAAAACAAATCGGTATGCAAGAGATGCAGCACAAAAACGAAATGAACAAAAACCGAATTCAGACCAAGAGTGTGGAGTGCACAGAATTTGATGCATATTATTGTGTGATACCGCTGAGGCATGCAAAAATCTTCAGTGTTGTAAGAATTTCATAAAACATGTGTCAGTTCAAAAGGTTCTAAAATAAGTGTCCGGAGGAGTTAGTGTTTAAGAAAAAATATAATATTACTACTACTACTACTTATAAAATAATTACTTTAAGCATTAATATTTAAATGTCCGCAACAAGGTGTTTACAAATACGAGGTCATTAGTTCAGATCTAATTAAAATATACCCCTAAAGTATGCAATCATTTCGCGTCTCAGTTGTCACAGCTTGGATCCTAAAAGGAAAATTTTAAATTAATTTATCGTCAACATAAAGAAATCTGACTTTCCCTCCCAAAAAATAACACAGCAATCTAAAACCCTAAAGTGACCATACCACAGTCAAACACTTTCATAAAGGGGCTTGACTCACTCAAGGCTTTCCTAATCAGAAATAAGACGCTCACATACACTCATTGCATTTCGGTGGAATTGCACCTGCACATTCTAAGTTACTGCCTAACCCGTTTCGCGTCTGCTCCTGGCTGTGCAATGGTTGAAGTCTCTTCAGGAAAACTCAAAACCAACACCCAAATGTGTACGAACGCTTGTATGCTCGAATGGCACACTCATGCCATTTCGCTAGGCATTCATCAATTTCGAGGGAAATTCCACACCAACGACGTCGACAGTGAAAATTGTTTTTCACGCGCGAATCTATCCTACACTTTGTCTCAGTGATCCTGGCCTCGCCTACCACTCATTCACCCCTTATCCAAATCCAACTTATTCAACTGGGGGTGAGCCTGTTAATCTTGTTTAAAGTTTTCCCTGCATCCAAGCGTCGATGCGAGAGCAGAGAACTTCCACGGAAGTGATGCTAATAAGTCTTAGTGTTAAACAAACGATAACAAACGATAATGGTTGTTTCGTTTTAGGATCCTTTTTCTGTTCGTTCTTGTTTTCCGTTTGGTACTTTTTTTTTCTTTTTAACGGCCAACGAACGCATAGGAAAAACTTTATCCTACGTTCCGACAGCAGCAGAGTTATGCAGTTCTTGATGCATGACAAATTTTGTTGCCTGATGCAGGAGTCTAGCGTAGAACAATATAAAACGGAAAAAAAAAACATGAAACAGGATCTGTCGGTAGATTCACACTTCAGCGTCCGTTAAAGCGGCTTTTACAAGGTCTGACAGCAGTACTGCAACACAGGTGCACAGTTGCCAATAAAGTTTGACAGGAAGTTGTTGAGTATAATTACGTCACTTGTGCCTGCCGCCGCCGTGCCGCGCTTTCGTGCCGTTTGGATGTGGGGTGGATTTCCTCTCAATTAACCGAGAACAGGATCTGATTATGTGACAAATTGTCTAGCAGGGAATAGCTCGGAGACAATAGATTTAATCGATTCATGAATATGACATAATTAACACAAAACAGAGTGAACATGATTGTCGTGCTTAATGCTAATGACGGAAATCGCATGTGTATTCAGAGAGATACTCGCATGACAATGCTTTGATATAGTCATCATAATTATATCGATTGATTCAAAGATAGTGCGTACATCTAGTCATAATATTGGTTCATGTACAAATACCTACTCATATTCAATGAACTAATGGTAAGCAGTATTTGCTTTTAGGAAAACCAAATTCCAGTGAAAACTGTATGGACAGTACAAGGATTCTGCTGCTATTCCAAAATGATCAGTCTGCCTGATATGATTTACAAGTGACAGTGACAACTTCTTCCTTTTGTTGTCACAGATAAGATTCTAAGACAACTAACAAGATCTTCCATCAGAAATACAGTATCGGCCAAAACCAAAGCACCCTGTGATCTAACGGACACTCCTCTTGAGCGGACGAAAATTGTGCAACAGTCAGTGTTCGCCGACGGAGTTTTCACTGTTTAACAGAAAATAAAATTGTATCTACTTAACAAAAAGCACCAAGAGCAGCTTTGGTTTTGTCCGACACTGTTTATTAGCTCTCCCCACTTGCAGGCATAGGCTTTGATCGCTATGTTGTCCGCACCTCCTTCTTGATATAAGACTTTGAATTCTTATAAGCCTGGCTAGACACAAGTAGCTGCAAGTAGCTTAATCGCCATAAACACGAGCAACAAGTCGAAAATGTTCCAGACCATTAATGTTCGGCGCTCAGTTTTGGATCTGCTATGAACAAGATCTTGTACAAAGCAAACTTAGTCGTTCGGAAAAATACTCGTTAGATTCACAATAGAAGTAAAAAAACTTTTTTTTATTGCAATCCATGCATTCATCACAATCTTGCTATGGTTAGTATTCTTAAGCATTCATTGTCAAGCACTGCCCTCATTACCTCGTTCTGATCGACTTGTTAATCTTTCCGAAGTCCTCTTTTTGTCGTTTTTTTCATTTTTACAACTCATTAAATCAGTCAACAAAAATCGATTCGAAGTCAGCACTGTCCCTTACATTTCGGTAATTGGCAAATAATACCTGTTTTAGGGAAATTTAATGGAGACAATTGATGATCCCTTTAAAAACGGCATACGTTGCTTTCTGTGTTTGCATGCACGACTTCGAAAACATTTAGCTCTTAAACCACGTATATACCATAAGTGCAATTTCTATGAAGAGACTTAAAGATAAATAAAACATAATAGTCGAGGGGTGAATACACTGACGGGTAGACACACATGCGTGCAGGGATTGTGTTGACCTCTTTGAAATATTCTTTGCACTAAAAGACGTCTGTAGAATTTTTTAGACTGTGGATAATGTCTTGAATACAGCAACAAAAATATAATTAGACTGTGGATAATGTCTTGAATACAGCAACAAAAATATAGGTCAATCAATCGCTGTATATTCCGATAGACAGTCGGTAATCAGAGTCGTATTATAGAACTTCGAAAATTGTTATGTTATGAGAACGAAACTTCAGTGAAATGCTCCTGGTAAAAACGGTGAACTTATTCTCGGTATTGGGGCTAACTTTATACATTAAAAAACAGATAGTCTTGACAAACAGATCTTTGAACTGAGGGAATCACTAGCAATCTCGTAAATAATACCACGTTTCCACTGAACCGAAACCGCGGGAAACTTTTACTGAAACCTCAAAAGTCCGTTCCGACCGAGGTTGAAGTGGTTACGCTCTCAATTTTAGAGTCACTCGCTCTCAATGTATAAGTGCCCGCCAAAACAAATGTCACTCGCTCTCAGTTTTCAAATGCCCGCCAGAAAAGCTGTCTGCTCACTGTTGACAGGAAATACTAGTGTAAGAACCAGCAGGTAGAAAGAGATAGAATGAGATAATATAACCAAAAAATATAACAAAATAATCACCAAAATAAACTGAAGTCCACACTGTAGGCTTGTTCGGTTTGACAACCTCTCATGGGTGGATAAATTCAACGGGGCTGCACCTAGGTTTACCAGAAACTGCGATGTTTGACCAGAAACCTGAAAATGTATGGCAGAACCTGGTAGGTTCCGAGAACATTGATGAAACCTCATGGTTTCGTTCGGTGGAAACTTGATATAAGATACACCCGTTACGCTCTATAAGAAAACTACAGGACGAAGTTATACAGTCGACTCCGCTTAACTGAAACGAAAATTTGTCACACATTTTCTTTCATTTTCAATTACCGGAGTTAGGATAGCTGAAAAAAATTTCACTGATCCAATCTGAAAATCCAATCCAACGTTAAATAACATTTTGTTTGACATAACTCAAAACTAAAATAACTTCAGAAGAACATAACATATTCAGAAAACATACATAACAATTAAAACTAATAAGTCTTGTCCTAATTCACAGGTAACAATAGAGAATTAAGTTATTTTTGTATGTACATACATAATATGTACATGAATTGCATCAAGTGTTTAGTTGCATGGGTTATAGAAGTCGTCGATCTTCGTTTGTTTACGATTCAGCAGATTGTGAAAAGACATTTTGTCCTCAAGATCTTCAATCGTATCAGAGATCACAATTCCCCCCAAAAAAATCTTTTGAAATACCAAGAGCATTAAATGCTTCCTTCACTGTTGCTTTCTTAGGTACTCCGATTAATAGTTCGCTGTCAGAATCGACTTCATCTGTGTTATTGTTAAATGCATGTGTTACTTCATTTATAACATCTGCATCGGACACGTCCCCGAAACAAGGTCAATCTGCATCAAAATCAGCAAGAGAATCAATATTCCTCTTCTTCGTTAGCTTCTGAAATAATTTCTTCACCGAAAAAGTTTTTAAGAAAACCTGACTTCGGAAAGCAAATTTTAATGGTCTCCGGCTTCACCATCCACCAAGAGCATGGTTAACCATTTTCAAAGCTGCGATCAAGTCCATATTTTTGGAAAAATCCAATAAAGTTCGTCCACTGTCTAGATGAAGGATTTGCCGTCGTACTATGCACGATAGTGTGGCTTAAAACAACGCATTGTCCCTTGATCCAATGGTTGGACAAGGCAAGTTGTATTTGGTGGCAGAAATTCTATTTTTATCTTGTCTAATACAGTATTGTTATCTAATTTGTGAAATGCCGCATTGTCAGTCAAAAGTAATACCTTTTTACGGTTCGCCCTAAATTTTGTATTTAGTTCGTTCATGATCTCACTCCAGATTGACCGAGTCATTCAAGCCTTTGTGTTGGCAATATATTTTACAAGTACTGTAGAGTTGCGGAGGCACCTAGGGTTGTGGGATTTCCCTATATAGAAAATCATTTTGTCGCTACCGGTTGAATTTGTAACAAAAAGAATCGTAATTCGGTCTTTATTGCATTTGGTTGCTGATGCTTTTTTGGATCTGTTTGCCAATGTGCCGGTAGGTAAAGCTTTATACATTAATGCGGACTCAGATTGTATAGATTCTCCTCACCATATTCCTCAAGATATGTTGGCAAAATGTTTGCCAAAGCTTCGTTAGCACCGTGCACATCGCCAGAATTGTTCTCCCCATGAACGTTCTTAAAATCAATATTTTCTCTATGTTTCCAACGCTCCAGCCAACCATTGGATGGTACAAAATCCGCATTTAGCAAAATAGCAAACGCCCTTACCTTTTCTATTAAAAGTGGGCCAGTGATTGTTGCATTTTTCGATCGCATTTCCTTGAACCAAACCAATAGCGCCTTTTCCACATCTTTACAAGCACCTGTTCGCACTCGTTTCCTCAACAAATTTTGGTTTTGTGTGGCCATATTACGAATGGAATCTCTACTGTTCACGATTCTTGTTAAAGTTGGTGCACTGCAGCCGAACTCTGTACAAATAACTTTCCTTGGATTTCCCGCTTCAATTCTCTTTAAAATTTCAAGCTTTGTTTGAACTGACAAACTTGTGCATTTCTTTCCAGGCCCAGGTATCTGAAATATTTTTTATACAAACACAAATTCAAATTCTTCTTTTTCTGAACTTTACCATGTGTGCTGACATTTCTACGGATTTGGTCACAAAAGTGAAAATGAAAATGATGAAAAAATGCTCCGTGATAATTTTTAATTAATGAAAACTGGTAGACTTTCAATATTTCTGTAGGTCAAATTTATGTGCTTTGATTTGGTCTCATTGGGAGCAATTCGCCAGCGTTTTGACCATTGGCTTATTTTCTCCAAAACTCGTTGCAGTTTTTCAGTTTAGGACTCAACTGAATTTCTCGGTGTCAGGATCGCTGTGTCATCCGCAAATGTAGCCACAAGTGTGCCCTCAGTTTGAGGTATGTCTCTAGTGTACAGCAGGTACAATGTAGGGCCAAGGACACTCCCTTGAGGGACACCTGCTCGGATCTCTTTAAAATCCGAGTATTCAGTTCCATGTTCAACTCTAAATATCCTGTTATCGAGATAAGATTCTAATATCTTATACAAGATTGTCGGTTGAAATCTGCTTAGTTTGTAGTTTAGGCCTTCATGCTAGACTTTGTCGAAGGCCTGGGAAACGTCAAGTAGGGCAGTGAAGCAGAATTTTTCTCCTCTGGAGCTCCTTCAATTCCATTTGTTATTCTGTATACTTCGTTAATTTGCGAATGTTTCGCTCGAAACCGGACTGATGGTCAGATATTAGTTGCTTCTCTTCGATAAATTTTAGAATGCGTTTTAATGAGCGGTTTTCAAAATTTTTACGACTTTTTGTTGTTCAACGGTTTGCCCGGTTTTGGAACGCTTATCACTTCTGGAAATTTCCATTAGTCTGGAGCATATAATAGCCTAAAGGAAGCGTTAATTAAGTAGAGGAGTTTACTTAGCCCCTTTTTCAGCAAGTTCTTCAAGATTTGTCCGGTGAATAGGTCATAGCCAGGAGCCTTGCTGTTTTTTAGATTTTTGATTGCCTGGCAGAGTTCGTTTAGCGATACTCTGTCAGATATAGAAGTTACACTTTGATCATCTTCCAAAATTTGTCCATCAAAGAGCTGGAATGGTGCCTCCTCTACACTTTCGAGACATTTTTAGAGTGAGTTGTTGTTGTTTTTATGAGACTATGTTAGTGAAATTTGAGAGGAATGAGAGCACAGATGTTTTCAGAGCACTCAAACTGTAACGATACGCGAGGCGATAGTGATGGTCTTACTTGAAGCAAATCATCGACGATATCATTCAAGCGAATCAAAGGGACAGGAGTTATCTGAAAAGTTACGCGATGAGAGTCTTTTTGTTCAAGAGCCCAATCGAAAGCAGCACCCCCTACTTGAAGCATGAAGACTAATCCCCAACAGCAATAATGTCTTTTCCAACTTCAAGTAATACTTAATTTCTTCATCTCATCTTATCTTGCACACAATCCTCTACACAAACATTTTAATCTGATGCTTGACAATTTTTTCATCGTCAGCTCAAAGCAAACAGAGACCTCCCTGGATATACCGTCAAGGTAATAAAACCATTCAAAGACCCATTATCGCACTTCTAAACACGACCCCACATTCCCCTTCGAGAATTATTGCTAAACTCCGCTCATTACGAGCCAGCTTAAGAAAGCACAAGACTAACCCATTAAAGGTGTTTTGTTGCAATTAAATTCGAGCTTGTGCTCGTTCTAACCACCGTCTCTCCCAGGATAGAGGTCTTCACTTCGAAGTAGTGCAATAATTCACTCCCCCTGTCGTTCGGTTGGTGGCTCCATCTATACAGATCCTTCATCAATAAAGCACTAGTCGCTGTAAATTTCGACTGTCTTTGCAAATATCAACACAAGTCCCCTTTCAATTTTTCACAGTGTTTTGTACCTTTTCCCCTGGCGGCCGGGTTTACAAACGAGTCACCCCAACTTTTATTGCTTATCCGTTGGCAACAAACCGTCGGTTCTCATTCTGGATGGATGCAAATTTATGTGCATAACACCTAAAACTAATGCCCCTCACCGATGGTGTTGAGCAACAGCAAACTACTTCACCCCACAATACAATTATCCTGCACTATTGCCCTCTGGATAGGGGACATCGCCCGCGCCGTGCCAACATATACACTTCAGGCTTCGAGCACCCAGCAATCTTCCAACGAGGTGGAGGCGGCCAGCCACCCCGGCTATGAGCACTGTTTCCCGGGGTAAACAAAATAATTTATTGGACCCTCGAAAGTGGAATTATTTGTCGTAGATAAATTCCACCGCCGCAATGAATGGCAAGGAACGGTCCAGACTGCCGTCCTCTCTCGGTAAAGCCAATGTCCTGACTCCTTGTAGCACACACGCTACCCTTGCAGTTAATATTCGACCAGTGGGTGGGGGATGCTTTTCCCGTCTATTATCTCCTGGTTGCCGCATAAATCCTCGAATTTATTGCCAAAGTCCAAGCGGCCAGTTTCGCTAGATTTTAATTTCCCTTGCCGTTTAAGATACATGCTTACAAAAAGGGCCGCAAAGGCACACACATACACCACACTAAGCTACAGGAATTTTCAAGAAAATCAAAATGAAACTAAACTAAATTAAAAAAAGGGCTTCGTTTGGGCACAGTTGAACTGTTTCCTTGCCTCTTATCAGTTCATTAAGCAGCTTTCGTAGGTCGGTATCATGTACTTGATGTTGATGTACGCATCGGGACCACCGCATCGTTCTAGTGTCTGCAGAGTGTCCTCAATAACGTCGCCAATGCGAGCGTCACGGTCAGGATCGATACCATCGCCGAGGTTGACATTGATTTGCTTGTATAAATTGCACACGGGCAGTAGTTGACGGAAATAGGGCACTAGCGCCTGTCCCACACAAGGACCTGTTGGGACATGTTTGCCATTTGGCGGGCAATACAGCAATTATGCAAATTCTGTGAATAATGTTTGCACTTGTTAATTACCTACGACCACCATCAGCTGAAGGACCTTGAGTGCTGCAATGATGACTCTTTTGACTCTTGTGTTGAACGCCCGTTTGAGGGGTAATATGAGTTTGGGAATCACTGGAAGAACCTGTGAGTGAGAATGGAAACGATAATTAGATTTTGGTACTGCTAATTTAAAATTACAAGCATCACGAATGCCAACATGCAATGCCACATTAATTGAATACACACGGGAAAAGTTTTCTGTTTGGTGTGTTAAAAGGATGGCAATTAGATTGCACCTTAGACTGGGAGTTCGTTTATGGAAGTCAAGTAATTGTTTGGAAATTGTTCAATTGTTTGATTTTCTACTTGTGTAAATTATGAATGCTAAAGGATTCTGCAGTTGAAATTGAAATATCGGGTTAGTTTTTTTCAAAAATTGCTTGACAAACGTTACCAATTGGGGGTCTCAAAAATTGTATTATTAGATCGAAGTAAAAGGTTTTCCAATAAGGACTTGACATAATAAAACGCACACCATTTGAGATATTTCAAAAACTTTATTATCGGCTTGAAGTACGATCAAAAAATTTATGAATGAAACTCGAATTCGCTCATATGGGAACCCTGGGCACGTTTGCAGCGGTTGATACGTTGGACCCAATTTTCAACGACTCGGCCACAGATTTCGGCCGAAACGGCCGATATTTCGCGTTCAATGTTCGCTCAGAGTTCCAACGTCGTCAGCTTGTTTGCATAAACTAATGACTTAACGTAGTGTACAAAAATCATGCGGCGTTAAATCGCACGAACGAGGCGGCCAATCGACTGGCCCATTTCTTGAGATAACACGCTAACCATACTTACTCTTCAATAAATTGTTTGCAACGTGACTGTCTGGCTTGTGGCACCATCCTGTTGAAACCGCACATCATCCAAGTCAATATCCTCCGATTTGGGCCAAAAATAATCGGTAATCATGGCGCGACCATTCACAGTAACGTGACGAGCGTTATGGTCGACGAAAAAATATGGCCCAATAAAGCCACTGCCATGCAAACAGCACCAAACTGTTATTTTTTGTTGATGAAGTGATGAATCATGGAGCACATGCGGATTTCCAGCCGACCAATAACGCATATTTTCTTTATTGTCAAACCCATTGAGCTAAAAATTGGCTTCGTCGAAAATTGGAGTTAACGCTCTTAAAGTTAGTGTCACCGACTCCGAATTTCGGTAGAAAATTTTTATAATTTGCAGACGTTGCTCTTTCGTGTACTATACCATAATGAACACGTTGAGTTTACTGAATAAATTGACAGTGACAGTTTGATGCTTAGTGAAAGAGTGCGTTCGCAAATTAAATTCATAGTTGTCAAGTCCCTATTGGAAAACCCTTTATAATCAACATATTTATGTATGGATTTCAGAGTTGTCTACACAGGCACCTCGTAAATCGTACGTTCACCACTGACACTTTTGCAACAGTCGATTCGTTTAACCCAATTTACTATGACTCGGCCAATCGGGAACAATCTCTCAAATCTATCTCTCATTATGTCTCAATTCTGTTCAATATCGGCACTGAGTTCCTCTCTAACAACGCCGGCTTGTTGGAAAAAAAAAAACATCTTGAGGTATTATGTCACACGATCTAGGTGGCCAGTCGACAGGACCATTTCTCCATACAACAAGTTCTTGTTAATTGAGCTTTCAATAAGTCGATAGCACATCCGCTGTGTGGTTTGTGGTACAGCCTTGTTGAGACCACATTAATTACGTTTAGAGAGAACGTATGTAGGGTAAAGTACCCAAATTCGCTGTCCCTCCCAACAGAGAGCCCTCTGGATGGATTTGCTTTCAAAAGCTAAGTCCCTGCTTTCAAAAAAAATAAAGGTTTTTGAACCAAAACAATCGCTTCTTTTATTCATTTTTTTCTTTGTATCGTGTGATTCCTTTTCATGTGTTTGAAAGTGTTAAGTACTGTTTCGTAAGTGAAAGAAAAATTGTCTAATTAGTGAACTTTCTTAAGGTACAAGAAACTTGAAACAAGAAGCTAAATGATTTTTGTTTAATTTTCGGTTAGCTAATAGAGTTTAATATAAAAATAATACAGTTTTTTTTATTTCAATAGAAAATGTAAGAAGAAATAGTTGTCTATTAATATCCAACAGATACCCGGGGAGTATAGAAATAATGCTCTTTGAAATGTAAAATTCTGTTTAGGTATTCACATCCAAGATAATGTCGTTTTTGTCCGACCGTCCTGGATTGGTCGTTTTGCATTCAAGATCAATTTAGATATATATGTACATTAACCCGTCCATGGACACTCAAACTTTTTATGTTTATTTATGAAAACCCTTATCTTTCGAATTTTAATTGTCATCTTTAATGCAGTTTCGTACCGAATCATATAGAACAAGGATATCTTATAATTATGTAAATATTAATAATAATAATATGGGTGGCGCTACAGTCCGAGGCGGACCTGGGCCTAGCTTCTCAGCAACCACTCGTGTTGTGCGTGCTATTGTTCTCTCACGCGTGGAAGCGACCTACAGTTTAATGCCGACTCCGAACGGCCAAGTTTGAGAAGCTTTTTATAGATTATAGTTACTACTCGTTGAGCACTGTAAGTGACTCGAAAGAGGTGATCGTACCAGCCGGGAATCGACACACACACGTACACTCTGAGTTATGCTATTTAAGTGTGTCTAAACAACCAATATTAAATTTTTATTTTGCCAGTCCAGTACATGTCTATCTTCTACTATTCCTTTTGAGAACTTCTGTTGAGTACGCAGCGTAAACAGTTTAAGTTACGCAAATATAATGAAAGATGGAAATGTTTCTCATTAAAAGTTCTATAAAAAAGTCAGCGACAGTACATGTCTATCTTCTACGAATGACTCACTATAAATATAACAGTAAGTGGACTGTAATACTGGAACCTGGAACGATTTAATACAATCAACAATGGAATAGGCATGGGGAAAGCATGTTGGACCCCTGCAACACGCCTGCCAAGGTCACTATAAACATGTTTAAAAAGATATTTTGAATGAATAGAACTTTGCACCCAGGGCAGGACCCACCATATGTGCAAGATGTGCAAATACACAGGGCGCCAAGGTCTTAGGGGCCCATTCTGAAGCTTAAATTAAAAAAAAAAACCATCAAAAAACATTTTTCAAATTTGAGTTCCTCCTACCAGCTTTCTATGCATTGTCGGTGACTCGAAAGAGGTGGAGCCGTGAAATATGAAAGTTGGTAAATTCGAGTATCGAGCGGCACCCTCTACATAGGAGTCGACGCACTAACTTTTTAACTTTAAAATTCATTTTTATTTTTTAAATTCATGATTCTTAAAACTAGACAAAAATGATTAAATCTATCTTACTATCTAAACAATTCATGTTCTTAAAATGTATCTTCACTCTTCGCAGGTGCCCTAAAATAACCTAAACTTACTTATCTATTTGCCTTTCGGCGTCTACTACTAATATTGTTTTTTTTGCAGTCCATATGGACACTCCAACCCACTACAACACGGCGACCCACGTAAATATTATGTTATATTTTTTGTTAAAATTACAAATAAAATTATGTTTTGTATAGAAGACATTTTCATTCCATCTGTTGGTTATTCATTCTAAGCCCCCACCCACCAGCAAGAAAAGAATTGACGCAAGAATTGACATGTTTTTCACCGCTTTTGTTAATTTTTGTCATGAGTTTATTTAATAATATATTATCCCTTTTACCTTTTATGTAGATTAACTGTAAAATAACGATGGATGTATTCTTATGCTATGATTTATATGGGGGACTCGTTACTGGAACACTAAAATCTCGAATTAGGAGCAGAGGGGTCTCGGTACTGGTTCATGTCTCATTTTCTACTTACCCACTTACATAAAGTTATTATTTATATCAAATAGTAATACCTCCATCAAGCTTTAGTTAAATGATAAAATTGTGTTCATATATCTAAGCCTGAACGGTTACAATTGGACTGAGCAGTTGTCTCACTGGCTTGTTCATCTGCCAGCAAATTCAAATATGTTCACTGGGCTACGAGTTACTTGTCTCCTGGGACGAGAATTACGAACGGCGGCTTTCAACATTAACGCTCTTAAAGTTGACGTCACTGAATCAGAATACTGGTGAAAAGTTTTAATTATTTGCAAGCGTTCTTCATTCGTAAACTTCACCATGATGAAAGTGTTCTTTTGACACTGGCAGTTTGGTCATTGATTAAGTGAGAGTACGTACACGTTAAGCGTTGACAGTGAAAGTTCAAGTAAAGTCTCAATGGGAAAACCCTTTTGATATTGACACATACGGTGGTCAATTGGTGGTGTCTTCCCGAAAGTGTATATCGCCAACGAAGGAATTTGGTCAAATCTCGTAGCGGATAACAGAACGCTTCAGTGTTTACAACACATGGGTATTTGCCTCGAGAAAACCGCTCAATAATAAATATTTCAAAATGAAAAGTTGTTTAAGCGGTTCACTCGTCAGACAAATTTGCTTAAACACTCTTTTGAATGTTTCCTTTTTGAACTAAAACACTTTCTGTTATTTGTTTTGATCACTTTATTACAGCTGACCGATCGCTTTCGCTTCTGTTCACAAACTGTGCTTAATATTAACTTAACCTACTCTGACCCTATTGGCAATCCTCTCTTTAGGATATATGCATGTGTGTATCCTAATCTCTCTTTGTGCTCGTTTCTTTCATTTGATATTATTCTACTACAATTGTGAGGTTTTTTTTCCTAGTTATAGTATCACATCCAACGATGAATATACAGTAGTTATTTTTTATCCCTTGCACACACTTTGCCAAAGCATCAGTGTAAAGTCATCGATCGTTAAGCTGTGGATCAGCTGGTTTGTGTTAAAATTATAATATTGTCAAACAAATATTTTTGCTTGAAAGATCGTATTGTATCGGCGTTCAAACAAGAATACTGTTATGCGTCATTATGAATGAGTGTGAAGAGATGGAGCATGAAGCTATATTAGATCAACTTCAGATCTGTTTAGTCCAAAAAGCTTCTTACTCGGAAGAAGAAGAAAATATTTTCAATTAAGAAAATTAATGTTTCATTCTTTAATCTGTGAGAAATAACGTTTAATAAACTTTTTGAAATGATTCAATAAAATATTACTTCATTGAATCAAACATCCCTGTGTAATAAATAAATCAATGTGCGAAATGAGAGAACCGATGACGCAGTGAAGAAAACATGGCAGACAATGCCGGCAACAGCTCCGTCTTCGACAGTCGTTCACAGACCTCCAAGGAGCGCAGACGTGTTTCGACTTAGTGCGAAAATAAATAGTTTGAAGTGTTTTTAGTGCAACTATAAATTCCAAGACCCGATAGCTTCGCGGTAAAGTGTTCGCCGGTAACTTCGCGGTGCCGGGTTCAAATCCCGAAGAAAAAGTGAAATCTTTTTTTATTAATATATAAAGAATTAAGACACAACGTGTGAGAAAAAAAGTGAAATGGAGCCAGTGGAGCGACCCGAGCTCAAAAAATCGGGTGATGGTGTACCGGTGGCTGGGACATCAGACCACCAGCCAACAAACGAAGAGGGGAGAAAGAAGAGGAGGAAGAAGCTACAGCCTCAACCCAACCTCGTCAAGCGCCGTTCCAGCATTGGATCAGGCGATACGAAATTTGCCGCAAATAGAGCAGCAGCAGCAACAACAACAACTGCAGCCACGACAACTACAGGAGCATCCAGGATGGTCGACGACGTCGAATACGAGTCGACAGAAGGGGAGGGGAGATTCTCCTACAGCGGGAGAGAGAACCCCTTCCACACTCTGACGTCCTCTGAATCGGAGGATGAAGATGAAGAGGACAGGGAGCAGCTCGAGAAGAGCCAACGAGAGAGGGAGGAGTTGGACGCCCACATCAAAGCCCTCCAAACCAAATTAAGGGCCAGGAGAGCAGCCAAAGAGGCTGCACAACAACAGCTGCTACAAAAACAGCAGCAGCAACAACAACAGCAGCAGCCAAAGCAGCAGCAGCAACAAAAACAGCAGCAGCTACAAAAGCAGCAGCAACAACAACAACAGCAGCAGCCAAAGCAGCAGCAGCAACAACAACAGCGTCAGATGCAGACCAAGGGGAAGCAACCGCAGCATCAGCAGAAGCAGCAACAACCCGGAACGTCCCAACCGCTGCCAAAGGGACAGCGCCAGACAGCTGCCCAGCAGAAGACAACACAGCAGAAACAACAGCAGAAGCAGCAACCAACCAACAAGGAGAGATGCCCTCCAATCAATGTCTTCGGACTGGAGACGAAGGACGTTGACATTCTATGTAAGTTGGTCACAAAAAATTCTTACTTTATTAAGTATAAGGGTCCACTACGTGTCTCTGTCCATTGCTTATCAATGGCAGACTATCACGTAGTCAAAGAAAGGTTAGCGGTGTCGGAGGCCGAGTTTTTCTCGTACACCCCGAAAGGGGAAAAGGTGCAGACCATGCTCCTCAAGGACGTGGATCCTGACACTGATCCCGATGAGATCCTCGCTATTCTGCGCCAAGCGCAGAGCAACGATGTCCAGGTCGTAGGGGTTAAGCCCTTCATCACTGCGGCATCGAGAAGGGAGAATAGGAAACTTCCTTTCTTCCTGGTTCAGGTCACCCCAGACAGCAAACTAGAGAGCCTAAAAAAAATTACCTATTTAGGCACTCTGTCTGTTACATGGGAAACAATAAAAAAGACAAAGAACACGCTCCAGTGTGTTCGTTGTCAGAGGTTTGGGCATGCCGCGGCGAACTGCAATATGCAGTCTCGCTGCGTCAAATGCGCAGGAACCCACAATCGCGGGGAATGTCCTTTAGGGACCGATAAAGTCGAGGACATGAGCAAACTGACGTGCGTGCTCTGTAAGACCAGCGGACACCCTGCAAACTATCGGGGATGTCCTAAGGTCCAAGAGATCAGGAAAATAATAGAGGCCAAACGTAAAGGAAAAATGGTAGAAGCGAGGCCAGTGCCCCGTGCTCCAGCTACCACTGTTACACCGGCAGTCTCCTATGCCCAAGTGGCATCGGCTGGGCGACCGGTTCAACAGACAGTGCCGAAAGTTACCCAGGTCCCTGTGGCCAGGCAACCAGAAGCAAATTTGGATGTGCAAACGATCCTGCTCTCTATCCAGAGGCAGATCGCTCAACTCCAAACCCAGTTCCAAAACCAATTACAAGAACAAGCAGCGCGAATAGACCTCATCTATTCGACGCTGTTTGGAGAGCCAAACGCAACATCGGTATAATGGCTGCGCAGGCAGCCTGCAACCTGAAAATTCTAGCAGTGAATGTGAATTCACTGATCCGCCCTGAACGTCAATTAAATTTCAGTAACTTGTTGCAGACCCATAATCCTGATGTGTTGATGGTTTGCGAAACTAAGCTAAGCCAGACGCACCCACTCAGGTACAAAAATTACAATATTATTCGAAGAGATCGAAGCTACCTAGCTGGTGGAGTCGCGCTCTTAATAAAAAAAGGCCTTTGTCATAAGGTCGTGTATAGCGGTGAAGTGCGGAGATTCCAGGCCATAGAAACGTGTATCGCACGCATCCCCCTTCGGGGTGGTAAGCGGCTATATGTGATCGCTATCTATGCGACTGACAAGTCACGCATCAACCAATATTTCATTTCAGAGCTCGATACTCTTTTCACTAGCCTTCGACTGAGCTCGGAGGAGAACTACTATATCGTAGCCGGGGACTTGAACTCGAGGCATATAGAGTGGGGCAATGTGGTGCATAACACCAGGGGGACCTCATTGCATAACTGGTTGGTAGAACACAATGTTGAGTTCAAGCTAGATTTGCTAGCAACCGATAGGCCATCGTATCCCAGAAGCGGGTCCTATCTGGATCTGATGCTGATAGACAAACGACTGACTATACTAGACGTGGAAAGACGCACAGGGAACTGTCTAACTGCTGTTGAGTACGAGAGTGATCACTGCGGGCTCTTCGCAGTTATTCAGCTCCCGAACGAGGTGGAAGGACTGGAAGAGTATGTCCAGAGGCACCCTTATAATTATAATAAGGCCCGCTGGCCACGCTTCTCCAGAACTTTATCCACAGAACTACGTTCGAGTGGGATCAATCCGCCGACAAACAGAAACCTGACGAACGAAGAGGTTGACAGGTACCTCATACAAATGGACGACGTAATCAAACGTACGATGGACAAAACAATTCCGAAGGTAGTTCAAATCGACAACAGCGATGTTTATCGAAATGCTACCATCGACGCACTTCACGTGCACAAAAGTAGGCTGCTGTCAAGACTCAAACTCTTGCACAGGCGTTTTACAGATCCGCAAAACGCGGAAGTCAGAGCATTGAAGTCGGAGATCAAGAACCTCCAACAGTTAATTCGAATAAACTATAGCTTGGCTATAAGCTTGCACTGGGGCAACAAAATCCGGGCTGTACGATCCAACAACCCGGGTATGTTCCCGCAAGTAAATAAAATATTTCGGAGGAAAGATCAAAACGACATTCAAATCGTAAGACTTCCCAGGACGACAGACAACGAACTCTTACTGACTTCAGTTGGCATCGATCCAGATGAGGCAGTGCTAGACAATGACTTCTTTGCGGTGGAAGATCCCCAGGAGAAGGTTACAGCTATTGGTGCAGTGTTCCAGAGAGTGTATACGGTCAACGAGGTTAGTAGGCCGAATCACGATCTGGAGAACAGAGCCCTGCTAAACCATTTCTATCTCCGCAATGAGATAAGTCAATGGCGATCAGAGAATCCAGGTTTCACCAGGTTCAATGACGAGAACATGGCACATAGTGCCGTCGCCAATGATGGGAATCACATCTTGATTTCTCAAGAAGATCTCCAGGGTATCTTCCACTCGCTGAAGAAGAAAAAGTCAGTGGGAATCGATGGAATACCGAACATTGTGCTTCGCCATCTTCCCCCCGAAGCGGTCCAAACGTATACAACCCTGTTCAACAATGCGCTGAGTAATGCACATTACCCCACGCACTGGAAAACAGCTGTTGTTCAACCGATCCCTAAACGGGACAAAGATAAGTCCATTCCGACAAATCTTCGGTCGATCAGTCTACTTCCCTGCATAAGCAAGGTTTTTGAAAAGATAGTCATTCGAGTTCTGAAGCAATGGGCTGATGAAAAGAAAATCATACCGGACAACCAGTTCGGATTCCGAGCGGGGCATGATACCATTAATGCCGCGTCAAAACTGGTGTCCGACATACAATGGAATAAAAACAAAAATCAGTGCACGGGTGCCTGCCTGATTGACTTGGAGAAGGCGTTCGACACCGTTTGGTTAGAGGGCCTCTTCCTCAAGTTGGTCAGGCTTGGCATAAGTAAACCATTGCTATACATGGTCTATGACATGATAACAGGTAGAAAGTTCGTTGTGAAAAATGGTGACGTAACTTCCACTACGGTCTTTAACATTAAAAACGGTCTGCAACAGGGGGCCATTGGTTCCCCGATCCTGTTTTCCATATTCACTGCAGATCTTATAGGTTCCATGCCGCACTTAATTGCGTACGCCGACGACCTAGTTGCGTACAAATCAGGTCCGAAGGTCGAGGTAATAAACATCTTGTTGCAGCGTGACTTCGAGAAAATCCAGCGATTTTGCGACGACTGGAAGTTGCTTATCAACTTCCAGAAATGCGAAACTAGTCTTTTCCGGACCCCGTTGGACAGGGCATCGCGGGATACGCGCCAAAACTGGCGTAAGTTCGGCATAGTTGACCCGCATGGTCGGCCGTTAGCTGTAAAAAGTGTAGTTAGATATCTAGGCATTTGGCTGGATCAATATCTGTATTTTGACAAACATATAGATATTGCTCTGACGAAAGCCAGAAAAGCCTTTGCTGCGGCAAGGAGGTTGTTTTTCAGCAGCCAACTTGATACCAGAGTGAAGGTAATCTGCTACATGTCCCTAGTACGGCCTATTATGGTGTACGGTTGTCCATTGTGGTTCAACGTGAGTCCTTCCCAGATGGAAAAGATGAGGGTGTTCGAGAGGCAGTGTCTTAGGAGCTGTCTCCGTCTGTATCGCACACCCGTGTCTGAGTACAAGAAATACTACCCTAACGAGGTCCTGTACAACGAGGCAAACGTGAATAGGGTAGATAATTTTATAATTAAACTAATCAGAAGGCACCCTGCACGAGCTATGACCTCTTCCAACAGTCTGATCTTTGGGGCTTACTACCCCAATAGTATGTACCATGAAAGGGTGCGCCTTAACGGCTTTATTCCTCCCGAAGCATTCCTCTATCTAGACACAATTGGCCTAATACAGGATCCACAAGGATGTCCTATCATCTTCCATGTCGTACGCCGAACAGTGGATAGGCGACTTCAATACGAACCGGATGTCGTTCGCACCCACGAGGATCTCCTCCGGTTCAGTAGAGCGATCCCCGCTCGAGATAGGAAAGAGTCTGCCAAAGAACGGCAATTTTACTGGTGGTTACACCAAAACCAGCCTCCGCCACCGCTAGCATTTCCACAGGATCAGGTAGTTGACCATAGTGGCCAGCTTACATAGTTTTTAAGGTAGCTTTAAGAAAAAAAAAAAAAAAAAAAAAAAAAAAAAAAAAAAAAATAAAAAAAATTAAAAAAAATTATAAATCAAAAAAAAAAAGGTGCATCACGGCGTATAAATTATATATGTTATGCATATACACAACATATACGCCCTGGTGCACGTGTCCGTACTGTTACGGACATAGTTAAGATAGTATTAAGTTTTATCTTAGGGTAAGTTAGTATTAGGTAGTGTAAGTAGTTAAGTTTAGCCAAGTTTTTTTAAAAGTTTTCTTGGCAAAGAAAAAATGTAATAACAGATTGTCATAAAGACTAAAAAAAACGCAGATTAAGCCGAAAGGCACAGTTATAACACAGATTAGATTAGCTTAGAGTACCCGCATAGGGTCAGTAGGTTAGTATTAAGAACATTGTAAATTCTTAAGTTAGGTAAGCTAGATTTAAGTAATTTTGTCTAGCATGTAAGTAAAATATTTAAGAAGAAATAAAATTACATATAAAAAAAAAAAAAAAAAACAGCTCCGTCTTGATTTCGAAAAACGATCTTCAGGGTATACTTAATGTCTGGCGCTAACTGTATATGGTGCTCATAAGAACGTATTTGAAGTGGACAAGGACCCAGCGACGAAAGCAAAAATATTGCCAAAAAATCCAAAGCGGTCCATTTTCACTTTTGAAGTTGGTCTTACTTAACCTTACCCTCATTAATGCCTTGAAAAACCTACTCGACGTGAAGAGGGTCGGTAACTATGTATGTCATACAAATCAATGAAAAGTGCCTTATATCAAGTGCCTTGTTCTGATAATTTCAATGCCTTCTAAGCCGAAATCATTTTTGTACATTCAAAAACTTGTTTATTGTGTCTATAATTCCCTTCACCAGATTTCCATGCATTTGCGCGTAATTGCTAATCGATACTTTTATCTTGTTTAAATGTACAAAGTCGAATGCAAAATACTGACCTTCTTGCGGCCCCTCAAAATTAGATCCATAGCCGAATATTGCGCTAGATACCGTAGCTGTGAATCGAACTCCGATAATCTGAAAATACAAATCCAATTTCAATTCAAGGGCACCCACGCCCTTAATGCACACAATGCAAGCACGCAATCGAGCAGTGGAATCCTTCAACATACCCATCAACAAATATTGGCAAATAGTAGCAATAGTCCAATTTATCTGGATCACAGTACCACTTAATGGGGAATTGCTTTTTGGGGTTGTTCAACTTGATGGGCTGTCCAATACTGCACACGGGAATGTCACCCCTCTCGAAGTACGTCCGAAAGAATGTCCGCCTCACAGGCCGTGGCGTATATAGGTAGATCCTGCAATTGGAAATCCCACACAACGGATGAGTGGTTATGCGATTGTACATGTGGTTTTCCCTTCAGCTGTTTAATTAGGGAAAGCAAATCCTATCTCAAGGGTCCTCTAGACGGCGATGAGACTATGTGTTCCTTCGTAAATCTTTTCTTTTCCTTTTTGGTTTGTGAATAAGAGCCCAGACAATGTAAGCTCTTGTGGGAGACATGTACGGTTGTCATGTCTACACAGCATTATTGATATCAAGTGCCTTAATGGCAATCCAATCAGACAAATTGAAAATAATTGTACTTTGCATGAAGCACCCACTCCAGTCTAAAGGATTCCCTTAGCCAGAAAACAAATGGCATTTCCGTTTTGCTCGTATGCTCATTAATTTGGGATTACGATTGAATCCTTAGAAAATCTGGGTGAGGGAGGTATTCGAATGTGTATGAAAATGTATGCGAACATCTTTGTAAGTACTCTGATTCCTATTGCATAATTGTGTTGGGTGAAGGGGACCTGCGTGATTTTTTAAAGAAATTATATATCATCAACAATGCTTACGCTTATTTGTGTACTTGAAAAAAGAACGATCACGTTGTTATTTGAAATTGATAAATCCTTTTGAAAATGTATCAATCAATGCAAAAACATGTCGATGCCAATTACTTACGAGTCCTAAGCTTTGTTTATTTTTCTTTCCTTTATGGGATTAGGTTCTTTCGACTTGAAGGTTAGAACAACTTAAAAAGGACAGCGGACTGATTGATGACTGGAGACGAATAAATAAAATATAGTGCGAGCAACTCAAGGTTTCTATTCTGTAATGAATCTTAAGATGATATTCAAAGCATTCGCTGCTTCAAGTTGCATCAAGCAAACGTTTTTATGCATTGAAACTAGTTCAAGCCACTTTCATTGAAGTGTAAAAGGAAACTTGTAGTGGAAGTGCTTATATTTTAATTCAAGGCACAAGATTTGAGCTAAGCGGTGAAATAGAATATCTTAAAGTTCCAACAAAGTCTTAATCGACTTTACACAATCTTGAGTGCATTCCACAAATGACAGCTTTTATAGAATGACAGACGAAATCGCGAGGTTTGAATGAATTATTACTGAAACCTCAATAGGGCGTTTCCACTGAGTTTGAAGTTTTAAAGTCGCTAGTAAGAGCACCAGAAGAACTACTGGATGGCCCAGTGAAAGCAAAGTTAATACGCTTTTATCTGGTTTTCAAGTCTGGTCAAGTCACCATTTTCCGTTAGTCTAAGTGTGCTGGTGAATTCACTAGTAGCTCCCCTACGTAACCTAACCTAACCTAAGAACACCAGAAAACTGAAAGAGAGAATAAGAAAATTAACACCAAAATGACGACAATAAAATTAAGCTCACGCTACAAGCTTGTTCGGTTTGATAACCTCTCACAGATGGACGAACTCAAGGCGGTTAGTTTTCGTGGTAAGCGCTAAGTTTTGAAAACCTCAGATAATTGGAGAACTTTCCACAGGTCCGACAGCAAACTGACAGCTGAAATAGCCTGAAAACGCGCTACACTAGAGGTCCACTATTACGGATCTAAAACCGGTGAAGAAACAGGTCATTGAGTAGCACCATCAATTGAATCTGAGACTCGTCTCGTTCTGATTTCTGGTACTGCAGACGATAGCGCTATCTTCTACGAGTCAATCCTACTGTTGGGGCACACAAATAACATCGACATCGTCGCGAGTTCTCAACGTGCCGCAGTGGAAGCTTTCACGGCGATTGAAGAACAAGCGAAACGAGCAGTTCTTAATGCAGGATAAGACGAAATATGTTGTCGCCGAACACCACGATCCGCGGAACACCAGCTAGAGCGCAGGCTCAAAAACATTGAGCGAATGGACACCAAACCTCCAGCTAAGACGGTCTTCGAATTCGAGCCTCCTAGTTCGAGAAGGAGGGGAAACCCGAAGCTAAAGTATAAAGACCAAGTAATCGCGGAAGCAAGACAGCTTGGTCTTGATGACTAGAAGCAGCGTGCCAGGCCCGTCAGCGATGGAAGTCAGCAATTGCTCAAGCTCGGACCTTCCGTGGGTCGCCGGCCTGTTAAGAAAGTAAGAACACCCAGTGTTTATAGATATTCTAGCCATTACGACTACAGAAAAAAAAGCAAAAATCACTGTATTAAATCACATTGTGCAAATATCCACAAAGTTGTTTTTGGTCAGCTCCCAAGAACGGACAATCATAGTGATCCCACGGATGTCCGCTGTATAGAAGCTGAAGCGAAGTCAGCTACCTCGGCTTCCATATAACAGTTAGACTACCACTAGTACCGAGATTAAAAGCTGAATAACACTTTCCAATCGCTATTTCTTTGGGCTCAAGAGGCAGAGTGGTAGCTAGCTAACATAATATAACACCTTCATCATCTTTGTCTTGCTCTATCGCACAGAATCATGGACAATCTCAAGAACAGATAAAGAAGCCTTGGTATCTTCGAAAGAAAAGCTCTGCGTGGGGTCTATAGTCCTGTTCACATTGATGACAACTGGAGAAGAAGATTCAATCACGAACTGTACAGAGACAAGAGCCTGGCCAAGTGTTTACGGATTCAACGCCTAAAGTGGCTGAGCCATGTAGACCTAGCTCTCGCCGAAGGATTATTCGACTCCGAATCTGTGTGACAACAAAACAGAGGTCTAGAAGCTTTTTCTAGACAAGAGTAGTCTTTGAACATATTCAGAGATACGTCATTGCCAAAGTAGAGCGCTTCATCTGACTTGGTCTGGTGACTTCAACTTTCGGTACTTGCGGCCGAGGTCTTGGTCATACTGACACAATTCAGATCATATATTTTTGTTTTTGAGAGGGTAGGTAAAAATCTTCAAACGACACTATGGGGACCGTTCCCGCATAGCGAAAGGGATTTTTACCCAGTAAAAACACCTCCCTTCAAATATAATATATTTCCACTACAACTAAGTTTTACACTTATCCAGTAGTTTTTCTTTCTTGGTTTAGACGCATTTGGCAAGAGACTCTCCATTGAGAAGTCTTGCTAACACCGCAGTTAAGCGCGGTTTGAATTCTCCGTGCTAGGGCAAGGGGTTTGGTCCTTTGAAGACGGCGAAAAGAGTTTCTTTCGTCGAGAATTGGAAGGACAGCAGAGTGTATTTGCTCTTCCAGGCGACGCTTATGCTGACGAGTAAAATCCTTAACTTCATCTTAGACTGATGAAATTCCAAGATCTCTTTGGATATCGTTGTTTCTTATACACCGGGGTGCGTTAACGATGTTTCTTAGTACTTTATTTTGAAAAGATTGTAGTATGTTTCTGTTACTTTCTTTGGTACAACCCCATAGTTGTATACCACATGTCCAAACGGGTTTTAGCACTTGCTTGTACTGTATTGACAACAACAAATTGCTTATGTTTCCAGTACTTAGCTTGGATTATTTTCCAATAATCCAGAGCATGTCTTTGTATATTAATTGGAGCTCCTCACGTTTCTTTTTGACGTGCTGCTTCCATTTAAGCCTTACCTCGAGAGTCATTCCGAGGTATTTCGCTTCATTGCCGAAGGGTATTTGAACATTATTTATAAAAACGGGCAAGTTATTCACGTTCTTATACGTAAAATTTATATGAACGGTTGACGACGCTTCGTTAAGCTCAATTCGCTGAGTGTTTGTCCATTCGTGTATCCGGTCTAAAGCACATTGTAATTTTCTAGTTGATTCTTCGACCGTTTTGGCAGATACCAAAATCGCGGTGTCGTTAGCAAATGGGCCTACGTCCTGCGGTATATCGCTGGTATACAATAAGTAATGGAGGGGACCAAGAACACTACCTTGTGGTACTCCAGCTTGTATAGATTTAAATAGGGAGTATTCTTTCCCATATTTCAAATGGCAGATTCTATGCGATAGATAAAATTGAGCAAAGTTTTCTCGGGAGGAATTGTTGAAGCTTGTGTTTCAAGCCTTCGTACCAAACCTTGTCAAAGGCTTGAGAAACGTCGAGAAATACAGCTGAGCAGACTTGCATTTGATCAAACGATTTTTCTATAACATCAGTTATGTGATGTACTTGGTTAATAGTTGAATACTTGCTTCTAAAACCGAACTGGTGGTTAGGAAAAAGTCGTCTTTCTTCTACAACCGGGCTTAAACATCTAAGTAATATTCGTTCGAAAACTTAAGACATTGTCGGAAGAAGTGAGATCGGGCTATAAGACTTTTTGTTTACCCGGTTTCGAAACCATTATTATTTCCGGTACTTTCCACTGACTGGGACATGTTCTAATCTAAAGGCGGCGTTAGTAATGTAGAGAAACATATGAAGCGCTTTCTGAGGTAATTTTTTCAGAACTTCTCCTGTGATTAAATCATAACCAGGAGCTTTCATGGGTTTGTGTTTTTTCAATTTATCCTTAATCAATTCATCCTTAACTCAGATTATATGACACTTTCAAAATTGGCACAAGAAGGTTTACTCACACTCACAGCAACAGCAACATTCTGACAACAAACTATTATATTTTAGCCTGGACTGACTTGAGCGTATTCAAAGAAAGTCTTATCTAAAATGGTCATGATTTTAGGATGATGCGATAAGACATCAGGGTACCATCCATGGTGTAAGGATAATAAGGTGTGCTGGACAGTTCTATTGAAGCTCTGCATAACGTCATCGCGGGTATTTTCGTGTCAACAGAAACTTAAAGGTGGAAACAAATAAACTATCTTCGCATACTTAAAAACCAAAAAGGATTGCTGTTCAACATTTTCCAACTCATTGCAGCTTCTGTAATAATTCACTACACATAATTGCATTTCTTATTCATTTATACATTTATAAATGAAATAAATTCTTTCATTTTACATCAACTTGCAAAATTCGTGTTTTTTATACATCATTTTGTTATAAACGGAATCGAATTGTGATGTAAGCTTAAGAATCACTTCTGTCCAATGTCAAAAGCGGACCCTGAATGACGTCACGAAACAAAAAGATGGCGGTTTTGACATCTATAATGTATCAACTATAATATTGTGCATCTACCCTTTCTGGTTTAAACGGACATTTATATGTAGAGCTACTTACTTGACTGGAGGATCGACTGTTGTGTTTCTTTGCAAGGCCTGATAAGAAAACGCCGGAACAACTCTTGGCAACTAAAGGACAAACATAGACGAGTTATGACCACCACAAAAATAATTTACAAAATTCGAATTTACTTCGTTCTCCTTGCCGAAGCGTTCCCGAAGCTTCTTTCCCGGAATATGCTTTCCCATTAGGTCACCAGAACTAATGACAATTTATTGTGAAGCTCTTCCCAACGCGTTGCAACGTTCAGAATTTTAATTCAAGGAAAACGGATTTATTTTCCGTTTTTGAAAAGCTCTTATTTATTCAATTAGTTTGACGTAATGTGATAATGTGCACAGATACACATGTTTTTATACACAGCTGTACACAGTGATACACAAGCATGGACCGGCCCGCAGTTCGCTGTGCCGCTCAAACCGTGCAAAAAATTACATTACGCATTAATTAGTTCATCACAATTATGCGCACAGTCCCACACGCAGCATACTGCACACGCTGTGAATAGCGCGGTAAATGGCTTGTCTGTCGCAACATGAACAATTAATATTCATGTAAACGTCCTCAGCGAGCGCTACGTGCACAATGACACTATTTGTAGCTCACAGCAAAAGTGACAAATCAGCGGAAATTATTTATGCCAGGACTGAGGACATACAGTTTTTGTTATTCACGTGCGAAATGCGTCCTTGCAGCTGTAGTGACGGTTCATTCGAAAAGCGTCCAAACAGACAGACACACCAAAGCGCACATTGTCAATGCGGCTTGAGGTACAAGGGTTTAATTAACAATTCACAATGCCCGCGTTAAATGTATGTTTATGTTCGGGTGTGAAGGATAAAGGGTTACTAACGCAAACGACTGGTACACATTGTCAGCGTCCGGCTTGATAAACAGCTCACACAACTCACAGCTGTCTAATTATTTGCAACGAATGATGAGAGGCAGCGCCCTCCGAACAGGTGCTGTACGAAGTGAAGGAAGTATTTAAATTGTGTTGTGTGAGAGGTTAACTTTGCAGGTGGGAGCCTGAAAGTGAAGCATCAGACAAAATTTAATTGTCATCGTCGGTGACCAGCAATACAATAGAAACTCAAAATTTAAAGCTCTTGATCACTTTAATGCAAATTAAGGCTGGGTGCTGGAAGTGATGTCCTTGCAGGAGTTCGGCACGTGCCCTTGCATAAAATTAACTCAAGGATTCTTCAATTGTTTGTTCTACCAAATAAAGACAAAAAAGTGATTCATTAATGTTAATGGGTGTTAACCAGCGCGGCAGATTGGGCGGACGTGTTTATGAAGCAAGATAAGACCAGTCAAAAAGTAATTGCGTGTACGTGTGCTCTTCAGCGAATTAATCTCATAAAACATTTTCATTAGCCGGTAACCTCACGGAAATGGGGACTTTGGAACTCTCAATTGTCTTTAATTTGAACTTAAACTCATTCGCTTATGTACCCTATTGCAAATTTCAGCTGACCCGAAATAGAATTCGTAGTCAATGCACTGCTTGAGTGTAGTGCATGTTGTATTGTTTGAGGTGTAATTTTAATTCAATGTTGAGTTGATGAGAAGACGATCGCAGCTCATTGTAGACAGATCTTCTTCTGGTGGCGCTAAAGTCCAGGGTGGACCTTTGCCAAAACCAACAAGCCTCTCCAGCTGGCACGATCTTTAGCCTGCTGTCGCCAATTGCGCACGCAAAGTTGGTTGAGGACCTCCTCCACCTGGGTGCTCCATCGGTTCCGTGGGCGTCCTCTATTGTGTTTTCCTGGTTTCGTGGGTCGAAGACTGGTTCGAACTGGTTCGGTTCGGTGACAAAGACTCTTCGGCCTGGAGCAATGTGTTCCTTTCCGTCTACATGGCCTAGCATCTTAGGCGTTGAATCCACAGACGCCTGGCTAGGCTCATATCGCTGTCTAGTGTACAGCCCGTACAGTTCATCGTTGAATCTTTTTCCCCGAGAACCATCAACGCAAACACGTGCAAATAATGGACGCTGAACTTTTCTCCCGAAAAGATCAAGGGCTTCTTCATCCGCTCTTAAGATTGCTTCCATGTTTCCGAGCCATAAAAAAAACTATAATGTTAGCTTGATCCTTCGAGAGAGAATTCTACTACTCAATTGCCTCTTGAGCCCAAAAAAATTAATTATTCTGCCTTTAATCTCGGCACTGATGCTATTCGTAGTGTTTACTTGGGAGCCGAGGGACACGAAATCGTTCACTACCTCGAAGTTCTTTTAGCTAGATATAGTACAACATTGCAACACTTTTTTTTGGAACCCTTCTTTTGGAGGCACTCTTGATATTAGGAGACCGGGATGAGAGATAAAAGACTGCGCAATTAGATGCTTAGTTGAAGACCTTGCAGAATAAGTGTAAGATCAAATTTAACGTTTTGTGGAAAATCAAAAAAAAAATATTCGAAAAGTCAATTACTACGCGAATTTTAAAATGATATGCTATTAATAAATTAACATATTTTAACATGTTTTAATGAAGTTCTAAGTTTAATAAAGAATATTAGTAATTAATAATTTTCCTTCCTGATATTGATTTATGAATAATAAAACGCAAAAGGGTATTATTTAGTATATTTCAAACTATCGAACTTGGATAGTTAAACAATAAATGGATAAAAAAAATCATATAATTCACTGAGAAAATTACAAATTTATAGGTTGTTCATGTAAGCCTAAAACTTTTAATAAATTTACCAAATGTATGAGAGGCAAAAGATATTTGAATCTAATACATATATACAATTCAAGTGTCCAGTACCAAAACACCTACGAAACGGGATGACCGATTCTTATGAAGTTTTGTGTGTATATTGAGTAGGTATGAGAATAGGACGTAAACCATTATACACACTTCTAATTGATAAATGGGTCTCCGTGGCGTAGTGGGTAAGTGCGTCGACTCCTACGTAGAGGGTGCCAGGTTAAATACCCGAATTTACCACCTTTGATAATTCACGGCCCCGCCTCTTTCGAGTCACTGACAATGCTCAAAGAGTAATCCTGTCTGGAAAAAGCTTCTCAACTTCGCCCTTCGGAGTCGGCATTAAACCAGAGATAACCTATAATAGAGATATCCAACTTCTACCTCCCTTGCCCCTTGATTTCATCTGACAGCGTTTTTTATACGCTTTTTGTCCCCTGTCTGTGAATACGTTTGAGCTCTTGAAAACAGCTGTGGAGACAGCTGATACCCTTCCCCACCTTAATAATGGGGTGAATTAGAGTTCTTATTTGAAAATTCGCTCGTTATTTGAACGTTTTTTCAAATTTCGGTGTTCAATTTTCAACACAGTATGGAGGGGTTAAACGAACGAACAAAGCTTATGTTCATGAAGTCGATACACTAAAACTTTGAGCAATTTACAATCTGAAATACTTGGGCATAATTAATGAATGCACAACATAGTGTGAATTTTTTCATATGAATAAAAATTAATAATACATTCACACGTTCAGTTAACCAATAATAAAAATATTATTGAAGCGTGAATCACAAATAAGATGTTTTGACAACCATTTTTTAGCATTAGTAAAAGTTGCAATATCTTGCCATTGTTCTTATCAAATTGTTCGGGCTTCATTTTTTGAGTTAATTTGTCAGGCATGGTTTATGAAAAGGCTATATATACACTTAGGAATTAATTTTAGTTCAAATAGTTCGAGCAATGTCCATTTAATTGCAATACATTTTTATTCACGGAAGTCCATATAACAATGTAAGAAAATTCCCTTAAAAATACTAGTCAACTTTTGAACACCCTCCGAACAACATACCCATGTATGGAAAGTACATGGATTCAAACTAAATTCATGAATCTGCCGCTTTTTCCCACAAAATTCACGAATCGGCCGCCATATTGTGGTGAATTGACGAGCGTTGTAAATGTATAAGTGAAATACAAAGGATTACCACTACATCTTCGTTGTGGGCTAGGGGTAAAAATGGCCGAAGTTGGATATCTCTATCATCCATTATCTCTGCATTAAACCGTAGGTCCCTTCCACGCGTGAAAGAACAATTGCACGCACAACACGAGTGGTTGCTGAGAAGCTAGGCCCAGGTCCGCCTCGGACTGTCGCGCCTTTTTCGTCGCGAATTTTATTTTTTGGACAAAATATATATATTTTTATATATTATATTTTTTTTCTTACTTTGTTATGATTCAACATTAAATAGTACATACAATCACACTTTTCAGACTTCTTCCACCAAAGCCTATTTTTGAATAGCAAAATAAATACATACTTTTATCATTTTCAAAGATCGTATCAGTTACTCGTGTCACGGTGTCACTTCTCCTCCCCTTAAACAGCACAGAGTAGGGTTGAGAACGAAACCGGCCTCCTGTCTTTCTCACACAGTAAGGTTTCTCTCACTCCCTGAAGTTTATGGCGTAAAGCCTTTTCGGCTAAGTTTTTGTTTTTCAACTGACATATTTATAAGTTCTTACTATCAACATTTTTGGGATTCTAGATATACGTAAAGTGGTGGGTATCCAACGCATAAAGATGCATGCCTTGCACTAGGCTTGCCGGAAGTCAACAACCAATGGGACTGTACCTAGCTGTTAGGCTTAAAATATGAACGTGCCCCCCTTTAACTGCAAGGTCGTCAATTTTCTCTCGTCATGACAGCTGTAACTGTTGATTATTTACATTCGAATTGCAAGAAAAACATTAATCTTCGTCTTTTTGGAAAATCTTGTTTTAAAGTGTTCCAGTTCCAGCATTACAAAAATTAACAAAAAAAAACGGAGAACTGTCAATTCTACTGTCACAGCAAATCAATGTTGCAGATTTAGCATTCTCCAGCTCTAAAAAAACACCCTTTACATAATTAATCCCCCTCTTTTTGTATTCTTTACTGAATTAATAAAATTTTCTAACGATTTACTGCCTGATTGCGGTTGTAAATCGAATTATATTTAAGGGCACATACACTCTCATTTCTCATAGCGATGATTCATCTACTTCGAAGTTCAATGAACAACTAATATGTACTTACTGTGTGACGTATGTGGTCCTTTTTTGGTGGTTACGTCGAAAGATGTGGCAATCTTCGAAAGATGCTAATAGCGTGTGCTATCAGCATGCACGATTCGCAAACCCGTTTTTACATTTCCGGCATCTGCAAAGCCAATGTTATTAGCTCCTTTCGGCAACCAACACAAGCGTTTTCTATGAGAGCAGTTAATCGTCATATTCCAACAAATTTACAAAAACCATTCGATACGTATGACCTTCCTCTTGTATCACTCTATCTATTGATGAAAACCGCATTCATATCCGTTATGTAGTTTAAGAGATCCCGGCTACTGGTTTCAACTATGTAAAAGATAAAGATCGCATAAACTTACATCTCCTACTTTAAATTTTAAATTTGATTCTTTAAATCAATAGTAATTTGGCGACTTGTGTTTGATCATCAGGTGTTGTTGTCTGAAGAAGAATTGGAGGGGCCTTTCTTACATCATGCTTGTCCTGCTTTATTTTAGATAGCATCCTAATATCCCATGATGAAGGTTACTCTGTGGATTGTGGTTCAAAGGTTGAGACAGTTTCCGGCTTCGAATAGTATCCCTTTTCTTTCGCATAATCCTGATTAATCTTCTTTCACAAAGTAGGTCTTAAATATAATAATATCCGCATGTTAACTTATAGATTCTAGAATGGTAGAAATTGCCTTCCAAAGCTTACTTCCGTCAGACAATATTCTCTTCTCGCCAGGGACTAGGCAAAAAGCTGAAACGTAAACAAGCAGAGCGAAAATACGCAATGAGTAAACTCTAATAGTAGGTACATCATTCTTGGGAGAACACGGTCAATTAGACATCTTGTAGAAAACCCACTCACGTGTATGCCATTTGTAAACTGTGTTGAGCATTGTCCATCGTGATTAATTGGTTCATTCTTACCCGTTCACTCACACAACTCCAAACCAATCAATCACAAAAAGACAACAAAAGTCTTGACTCGGTAAATAAGTGTTCCGTAATTGTATTCGTGTACCAATTCATTAAATTTGAATCAATGTATATAGTTGAAACATCGATCGATTGGTTGGAACATATCAGTCCCTATCTTTAAATTTTGAACTCAATACTTGAACGATCGTTCGTTAGATTTGAAAAATTGACACAGGTTTCAGAACTCTAATTTTTAATTTAATTGACTGGAAGGAGTAATGGAAACTTCCATATGCATAAAATTGTAGCATGAATATGGGCGCGGATAAAAACATGCTTGGTGCCGGAGCAGTAGCCTTCATAAAGGAGTCGATGAAGTCATATAGTGTGTGGATATGGAGTACACTTCAGTCAGTTGGACATAGTGAAACACAAGCTGCTTTTTTTTGCAAGCGTATATACGCCTAAATTTCAATTTGCATGTAAAATACACTAACAACGAATCCTATATCCGCTTAACTTACTCATCATATCTATCGCCGCTTAAGGAATAAGCGCGGATAAAAACAGTGCTTCCAATCATTAATTTCTGTGTGTTCATTCCTGAATTCATTTATTCATTGTTTAGGTTGCTGCATGTGGCTTACACCTGCAGGTTTGGTTGATGTATCAGATAATTTGTAATTCTTTTGGCATCCATAGATAGTTTAGGTTTCGTAAACGATTCTTTTCATTTGATGAACATTTCTTATTTTATTTTATAATTATTAAGTGTTTTTGCTTTTAAAGTGCTGGTCACGCTACACAGTCACAAAACGAAGATTGTGACAATCAAAGATCAACCATCACTTTCCACGACTACACCCCTGACTGCTTAGCAAACGTCATAAATGTAGTCGGTGCTGCCAGGATTTTATGATGAATCATTAAGCGCCGATGATCGTTTTATGTGCACTTATAAATTAAGCGTGTATACGCTTGCAAAAAAACACAGCTACAGTTCAACGCACTTGTCGAAGCTATCTTCCACTATGTCCAAACGACTTGTCAAACAGTTCAGTGTGATATTTTTAGTGATGAATACGTCGTTTTCTTTTGTAAGAGTTGAAAATATGTGATGAAGCTACAACTCTCGCAAAGTTTTCAAATAATGTGAGCAAGGAGCCCCTTTATGGCCAAGTAAGCTGACTTTCGTTAGATAAATTGACGAAGTTCAGCAACTTTTTTAGGTTCAAAGTGACCAAAGGACACTGCAACGTTTTTTGTCTAATCTTATCAGAAAGTGATTGAAGTCGATGGAAGTCGAAGGCTCTACACTTTGTGTAGAGCACAAAAAGCTTAAGTGTGGGGAATCAAAGCAGAATATAACTAAGAGGATTGTTCTAATACGGGTACGACTTCTGAAACCTCGGATTTCACCAGAGCGTACAGGCTGTGGTCTGTCTTTTTGCCCGGCCAGCTTTTCCATTATCCTTACCATTCAAAAGTCACATATGACTATAAGAACGAAAACGAGAAACAAAAAAGAGATTATATGCTCTACCAAGGCATCTGGAAATTTTGTGAGAATATTGAAATAATAGTTCACGGTTCGGGAGATGGGAAGTGACAGTAGACTTCTTATTGACTTACTTCCCTCTTTGTGGCCCACTCTACGTTAAATTAAAAGCGATTAAACCGTGGGAATAGTTCTTACTCGTGCCACAAGCGAGCATATGTTGGATAAAAGCACATGTACATGCTATGTCTTTTACCGAGAGATGGAAAGAAAATGTATCCTCGAATGAGAAAAGTTGCTCTGAATATTACTCGTACGTCTTTCATTCACAATGCCCGAGGTGCTTCCATATAAACTGCGATAAATTAACTGAAGGTGAAGTATATGCATATGTATGAATTAACAGAGGTGAGGATGAAATGCTCGAGGCAATGCACACGTACCCGTTTCTAGTTTTTAATTAAAAACTATTTCCAAGGCTCACGTTTCTGAATGCCGGAGTATTTCACACCCAAACATGAAAACATTGAATTTTTAATCAATGCTATGCAGGCACTGGATACATTCTATTGTAGAATGCACCTGCGTTGCATTAAATCCGTTGGTGGAAGGGTTTTCTGCTTTCGCTTCCGGTTATTTTCATGTAACTCTATACAGAATCAGATAGTGTTGGTCCCTCAAGTGCAAACCTCCACCCGACCACCAAGCGCGCGGGATGATAGCACTCACACCATCCGCACTCCGCTGGGGGGCTGCTCCAAGTGGGAATTGTGAATAGCTGACGCGTCCTTTCGGATGGCAAGTTCAAGGGAACTAGGTCAGTTTTTGTGTTCAAACTGTAAAGTTGCCCTCGCTCTTATGCCTTTTCTGTTTATAATTAAATTTTACGCCATGAAAATTGGCAGAAACTTATGCAAATAAATGCTAATTCAGTTGGATGTTAGAGCTTGCAAACAATTTCGTTATTATTTTGTTTTTTTTTTTTTTAGTTTTCCGTTTTTTGTTTGCTTGTAATTTGCAAGAAGTTGATGGGAAATATAATTGGTTGCAACTACAGGGCACAAGCCCACCCACCCTGTAGCCATGTTGCACTGTTGGAGTGTTGCAATAATATTTTATGCCAGCTTCGAGATCAGTGCTGTTAAATTCAGACAGAGTTTTGTTTTCAGAAGCGTGCTAATTGCATTTCCCTATGTCTCTCTATTCCTCTGAGGATTCATCAACGGCGAAATGTGGATGATGAAGGACGAAAGCAGCAGATAAAAGAAGGCACTTTGAATTATGTGAATCATTGGGATTGAATTATAATTGGGCTAGCGATAATTATAATTTGTTGGTAAAGAGCATTTTTAATTCGATCTGTTTGATTGTCACTTATTTTACAAGACTTATTTTTTTAACAATGCAATCTGTTGATTGCCTTATTTAAATTATATTCGACTAGCTGGCCATACTTCTTCTTCTTCCTGTAATGGCGCTGCAGTCCGAGGTGCACCTGGACCTCAACAAGTAAGTCTCGCCAGCTGGCACGATTAGCCAGCTGCCTCCGATTTCCTTCTCCAATTGTGTGCGCCATCGATTCCGTGGGTGTCCTCTATTGCTTTGTCTCACTCATTTGGAGTAGAATACTCTTCTGGCTGGAGCAGTGTTGTCCATGCGCTCGAAATGGCCTAGCCATCTTAGGTGCTGAATTCGTAGCTGCATGGTTACGCTCATGTCGCTGTACTGTAGCAATCACCGTAATTGATGTCGCAGTTTTTCAGATTCTTTTTGCCCGGCTCCACTCATCGCACATACTTTACGGCGGTGATCTCTGCTTGCTGATGTTTATCTGCTGCACGTGGTCTCTTAAGGAACCTCACATTCCACGTGCAGAACCGAAAATCGTTGTTGTTATTTCGTTGTCTATGATCGTCAGCAGTTGTAGGGTTATCCGTATCCGAGGCGTCTGATGTCGTCTCTGAACTACTTCTTTTTTATAAGATGTTGCTGTAAAGGTTGTAGAGGGCGCCACGAGAAAGCTGTATGCCAATTTGACCTGTGCTGAGAGATCGTCGCTGGCTTCTCGCCACATTGATCTATTCCACCCTTAAGCAGACAAGCGAATAAACAGGAATGATACACCGTGATCACAACATGTTTTGTGTTGTTTCGTTGAGTTTCGTTTAGTTTTACTTAATTAGTGAGCAAGCAAATAAATCGCTCTTTTCGTACTTAAATGGCAGTTGGTGTTGCAATTTTGCCTAAGTTAGTAGAAGCATCGTAATTGAAAATTTATGAAGCTTCTAGCTAGTAGATAGATATTTATTCAGATTCTTTTAAAATTTACATGGTCTGAGTTAACGCACATTATCTTAATCAGAGATTTGATACCTAATTGCATCTTTCTACTGTATTTGTGATCATATATGTGTCATAAGATATAATGAATGTAAAAATTAACATTTGAGGAAAAAATATATTAATAAAAAAACATCATTTAAGTTTCAGTTTTGATTTAAATTTCACTTAACAAATTGAGAAGGACTTCTCGGCTTGCACGAATAAGAAGGAAGATTGCAGGTTTCGAGGGAATCCAGGATCGTACAACAGATATATACATAATTACCGGAGACAGCTATGGCAAATGCCAAGAAATATTTCTTTCGAAGAACCTCGTTTCCATTAGTGATTGGCGCCATCTATTGAACCCACAATAAAATGCTCATTCACACACTCTTACAAAAATAACATATTTGACCCGTATATTAGCTAAGCCCGACTTGCGGCCGTTTGCTGATGCTACATTTACTGCTGGAAAGAGATGCGCAGAATTTCTTCTGGCAGCAATGCATGCATATCTCCAGACGAAATACACGCGCTGCATTTAATGTCATTTCGGCAAATCAATTGATATCGAAATCAGAATAATAGATGTTTGATTGCAATGGATATCGTGAACTATAATAAATCAAACCAAATAATTTTGCTTACCGCAGTGTGCCAGTCATATCTTACGTTTTTAAACATGTACAGCTTATGGCGCATGAAAAGAAACATACCATGACCACGATTTATATGCAATGAAAATGAGAGACAATGTGTAACATGGAGTTTTCAATAAACTCTTTTCAACAATAAAACCGATGAAGATACCGATGGATTCCGAAAAAACCACCAGCACGGTAATAAAAGAATTTATGCTGCTGAACCAGTTGCTTCATACAAAACTGAAGAAGAAAGATTTCATCAGACAATCGATTTGCCCAGAATGTCGCTTGGCAATCAAATTAGCGTATATTCCTAAAATCCTGAAATATTTCGCATTTTTTAAGAAGATTTATATTTCAGAAACTTAGGACTTGACATGACAAACACACTGCAATAAAGTGTCCACCAAATTTCGGATCATTGTATTTTAGTTATAAGCATACTTGAGCATTGTACTACTTGTTGCTTGCGATTGCCACTACATGTTTACGGCTATTGACATCGGAGCTTATGGGAGCCAAAGCGATAGAGGAGTTTTACAGGCAAGTGGTTTCGGAAATGCAATTCATATTTCTAGAAATAGAGGTGCATATTCCTAGAATTAGAGATGCTGCCTTTCTCCTTAAGCAGAATGCTATGAGGCCGTATCCTTGAAAACTTCTTTCACCTGATGAAGAAAAATTGAACAAAAAAGTCATGAAGTGGAGAGTAATGTATAATACACTAACAGCCGTATTAATAAAAAAAAACTTTATCCGATCTTTAAGACATGTTTTATCTAGCACACGGATAGTGAATTTATTCGTTTGATAACTTTTGTTATTAACAAACACATTTTATCTCCATATTGGCTGTCCAATATGATTAAAGGAAATTCTAAAAATTAATCTGGAAATAGAAATTTCCAATACTTGACCCATTTTTTATTTAATTAACGTGTATTAACGCGTTTATTTAATCTAGTTATTCCTATTGATGTTACTGAAATACCAGATTGAGAGTTTTCTTCCAAATTGAGAGTATTTTGTACCAACTGTCATTTAAGAAACGAAAACAGCTGATTCAAAATAATTTAACGACAAAAGTCATTTGAAATGAGTGTACGCAGAAAACCGACAATATTTTTCATCCCGCAGATGAGAGAGAACAGCTTATAAATTGAGTAATTATTTCAACGCAATGCGTCATTGCACTCTCTTCGTAACATGAAGTCGGTTGGCGCAACGCACTATTGTGTTTCAGGCATAATGACATGCGATGGACTTACGTTTTACGTTTTATTACAATCCTCTCAAACTCTCTCATTATTCACTGACGCAGGTCGACGCTGTATTTTGTTCTTGGCCATTGAATTGTGTGTGTTGAAAGCAAACGCCAGCGCAAACGCACTATTGTGTTTCAGGCATAAAGATTGTGATATTGTTATTTTTAAGAATTTCAGGTTTTTAGAAAGTGGGTAAGTATAAATCTCCTGATATTAAGGTGAGTGTATTCTTGCTCACTGCTGTCTGGACTTGATGCTATATCGGTGTTTTCAATTGAGTCATCGTAATCTATGAAAAGTCAAAACAGAGAATTTTGTATAATGGATTGCTGTTAATAAAATATACTGGTTGGTGCATTTATAGACATCGTCACCTAGAAGACGTCCCGGAAACTCACCTGCTTCTGTGCGTTCTTTTATCCTACTTTCATTAAATATACTGGAACCATGGGTACTTCCACACCAGTACGCAACAATATCTACTATTTTAAGACGATCATCGGAAACAACCTGTGTGTTAATTGAGTAGTATCCTTTTCTATTAACATAAAATTGACCTGCTCCTGCTTGCCTATAAATTCGGATGTGGGTACAATCAAGTGCATGTGGGGAATTACGCGTATTCGCTTAAAACAATCCATCATAACGTCGATATAGTTTAGGGCATTATCATATAATTTCCTGATTGTGATTCAAAGGCCTATGATACTGTTGCACTTATATTGCTGCATGCATCCGTGCATATCAAGATGCGACCCCAATAACGTATTGCAGCCATCACTTTAATATTGACTGGACTTTTTGTTCGTCTGTTGATTTCAGCATCACTGTGTTTGAAGACATTTGATGTATTTCGTTGATAGCTTTTATGTTATATGTAAAACAAACACAGTTCACAGATTAATCAGCATATTCCAATCACTTTTTAGTTAACAATGTTTTATGAACAACTCTGTAGATACAAGGTCGATTATAACGGGAAACGGAAGTTCAGCCTTCAAAATTTGACAACCAACTCCCTGTGATAAATAGTTATCCACTTTTTATATGCCGAATTCTGTGGATTAATTTATCCGCTCGCTATAACATTTCAGTGAAAGTTAACACACGTTTATTAAAAAGAATTACAAGTTAACCCATGTTTTAGTACTAATTCGTCGCTATTTAGTGTTTATTAATACGGCTGTAAATGTTTTCCCTGTAAACGCCAAAAAATAGTTAAAGCTTTTGTATTTTTTGCATAATTTTGTGAAATTTCTTGACACTACGAACAATAGTCCTCAGTGTCTCAAAATTATTTTAAAAGACAAAAAAATAAACAAATGCCAAACGTTACCATGGATGAAAACTTCAGATGTATTTTTTGTGTTGTTGTAGTATTGTCTCTGCGCAGCGTAATTAGGAATTGAGACTGAATGCAGCGCTGTTCTGCATGCAGAATATTTACGAGCAACGTAAAATTGATAAAGTTGAACTTATTGTTTAAGTGTAACTTGGCTATGAAGTAGATTTAAGTGTAGTATGTATCAGCAAACGGCCCTAAGTCAACTATTTAGGAGAACTCCAAATAAAACCTCGTATGACTGTTCCAAAACTGACTCCAAAAAATTCCTCGTATGACTGTTTATTCCAGAAGGAGGTCGCTTAACAATTTCTACATACTTTTAAATTGCGAATTCGAATAATATAACAGTTTGTTATAGTTGCGAGAAGATTATATGATCAGGTTGGCAAAGAAAAGTACTCATGTACTAGATTGAGAACTGAATAAAGAAATGACCCAGCTACAATATGGTATGCAGAAATGCGACCGAATGACAATTTTTTTCTTTTCTTTAAGTCCTTCAACTAAGGATAGGCCTTAAAAAGTAATTTATAATGTAAAACAAAATATTACACTTATTTCTAACCTGTTGGCGTTTATTATTACGCCTGCTTGCAGGCAATGAAAAACGCAAACGATCTCGGTCGATGAACCAAAACTTAAATCTTCCACTTGTTCAATAAATCCAACGCTTGCCTACTGTTGGGGTCTGCTTCTAGTTTCCCAGCATCACCTTCAATTTTTTACCAAACAATAATTTGAATGGCTTAGGTAACCTCTTACAAGCCGAGAAGCGTGCTTATGACCATTATCAACCATAAAACGCCATAGTGGCATATTAACTCAGACAAAATGAATCAGGTGCTCTTGAATAATACGTGTGTACACATGTTTATCCATTTTGGTATCTATCAAGAAAAGTCTCACCGTTCTTAACTATATTTCACCATTTACCCGTGGTTGTGTTGTTGGTTAAGAGGACGTCAAGCATATCTTGTCCCCTCTGATCCGATTAGGATTCATCACTCCACCGCAAAGTTTTTCCAAAAAATCATCAGTTTATGACGACGGCATCAAACATAGTATTTTCTTGCTCTTAAATTTCTTCTATTGTGTGCTTTTCATGTGTCCATCACTAAACATACCTCACATTGTTAAAATCAGGACAAAGCCAAGGTCAGAAAGAACATTTTAAAACTTGCTGCGTATCTATAGCACACCCCGGCAAACTTGTAAACAGTAGTTACCTGAGAAACATTTTTAAATCGTCAATGTTACCCTTGATACCTCAGAACCAATAAAAAACATCCCTGATGGATCTTGTTATTGCAGTTAAACGAAATGAAATCTACCAGGAGCTAAATATTTTTTGATTAAAAAAGTTCACAGTCCTCACTGCCAGTTCGCCCGGTGTTTATCATTACCTCGTTAAAGTCAAGCGAAACAGGTGGCCACCATTGCCGACAAACAAAAGCAGTTTGGACGCTCAATTATTTACCATCCAATATCGCACGATGATACACCGCAGCCAGCAAGTGAACCACCACCAACAGGACCAGAACCTTGACAAACGCTCCGAACTTCAACATCAGATTATGAGCCAACTGTCGTCCTTTCTCGCTTGCCCTGCCCTCTCGCTTTCTGTTTCTGTTTTTGAGTCTGCCCTTTCTTATTCATAAACTAAAAATCCAATTTGTCTCCAAGTTGCACTATAAAGTATGTATCGTCCCAAATGTGGCACCACAGAACATCTAATGAGGAAACTTTAAAAGTTCCCCGAGACCAAGTCGAGCACCACAGGACTAACCACATCAGCTATAATGGTGTTTCTCGCATAGCATTACTCGATGTGATTATATCCAACAGTGCGCCCATAGTACACATAACGACACGACTCCTTTCTCTGTGTCAAGTAACGACGAGGACGGGGAGCTGGGGGTCATAAAATATTTATTTGCGCCACAACCCACCGGGTATCCCTAGGGGGCAAATAGCACAGTACTTCCACTACGAGAGTGGAGACTGCAAGCTGGAGACTTCGGGGCGACGAACAGGACAACAACGGCATCGACGACGGTGACGGTGATGATGACGACTATGATGATGTGGACCAGGTTTTGGTGACGATGATCGCTCGGTTGGGTAACCCCTCTTGGGCGATACTTATATGTTCGAATGGGGAGCAGAGTCATCGACAGGCCAAAGGGTGGTGGGACAGCCAAATTTATGAGATCTCGGGGACCGTAAAAGTGTCCCCAAGTGAAAAATAATCGGCTTTAATTAACGTATGGAACGGTCTAGACACAAGAAGCTATCTTGGCTATTTAATGACCAGCACCCCAGAGCCATAAAGATATCCGCATCACCTTGGAGGCGCTGTTAGGCAGTAGTGAACCACAAAAATGGGGTCAACGTAGAGCATGTACTACCTCAACCAGCAATAGTATTAGTCTGCAAAATTACTGAAATTTGCTTGCTTCCTGACTTGACACCACAAATAATGGGGCTAATAGTTTTCGCTACGTGCTACTCATCCCCAAAACAGTGTGTGTGTGTGTGTCTTTAAAGCGTTATGTGCTTGCTTACGGCTGAAATTTAAATTCATTACCAGTCCTAAGGAATGGTTTATGGTTGTGGAAGTTGCCATTTGCTCGTGAATAAATGTATAGCCTCCATCCGCAGTTTGCCAGCGTTTCACTTGTATACGACGATGGCCATTAAAGGTGTGTACTTTATGGTACTTTTAATTATGTCGAATGAAATTATATGCCATTTACCGAAATGTCATTGCGTCCCATTAAAGAATTTTAGCACACGTTCGACATTCTGTGCATGGGGTAGGTTCATTCTAGAGTCCTTCCCTGTTGTGCTCGTACATTTATGTAACGAGTCATAAAACCACTGGAACAAAACTCTGCTAAGAAGTCGCGCGCAAATTGCAACAAATTAAAGTTCTTTCGAATCGATGCATTATTGTGTTTTATTTTTAACGAGATCATTCTGTGTTGGCTTGTGTTGAAGAAATGGGCGAATAGTTTTCTCGCGCATAAAAGTTCTCCTGATTCTTCTTGAATTCATTTGAATACTTTTTTATCCGAAGGATAAGTGAACAGTCCCGTCAACTTCAAATGATTTCAGTTTAATTGCGTCTTAGTTGATCCTAGAGTAACTCGTAGAATCGTTAATTACATACCAGTTAAACTCAACTGTAACGGCTCGAAACCTGTACATTCAAAATTGCATGGGTCAGAATACCAGCAAAAAAAATTAGGGTTAGCACCTGACCAAGTGTGCTCTGAACCACCACGGTCGAGAACTCGACCAAAGAACCACAAATTCAGAAATCGATTGTAATATTTTAGGTAGGTAACTAGATTCTATAATAGATCTAGCTCACCCGACTACGCGTTGTTGGGGCTCTGTAATTATATTACGCGTTGTTGGGGCTCTGTAATTATATTACGATGTGATATCGTGGCGATCAATGGGTGATTGGCCAGGAAATTATTATTTTCTAATTTCTTTCCTCGGTGTATTTCACGTATGGTTTACGTGTAAGCCAGGTAAATAAATCTGGTGTGACATAATGTATTCATAGACTGCCGACGCACATTATGTTGCTTTCAGCCGACATTCTGGGAATATCTATCGCTCGGTTTAAACTTTGAGCTTGACATTACCAATGCAATGCGCTCTGGAAAAGCCTAACTGTGCTTGGAATCAAGACCTCTTCGCCTTTGTTTTTCCCTTTCAAAATGGTTTTACAATTCATTAATTTCGGTGGGCGAACTGTCAAACGCTGCTGGCAATGTAGCAGACATCTGTCAAATAAAATTCCCAGACAATTTTTTTTAAGAAAAAAAACAGCATTTTCTGAAAATATAAATGTATATACACATATAGAGTCAAAATCGGTTATGACGACCTTCAAGAGACTGACGAATTTGGTCGTTATAAGCGATATGTCGTTGAAGCCGATATCAGACATGTAAACTATTATTCTGATGTGTGATGTGTCTAAAACCATATTAACAGAGTACTATTTTCTTTTTCTTTCTACGTCTTTATTTTTTCAAAGTATGTTTTGCTTCCTCAAATTTTATTTTCTATATTTTCCTCATCTTTAATGTTGTGGATACAGTGGAGTGTGAAAAGGAATACTCTGGCAAGGACTTTAGTTTGCTCTCCACGATAGAATCTAAAAATTTTTCAGAAAAAAATGCAATCGCGCAATCAGCTTAGTAAATTTTAGTTGTCATAACCAATATTTTATATCAAAAACATAAAAAACAAAGAATTGGTCGTAAGCGAATTGTTGTTTAAAGTGATGTCGTTGTAAGCGATACGCTATGTATGGGATTATAATGGACCTCAACCGGGGCCTAAGAATTTAGTCGTTATAACCGATATGTCGTTTTAACCGCTGTCGGTGTAAACGGCTTCGACTGTATAGATTTCCATAAGATCCTAGATACTAAAAAATCAATGAAATCGAGAAGCCTAGGTTATCGCATAACCTAGTGAGACAGGGATCCATTTTTATACACACTGATGAAAAAAAGTATGCGGTATGCGAGTATAGTCGCCTTTAAACGTTTATAAAATCCAAATGGCCCAAACGATTTAATAATTTGTTGTTCATTCAAAACTACGTTTACTTACTAGTTTAACCCTAGTTGGGACATACATATGTCCCACTTACTGTTCAAAAAGTGCCAAAAAAGTCATTTGAACAGATAAACACAAAATTATTAATGTATGTTCGCTGACTGCACTCCATGTCGAAAAGGTTAAGTCCACTTTCTCAAGCTATCGCAATCTATTTCAACAAAGACAAAACTTAAACCACTAAAATTTTAAATAGACCAAAGTATTCGTCATAAACTAAGAAATCTGTTCTTACATTTAACAAATTTCGGCTATGATTGGAATCTAGCGGAAATTTCTAGCAGAGTAATCTTACTTTGAATGGCTTGTGTGCATCTTGCCAAAATATCCCATAAGAGAACGATAGCGGCGTCCACACTCAACAATTTGTCACGAGAATTTGTTTCAAAACCGTGGATGATGGGAAAAAATCAACGATCGTTACAACAAAACGGCAGACTTGTTTTGCGGTAGACAACTGACTGACTGACTTTTCAGCTTCAACAAATCGTCGCTACAAACTATTGTGTCTGATCGCCGTTGATGGTATTGGTATCAGGTTTTCGGAATTAATCTTCTTCTATATTACTCAATATGCCGAATACTCCTGTTCGTCAGTGTGTATAAATTTAATTTTTCATTTGTTTCAAAAAGACAGCCTACTGATAAATTCACATTCATCAAAGTTGAAAGAGTGGTTTTCTCAAATTATCCAAATTCCTGCTTAATTATCTTATTTTTTTTTTTAGTAAGAACATTCCAAGGGATATTTTATACATATACATAGATATATATAAATAACTAAGCATGGTAATGGAATATCTTTGCTGTGGAATGTATAATGTCTGTAAAACTAATAGAGTTAACCGTCTTATCTTCCATTTGCCTTCCTTGCAGAAGACCAAAAATTTGAAGCGGTATCATTTGTCAATAGTGTCAAGATTTACTATTCGGTCGTACATCCCGTTCAGCTTTTGGCCGCACATAACAAGACCTGGACGTTAAGAGTTTGAACCTCCTGTGTGCTATCGCATAATTATTCACATAATTTATTGAAGAAAAATTATATATAATAATATAAAAAATATTAAATATAATAAAATAAAACAATTATATGTAAGTAATGTAAATTATAAATTATGTTTTAATAATTAAATAACAAATATATAACTGACACAGTCACGGCCTCAAAATATGTAACTGATATAACTAGCAGTGGTTTAAGTTTAAGGGCACAAACCTCTAAAAAATCCAAAAATTATCTTCATTTTGACTGATGTTTTTTGATTTCATAATTTATTCTTTTTTTTCATTTCATGTTCGTCAGTGACACTGAAAGGCTCAGGAAGTTGTAACTTTGTGTTTCACCAAAAATGGCCCGTTTTGAAACTTGAAAGTGATTTTTTTTTTCTCAAAGATGAAACAATGTAACTTCATCGGTTTTCACACAGCTCCCAGGTTTCGTCGCGGTGCTACGCGCCACTATATAAGCACTATATAAAAATTTCCTTTGCTTAATGTGTCCGCACAACCGTCATTCAGCAAAGGAAACCTTTTTTTTACATCCTTTTGAAACGAAAATTTAATTCGTGCGAAAATTCATAGGTAAGCATTTATCCAATTTATTTCCGCAACTTGCGGTAATTCATTTTCGTAAAACACAACCGACTTCACCCTTCGAATAAGAAAGCTCACAAAACCATTATTTACTACCACTCAATGTTATTACCACCGAAGCAATAATTCAAGACCTTACCGAGATATACGCAATACATTTCCACCTTCTATTGCAGTACAGCCACAAGAAGAAATAAATAAAAATAAACAAGAATAGAAAACAACTCAGCTTCAATACACTTCCGTAGTTGCTCGCGTCACATGAGCCGTCTAAACTAATCCATTAAATCCTATCCAAACATCACTCAAGGTAGTAATTAACAAGAACATAAAACATTTCACTTATAATCAGGACATTAATCCTTAAGCAAATGACTTCAGCCGCCAGTCCCGAACGAGAGCACGACAGTCCAGTGGCCGTTGTCCAGCAGCCAACCCCCAAAAACGGAAGACGTTTACGATATCACCACAAGGTCTACCGCACCCGAATACCGTTATACACACCATTAATTTGTCAAACTGTGTGTGCATGGCTACCATCATTCCGTCATGTGGTCATGGATTCACTCGTCTATTCAAATGCACTCAACTTGATAAGAGCGGGTGTCTTCATACTTCATCACCACCAGATGATGGTATATGCATTCCGGTACACAGATCCCACTCCCGGAAAGAACCAGAAGTCCCTGTGAATTTTCCTAATGAAATCACATAAAGGACATCAATCTGTGGTGCCCCATAACTTTAACGCAATTTGTGGGCACTTCCTTTAACTTAAAGAGTGAGTGCAAGAACACTTGATGTGAACGTAGTAGATCCTGAGGAATTGAAGTGCCACCACCCACCGACACGGGATGTACAGCTGGTGAATTACTCCATTGGCGGTACGTGTCCCATGAGACTAATTGCGAAAAATTACAAAACTTATCCCACAGGGACCACGTTTCCATAGCGAAGTCTTCCATCGTCAGACGAACTTATCTTTAAAGAAAATCTTCAGTAGACGACGATGGGCCCTTGGCGAGTCCCTTTTACTTAATTACGAAACTTTGCCGGATGGCTCTGGACATAAACCGTTTAAATATGCGACCACCGACGTCGACAGTTCCGTAAGACTTGGCAGTCACACGAGTGTAAGTGGGTGCGTTCGTTTGTAGACTATGCATTTGATTTTCATTGTTGATGTAGGAACTTAGATTGAGAGTTAACTCTGGCAAGTTGTAAGATTTTGTGTTTTAAGTTCCAGCAATTACGATAGAGGTGTCATTACTTTATGTGTCGAGTATTGGGTGACAGATCCACACGAAAGATGTGCGCAATGTCTGAACGCTTGATGACATAACAAATGGGCACATAATTTGATCTAATTAACAAATGCAATTGATTCTTGTAATATTCCCGCAGGTAATTGCAAAATGAAGCAGGGAGGAGATGTTGGTGCTCTTCAATGGGTTAAAACTTTCGGATGTAATAATACAAATGATCGCTTTCCTGAATCGACTGAACCAGTAATATAAACTACCCTCTTGAATAGAAGAGTGGGTGGCCAATGAGAAAGGGTGAATCAGAGAGAACATGCATTTGATAATCGTCTTTGGATCACGAAAGGGTACGGTCGTTGGTTTACATGTGGTAGGAATTCTAATTTAATAAATGGAAAACATGAGCAGAGCAAGAGGAGTACCGGGCTAGAAGACGGGAAGAGAAGAAGCTTCTACGCCCCAGGTAAATGTCTTTCGCAATCTCCCAGCTGAAGGATTTCAGGGAGTCTAGGGACAAGCAGCTAGCTTCAGGCTTTGGAAAGGCTTCGAGGATCTTCGAAATTGTGAGAGTAATATAGTTACTGACTCGCATGGAATAGTACTTATTTACATACACATAACATATTTACTTCCCTCTTCTGGTTGGATCTTCACTCTTCTGGCTAAGACGATGACGCCGAACAGCTAGTACCGTTCCTCGTTTTATCTCCTCCTGTACTCACCATCTATGCAGAAGGGACCGAAAATCAGCCGAAGAATTTTCCTCTCAAAGCAACCAAGAGCAACTTCGTCCACTTTGACAATGACCATATCTCTGCACCATGTAGCAAGACTGGGACGATCGAGGTCTTAAAGAGGGTTACTTTGGCTGTTCGAGAGAGGGCTTTACTTATGCTGTTGCTTTCTTGGCCCAAAGAAGAAGCGAATGGCGAGAGTTGTTCTCCGTTTGACTTAAGAGCTGGTGTCATTGTCTGAGTTGATAGCGGTTCATAGGTAGACAAAGTCTTTGACTGCCTTAAAGTTATATCTCTCTACGGTAACGTTCGGTCCGAGACGTCAGTGTCGGGAGTCCTGTCCCGTTGACAGCATATACTTAGTCTTGCCGCATTTATAAAACCCATCTTCGGGGACTCCGTTGCAATAATCACAAAAGGAGCATTGGCATCACTGCGTTATTCCGATAATATCTATATCGTCGGCATATGCGAGTAGTTGGACGGACTTTTGAAATGATTATTCCTCTCGTGCTGACGTGCAAGTTTTGAACAGTGCGTCGCCTTATCTGATATCAAAGTTATCGATTAGGTATTTACTGATCTTGATGAAGCAGCGTGCATTCTCCAACCTACAGAATGGGACTAGTTTGGTAGGGATGCCGTTGCTGTTTTCCAAAATTTGACGTAGTAGGGACCGACCAGGTTGTTGACGAACAGAGCAGATAATATAATGTAGGCGATGATCAGAAGACTGATGCCTCTATAGCAGAAATGAAGTATTACAGAGATAGCCGACTTCACAGCTGGTTGCCCACTAGTCCATCGACGAATTTGAGTGCCTTTTTGATAGATATTCATGCATTTTTTATTCACGAAATAATGTAAATACCGTCCTCTGATTGGTCAATTTGGCTTAAGAACACCTTATAAAAATAGTTGTTGAATATTTTAAGGGGCAAGAGAGGTAGAAGATGGGGATCTTTGTAATACCAGAGGGTCTCCATTTTTCTAATAGTGGGCATAGAGGATGTGTGTAAGCAACACTTCCAACATCTCCTTAGCGGTCTTGATTAGAAGCGAGAGAAAGGGAACCAATAAATACCAACACCTATTGATTTTGTTGAGCCTTGAAGAAGAAGTCGGCACAGCCATTAAAAGGCTGAAGAACAACAAAGCCACATTCAGATGGCTTGCCATCAGTGCTCTTCAATGCCGGTGGCGATGCTCTGGTAGGGAGCATACACCAGTTCATCTGCAGAATTTGTGTATATCCCATACACAAAAAATTTGTCGATACCTCTTGCAGCTACTAAGTATACTCCTGCCTAACATCCAGTCCAAAAGCCCAATCCAGTCGAAAGCCATTTTACAGCGCACTAACCGGCACATACCAGTACGGCTTCCGGCCTGGCAAATCGACCATAGACCAAATTTTTGAACTGAGGCAAATCTTGGGGAGGTCCAGCGAGGTTCAACTCGATACACACCACTTTTGCGTCAATTTTAAAGCTGCATCCGAATTACAAAACTCTATCTTTCCACACACAGCTTGTGTGTGATTGTTTATTTAAAAACTCTTTTCCTTCCATAGACACTTTTCTAGCATTTATTTATTTCAATTTTTTCCCGTTGAATGAAATAAAGTCATGCTGCAGTTATGGGAGTGCTTACTTCTGTTCAGAAACCTCACCAAGACATATTGCAGCTGAGTTCGAAAACTCTTCAAATTAAATGAAATAAAAATAAAGTTATAGCTACCCGGTTTCAATTCAGTAACTATCACCAAGTTTTCCTTCTCAAATAGCATCGTCCTTGCAGTCGCTGACTTCTGAATTCCCCGAACCACTAAAATGTGTGTGTTTCCTCTCGCAAATCAACGAGTACCATAGAATGCGAACTTTAAAGTCTCGTCACACACGCCAACCACTACCCATTAACCTAAAAATAAATTTTGACATGATACCTTAAGACCACCCACGTGCAGACCGCAAGTAATTCTTCATTCTCAAGATGCCTAGATGTTACTCCTTCCCAGACAGAAAAAGTAATTAAAAACCGTAGAAAAAAAATAAAACAAAAAATGGAAAAACTTCCCTTCACCAACACATGAGCACTTTGCTCATATTCCCGTGCTTACCACAATCCTATCTGCAGTCAGGCACTCGAGGAACTACTACCAGTCTGAGCTTAGCCCTCGCTATCATGTCACGTATAATAAGAACGAGTCCTAGATCTCCCACCGGGCTGTTGAACACTTAAAGCCATATCCCACCACCTTGTGTATGTGTGCATCGTTCGTCCTGCAATGAACTTGTGTTAACAAAACCATCCATTTTAACTGTCGCTCCCTTATCCTGGTCGCGCACTTAAAGAAAACCAATAAATTTACTCAACCATGAAGACGTTACCATGATGAAAGGGTTGGCGAGACCGCGTATGGCCCAGGAACAGCTCGCAGAAAGTAGCAGCCGCCAGTCCGCCATCCCTACCAGCTGTTGCTCCTTTGGGGGGTGTATTCAGCGCATATATGGCTGTGTGCACGTGTAAACGAACTCGGTGTGCTAGGTTTAAGCGTCATGCCATGCACAGCAGACAGCTCGGCGTTCATAAATTGAATCAGTCCTAGTGGTATCCAAAAGGGTTTGCACTTCTTCCTTTTTGTTTGATGCTGCACTTTGTTTTTGTTTTTCACTTTATGTGCACTCTGTCCCTGGCATTCTTGTATTTTACTTTTGCTAGACATTTTGTAGCTTTTGAAAGCATAAATGTGAGCTTTTTTTTTATCACAGAAGTAAGAACTCAGACACAGCGACACATAATTTTAAAATACTTCTGTGTCCATACACCCAGGTGCATTTCTCGACTTCAGTGTAATATTCGAATGCATTATAGGATAATCCTCCTTATTTGGTATTTTAAATGACGTCCACGCAGCCCTACGTTGAATAAATTATAAGTATTGTCTTCATTCGTAACATTCCTACGTAGTCAATTCAAAAGTAATTTGTAAAGGGTTTCGGGAAGTTAAAATGATTGGCGTGTCGCCGATGCAAACCTTTTACGCTCTATTTAACAAATGCCTTGTAAATGCTTACAAAATATGTACAACAAACTTATGCGATATATATATGGATGTGAGTACAAACATATGTGCGAGCGCAAGTTTACTTGTATTGGATTTTGACATTTTTGGACATTCTTCACTATGTATGTATGTACATCTGTAGTTGGCTGCTGTGTGTCATTTCTTAATACATATCTGTTTTTAACTGTTTCCTAATTAAATGCCGAAACAACATCCGAATGAGCGCCTTAATTTTAATGCACCGAGTCATCCGTCCAATGGAACAATGTTGATTTCGATGATGATTTTGGTCAGTAAGATGACGTGCAAGTGTGAGCGATGACCAAAGTAACCTTCATGAGTGCACAAAAGTTAAACATTTGGAAGCAATAAATTGCTTCTACAAATACATCGAGTGCAGTACTATACTGACTATTCGTAGACGCTTTTTTTAAGAGAATTGCGGTTAACTGTTAAGATGAGCTAGGAGGGAAACAAGAAGCAAACACAAATCAAAAACGTACTTTCGAAATTTTAAGATTTTTTAGTTTAATTATGTAAAACTTTCGATGGATTTTAAAATTTTTTAAAAATACGTATCTATATGTATTTCATTCTAAATCGGTCACTACTTCATATTCCTGTATAATTAGATAAAAAAAAAAACATGAATGAACGATTTAATGAATTTTTCGATTTTACGAAAGGCTGTGCATTATAAATATAATTAGTTATATTGGAAATCCACTGTATTTGAATATTTGATTTCAAACCTAGATTTACTTTTTTATAAGAGTAACAACATATATTTTTCATGTATGTCCAGCTTCTTTTATTAGAAAGCATACTAAATGAAGGTTTTTTATCATAGTTTTCCTTCTGATGGTCTTTGTAACTAAATGAATGTCTATTTCCAGTTGTAAGATATAATGTAAATATCAAATCTCTGTTACTCTACTTTTACTTATACTTATTCTATGACAAAAAACAAAATAAAAATGTCCATCCTACGTTGTACTAAATTAACGTATAATGTATATATTTAATGTATACAAAAAAACGAAGCTATTTAATTTCCACATTGTTGTACTTTCTATGTTTGCAAGGACTTGCAATTATTTCGCGAAGTCAGCATTCCTTGAAAGCATTGTTCTTTAAGCAGACATGTGCATATCTATAAGGACTGCATGAAACAGCTATCCAAAAAATGCAAAGGCACTCAGAAATAACCGTCCTGTATTTGTACTCAAGATATTGAAAAATTCCCAAATAACACAAGATGCACAAGAGCAAGAATATCTCGCATGAGAGGGAACCAAACCCACATCACTGGATACTTTTTATGAGTTTATGGTTGTCGTACCTCATGATTTTATTGTGTCTTTCTTTTAGAAATATGTATACTCGTAGGACGTGCGTCGCGTCGTCTGTCTAAGGACATGATTGTCTCTGACGTCTCCACAGAACGGCAGTCGTGATGCAAGAATTAAAACTGTTGAATATAGACATACACGAACTAATGGTGTTTAAGGTCGTTATAGTTTCAAAACGCATATAAATAAGTGGACTGCAATGAACTTATTCAAACCATTTATAAATATATCCTTCGTTTGAACAAAACGAACCCCATTGTTTTGGTACACTATTAAGTTCATCTGATGGCAAGTGTATACCTGTAGGCACAGAGCCATTGCCCTCTTGTTTGTTAACGAAATAACGTTTTGTGCAAATTTCATTTAATTCTGGCTAGCCACCGAGTTTACACCGGATGCGTTGAGTCCGGATTATAATACATTATTTTAATAACAAAATGTCCGGGAAATTTACAACGGGCCCAGCTTCGAATAATTTGATTAATAATTCAACTGAATAATTAAATAAGGATACTCTTACTTACAGGAAACAGGGAGAGATACATATGTGAGCACTGTCTGTTACTACTATTACACGGTTCAGTTTATACTTATATCATAGCTGTATAGACCATATGAATAAAACATTAAAGTTGCAAGTGGTTAATGCACTAATTTGAATAACATTGCTCTGAAATGACGCGGACGTAGAATGAGTACTCAAACAAATTGTGGCTGGCTTGGATATAAATATAAGGACCATATATATTTAAAATCCAATAAAATACGTATGCTTTTGCTGTGTACGGGATCGTTGACCATTGCTGGTCGGCGGTAAACGATAAACTCACGCTATCGTTTCTTATTTTCACGCACCGACTATCGCTATTTATCTTTCGTAGTCAGAACACGTTTTCAAATGGTCAAACAATTAAATTTCGATAGCATACGATGCCACTGATAAACTCTATTTTTATAGAGTCCACTGAAAAATAGGACTGCTATGGGAAAAAGGGACTGAAACCGCGAGACATGTAAGCGGCGTTCAAATTGTACTACATGTCATACCATCCAATCGACCGAAATCGCCGGTTGGACCAAAATTGTTCATGTAGTAATCCACTTAATGTTAACGCTCTAGTTCGAATGGAGCTACAATTAAGTGAAATAAAGGTGAACAAAAACAGACAAACAACAAATTAAACGAACTTCAAAGGCTAGTGTGAAATGTCTTCAACATGAGCGATGATAAGCACTTCAATATCAGATATGGAAATTATATTAAAAATACCTGAAGTTGATAGACAAGCTGTAACTCTAGAAAGGACCTAAAACCTTAAAGAATGTAACGTAATACCACGTCTTCACCGATTTTCGCCGATTTTCGCCGACCTGCAAAACCCGCGGTTTCTGTTAAAGCCGTAGAATTCATCCGTTCATGAGAGGTTGTCAAACCGAACAAGCCTACAGAGTGAATTTATTTTGGTGATAATTATCTCTCTCGGTAGAAACGTGGTGTACGTGATCACAGTCAATGAACTAACCAAGGTCAATGATCTCATGACTCCAGTCTTAGACTTCAACCAAAAATCTAAAATCATTATACCTCAAAGAGAATATTGGGTCAACATGGATGAATGACGACGCTCAAAGATAGTACACATACGGGTAGAAGTGAAAAAGTGGATTAGGAGCACGCATTGTAGGTCCTAAATGTAACGTACGCATGCTCCTTAAAAATCCACATCCACATCTTCCTAGCTGAAATATTTGCCCTAAAGGAAGCGGAGCATTGCATCAAAAATAGACATTACATACTTCAAAACTATCGATGATCTCAGAGAGCCAGCAGTTCCTTAAACTCTAACAGGTTCATATTCAACTTAATGGCTGTCTGGGAATGGCACAACTCACTTAACACACTGGCAAGAAAAACACGTTAAAACCCATGAATACCGGGAGTCTAATGAAAAGAACAAGCAGACGAGCAAGCAAGAAAGGCGGGAGAACTTCTTTTATTTGACATTTCTAACTTCGTGTACTTAGTTATATTAACATGCAACAACGCATAAGCAACTGGTCAATATGTTCCAATAATCTGGAACAATCAGAAGGCGCTGACGCAGCTCAAAACAATCTAAAGGGTCAATCCCAGGGCACCTAAGGCTACTATGTGAAGCACTTACATGCTACTTATCATTCAACTATAACTTGCTAAAAATGGGGCTTTGCAGCTCAAAAAACTGTAGTCACTGCTTGAAGTCGAAAGTAACCTGCTCGTTGATTTTCAAATCCGACATCAAACGAAAAAAACGAGTGATCACCTTAACAGAAACAGGCTATCAGGACCTCGATCAGGAAAGGGAGGACAATAGTTATTTTGTGGTCGCAGTGCTATAAGATTGTTATAGTCACTCAACATTTTCATTAATTCAATGACATGCACCTGTCAGAATATTCACTGAGTTTTCCACTTCTTTACGCATCATTTCACGCTAAGTAATATTATCGAAATTTAGGCTCAGTTGTATATACAATGGTGTTCTAATGTTACGTTCCCACCGAACGGAATCACAAGATTTTATCAAATTTCTCTAAATCTCCTAGGTTTCGTCACACATATAGGACTTTCGAAATCACGCGATTTCGTTTAAATCTAGTTAAAACCAGAAATGAAGTATTTTAGAGTAGCCCACTTCTATATCATTTTCACAAGGCATTCACATTATTTCGTGAATAAGTGTTAAAAGTGATTGAATAATCGTCACTCAAATTCGTCGATGGGCAAGGGAACAATCAGCTATAAAGTTGGCCATTATTAATGTACTTCATTGAAAACCTCACGAGCTAATCCGTCCGTGAGAGGTTGTCAAACATGCGTACATCATCAACTTCAGTTCATTTTGGTGTTCGTTTGATAATTTTTCGTCTCTCTCTTCCTCTCTGTTTCTCTCTCATCTCTGGAGTTCTCAACACTATTATTTTTTGTCAACGAAGAACTGTTTTTACAGCTACAGGCAATTGAAAAGAAACTGATAAAATCATTAAAAGTTCAGCCTAACCTCGTGATTTCGGTTGAATGGGAAACCAGTATTGTAAACGTTAGCGGCGCAGTCAAGCCACAGCCTAAAACATGAAAAAGAGGCAATGAAATTCTAATGGATGCAATTTTGCCTCATAAATGTTTATCTCTAACATCAAACAACAATAAGTTTCAAAGAAATTGAAGAAAAACTCATTATCTGAACTAGACATGACTAGGGAAATCACTCGCTGAAAAACGAAATCGTAGTCAAGAGCAAAAACATTCTGAAATCGTTCGACAACTGTTCGTTACAGCGTGGTACTACATGTCCACTATTCTGAACAACTGTCGTTAAGGCGTTTACACTATACGACTTGTACGTACAGTTGATAGTACAATGTGATCCCGCTATTTAAAACCTCACATTGGCAAATGTAAAAGAAGGGATTGCATTGAACAGAGTCAGCTGATAACAATCAAATCTATGATCCTGAAAAGTGTTTAACAACTTTAAAAACTATATTTCTAACAAGCAAACTTAAATTTCCTTCCTGCCGCAGACTGCCAGTGCGGAAAACCAAGGACGTTGGGTTGTTTTTGTTTGTCCGACATTTCGTACCATGTCGAAAGAAATCTATTCTGCCATCTATGGCCACGACATATAAATATCGAAAAATTCTTAGTGTAACGAATTCTTTTTCAAACCATTTACATGCATATATGTACATATGTAATGAAAATATTTCATACACAGAATTAATATGATGGCGAATATTTGCTTTCGTTTTCTCAGTTTATTTTATACAGATCAAATAGACATTCTATGATTTTTATTGGCCAGTTTTTCCATGCAATACATAACTTTTCCTAACTAACCATTCTAAGAAGAAAATATAGATTGACTATGTATTCGAAACCAGTTCGAAACTCTGTCATCACGCCCGCAAATGACATTTCCCATAGATGACAGATAAAACGGCAATCGCCACTGACACAAAATTCGAATTTTCGAAATGTCATTTACAGGAGGAAAAAAGTTTCACTGTCAATTCGGTACCTCTGCGAATTTCGCGGTTGATTGTGTTTTCTTTTTTTTTTTTGGAGAACTGACTGCATTTTATTTGTTTGTCAACAATTTAGCGGATTTAAGGAACACATCAAAACAATGTCAAACCAGTTCGTGGATTGTGGGTCATTTCGTATGTATAATTGATTAATAAACATTCAAATGATGCTCAGGTTTAGTTTTTAACTTTTCAAGCAGAGAATACGGAATTCAAATGGACACATTCAGCAAATTGGTTACTGATAAACAGCTATCTTGATTTGAAAGAGGAATTTCGGGATCCGGGGACAAGAAAGAGGGACTTATGGATGCGGATTGCTGAAAAATTCCATGAAAATGGCTATGAGATTCCGTATGACTTGCTCGATAAAAAATTTCGTAATCTAAAAGCCACATATTACCAGGTAGGATGTATTGACATTTGAAGACTGGAAGAAAACGATTTAGTTTATTCGGTTTACTAGGTTAGGGAAAGAAAACGCCATTCAGCAAATAAACAGATCAAGTGGGAATATTATAAAGTGTTTGAGGACCTACTGCAAGAAGAAGAAGCAGTTGTAGCAACATCCGCCTTAACTATTGAAACACCAACAGCCACAATCTTGCAAGAAGACCCTCGATTGTCCAATTTTCGTTCATCCGTTTATGTACCTGTGGTAAGTCTTCAATCGTCAGATTGTTGCTGCCTACTTTTACAATTTGAGATATTTGAATAAAAACATCTACATATGTTTATATTTCATGACATTCAAAATAATTACTTTATTTCTTTCCAAAGGATGGCCGTAAACGAAAGCGAACAGTAAGCAAATCAAAGAGCCCAAAGGAAACAACAAAACTTGTAAATATAGAACCTGTAGTCGATGCACTTGACGACGAAACCATGGAGGAAACCGAAAAACCAAATATGAATGGAGAACATCGCTACAAGGATGAATTGGCCGCAGTCGATGGTACAGTAATGGAAGACTCTCAAGATGGCACATTCGACGATGAGGATGAGGAATACGAAGACGATGTCAGTGCGAACTATGAAGGCCCATCGGTTAGTAAAAAGAATTTGAGTACACTGGAGGCTAAGAAAATACAAGCTGAGACACGCTACTTCCACAAAAAGGCAGATTACTTTGAAAAACAAACACTGTGCCTGGATATACAAAGAAAACTGATGATTATGCAAGCGCATAAATTAAAGTTAGAAATTGAACGAATGAAAAATGAGAAAAAGAATGATTCATTTACCAGCTAGGACACGTCGTGTTGTTATTGTTACGACTACTATAAGTTTCATGTTATTTTACATTTTATCTGTATTAAATAAAGAAAGAGTGGGTACAATAGGAAAACAATTTTAACAAACAAAAACCAACAATTTTCTTAAGACTTTAAATGTTTAAATTTAGTATAATTCAGGGAATAATTGTTATATGCGGTTTCTAGCCATCGTGATTTTGAAGCAGAACGAAACTTTTTCTCAAAATTGTAGAATCAACAATTAATGGATTATTTCACTCTAATTTCCAAATAAAAAATGTGTTCCCTTTATTAAAATTAATATCGTTTATGTTTTTACTTTGAGATTGGGTATTCGACTCTGCCAAGAACCAAAGAAATAACGATGGCATCTATAGTGACACAAAATTGATGCAACAAGGTGCCATAAAATCAGCTCTCTTGAATTGTAAGATATAAACAAAACAGGAAAAACCATTTTGATTGAAAGAAGGATTGTAAACACTCTTAATTTAATGCAATAGATTTATTCTAGAATATTTTCTCTAAGCCACTTTCCTAGTCATAGTGACTTCAATTCTTCCTCTGATAGTAAGTGCTTGCCCAGATGTCTTTACCTTTTGTAGGCTAGTGCCTCACAAAATCCCAGTACATGTTCTGGAATTTCATTAGAAACTCAAAAGAATCTGCAGAGACCTTTCTCCGTTAATCATAGTTTCCTTAGCTTCTCACTGAGTCTCTAGTGGCCTGTTAGGATACGAAGGTTGTTCTTGCTCATCTTACTATGTATATGTCTCAGGCCTCTTTCGGTTAAATTGACATAAGAGTTTCTTGGACTGCTTCATGCCATGAGCAAGTTTCAGTCCCTCTTTCTGGATCCCTCACTTCTTCCATGAGGACATGGTGTCCTATAGCGCAGAATGGTTCGGGACCAATAAAAGGTTCCCATAATCCTTTTCTAGCTAGGGAGTCGGCCATTTCATTACTGTATGGCTAGGTATCCTGCAGAGTCTTATGCTTTTACTCCTGCACATTTGTTTAAGCTTCTGTAGGTACTCCCACACAAGCTTGAATGTGATGATTTTGGAGTCTAGTGCCATGATATCGGCATAACTGTCCGCCATGATTGCAATCAGTTGTTATAGTTCCTGTCAAGATTGATTTGAAAACATATGTCTATGGCATAGGTTTCTGCTTGAAAGATGCTGGTGCGTTTGTTCCTGCTCCTTCATTAGTTTTGGATACGTCTGTACACCATTTTACCTTATTGGTGTTCTGAGAAGATTCAACTATCAACTCTACAGCGGCATGAGTCTAGCCAGGCGTCTAAGGATTCAAAGATTAAGATGGTAAAGCACATGGACAATACTGTTCCAGCCCGAAGGGTCTTCGACTCCAAACCAAAAGGACGCCCATGAAACCGATGGCGCACACAAGTCGAGAATGATCTCAACAAACTTGGCGTGCGAAATTGGAGGCAGCTGGCTATTGGTCGTGTCAGTTGGAGGGGCTTGTTGGCTGATGCCCAGGTCCACCCCAGCTTGTTGCGTCACTGGAACAAGAAGGATTATAGTGTCAATGCATACGAATTTGAAAAAAAAAATTTAAAGACATTTTCGCTCATATCTTATCAAAATTAGCATAGAAGATCTGACAATTTCATCGTGCATAAATAAGAAGCAATCATTTTATGTTGTGTGCTGGTTCCCAGATCGAAAATGCAAACAGGCGTGTGAACAAATTGGCAGTTGTATTCTACTATGCCATGCTTAATAGATTTTTCTAATAAAATACAAAATGCAGCAAAGGCAATGCCACTATCAAGCTTGTACATTTTGAATATCGTGCAGGACCTTGCTTGACTAACTCATAAAATCTGGATAAATGACGGGATTTTTGTTCATGCGAGAGTAAGCTCTACATAATCCCGCACTAGTTGTTGCTTAGTCTGTCTGCTGAAGGTTAAAATTCTTTTTCGACGCGATGAATTGTTGGAACCTTCACGTATCCTACATATTTTCTTCGATATCTCATTGATTATAAATCTTATTTCCTTTTGAGTCTATTAATAGACATTGAGCTTCCTTAAATGATTTTATTCAAATTTCTTCTTGCAACTATACTTTTCCTTGTTGGTCACCCTATTCAGGAGTTCCATCGAATAAGGATTTTTATCAACAGAATAAATTGCGATATGAGCACACTTCTCGAAGCTAAAATGCAAAAAGATGAATGTCACCATGCAGGCTACTAGTGTGGTCTATCCAATTCATTGCAGTGTTAATTTACATGTTGTGTGGGTATTTATGGAGCAACTTCAGCAAACAAGCCAGCTTGCATAATATTTCACTAAAAATAGATGGCATCTCCACTGTACGATGAAAGCGATTTTTAAAACGAGCGATAATTTGAAAAAATAAAATGGCTAAACAGAACCCTGATACTTCATTAATCCTCATTCGTCTAAGGAGTATTTTACGAGACAATTGGGAATTTATTCATTGGCGGAATTTTTCTTATTTTTTTATCACATTTTATTTTGTAATCTTATTTTGTTGACCAACAATAATGGAACTGGAAAAGCGTGGAGATGCAGATCACTCAATCGAGATGGAAGCAGCGTTGAAACGTTTCGAAGATGTTTGCAATTCATTAGAAGATGAACACACGAAACTGCTTGCATTGGAAAAGAGAAGGCAGCAGTTGAACGACGATTTGGAGCGCCTTCGAAGGGAAATCAAATCAGAAAAGAAATATTTTCGATCTGTGATTGATGAGCAGATCATGGGTGAATCCGAAAGAAATAATCAAGACTATGAAAAGGAACAACTGCTTGAACTTGCGGAACCAATTTCTCTTGACACTGGTATATATGTTATCACTTTGTTCTTATATTGTCTGTTTCTATGTTTAACTTCAGGTGCGATCAAGGAATTCATAGAAAATCAAAGGGAAGAACTTGTCGCTTATGGAAAAGATGCTGGTTCAATTCAAGCTGAAGGTGACTTCAAGCAATGCAAAGTTGATTGCGTCGAGAAAGGAAATTTAGCAAAAGCAGACATTGTCCAAGTGAGCTCAGAAAGGAGCTCCGCACAAGCTGACTTAGATGCGGAAAAGTGTTCCAATGACTAGGCAAACAATTCACTTTTATTCTGGACCAGGAATGTTGTTACAAAGAGCACTGTTATCAAGCCTTTTAGTCAAATTCATCGAGGAATTTTTCATTTCATGCAAATATAAAATGAGGAGTATGAAACCAAAAACAAATGATGTCCATGTTTATTTAAAAATAATACAAAAAATATACAAATTTTAACATTGTTCTTTCACAAACTGTTTAAATGCCTTATGGTATTGCTGAAAGTCTTTAGTCACATCTTCCAGATCTGACTTCTCTAAATGATCAATGAATGTGTTGTAAATTTGTCCAACCAGCTGTAAGAGTATCCAAACATATTACATTTGCAAGAACAAACAAAAAATGCAAACAAACCTCTCGAATTCGTGGAGTTCCATTGTGCGTGGCAATAGCTTCCATTAGAATGTTCGGAAATTGTTCGTAAAATTTCAAAAGATTTATGTTCATAACTTCGACCGTTATGATGAAGATACTTGTCAGATAACACATGTGGAATCTCTGAAAAAAAAAATTGAAATCATAATTCAAGAAAACACAAAAAGAAGTTTCATCAATTCAATAAACCTGTAGCATCTTCTCGCAGACATCCGCACTACGCATAAAAACATGCGATTCCCCTACAAATAGCTTAAGTATGTACAATGCCCAACGATAGGAGGCACACGATGAGACTTTACTGCATTCCATGCGAAGTTTTTTAAAGTCATCTTCAGTCAGAGAATCATATTCACGTGCTAGGAACTCTTCGATTTGTTTGCGATTCGAAGTGAAGCGTAGGAGAACCTTTGGTATAAAATACAACAAACATATGATGATGTCGGAATTTGATGTGTGCTTTAAGCCGCCCAATAGATTTTCCATCATTTCATCTGTCATATCCCACTAGAAACGAAACACGGGTCAGTTGTGAGCGGCAGAAGGAAAACGACTTCAAAACAACTTACGTCCCACGAATCAATGTCTTCATTGAAGTCCAAGCAGTCACACAGACATTTCCACACAGCATACGTATCCTCAGCTGACTCTACTGAGCGAACACTATTAAGCAAGGCATCAAAGATAACTTCTGGAATATTGACGTCCTTGATTGCTTTTGGATCCTTCAGAAACGTACGTATCATTAGCGAAATGAAGACAAATGCTTATAAACTTACGGAATGACTTATAATAACTTGGAATATTGTCGTGCTCAGTCCTTTGTAATTTGGTAAGTGACACTCTCTTAGTGTCAGACCCACTGATAAGGAAAAATTTGACCAATTGAATGGGAGGGTACGTCCTCCTTCAACCTTCAACTGATTAAAGTTTATCAAATTGTGACAACAGTTTTAGGATTGTCGATATATGTACCTGCAAAAATTTTGAAAACCCATGGACTGTGCCAATGTGTCGCTTCCAAGTGTTCGCTTTTAAGTACTGCGTGTAGTGTTTAAGTACATATTTCTCCACCTCATAGTTCGAGTCTAAGATTTTGTGGAAGTGATTGTGTAAAAATGTATCGAGAACCTCTAGGAAATGATCATTTCGAATCCTGTACAATGTATTGTGCGCTGTTATTTCACTTGTGAGTAGAAGGAAACCACCTTTAACCTGAAATAAATCAATCAAAAAATGATTTAAGTTTGTAAGGTAAGTTTTACCTCGACAGTGAATTCATCTTCTTCGTTTGAGCATAGCCAATCCTTTTTTTGCTGTACAAAATCAAGTAAAAGTGGTAACTGAAGTTCAACGAACTTGCGATGCACATCAAAGTGTCCAGCCTCAATAGGGGTGTTGTCTATGTCCACGGTCAACTCCGGCACAAAACACGAGGCAATCAGATCTTTTACAAATGCTAAATTATTTTCCATTGGACTGTGTATTCTGATCTTATTGTGTACAAAAAGTGGAAACTTTGTCAAGTGATTAAACACTGGTTCGACCGGTATTAACTTATTAAGTAGCTAAATCATTTTCTACATACGAAAAACCTTTGAGGATTTGATAGTATTTTGCGATGCAAAAATGTATCATTGTTTACCATTCGAATATATGTCATTAAATGACGAACACCCGGCCCGAATGATGCCAAGTTCAGAATTAAACTTATGAATAAATTATTGCTCATGCTCATTTTGTATTTAAATGCTCTCTGAACACGTTAACAAAACACATTTCTTATTGGATTCCAATTGGATTACTGTCCGTACAGAAGACAAGAGACCCATATGTTAATTCATATAAATAATCGTTATTATTTATTTGGTTTAGTCAGACTAGTCTGTCAACAAAATGACGTGAATTGTTATTTCACTTGAAACAAATTTTTCCCATTATACGCTAAGAATCTACACATGACGAACATATCCCAGGTTCAAAATTGACGGCAACGCGTTGCATCGCATGTCTTGCGCATTGAATGTTGCCATTCAACTGACGTGGTAGAAGCGGTGAAAAATTGAAGAGTTGTCAACTATTCAGAAAAAGCCACCGAGAGGAGGGTACAACGTTTTTTTAAAAAAATAGTTTTCCAATAAAATTAGGCATTTAGTTATTTAGTTTTCAATAAAATAAATTCATAGTGTTCAAGATGGGCTTACCGGAAATATTAAAGTTCGATGATATGGTGAAGGATTTCAATAGAATGAACAAACGACAAGTAAGATTTTCCAACACGATGCCACCTAAAGTGGTTGATTGTCACCGTTCACTGGCCAATTTGGCTACGTAAACAAAATTGTTAAATGCACATTGAATGCTAATGTTTTATCCGTTTGCAGAGTTTGTATCAAATTCTTAGCTTTGCTATGATTGTTTCATCCGCACTGATGATCTGGAAAGGTTTGATGGTGGTAACCGGTAGTGAATCTCCAATTGTTGTTGTATTAAGTGGTAGTATGGAGCCGGCGTTCCACCGGGGAGACCTGCTATTTTTAACAAACTACAAGGAGGAACCAGTGCGTGTTGGTGAAATTGTTGTCTTCAAAGTTGAAGGCAGAGATATACCCATTGTTCACAGAGTGATCAAATTACACGAAAAGTAAGTTGTCTCTTATATCTTCAGAATTATGAAAATTGTAATCGAAATTCCATTCTCAGGAGCGATGGTTCAGTGAAATTCCTAACAAAAGGTGATAATAATAACGTCGATGACAGAGGTCTCTACGCTCCCGGACAACTGTGGTTGACGAAAAAGGACATCGTTGGCAGAGCTAGAGGTTTCTTACCATACGTCGGTATTATCACAATATTTATGAACGAATATCCAAAAGTTAAGGTTCGTACCACAGCAATCAACACATCTACGGCAACTGAAATTAACACATTTACTTTAATTTTTCTTTCAGTGGGCAATTTTATCTATTTTGGCGATATTTGTTTTACTCCATAGAGAATAGTTGGGTGCTTCCTTTAACCAGCGAAAAAAGAAGACAGTAGCATACACAGCATCCAAAAGAAATGTCCGCAGCCAATAAAATATTCTTGTGAAATGCATTTCTGATTTTCTTAAACTTAAGCGAGCGAATTGAGAATTTTGTAGCTCTCTGAGGACTGTTTGTTTACTTTATTTCTTAAATGTAAAATTGGGAATGAAAAATAAAAAAAAAATACACAATTTTTGGAAAAGAAAAACTAAAAATCTTGAAGTTGGTTTTAAATTGCATATGCATTGATGCATGCATTTTTGTAATTGAATCGAAAAATCAATTTGCTTTGTAAAACATAAAGGCAAGATAAATTTCGCAAAGATTAAACCATGGCTGGAAATCATTTTTAAAAGCCGTTTATCCTTGCGTTGCATAAGAACCAGATGGAAACAAATCAAAATATCATCCTTTCTTCTGAAAACATTAGAAACGCTTATTGACTTACATCTTCGATGTGCGATGGATCCAACTAAACTTTCGCTATCCCAACACGGGTACGATAAAGGAAGATCCGTGGAAACGGCTCTCCACACACTGATACGAAGCATTGAGAGATCACTTAGTTACAAGGAGTAGACTATCGTTGTTTTTCTGGACATAGAAGGCGCCTTCGACAACATCTACCCACAGGCAATCACAAATGCCACTGGTAGAACTAGACGTAGAAGCTGGACGTAATGCACTAATCTACTTACAAGTAGAGTAATTAACGCCACTCAAGGTAACGCTTCCGCGAAAAGGTATACCAAAAGAGGTACAACTCACTGAGGCGTACTATCCTCTCTTCTTTGGAACATAGCAGTGAACAAAGTCCTACTAATACTGGAAGGGGCTGGTTGCAAAACGATTGCCTGTGCCGATGGTGTTGCCATGGCCTTCTCGATAAAGTTCCCACATGTATTGAAAGACTTGATCTAACATGGTTTCAATATACTCAATAACTGGGCGACTAAAAATGGTCTGAGATTAAACGCACAGAAAACCGAGATCGTTATTTTCAGTAGGAAATATAAAATACCTCATATCGATCCTCCTACCCTAAATGGTACCAGTTTACAGTACGCAAATAAGGCAAAATATCTTGGCCTTATGCTAGACTGCAAGCTCAATACAACTTAGAGAGCAAGAAAATACATCGGGCACTAATGGGGTCTTCAACACCACATGACACACTGGCTCTTCATAGCTGTGATCACACCCATCCTCTTATAAGGCGTAGCGGTGTGGTGACCCATAATCAACGTCGGCACACATCTCAAAATTCTAAGAAACGTACATGACCAAGTCGGCATCTGTACAAGTGGAGCCTTGAGAACGACTCCAACCTATGCACTTTAAACCAAACTAAACCTTCCTCCACTAGATATTCGTGGTAAACACCTGTGCAATCCGATCAAAGGCATGCTCTCAATGGCAAGACTACACATTTGGACATGCCAAAATCATAATACAACAAGGATGTACCGCCATTAATCTAGGTTAAACCCCACCTGTATACTTCTCAGAGAAAAACTTTGAAGCCCTGATTCCTGAAAGAAATCTGTGGTACGATGGTAATATACAATTTGGTAACGCCGTACATTTCTACACAGATGGATCCAAAACGGAAGATGCAGAACATCTTAACCTTAACATATCAATTCACTTACCTAATCACTGCAGTGCCTTCCAAGTTGAAATAATGGCGCGAAGCGCTGTCCTGAAGTGGGACGTGGTATCCGCCCGCGATATCTGTAGCAATTAAACCCCTAACATCGTTCTCGATGAACTCTAAGCAGTCAAAAGCTATCACTATCCTGAAGAGATATCTGAACCGTATCACATTCGCCTGTGTTGGGTGCCAAAACAAAGGGAAATTAAGGGAAACATTTAAGCTGACAAAGAGACACTGACTGCTACCACACTGCCAGATGACGAAACCGTTTGTGACATAGGTAGTCCTTTAAAGTTCCTTAAAGTTACAACTCAATAATTAAAGAAAACTTGAAGTCAACGCCAGACGGAATACAGGTAACACCTGACAAAACACCAAAAAATTCTGAATACAGGTATCACCTGACAAAACACCAAAAAATTCTGCCCCAGTCTAAACGCTAAAAGATGTGATAGTTCGATCTCCTTAAAAACATCCAAAAATAGCACCGCAGTGGGAATAATCACCGGACACTGGCTATTAGGTCTAAACGTGAAAAGGCTGAGACTATTCTCTACTGGTTTTTGCAGAAGCTGTCTAGATGAAGAAGAGGAGGAAAGTGTGCAACACCTTCTCTGCAGCTGCCCTGCTCTCGGCCAAGCTAGCAACGCCACTCTAGGGACCTAATTCTATGATAACTGAAGAGTGAACTGAAAGAAACACCAATCAAATCGATACTGGATTTCACAGACAAGTCTGGCTGGCTGTTGGAGACATCACGCCGCTCCAAGTGGCAGTACGACGGATATTCCTTGCCCTAAATGGACCAAAGCCAGTTACTACCTAACTACCTTATACAACACATTGATCATCCAAGTCCAGCTTCGTTTGTTTCTTCGAGAGTAAAGTTCTGTATGCGATCTTTTTAGTTTATGAGCTTTTCAAAAAGAATATTCAAATATGATATATATGCTTCTGTAAAAAAAAAAAAATAGTCTTATTAGTCTAAGTAAAACCTTTGCATTCTGTCAATAACATATGCTACCAACAAGAGATTTGTATACATTTTTTTAATTTAATAGCTAAAAGGAATAAATTTCCTCAATCGACTCAAATGGGAACTTATACTATCCTCTTGAGCCGAAAAACAAAAGGCCAAGGATGGGGTTAAACAGAGATAAGGCCACTGGCAATTGTCTTTGGATAGCAAAAGGGCACCGTCGTTGACTTGCTCGTGGCTCAAATTTGCCTTAATTAATAGAATAGCACTTCTGCCAATAGCTGACAACATTGTTTGATAAATTTAAGGTATCGTATGAATAAAAGCCATAATGGAGTTAGAAGTAACGTACTTAACCAGATGACAGCGTGGACGAATCCTAAAGCTAAACAACCAAAGATGGACAAGTGAGAAGCGCAGAAGTACTTCATTGGCCAGCTTAGAATTTGCCAGTTATAAGTAGAGATTAGTAGTTTCTTTCGCTTTGAAGAGATAACATTAATCCGCGTATTTAAAATGTTTGTTTCTATTCTTATACCCCGATGAAGTCAGTCGATACCAGCAAGCATTTCGGAGAATAAAACCTAAATGAGATCAAACTAAACCACATCGAAAAGAAACTTAACTACTCGTCGTTTTGTTCACTATTGCTCAACTTGCGGGATAACTGGGATTTGATCAACTTCGGAGTTGGTCTCAACTCGTAATTTAACCAAAAAGTTGAAAATTGGTTTCGATCACTATTTCAACTCACAGTCTGATGTTTAAGATCCAGATGTTGTCCAGCTTTAATGTTTTAAATTTCCAGTTTGATACTTTTTGCAGCATGTTAATTTTGATAATTTACAACTTGTATCAATGAATGGAAACAAGGGAATAATGATCATGACACTGAGGAATCCTGAGTGATTCTCAAAACTAAACATTAGGTACCAGAAGTTAACTGCTGCAACCCCCTGCATCACAGGGGCATTGCGATCCATCCCCACTAAATCCAAACAAAACAAATACACTCCTAAAACTAAACAGGAATGTAATAATTAACGTAGTGGGCATTATCAGCGGTCACTACCTTCTTGTCACACTTAAAGATACAGGACATAGCTAAGTTTATCAGGAAAACAAATTGGCAGTTTTTAGGTTTATTTTATTTTCTTTAGGAACCTAGATCCAACTAGAATCTAAGTGGGCCACAACCGCTACAGTGGTGGCAATCACCCTAACCTAATCTACAAGAAGTTACCATTTCATTTTTTTAAATTTGGGGTTCTGTGTAAGAAAAGGCCACTGTGGTGTCCAGAAAGTGATTCTTGGCCCTACCAACACGAGAAATTATGATTGAGATTGTGAAAAAATATCAGTTGTGAACCTAATTACAGTTTGGAATGGGAATACATTGGACTGTTTGGACCGTTTTCACTATGTTGTAAATGAATAACCGTGAGAGGGACAACACGTCGCGCGGGTAGATGGCACCTGGATGGAACTACAAATTGTAAAGCTACATCTTAATTGGGCAGAAGATAAACGGATTTCTTTTGAGGCTGGATTTGGCAGTTGAATTAGAAAGATCGAGATGATTAGACCTTTTTTTAAAGCGTACCCTAAAATTCAATCACAATTTGTATTTTAATTGTCTTCTGGGATTGAATTAAGTTTCTGACATCTGGGCAACGCTGCGAAGAAACAAGAGATACCGGCAAAACCAACAGGAGAGAGAGGCACTCTGTACGACAACGCCGAAGTAGACGGTTGAAGATTATAAGATTGCAAAGAATTTAATGTAAAATAAAGAAACTAAAACGATTGAATAACTTTGTCTTTTATAAGTTTTTGGTTTTTGTTAAATTGAATTGCCATTGAAGTTGAAGTTATTTAGTTTTTCATTTTCTTTGGGCCCGCCTCCGGAATTCAACGTTTGTTGGGACGTATTACATTTTTGGAACGTATTCACTGTTTGGCATATATTCACAGTCGATCAAAGATTGTAATTGCGATTTTCCTATCACTTTGAAAATGTAGCAGTTAATTCTTTGTTCAACTCTAGAGTTGTGTATTATCACATTTTGTGTGCTAACTATATTTGACTGCTAAGAATGAATGTTTCAAGTGGGACATTTCATTTGGGAGTTTTGTGTTGTGAATGAGAATATTTATTCATACGTATGTACATTAGGAAGACTTCTTTTTTGTGCAATTAATCTTCGTCGTTCATTGCAAAATGTATTTCATAGAATTTATTCATTAAAAATCTTTATCGCTACTTAACTAGATAACTGAGAGGAATCACCACTGATTGCCATTGCATCGATGATTACATAGAACATGAAAATGAAAGAGTGACCTTCACCGTAATCAACAAAAGAGCACAAAAGAAAATTTAAATGCAAGGATAGACCCAAAAACTTTCCCACTACCTCATTCACTGGTTGGAGGCGTCCGGAGAGCTTGTAATAATTGTATCTGCACAACGATTTATAAGTGTGCAAAGTGAAGCGGTTGCAGAATACTAAACACACTGTGGACATTGGCGTTCAGACGCGATTGGCAAGATGCAATGAACTTGTAATCTTTGTCTCTATATATTGTGTAGAGAGAAAGTTGAAGTGCAAGTACATATATTCACTTTTAAGAAAATAAAGACCCATGTGAGCAGTGGAACGAGCTGTGAGATAGAGGGAAGGAACACAATGTGTCTCAGCGGCACAACGAATGTGGGTGTGACGTTAAAGATGGAATTTAAGATACTGCAAGTGCGGTTAGGACAAGCGGCTTGATTATGTATTTGAAATGGTTGTCTGTAACCTCAAGAAAATTACTCCTCTCCATTAAATAAACATGTTATAGATTTAACATAAGTTCATCGTTGCTTTATCGGATTATAGCGCCACCCAAAAGGTGCCAAGACACGGCAAGGCGACGCTGTACGTTAAGTGATTGAAACGAAATTTTGCTAGCTTGAGACTGCAATAATGTCGGAACTAGTCTCCTACACCATCCAATCCAAACTTGTGTGGGAATGCCTGCAGAAGCTTAAAGAGTAAACAGAAAAGAGGTACAGAGTAAGACTCCGCTGTATACCTGGCCATAATGGTTGACTTCCTAGCTAGGGATGGTGCATTGGAACTTTTTACATGCTCCGAACCATTCTGCGCTATAGGAGACCATATCTTCAGAGAAGAAATCTGGGAGCTAGAAAGAAGAAACTTGGAACAACGCTCATGACATGAAGCAAGCCAAGAAACTCTTGAGGTAAGAGGTTTGAAGCATGTATAAAGACCAAGAGTAAGAACAAGCTCCGTATCCTAATAGGCTTCGTAACAGAGGACTGCATACTCAGGGAGCACATCCAACATCAGTGTCTTCAAACGAAGTAAAACTCTCGCCAACAGCTTTGGGCTCAATTGGCAATAGAGAAAAGCGCCCCTCTCTGTATGTTTGAGGGCTGCTTTTGAAGAATAAAACTCTTTCGAATTCAAGCTAATTTTAAAGTTAACGAAGTGGTCGGCACACTTTCGGTCGGTCGGCTAAACAGGCTGACAGCTGAATATCCGGTACTCATTTTGTCTTACATCAATTAAATAAATGAATATAAAGTAATATAGTTGGTTGAGTGCTTGCCCGTTGGTAGCGGGCTCCCAGGTTTGAATCCCAGTAAAAGCAAAGTTAATACGCTTTTATCTGGGTTTCAAATCTGGTCAAGTCACCATTTGCCGTTGGGATCAAATCAACGGCACTGTCACTGGAGTAGTCAATCAGTGGTAGCAGCCTGACTGTGGATATCACAATGGACCAACATGGTCTAAGTGTGCTGGTGAATTCACTAGCAGCCCCTCTACCTAACCTAACATATGCATGTATTGTAGTATGCTTTGTAATTGCAAATTGAAAATTGTAAATTAAATTTAAATTCCTTGAAAGCGTAATATGAATAACTTAATCACTTGATCTCCTCTTTATAATATGCAGCGAAGACGCTTGTTTACTGAAGTCCAAGCATGACATGCAAACTCCACCGAATGATAAACGGAAGAAAGAGTGGATCATCACTGATCAGATGACATTTATTATCATCTGATATTAGCGAATTTACAACTTTAAGCGGTTGTTAAGTGTGTCTGACGGTGCAATTATTTTACAAGATAATGTATGTCGCTAACATCGTGGAAGTGCACAGACACTGAGTAACACGATAATATGAGTGAATTGAAAAGAGTTTCAAATTAATCTGTTTGTATATATTCTCGCAGTAATTGCTACATTTTTTGCTAAAAAAACAAGCAGTGTACTTACAAGAAACAGAAATGAGGAACTGCAAAAAATGTGTATCCATCTCGCCCTCTCTCAGTTTTATAACATTTAAAATGTTATAATATTCAACAAAATCATCTAAGACTGTTCAAGATTGAATAATATTCCATCGAATTATATTATTATTGTTCAGTTGCATGCATTAAATTAATTTTTATTATCTACATTATCGGCTCACTGCCTTACCAACAATTATGTACTAAAATAAACTTAACTAAACTAAAGTTAACCAATTAATATAAATGTCAAATGTCAATTAAAGAAGACACTTCTTCACAAGATCTCGGTGTGAGCAGTTCAATAAAGCATCCGCAATTATAACGTTTGTAGCTGCGCGTTTTATTACATATATACCCTTTTTACTAAGAACAAAGGTTTCTTTTGTTCCACCCCCAATTTAACTTATTTCAAAGACAATCCTTCTTAAAAATAAAGCATAACATTATCATTCCCCAATGAATTGTAAGCATTAGTTTGAAAATGGAGTAGAATTTCGATAATGTGAACTCAAGAAAATAATGAATTACATACAGACCAACCTGAAGCAACTTACAATTGCAGCCGCTCAGGGCACGCAAACGAAAGTGACTTCCTTCTCCTTGACTTTGATGCATCATTCGGGTTGCGTCTTCCAACTAGAGAAGATTGGGACCGACAAGAACTCATCAACGACTTGACATCTATGGATCGAAGATGGATAAAGGCACGTACGCGGGGATATTCTTCGGAACACTAAAAATGCACCATTCTATCTGATTACCTGATCAAGGGGTCGTGTTTCAAGCGGAGGTCCTGGTGGTCAAGAAGCGGCCAAAATGATTTCATTGATGGAAATACAGTTATCAGCTGATATTACCTTTTTAACTGGCGGTCGTCAAAGCTAATAAATCGAAATCAAGTCCGAGCTGGTCTCAAGCTTTCACAAAGAGCTTAAGGTTCTTGGTACACAGCACACGATCACTTTTTGTTATTTTGTTTCGGGTCACAGGGACTTTACCGGCAATTAGATAGCTGATGAACTTGCCAGGGAAGGGGACGAAACCGACCCGTCCCAGGCGATCCCGTGTATATACCCACCCCTCGCTGATGTCGGGAAGAAGGTTGACGACAAGATCATAGAGCTAGGCAATATCATAGTGTGGACCTCCTCATCTACCTGCAGGACCTCCCGAATGCTATTGTCATATCGACATACTCCTTCAATGCGGTGAAAAACTACAGCGAATGGTAGTTGGTGCGCTGACACAACCATTTGCGTTAACATGGTAACAAAATGGGAATCACCCAGGACACCATATGCAGACGATATAGAGATATAGACGAAATAGAGAACACGCCTCACTTTCTTTGTCATTGCCCCAGTCTCACTGCATTGAGACGCAGAACACTGGAAGAATACTTCTTCAAAGATTTACATGTGCTTGAGCTGAGCAAACCATACTCTAAAATGTGAACTCGTGACAATGTGTTGCTATTCGGAAATGTGAATAATTTTTGTTTTTATCTATGTTTTATCTCAGTGATTAATTTTTTGTTTGCTTGCAATATGACGCCTCACAGCACAAACTCAACAATTCCATGCCTACGTCAGGGAAAATTCTTTTGCTCCATAACAGATTTATAATGCCAATGAATCTACAAATATTGGCAATTGCTTCCGGGGAAAACACTTGTGTTGCCCAAAGAGGGAACTGCACGAGGCATAAATGACGAATTCATATATTCTTACCTAAGAACTATGCATTTTCTTTTTCTTTTCTCTGTTCGATAATGTGTATATGTTTAAAATATGAAATGTCCAATTTTTAAACAGTTTACACTTTCGAGATTCTACTGTACTGCTAAACGAACGTTTTTCTAATGAATGGCCACGTAATAGATACGTAAGATTAAAATTATCCACCCACCGTTTGTGAAAATGAATGCTGAATAATACAATATGAAACATCGTTGCGTGATCTTACCCATTTCACAAATGAAAGAATAGAAAATTCTAATGTCGGCTTTTATGAGTTTGTAAATTGAATATTATTTTGTAATCAGCTTCATTTGGACTTGTGCCGAACGAGAGAATAGGCTGGGTTTCGAGGGTTATGAAATCAGACATCAGTAACAGGGAACCAGTTCAACCCTCTCTTAGAATTTTTCTTATTATGTCCGTATTTCTCAAAAAGTACAGTAACAAAAAATGAAGTAAAAGTTTTCTGATTCAAACATTTCTACAGAGACTTCTCTTTACGGAAACCTTTCTATAGGTAGGTAGATTGGTTGATGTGACTGGCAAGTTCCTAACGGAAGTTACCTCATGTAGACCCATAAGCTCCATTGTGTTCCTCGGCTATTTCCCCAATACTCTATTTCCAATACCCTCTATTGGTGTATTTATTGATATTTGTAACCAGTTGGTGGTTTTTAGAAATTTGAGGATGCCCTACGTCCTCAATTCTATTGAGGAAATAGCTGTTCATTTGTTTTTTACTCTCTGCAAGGACTGGGCAGGTTCCGAGGTAATGTAGCACGGTCAAAAGCCATTTTAGGGTGCTCTAAGACTCATCTCATGATTGCCAATTACGCCTACTGCTTTACAAATAATTCTCCTGTCAAATTCTAGGAGACCTTCTAAGAGAGAGATGCATCTAATGCAGGCCACATTATTTCAAAGAGCTACAAGTGTAAAATTCCGGCTATCTATGGAATTTATGACGGTTGTCGGTACAATTTAACGCTTTCAATAGGGGGTGAGGTGTATCCTGATTTTGTGCCAGTGGTAGACTCACCCCCTTCTTCCTAATTCGTCGGTTCTTTCATGCTCGGAACCCCTTGTGCCCAGGAACCCAACACAGGGTAAAGTTTCATCTGTCCGCTATATCCCTTCGAGACAGGCAGCAGAGTTTTACTATCATTTAATTAATCGATGGTGTTTCCAGAGCCTTTATGGCCGCCTGACTATCTATGTAAATAAGAATAGATCATTGATAGCCGGAGGACTGCCGCCTGGGTACTGCTAGCTCTGGCGAACTTGTGTATACATCGGAGCCTGTGCTTTCCTCCAACTCGGAGCCGTCAGTGTAAATTTCCGTAACAGTGTAGTTGCACACATTTCTTTCATCCCACTCTATTCTCGTGAAGATTATTGTTTTGTGCTTAACATCGAAGCCCTCAAAGAATATTATATAGTCCGATTGTTTTGAAATTTTCGAGTCATGAAGCAGCTCTATATGCCCTTTAATATGGGCTTTTCTCCATTGCTTACATTGCCTCAGTCTTATAGGTGCATGCTTCCTTACATCCCTTCTATAAGGGACAACTCTTTTTACGGACAATTCGACACGATCTGGGCATGACTCGGGTATTTTAAACCCTTTAGAAGGGACACCTTCTATACCGGACAAGGACTGTAGAGCAATACACCTAATAACGGACAGACGAATCAAAAATTAACATGGTAGCATTACTACAACTGCAACTATTAGGAGAATAGAATAAACACCTATGGTTTGTAGAGCCAAGACTCTGGTCCACCGAAGAATGACTGAATTTTGGCAGTTTTGGAATTTTTGAAAGTTATTCACAAAATGATTTCGGAGAAATCGATATAAATGCGCTTTAAAGTGTATATTCAAACATAAGCTTCACTCAGGAATATTTCGTTTTCACAATCAATGGGTGGTATGAATAAAAATACTCATGAGTAAGGGTGACACTTAATTTGGTGTGAATAAACATTTTCCTCCAAGCAGATTGAACGGATATTCAGATCCACAATTTGGCAAGTGTGGTGTAAAAGCAAATCTATTGATGAATTTTTTCTTCTACTGTTTCCAAAGCAACATATCTAGAGTTTGGCCAAGCACGGATATAACTGCAAACATTATGAAATCGTCTTCTCGCTTTCGAGATTTCCTCTGAAACAGAATTTTCCTTTGTTTCAACTTTTTTCTCTCTTGCACACTCAACTGCTTCACGAGTTCACTCAATACATTATTTTTTCGTTAAACTTAACGAAATTTACTTTTATTCACATCGAATGGAGTGTTCTCTCCAAATTGAAAAGAGAACACTTACACTCAATTTTTATACACACCACCCAATATTTAAGGGTGGTTAAGGTAAGCCATGGCTTGACTGGCATTATGAACTATTGAATCCACCAACTATGTGAACCATGAACAAAATAGTAATTGTGATTGAAAACGAACAGCACCATGGTGAAGGAAGGAAAAGAGAACACACCAAGTCAACAAGAGAATGTTCATGCAAGTAAGGATATTGTCTATAAATGTGTGTGCTCTCTGTTCTCTTCAGCAGCATTGGCAGACAAAATAATTGGTTGCTTATGGGGGTTTTCTCTATGTATTTTGGGGTTAATATTATAATAATAATAATAATATGGGTGGCGCTACAGTCCGAGGCGGACCTGGGCCTAGCTTCTCAGCAACCACTGGTGTTGTGCGTGCTATTGTTCTCTCACGCGTGGAAGGGACCTACAGTTTAATGCCGACTCCGAACGGCGAATTTGGGAAGCTTTTTCTAGACAGGAAATACTCTTTGAGCATTATCAGTGACTCGAAAGAGGTGGAGCCGTGACTTATGATAGGTGGTTAATTCGGTTATCGAACCTGGCACCCTCTGCGTAGGAGTCGACGCACTAACCCACTACGCCACGGCCACTTACGAATGGCAATTATCTACGCTCTGGAGTGGCACATAAGTCATGGCAATCGGTTTTTTAATTAAACCACAACAAAGTGGAATTTGTCGTTAAACCTCCGCTGTGAAAACGAAATTTGTATTGATTCTGAGTTCATCTATGGATCGACACATAAGCTCGTACTGTGAAAAACGGGCATAAAACTCATTTATTTTTCACATGTATACTCTGAAACCAACGATTTACTGATGCATTCCTCGGATCAGCACCAATGTAGATAAAAAGATTATTTTGATGCACATCTTCTTGCTGCATAGCCACCGTGGTGTAGTGGGTAGGTGAGTCGACTCATACAATAAAAGCAGAAATTGTAAATTAAGCCGGAAGGCACAACTTAATTTGGCAGTCAGTTAAGCCATTAAGCTAGAGTTACAGTGGTGCTGAATACGTAATTTAAGTTTTTTTTGTTTTTCATCATCAAAATTGTTTCCTTACGACGGATGTGATTGAAATTTTCAGTTTCCGTCTTTATGTCTATAGATTTTGATTCGTTTATAGTCTTCTGCAGTTCAGCAGAAATTTAGACGGGCCTATATATTTTTTCCTATATTTTCATATTTTTTTCGGAAAGTGCTGATTTCTTTTATTTGTTATGGTGGAGAGCAGCAAAATTCTACCGAGTGTGATTTCAAAAGTCTTATTGCGTAAAGTTGCAGTTGTTTTCATGTTTTTGGTATCAGTTTTTTGCTACACCGATCTCCTTTTGGACCACCAACTTTATTATGCACGGTCTCAACTTGTTATCCATTTTCGTATCATATGTACGGTACGATGGCATAGACCCTATTTCTGTGCTACGTCCCATGATTAAAACCTTTTTGAGACAAACAAAACGATGTTGTATGCAATATCTTTTTATATATATTTTGTCATCGCTTTTTTTAATTTATATTTTAAAAATTTAGAAATATAAAGTTAATTTTTCAATTAGAATGTCGCTGCTATCGCTCAGTATGATGCCAAGTTCAGAATGACGAAATATATCACCAAGTTTGGTACGCCAAGTTAACACCTAACAGTAAATGCACAAGAATAATAAGGAAAAATCAAAACGCACAAATCTGTGTACATGGGATCCGCTATGTTTTTATTTTGTTTCACCAGTTGAAATTGAACGATACTCTTAGTTATTAATAAGAAAACAGCTCTGAAAATTTTAATCAAAACCGTCGAAAGGAAACAATTTTGGAACAAGATTGATGACACACCATAAAAACTAAAATGATGTATCCAGATAGTTCTTCATATCAGTATTTCTGTTAAGTCCACAACAAGCAACATTCCTAATTTACGCCCCACCTATTTCTTTCACTGACGACGATTAGAGGGTATAACTGTCTAGCAAAATCTTATAAAACTTCTCTGTTCGCAATCGGTATTCCTTTCAAATGCGACGGTATATTATCTTTGAAGCAAAATTGAAATTAAAGGCTAAATCGCGCGGTCGGTCGGGACATTTGAGTAGGATACACGTCAATCGTTTTTTAAGTCGGTAATCGTTTGTCGCTCCCTTAATAATTATACCCATTTCAAAATTATATAATTATGTTAGTCGTACCGGGAATCGAACCCAGTCAGCGTGGTCCAGTTGCGTAGGAGTGATTATTTAAGAACTTATATTAATACTTTAGTAGTAAGTTAATATAACCGTTTCTCTGTAAACATGTAATGTATAAACAAATTGTAGCCAAAATGAATAAATAATGGTATTATAGGAGATTCAATTCAATTCAATTCAATTCAATTTCGAACAAAATATATTTCTTAAAGTACCACCCTTTACTCACTATATGCACACACATAATCACTATTGTTCTTTTATACACACATCACATAATTTATGTAATCGTAAATCGAATGATCAATATGTAGTTAAGTTAACGCTATCCTATGCTATCCTATGAGATATAACGCAGGACATGTTATCTATATGTTCTTCTGTACAAAATGACATGAAAAGAGTCAGTTGCAATAAAGCGATCATCCAAACAAGTTGTTTTTCTTTTGCTCTACGTGCCTTACATCTTATCAGAAGTGGGATCGCTGTCATTTTACTTCAGTCCAGTTATAAATAAGCAATTGGAGCAAAATGACCACACGTGCGAGAAGTTTTATTAAAACTGCAACTGTACGGCAGCTAAAAGAAAAATTGACAGAAATTGGGTTGGCAACCAATGGAACGAAAACAACGTTGAAGATTCGTTTGGAGGAGGCGATTTCTCAGTTGAATGAGGAGCAGATGGATGAGTATTTTCCGGGGAGTATTTTAGAAGAAGTAAATCTAAATGAAAATAATGCTGATTTAGATCTGGAAAGTAGAAACGCGTCGCAGGAGCTGCAGCGCTTAAGAGCGGTCCTGAAGATGAAGGAAGAAATCCGATCACTGCAAAGAAAATTGGCCGAGTTCAACAACACCGTGGAACCAACTGAATCGAGGCATTCATTTGGAGACATCGAGGGATCTTTGCCATCATTCTCCGGTGACGATAGCTTCCCAGTTTCAAAGTGGATAAAGTGCTTCGAAGACTCTAGAACTTTATATAACCTAGACGATTCCAAGTGTTTTATTTATGCACAGCGCCTGCTCAAGGGCACCGCAAAGTTGTTCTTACGGTCAACATCGTGCAAATCATGGAATGAGTTAAGAGAAGCTTTACTCAAAGAATTTCATCAGCACGCTACAGCCAGCGATGTACATAACACCCTTCGGAATCGAAAAAAACATAAAGAAGAAAATCTTCAGCAATACGTGCTAAGCATGCAGGAGATTGCGAGCTCAGCCGACATCGAAGAATTAGACGTTGTTAACTACATTATCAAGGGTATTCCTGATTCCATCTTCAACAAACAAATTTTGCTTACAGCTAATAGCATCTGTGAGTTGAAAGGTGTTCTCAGAAAATACGAGAAGTTGAAATCGGAGTATAATCAGCCAACAACAGGCCGAAATGTGTTGCAGCAGAAAAGTACACCTCAACAATTTCACAGCAAGTCCAGTTCTAAGTGTTATAATTGCAACTGTGATGGTCACATAGCTACCCAGTGTCCAAACCCAAGGAGAGAAAAGGGCACATGTTTTCGGTGCGGGCAGAAGGGACATGTTGTTAAGAACTGTCCACAATCAACTTCAGTGATGATGCTGCAAGAAGCTGAGTCTGCCAAGAATACATTCTTACGGGATTTCTATGGAGATTTCGAGTTCCAGTTTAACATCGATCAACACGAAGCTGTTAGTACGACGATGAGAGCAAGAACCATGATTGACACCGGCAGTCCCATCAGTTTTGTTCAGCAGAGGTACATCCCATCCTATTTGATGACGTCTTCAAGATCTTCAGCAGATGATTTCGTAGGTATTAACAATAGTAAACTTGTGATATTTGGAAAAGTGTATTGTAATGTTAAGATATGTAATGAATATGTTCATTTATATTTGCATGTGGTAAAAAACGATACGATGAAAAATGTGCTAGTATTAGGTAGAGATTTCTTGCAAAAATCAAATATAAAACTTGCGCTAGAAGATGCAATACAGACGAGATATTCCTTTGATGAAAATAATAAAAGTGATTGTGATTTTTATGATGAGGCGAAAGATATTTTAAACATCGATACGTGTGATGATCGCGATGATAGTTTAAACTTAAGGATAAGTGAAAAATTAAGCTACGATGAAAAGGTTAAAATAAGAAATTTAGTTTCCGCGAGCTTAACGAGTAGTACATTCTCCATCGGTAATGGTGATTATGAAATGAAAATAGTTTTAACTAATCTGAATAGTTCTTTCAATTGCACACCAAGACGTTTGCCTTATGCCCATAAAATACAGTTACAGAAAATCATAGATGATCTACTTAAGAACAATATCATTCGCGAGAGCAACTCACCGTATGCATCACCAATTGTTTTAGCTAAAAAGAAGACAGGTGAATTGCGTTTATGCATAGATTTCCGCGAGCTTAACAAGATCACAGTGAAAGACAATTTCCCTATACCCTTAATTGAGGATCATTTAGATAGATTGCGAGGGAAAAAGTATTTCTCAATACTGGATCTACGAAGTGGATTTCACCATGTTAAAATGTGTGAAGATTCAATCAAATTGACCTCTTTTGTCACGCCGTTAGGACAATTTGAGTATTTGCGTATGCCTTTTGGGCTGAAAAACGCCCCGTGCGTGTTTCAAAGGTATATAAACTCCATATTTAAAGATCTGATAAGTTCGGGAAAATTACTAGTTTACATTGACGACTTGCTGATTGCATCGGAAACGAAAGAGGAACATTTTATGATTTTAGAAGAAGTTATGGATATAGTAGTGAAGAAGAATTTGAAGCTGCGCTTAGATAAATGTTTGTTTATGTATGACAGAATCACTTATTTGGGATATGAGGTGTCTGCAGATGGAATAGGTCCCAATGAGGATGGTATAAAAGCGGTGAAAGATTTCCCTATACCCATAAATACTAAAAGTGTTCACTCTTTCTTGGGCTTATGCTCATATTTCCGTAAATTCATCAAGGACTTTTCAATTATTTCTAAACCGCTATACGATCTTTTAAAGAAGGATGTCGAGTTTACCTTTGGTGAAAAGGAATTATTCGTTTTTGAAGATTTGAAAGACAAATTAGTAAGGGTACCATTATTAAGAATATACAATCCGACAGCAGATACTGAATTGCATTGCGATGCAAGCAGCATAGGTTTTGGTGCAGTCTTGTTGCAGCGCCAAGAAGATAAGTCTCTCCACCCGATTTTCTTCTTTTCGAAGCGTGCCACCTCTTCAGAGTCTAAGTACCACTCTTATGAGTTAGAGACATTGGCGATAATCTATGCACTTAGACGATTTCGCATTTATCTCACGGGCATAAAGTTTAAAATTGTAACAGACTGTAAGTCGTTAACTCTCACTCTTAATAAAAAGCTTTTGAATCCTAGGATATCACGTTGGGCACTCGAACTGCAAGATTACGCTTACGTCATTGAACATAGAGATGGAAGAAGGATGAATCATGTTGACGCGCTTAGCAGATGTCACAATGTTCTAATAATTGAGTCCGAGTCCTTTGAAAATTTATTGGCTGCTGCTCAACAGAGAGATCCAATAGTGAAACGATTAGCTGAGATGTTAGAAAAAAAAGAGAGCCCTTCTTATGAGCTAATTAATGGTCTCGTGTACAGAAAATTGAATAATAAGGTTTTCTTTTATGTCCCTTCCCGAATGGAGCGAAACGTTGTACAAACGCATCATGACGCCTTGTGTCATGTTGGTGTTGAGAAGTGTTACGATTTTCTGAGAAAGACGTACTGGTTTCCTTTTATGAAGGCAAAGATTAAGGACTATATCGATAATTGTTTGAAATGCGCACACTTCTCCGCACCATCTGGTAAAAAAGAAGGCGTTCTGCATAGCATACCAAAAGGTGATAGACCTTTTGAGACACTTCACGTTGATCATTATGGTCCACTACCATCATCTGTGCGAAACTCCAAGAAACACATTTTCTTGATTGTCGATGGCTTTTCAAAATTCACCAAACTATATGCCGTAAAAAGTACGACTACAAGAGAGGTTATTGCTTGCCTTGAAAATTATTTTCGTACGTATAGTAAGCCAATACGTATAGTCTCTGACAGGGGAAGTTGTTTCACCTCGGATGATTTCGCAAACTTTTGTTCCAGATGCAATGTCCAACACGTTAAGATTGCTACCGGCTCGCCTCAATCCAATGGACAGGTGGAGCGAGTCAATAGAAGCCTGACTCCTATGTTGGCTAAAGAAAGTGACATAGAACCTGGTGATTGGACAAAGCATTTGTGTAAGGTAGAGTTTGCTCTAAATAATGTTGGACATAAGAGTACGGGCTTTAGTCCAAGCATGTTGCTTTTCGGTGTTGCTCAGAAAGGTGAAGTATGTGACAAAATCCGTGAATATCTGGAAGAAAATGTAATAGTTGAAAAGGCAAGAAATTTAAATGCATTAAGGCAAGAGGCAAACGAGAGAACTGTTCGAAGTCAAGAAGTAAACAAAATGTATTTTGATAAACGGCATAAGAAACCCTATTCGTATTCGGTAGGTGATTACGTTTTAATAAAAAATATTGTGAATACTCCTGGGGTCAATCGAAAACTTATTGCCAAATATAAAGGGCCATTTGCAGTGGTAAAAATACTCCCAAATGACAGGTACTTGATAAAAGACCTCGATAACCTTCAGATTTCCAAAATTCCTTACGAAGGAGTGGCATCCCCTGAGAACATGAAACCGTACGTTATCTAGTAAAAATGATTGCACGTATCGTATCTATTATCTATATATATTCTATTGACATTTCAAAAATTTATGAATAACTTCTGTAAGAATATGTCAATATTCGTTTTATAATTTTTTAAAATTCATGTTAACTCATATTAATAAGATAAAGAATGAAATGTATCTATAATCAAGTCAAATGTATTTTAAGTTTCTGGAATTTGTTTACTTGTCGTTATACTATCTTGTAATGATTCATGTGAGTGCATTCAGTGATAAATCGAGGACGATTTATAGTCAGGATGATCGAGTTATAGGAGATTCAATTCAATTCAATTCAATTCAATTTCGAACAAAATATATTTCTTAAAGTACCACCCTTTACTCACTATATGCACACACATAATCACTATTGTTCTTTTATACACACATCACATAATTTATGTAATCGTAAATCGAATGATCAATATGTAGTTAAGTTAACGCTATCCTATGCTATCCTATGAGATATAACGCAGGACATGTTATCTATATGTTCTTCTGTACAAAATGACATGAAAAGAGTCAGTTGCAATAAAGCGATCATCCAAACAAGTTGTTTTTCTTTTGCTCTACGTGCCTTACAGTATTTATTTTATTTTTATTTTCTTTTCGAGGGCTTTTCAGGTCGAAGTTTGAGAGCCTATACAACCTTTTTGCTTTCGAAGTCACTTAAAACTTGTTTTCTGTTTATTGTCTTTTTACCGCTCATAGCAGAAAGGACAACGAATTGCATTTCTTACGTCATACTTTTATATACCTGGCTTGAGTAATGGATGTATACATATTTAAAATCTCGGTAGCAGTTTTCGACGAATTAAGATGATTGAGATAAAAGATCAGTTTTAACGAGGTACATTAATGCACAATAACAAAAACAAAATCTTGAATCATGAGTACCCCAGAATTCCAGCCAATGATGCAACATATTTGAAATACAGTAGATTCCGCTTTATTGGAAATATATAAATATGTCTGTCCTTATTAGGCGGCTGTCCCAGTAATACGAAGTGAGCAGAGTAAGAAGAGAAAGGCGAAACAAGTTTCCGTTCTTTTTCATCTGTCCTAATAAAACGGAGTCCACTGCTGTTTAAATATCCTCCAATTTTTTGGTTCTGAACTTAAGGCATCAAAACGTCGGTAAGATTTTGACATTGGTTTATAAATGGACGAAGATTTCAACGGACACAAATTCCCTGGCTTGGAAGGCCAAGGCGCAATACCTCGGTACCAAAACCACGGCGTAATCTCTTTCATATATCATACTCTTCAGGTTTCTTTCGTAGAGATGCTATGGCCCTAAAAAGAACGAATCTTCGTCACCCTCCTCGTACTGATCTAAAGCACTTACGCAATTCATAGATCGAATGTGGTCATGGAAACGCTGAATTATAGCGAAAGTTCCTTTATCATCGGCAGTCCAATTTCAACTGGTGAACATCTAAACGAAAAGTGGAGCTGATCTTTGTTAATCGTTGCGCTTCATAGTTCTAAGACATTTGATACAGTTTGGCATCAAGCGCTTTTGTTGAAAACGCGTATATAAGATATCAATGAATCCCTTCTTCCTTCCTTCCTTTCGAACCGTTTAATTCAAGTTGTTTTGGATAGCTTAAAGTTCGATAAAAGAGCAAAGAGATGTTGATGTTCCCCAAGGCTCTGTTCTGTCTTCTATACTGTTTCCAGTTCAATAAATAAGCTCCAGTCTTTTACTTCTTATCCAATTCACTCCTTCTCTGATGACAGTACTCTTAGCTTTTCTTATTTGTAACAAGAATCATCAACAGCCCCTTCGGCAGTAGAGCTGGAATGACAACGTATGAATTCCGATTTGACAGCCTAATAAACTGCCATCAGAGCGATCACATGGGGAGGTCGTCAAAATGCTACCAAATGTCTACGTTTCTTATTCGATGCTTCTTCTTATTCACCCCCTCTCATCAAACAAAGATTATATCCGCACTGATCTTGAGTATAATGCCCCTATCGGGTCTGATGCCCCCAAAACTACACTTCACTGACTAGACAGAATCTAAAAGCGAGCGAATAATCTCATATCAGACAACAATGTCCCGAGAGTCAATAGACTCGCTCGAACACCGATGTTTTATCGCTGTTTTTACACACTATGCTCAAGAGAGCTGGCCAATTGCATTCGTCCTCTCCATGCATTTAATACTCGTCGCGCTTGTGATGCCTATCAGTCTCGCCAGTAATGCTCATCAGTTTACCCTCAAACCTGCTTTCGGAAACATGACTGTGGCATGCTCTTCCCATCCCAATATTTCCCACAAACAATTAACATCTTCGGCCTTCGGCCTGTGCTGTGTTTTGTTTCGTAATCACCGGTGCGCGCGCAAATTTCTAAATAAATTGGAGGTCCATAAGGTTAATGGAAACATCGCTATGAATAAATTTAAAAATTGGGATTAACAATTCCCATATCATGAATTTTAAATTTCAAAAGTAAAGATAAGAGTACATACAGTACAAACACCTGGAACATCTGTAATCTGTATACTGAGAGGCTTAATGTTATTTGATAATTTGGAAGTAATCAATGCAGGTGGGGTAAACAAAATTTATGATTATTACTTCAGACAGACCACCAGCTTGCTTGACTCAGGCACACATCAATAACAATACATATCGATAAGAATGTTTAATGAACCCAAATAACAGCCGAAATTTAACACATACCCGACATTGTGTCGAGAATCAATTCGGTAAAACAAAGTTAGAGTTCTAAAATGATTGCAAGCAATGATAAGGGAAAACAAAAACAAATACATTCTTGTAACAGACTGAATTTGATTGATTGTAGAAAGTGGGACATCCGACTTTCTTTGATTTCAACTGTACAGCAGCCTTATCGATGTTTATGTTAATGAAAATATATTAATCACAAATATATTGAGACGTACTTTACACTTGCACATTATTTATCAATTATTAACAACGCAATTTAAATCAATAAAAAATAGGAGCATCACAGATTATGGCCTTTTTTCAAACTGAGAAGGGCCTAACTGCTCGATATGTTTAGTTCCTTGCCCCTTGTGACATTCTCCTTGTGCTAAGAGTTCGATTAAACACAGTTCCCATGCATGCTTTCAAAGAGCAACCAACGTACACGAATCTGGACAGATAAAGAAGTCACCTTTTCTGCAGCCAAACTAAATGATTACTGAACCCATGTACATAGGTGTGTGAGTACGAGTTTAAGCAGAGAGTAATCTTAAGTTTTTCTTTCTTGAGCCTTTCCGAATTGTGTTGGTATGCTCTTATTTTGTTTCGCTGTCCACTGCATTTCAAGCCTTTGCACATTTATCACCTTCAACGACCAGTAAAAAGTATAAATGCCTATCAGAAACAAAAGAAAATAACGTATACATATATTCACTTTCCACTGCCACGGTTAGCTGTCATTACGTTATCCGTTTAAAAGGGAGGTTTCACCAGAAGTACCAGCTTAATAAAGAATCAGTTTGAGTCGATCAGTGAAGTTGCGATGATCACATCAATTCTAGTGATCGGACTAGCTGTCTTATTTTTGTACATTTCGTATCGCTATGCGATAAAGAGGCCAAAGGGATGTCCACCAGGTGAAAATTGAGTGAATTTTATTTATTTGATTTTTCTTTGCAATGAATTGAAGGACTAGAAATTAAAAATGTTTTTTTTTTTCTCTTTCAAAAGGTCCTCCGCGTATACCGATATTCGGAAGTTACCTCTTCCTTATGCTAGCCAACAAGAAATGGCTTCACAAAGGTGCCCTCTGGTTTAGCAAAATCTACAAATCGGATGTAATCAGTTTGTATATTGGAGGCTTCACTGCATATGTCGTGCACAGTCAAGAGGGAGTGCGGGAAATCTTAAATAATAGTGCGTACGATGGCAGACCTGATCTCTTCATTAGCCGCATGAGGGATCCGAATTTATTGAGAAAAGGTAAGCATTTGTGCCTCATTCTCATTCACGTTGGTTGTGCACAAATAATTGTTGTTTTTCTTAATGTTACTATTATTGTTTTTCGAAAAGGTCATAAAGTGTATAAAGTGAATTCTGAAGTGATTTTTAGTACTAATTGTATGATTTTTAGTACATTTTAGTACACACATTTAAATATAATTTTTCCTAATTAATTCTACATGAAGTGTTCATTTTCCAGTTTTGATATCTAATTAGTCACTAAACCAATATAAAGCAATGCAATGCAAAATATTTGCCTAGTTCTTAACGTAATATTTCCACAATTTTAGCAGAAATAGTTACTCTTGCAAACTTTATACATTTAATAACTATACACAAGTGCTAAAAATGTCTAAAATATCCTAAAACGCGTTCAGTAAAGTAAAGTTGCTAACTTATGTCTTTTTGGGGTAACACCCAGATTAAACATCCAATACTACCAATATTCAACGTTAAGGCTGCAGTGGGGTCAGTAAGAAATTACAATCTTATCAAGAAAGTCGTATAACAAATTCAGATTGCAACTTACGCTCCTTGTAAGTGGATGCTATCAATAAATTGGACAACTAAACTCGAATCTACGAAGCCTTTCAGATTATCTATTAATAAAGTAGTTAATTAATAAAATAAATTAATTGTTCATTTTCATAATTGTAATTGTGATCAGAAAAGAACAAAAATCAATTCCATAACAAGGGAAATGAAGATTAGTATCTATATTTAGATGGTTTAGCTTTTTCAATTATATTCATAATGTGTGTAATGAATGCCAGAGTCTCTATACCCACATTAAAACGATTTTTAATATATTGTGGTGATAATTATGAAATGTTGACACTGTGTGAATCTGATATACGATGTAAATTTCTTTCTCACATCGTTTTTTATTTTGTATAAAACGTGACACTAAAGGAGAAAATCTGTTAGAAAGCAGTAGTTATGTTCTTAAAACGAAAAAATACGAGGCTATCTCAAAAACTATTGGCATTGCGCATAGTGGGGTATTTGACCGCAAAGCATGGTATAAACCTTCGGTTTGATCTGGCATGTGTTTATGGCTTCTAAAATGTTCTAAATGCAACTGTAAGTTAATTTGATGGGTTCTTGAGCAGGTGATACTGCATATAAATATAAAATTTATTCTTGAACGTACATATGCAAGGTTTTGCGCATTTATACTAATATTTTTTCCCAACGTGTTAAAGCTGAGTACGGGAATTTCGTTATACACTTATATTCTTCTTCTTTTCGGATTACTCTACAGTATAGGGTAGAATTATACATCCAAGACTTCAACTATGCCTGCTATTGATACTCGGCTAGTATAATTTCGATTTACTCCCAAGAAAACAGACGATGATAAGGACTTGTTTTTTTATTTTCCAAATGCTGATTAAAAGAAATGCGAATTAAGCAATTACCTATTTTGATATGATTGTTCTCACGCCAAAAATTTCCGCTCTGAGTATCAAGTTCACAAAAAAAGAAGAACAGATACTATAGATAATAATAATCATCGTGTGACACTCGAAGGTCCATCACCTCGACAACAAAACTATAACATTCAGTGTCTTAATTTAGCATATCAGTATGCAATTTCTATCGTCATGAGAAAGGATTTTGAGCTGTTTTAGCAATCACATCAGATGTTAACCCGTTGACGACTGAATTATTTGTGGTTGTTTAAAATATATTAGAAAAATATAAAAAAATAGGGCAGCACAAAATACGGAGCAAATTATATCGGAAACACAATGTGCGTCTATACAACATCAGGCATGAAAGAGTTACGAACGTTACAAACAGTATGTGTACCAATATTACATTCTAATACTTGATTGATTCTAGTAAGCTTGAAGGCGAATCGTTTTCTCATTAGCATACTATCCGTACGAATACCACACTGTTGATGTACGTTTGTCGATTCGTTAGTTGTTTATGATAGATTGGTTAGTAGATAAATTTGTTTTCAGAGATATGTTGTTACATGCCTTTTTTTCTAAAAATAAATCATTATGAGTTTTAAATGGTAAAAACAAGAACGTTGAGTGTTCTCGCTTACGCTAGTCAATTTATTCGTATACCTACCATTGATTAAACTACGCTAAATTGCGCTTTTTTTCAAAAGCTTGTTTGTCGAGGATGAAAGCTGGTATATCTATAAAATTCACATATTTCGACCTTGAAGCTAATGACTTTGGCGAAAATAGCTTTGGCGATGCCGATGTTGTTTTGAGCTTAGGGGTTAATAATATAAATTGAAAGTGGGGTGTGATTTATCTCGAGGATCTTAATCACAATAATAAAATGCTTCGAGGTTAGTTATAGGTATCTATTTAAGTTAACGACTAATGATAGAGTGTTTACATTACAAATGTAAACGAGATCAGTAGTAATATTTCTTTAGATGCTTTATTGTCGTCTTTATTATTTACTGGCGAACTTCGTCTCGCCCCAATTTAACGCAGCCGGTATCTTTGTAGGCGATTACAGAATCTTATTCGAAAGGAGAGCGATTCAAGTGTACATATACGACTGGTCATCTTCTTGTAACATTTTGATGAATTGAACGTGGTGATTGTGCAGCGCTAACATGTGCATTATGGGCACGTTTCCATTTCTTTTCTCTTGAATTTGTATACCATGTAGAGATGATACGAGGCATTAGTCAAGTAAATAGCTCTCCATAAAAAACAACACAGTCGTTTGGACAAAAAATATTCAAAAGAAAATACTCTTAGAAAAAAAATTGTACGGAATGTGTGTTTCGCTGTGAATGCCCACAATCCAACTGCATAACCTCACTTTTTACACACAAACTTTTTAATTGATCATATTCCTTGTACTATCCGGAGTCAGTGTAATAATAGGTAAAACTCGAATCAAATGTAGTAAGAAAAATACCATTGCATATTTGCTCAATTGAAAAGCGCTGTGGTTGACCCCTGTCAAATTTCACACAGCTTAAGTCAATGTATAACGCCATCTGTAAGGTTATGGGTTTGATCGCAACACAGTGCCATGTATGATTTAACTTCTCCACCCAAAATTCACGCATAACGTCTTTTATCACAATGAATTTTACAATTATTCGAAATTTTCCAAGCTCCACAATGTATTTTCTACCTTTACATCGCCCAAAATCAGCAAATCATTGGATAATATGCAAAATTTCGTCGAAAAATAGAAGTTTCCTTACTTTTCTGGGTTTTCCCAAAATGTTCTTTCGTAAAAACTCTTCTACTGGCAATTACAAGCAACTGAAAAAAATTAAGCCAACCAGTTCTTAAAAGATGAATTACTGTACATTTTTCACACCATTTTTATGTATAAAATATTATTATTCTATTCTTTTATTAGTCCTCCTTACATCTTTACTTAACCTCATATCCTTTTTGTTGTCGTAACCGATTTTATTTTGTGTTGAAATAGGTTAGTTATATTAAGTGTGATGTTTCAGCGAATATTTCTTCGTGTATAGTAACCTTCCATCCAATGATATCATACTGGCTACATATGGGTATTTTGCTGCATAAAAATAGACTTGTTCATATTCTATTCTCACAGTTGAAACCAGAGATCAAGTACTAGAGAGATAGCCGACTTCGAAGCTTCGATCGACGAATTTGAGACTTATTCAAAGTAATTCACTAATTTTTGACCGTGGACTGTTGACCGTGGATGAAATAATATTCATATATGACATTCTCTGATTTTTCCGTTGAGAAAAAGATAGAAAAAACGAAGTCGAAAAATTGTATGATCGAAGAGAGGTAGAACTCGGCTTCTCTGTTTTATCTGCCGCTGTCACTCATAATCCAAAAGGTTTCAGATTGAATATCAGCAAAAACACGTCGAATGCTGACTTTCAACTCCAAATGTTGGACGTACAATTTAGTATAATTCAGGTCTCCACAAAATCCCACTATCATTATCTGAAACTGTACTTGTACTTCAGTACGTTACGGTACTGGTAATTTATTTGAACCAAGTGCAAGTCTGTATTATTAAAGTACATTAAAGTAGAGTGTTTTCAAGTACCTCAGCAACAAATATGTAAACAAAAACAAATAATTAAAAGCATTAATTTATATATTATATATTATTATTTACATGGGATAAATAGAATATTTTATTTCATTTCCTTTTAATTAATATTTCATAAAAAATCAATATAATGATAATTAGACCTCCAAATTCTAGCACCTGAGCACACACTTACTGTTACATAGATGTATACAATTTTAACAATTGGTTTTGAATTATTAGTTTGATTTAATTTAAACGTAATGGAAGTATTTACGACTAATTGATAATTCCTTTTTTTAATAAACTATAGTATTTGTCAATAATATAATAATATGGGTGGCGCGACAGTCCGAGGCGGTCCTGGGCCTAGCTTCTCAGCAACAACTCCTGTTGCGCGTGCTATTGTTCTTTAACGAGTGGAAGGAACCTACAGTTTAATGCCGACTCCGAACGGCGAAATTGAGAAGAAAATTAATACTTGTAGCAAATAAAATAAAAATTATTTTCAAGTATAATTACTGCCATACTGAAGTACAAGCATCAATACTTAGTACTTTGTTTTCACAGTGTAAGCTAAGTGATAGATTCGACATAAATAGTTTTAAGCCACCGATTACCATGGCTTAAGTGTCAGAGAGTACATAATTGGCATTCTTGTATTAAAATAATATAAACCAATTATTTTGCCTGGCAATGCTCCTGAAGAGAACAGAGAGCACAAACATTTATAGATGCACGCATCTTATAGTCAATATCCTTACATGCATGAACATTCGCTTGTGTTAGTTGGTGTGTTCCCATTTCCTTTCTTCACCAGGGTGCTGTTCGTGTTCAATCACAATTACTATTTTGTTCATGGTTCACATGGTTGGTGGATTCAATAGCTCACAATGCTAGTCACTCCATGGCTTACCTAAGCCACCCTTAAATATTGAGTGTGAAAACGAAATATTCTTAAGTGAAGTTTAAGTTCGATCCTACGCTTACAGCTTAACCAGCAGATGTGGTTGCACTCTGAAATCGGACATAAGTGACTGCTTCCACGGGAGGAGAGAGCACTGCAGTTGCACAGAAGATGTAAAGTAGTTCTTCCTCCTCCTCGTCTGTGCAACTTGGTAAAATAGTTTTAATGATTATATCTTATTAATTATTCCTGATTCCTACCAGTTTTTCAACATTTTCCATTATTACTTTTTTAGGAATATTTTTCCAAGACGGTCCTATTTGGAAGGAACAACGCCGTTTCGTCCTGAGGTACTTACGTGATTTTGGATTTGGTCGCCGGTTCCAAGACTTGGAACAGATTCTAAGTGAAGAAATTCAAGACCTTCTAGATTTGATTAAGAATGGCCCAAAGTACGAGCACGAAAAAGTTGTGGCACGGAAAGGACAAATATTGTGCCCACTCGCCTTCAGCTGCTGCACTGCGAATTCAATACTCTACGTGATGTTCAACGAACGCTTACCACGATCCGAACAAGAAGTTCTCCTCAAAGTCGGCCAACACGGAATGGTCTTTCAAAGAGCTGCAGATGACTATGGCAAAATGCTGAGCATTATCCCATGGATACGGCACATCTTCCCAGAAAAAAGTTCCTATCGCGAATTGGATGAGTCAAATAAGTTCGTGTATGGATTTTTTGAGGGGTGGATAAACAAATATATCAAATCCTATGACGAGACACACGAAAGGAATTTCATAGATTTATACGTAAAACAAATGCGCAAGGAACAAATGGACGGAAACATCAACACGTCCTACTTATGTAACAAAATCTTTTTTTACAAATGCACAATGAGTTAATTTGTATTGCCTTTTAGTGGACCAGTTCACTCTCGGTTTAGTTGACTTCTCATTCCCTGCGTTCACTGCAATAGGAACGCAAATGTCCCTAATCTTCCAGTGGTTGCTGCACCGACCGGAAGTTCTTAAGCGAATCCAAGCTGAGATCGATGAAAACGTTGGTTGTGGACGACTGCCATGTCTCGATGATCGTAAGAATCTCCATTTCACTGAAGCGACTGTACGAGAAGGACTGCGGATAGAAACATTGGTTCCATCGGATGTCCCGCACAGGGCATTATATGATACAGAGTTTCTCGGTTATAATGTCCGAAAGGTAAGCAATGGGGTTACGATGTGCTTGCACTATAGTATTCAGTCTTTTTTTTTTTCAAGGACACCATAATGATCCCCAGCCTTTATGCGTATCATATTGACGAAAGAGTGTGGTCGGAACCGGAGAAGTTTATGCCCGAAAGATTTTTAGATGAAAATGGAAAACTTTGCCTGAAGAAGGATGTCTCGTTACCCTTCGGAGCAGGTAAGACTTACACAAAAAATTATTGTCCATGGAAAACTTAAAATTACACTTTACACTTCTTTAAAGGGAAGCGACTTTGTGCTGGAGAAACGTTTGCCAGAAATATGCTCTTCCTCTTACTATCTGCAATTTGTCAAAATTTTAACGTAGTCCTTGGGCCTGGAGAAGAGCCGCCAGATTTATCGAAAAACTTAAGCGGTCTGATTATATCACCACCGGACTACTGGGTTACCTTAGAACCAAGATAGAGGATTTCTCGTTTGTTCCAGCGATATAACAATTTAATTTTATGCGACACATATATTTGAAGCTACGTTTTGGGTAGGGTTAATAAAATTGACGATCAACTTGTGATATTAAACATGTTTAAATTAACGCTGAACCGTTCGGTATACATATACATATACAGTCACCTCTCGACCTCTCGCATTTTTACGGGATATCAAAATTATTTCGAGCTAGAGAGCGTTACGCGAAGATGGTGTTTTAAATAAAAATTGAGCGGAATGCCAAAATATGGCCAAGCAAAAGTGTGGTTAGAAGGAAATTCGACTTAGATGCAGGCGACTGTATATAATCACGTCTTAGGGGAAAAATATGTGACATTCATGTAGATTTATCATGTTATCTGCTTACCTATGATGTTGAAAAAATAATCTGAAAAAAAAAACTCGAAATTGCACCGTACTTTCGTCAACTGAATAGTTACAAGTCGAATATCTTCTTTGTTTGCGAGTGATTTGAGAATATTGAGGACCAATAGGTCTTAGTGCTGTGGAAGAGGTTAGGTTAGGTTAGGGTGATTGCCACCACTGTAGCAGTTATGGCCCACTAAGATCCTCGTTGGACGCTTTGTACTATCATTTCCCGGTGCATCACACCGGCTCCTCTTTAATTGGAGCCTGCCAAATGGTATTCCAGTTGCCTATTTTGACAAATCCATTCCACTGCTGATTTACAGCCAATTTGTTTTCCTGATAAATTTAGCTATGTCTTGTATACTTAAGTGTGACATTTCCTCTTGTTAACTGAAAAAGTAGTTGTCTAGGTAGAAGAGGTTAAACTCGATGTGTTTGATGACCAAAGACCAGTATGGCGTGCTATAACCAAAAGAATTAAATCAAGTTTTGATGTTGTCCATTCGTATTTACAAAACGGTGATTCGTACTGGGAAACACGAAGGGTTGAAAAGGTCATAACAGCAGCTGATAGAGAATACATTTAAAGATATGCGAAACAACCAATTTTCATCAAATATAAACAAAAAGTTTTACTTATTGATATGCGCTATACGAATTATCGAGTTATTTTATCGACTAAAAAATCTATAACTATCAATAATTAGTTTAAGTATTCTGATTTAGTTTTTTTTTCTCTCCACGAATAAATCATTCTCTCTGCGAACTGTCAACCTGAGTTCGCAATACACAAGAGAGGCAAACGGGACCCACAAATTCACGACCAAAAAATTCGGAATGATTTGTGTGTTTGTTAAAATTGTTGCAATGCAATGAGGGCTTTATGCGAATAAGAAAACTCCATATAAATGAAGTGTGAGAGACTGCGAAGTTCTCGATTCGTAGTGAGCTCATATGAATAGCCCTTTAGTGTAAGTAAGGGGAGTGATAAATAGTAAGTTAAGATCTCAGCGTTAGTGTATGCAGTTGGATTTTTAGCCTATCATATGGCAATGCAAGATCAGTGGCATTATGCGTTAATTCTTGTGCTGAGAAAATAAAAGACCGAACGTTTTCTAGACTTCATCATGGCCGAAATTGTGGTATTATGATATGAGGAGTGATCAGAAAGTATGTAACTGTCGAATTTGAATTTATATGTTCTAAAATTAGAAATCAATAAGGGAATAATGGCAACACATTTTGTTACAATCTGTGGTAATGCCAACCAATTAATTGGACATTCAAAAAGGGAAACGCGTAGGGTAAACTACCCAGTAGCGAGGCCCCTTAAGGAAAGTTTTAACTTCGTCGCTTTCTCAAAATGAATTACATAGACATATGAAAACAATTTTATCATTTAAGGAAAGTTTGATGTATTACTGTTTGATACAAACAATAACATTTTCTAAGAATTGTACTCAAATTTAATAAATTTAAATAAAGTACGAAATGAGATATGAGCCATTACCGAGCCTCCCCTGCTCATAATTCGAGCCCTTAGGGTTCCAGTAAGGAGTCCCCCATATAAATCATAGCATTCAAAGAAATCATCGTTATTTTATAGTTCACTATACGCATCTTTTATACAGTCAGTCTGAAAAGTGAGCATATATACATACGGAACTCCAAGAAAAATAACTTGAATCTAGTTTTTCTATAGTAATTAATAGTATCCATAAGACAGGATTTGCCACACTTTACAGGGATAGCGATACACATACCAAAAACTTACGCAAAACTTACATTAAAAAAGTAAGCTTAGGTACCACATGCAAATTACGTAATGAGATCTGTCTCTTCATCTAACGTTGTCAATTTAGTACCCAGTAATCAAAATATGGATTGCTTTGGTTACTTGAACAATCTCAAGACCAACCTGCGACAAAAGCATTTCCAAGGTAAGTTTAGAACTGTAATTTATTGGTGATCTAAATTTGTTTATACTTTTTGTTTATGACCGGCCGAGTTTTTGAGTTATTCTCATATATTTCAACTACATATTTACTTGCTTTAGAAAACTGCACCCAACCACTACTGCTGTATCCACACTTTTGCGACTGGTTGTAATGCCCAGAAATGAAGTATTACATACTAATACCTTATAGATTAGTAATGCTTCATTTCTGGTCGTGCATTCTGCATATGTGCGTCTACTTCTCGATGTTCTCTCGAACTCTATTCTGGAGTTACTAAAAAACACTATTAGTCAGGAGTGTGGTATATGGGATATAGTGTTATTTTACAATAATGAACGTCTGGCCCTTCTTTTATCTTTTGTTTTCCATTAATTTGCATATTTTATAAGATATCATTTCAATTATAAGGGTAATTTGCGGAATAAAATAGTTTCTGTACACAGAAACTATGTACACTCATTCTTGCTTAAAAAAATGCATAACGAATCAGCAGATTTAAATAAATCCCTGCAAATGTATTGGTATAAATTTCACCAAACACACCCGTTTGAAACATCAACCAAATTATATTATCTGAATACACTATTTAGTTATTTTGACGTTACAGCTGACTGTCAAATCCAAAAACTGTCAATTCTTCTTTACATCATAACCAAACTCTTAAAAGACTTGAGAAGTTATTTAAACTAAATAAATATGTTTCGTCTCGTGAGATCAATTGCTCAAAAAGGTATAAATTCTGATAATTTGATCGGCATAATTCATATATCTTTCATATTTAGCAACTGTCACGAGTTCATTAACTTCATTTCGGACGCTCTCCGTAACCTCGCAATATTTGACCACAGCCAAGGATGCAACAGTCTCGGATGAGCCTGTAGACATACCAAATCCGTTCGAGAAGGAAAAGCAGCAATGTATACTCTGTCGTCTCAATATTAACCCTAACTATAAGAATGTTAAGCTTCTGTCGCAATTTCAAAGCCCTTACACAGGACGTATCTACGGTCGCCATATCACTGGCCTGTGCAAATCGAAACAAGAGCAAGTGGAAAAGGCGATCATTCATGCTCAAAATTGTGCACTAATGCCGTACTATCATAAAGATTTGGACTTCCTTAAGGATCCGAAACTTTTTGATCCAGAGAAGCCAGTGAGACCACATAAATATTAAGTGTAAAAGATTTATTTCTTATTCTTAACAATAAATTAGACCCTATCAATTACGTGTACTCAATCATTTCAGGATCGATGCCAAGACGAGCAAGTAGTTCTTCTGTATCCATTCGTGGTTCTACTTTCGATGAAAGTTCTTCCAGAGACGCTTTAAATCCTTCTCTCCAGGTTTCAATTAGTGCCTTCAACTCCTTTACCTTTTCTTGATGCTTCTCATGTGACGCTATTATTCTTTCGGAATCTATCAATTCTTTGAGATCATTGGACTTTTCTGCTTCGCCAGCGGTTTTGGAGCAAGTAGGAGGAAGCGTATCAAGTTCTGGTTCCGGCTTAGTAACGGAGAATTCTAGCTTTTTCTTTTTATACCTGTCCCGCGCTCGACTGTTTATTGATAAACGAGGTGGTAAACTATTGATTGTGTAAGATGATTTTATTTTACTTCGTAGAAGGCACGGTGTTGATGGCGAAGATGAAACTGGCAGATGATCTTTCTCATTATTAGTTGAAGATTGGGTCAGTGCCATCGGCGAAGATTCAACATTGTTTTGAAGCGATTTATAGTTAATTTTTACATCACTTTGAGGTGTATTGAATTTTTTAGGTCTTTCGATTGTTCTCCTTAATCCCAAATGCCGACACTTATTTTTTGGCGTTGTGATTTCACTGGACTTATTCATCTTCCAAAAGTGGTTTTAACTTATTGTTTACCAAAACGAACACATGACAGATAGTGAGGACAATTTGAATTCGATCTCTTGTACAGTACGGTGCAAAATTATGCAGATTTGTTTAAGCATTTAAGAATATCCTCATTCCTTCAGTCCTTATGTTCTTGCATGGTATGAGGTAATTTGATTCCGTGCGTGATGTCGTCATACGAATTTCAAGATGGCATGAAAGACGACTTTTGTGATGTAACTTTGATTAAAAATAATTTGAGTAGCCGACTTGCACACACTAGTTTACGTGAACTCATGAGTATTTCGAAAATTCATCTAAACTGAAAATGATGTTTCCCAGAGAAAAAAGTTTTTTAATTCGAAAGCACAGGAAGAAAATACAGTTCTTAAGAACTACTTCGCAAAAGCAGAAACTTTATTCAGATTTTATAATTAAAATTTAACATTATATCCCAATATATCTTTATGTTATAACTACTGACTAACTTCTTGGTTAATAAATGGTCGCTTAACATTACTAATAGTGCAAGAATACCTGGGAGTAACGTTAGATAAGTTCAGAAGAGATGAGAGAGCTTACGTCTATCCGAAAAACTTAAAAAATTCCCTATAATGCTGAAATGTTTCTGCCACCAGCTCTCACTTATGGTGCCGCTCGACGTCGGAAGATTTAAAGCTTGTTTTGCACGTGCACATCAGTCCCTTTGTGAGATGCACCAGGCACACTCTGCACACCAGATGCTTACATGTTTGAATCTCGTACGCGTAGTCTTCGGATTTGCAGCCAATGCATGCTGTGCGTTTAATTTCTGCTGGTCGTGTGGTAAATCGGGTGATTTTCTGTAGTGCCATGCTAATGGCTATATCTGCATTTGAGGTTAATGTTGTTGGTAGAGGCAACGCTGGTCTGTATGATGAATCCTCAAGTTTTGGCCGCTTTGTTGGTGTGATTGTGTGATCGCTGTCATTGGCAAATAGCGAGGCATGTCTATTTTTACTGCGACGAACTCGACTACTGCCCAGAGTGCGGGGAACTGTCTTGAAGTGTTCAGAATTCTCCATGAGGAACTTCTCAATGCGGGCTTTTAATGCTAAATCAAGAATTGCCTTGCGTTGACTGGTGAATTCAAGACCTGTGAATGGATCTGATGGTAGACGACCCCATTTGGCTTCCACTTCCGAATGTTTGTCAATTGTTGATTGGTCGACAACTTTTCCCGATGGCAGCACTGTGGGGAAGTACATCAACTCCCATGTGATTGCGTCCAGGAATTCTTCCGGTATTTGAAGGTGAGATGATTCGTATAGTTCTGGAACATTTCTTGATGGGGAACGGGGTCCCTTTTCGCGTTCTCTGGTACCAGGTGGATTGACGACCTCATTCCAGATAGTTTTGACTAGTTCACGATCGGCCTTCTCAAGACTCCTTGCTGGCAAACCCCAAATCTGTATTTTCTGCATGACTGGTGGGCAGCGATGCGTTCCCTTTATTATTAACTTGATGCTGGTGCAGTTTGCCAGAATTTTGTTTGCTGTTTTGAAGAAAAACGCTCTTTCACATTGATTACTGTTTTTGCTGGAGTAGTCACTTTGGTAACAAAATGTCACTGATTCACCACGTAAATCCCGTACATATCCCACTCTCTCGTAGATTCCTCCAAGTTTGCCGTAAATCTCAAATGCTGTAGACCGCAACGAACCGATTGTATTCCAAATCTTAATTATTTTTAAATCAATAGCTTTTGGAAATTCGAAGAAAATGTCGACCGGTGGTTTGGTAACATTGAATGCCATAAATCCTCGATTTAGCTGCTGGACATCGTCCGCAATTAAATTAGATGCTGTGTAACCATCTTCACAAATTGCTTCACTTTCCACCAAGGGCTTGAATTTCGGATTTAGAAAGTTTATTAGGCTCATGCTAGATGTGAAATGAAATTAAACGAATATAAATTGATGCACAATGGCGTCGCCTTTTTTATGATAAAGATGATGAAAAAAAGAACGGAAAAAATCACAGCTAGAAGCTTAAAAAACAATTAACCCACGGGGGTGAAGGAGAGATATGGCGTTTTTTGGGTTGAGTGTTTTGTCGCAGTTTTGACAATTCACTTGACATTACAGGATAAAGAACGGCCATGTGACAGTTCACTTAAGGGCAGGTGTAAGAGTTTTCTGAATGGGTTTGTGTCATGGGTAAGTTGGGATTTTATTAAAATCTTTCGTTCTTTTTTCACTACATTTCTTGAATTTGTTTTAATGAAATACTTTTGATAAAAAACAACACATGTGTAAAGGAAATATTTTAATTGGAACGAGTTACTCATGGCAGTCAAAGGCCTTATTCAAAACAAAAGTGAGAGAAAGTGCTATGTTTGAAATGCGTTGATGACGGTTGATCTTATGCCTTTTGCTATCTGCAATGGCGTTACAGCCAATTCAGGCATTGAAGCAGAATGATATGACACAGCCGCTTACATGAAGATGCCTTACTGTATTAAGCAATAAATCCATACCAGAATAAGTGCTGCCATTAATCTCCAATTTTCGCAGTAAGTAATGCACTTTTTTTTCTATCAGGAACATGCCTAACTGAACAGTAATGTCTGGGGCCTATTTCACAGAACATACGTCTCATACATTGTATCAGAGATAATGGATGATATTATAGGTTATCTCTGCATTGTATGCTTCTGACACTTCTGCTCTATGATTTCTGTTTCTCAGATTTGTTTTATGAGCCGCTGTAATAAAACATATACCACCTAAAGCTTACACTGGAGATATGGGAAAGTTGTATGATTTTCACATCATACAACAGTTTTATTACAGATTCATCATACATTTCATACAGCACTTAAAAATGCTGTAGCCACTACAGAAATGAGTTTTCAAATGAGAAAATACACAAAAATAAGCATTTTTGGGCTTATGATTTTTGAATAATGAATGACTGTTCATCTTTTTTTTTTAATTAGACATGTAGGAAGAAAGAATGCTAGTTTGTCAAGACATTTTTATTAAAAATCACGTACTTTTATTTTAATCTCAATAATTTCGAAGTCATACTTTCGAGGAACTCCATTATTTAGTTTTTTGTTTGTTTGTAATCCACTTGTATGGTGTCTGGGCTTATTCACGACGTTATTTAGTTTTCAATGAAATTTGTCATTCAAAATTAAACGTAAAAATAATACACATCACTTCCAGTGGAATCTGTGGAACAGAAAATTGTATGATGTGTATGATGTATGACAGTTTTGTATGTTGTATGAAATGTATGTGATGTATGATCCGTGGAATAGGCCCCTGCTTTACGTATATTACCCTACGTATGGTCTGTTAGTGGAACTTGCTTTTCACATGCAGAGGAGACAATCGTTCTCCATATTCCATTTTCTAGAGTTATCAACTGTCAATTAGTTCGTACTCAAAGCTTTGAATATATTGTCGCTCCTTCATGTCTTGATGTTTTTTGACACGATCATGCTTAATTATGCTTATACTTATGTATCAGGAAATGGTGTACAAAAGAACTTTCCATCTTGTGGCGAGTAGATTAGTCATAGGGAGTCAGCTAAGCGAGTGCAGGGCCATTTCCACTTTGACTGTTACGCCAAATGAAGAAAAACCAAAATTTCATTTCAGTTTATAGAATATTTTCATGAGCCAACTTACAGACCACTTACGATCTGCTGTAATTTGTAAGCTGTAATTTTCAGCACCTTGGCTTTTTTAAATTTTTTATTGATCAATTTTGTGAAGAATATGTAACTAATCCCCTTTTTTCTATGTACCTCCAAACGTCATGTATTTTTTTTATAGGGTTTTGTCTGGTACGTATCTACCGTGTAAAACAGTATTAGACGTATTAGGATAATGCATATGATCTTAAATTAATTATATAAGATATATCATAAGTGTCCTGTCATAGTCAGAACATGTACAATTGTTATATGTAAGTATTGCGGAGTAGATTCTGATTCATACCAGCTTTTAAGGCAGCAACATGCGTACATATTAGCCTTCAACATATTGATACATCACATTCCAAGTTCAAGATGTCTCTGTTTAAAGCACCACCTATTGTTCGCGGATTTACAATTCAATCTCATTAAATAATGAGATGGAAAATAGTATGAATTTCAATGAAATTCCAATGAGCGATGAGATTTGAGAATACCCTTCAACTTTTACACTCAACACATCCACAGTATATTTCAGAATATTATGGGTTGAGTGCTTGTTAAGGTATCATAAAATTAAAGGAGATAAGTGAAAGAATTTTGAGATAATGAATGCGCCACGGATGAACATTTTTTAAACAATATTTTTTTAGGTAGCGCTGATGTTGTAAAAATCGATTAGGGGCTAATTGTTAATTATGCTAGATACATATCAGGAAACCGTTGCAGCAACGCAGCTATGTTGCACAGTTGCCCGTTCTGCTGCAACAGTTGTTATTATTTCTTGCAGTTATTTGTACAAATCGTCGAAAATAAGCGAGAAAGTGGATCAAAAGTAAAATGGCAATTGCAAATAATGAAAGATTCCAAATAATCTTGCAATGGGGTGGAATCTTGACATCATGCCCCCATATCTAACAAGATGTGCATTAAAAGTCTTATATACCTTATAACTGTTCAGTGCATAATGTTTATTTATGATATTTTCTTGTATAGTGTAAATTGCCTTGATATCATTCAAAATGTAATGTTTTATGCACTGAAGAGAATTCTTTGAACCCGAAAATTCTTATTACAAGCAAGACACCTGTATATTTATGGCTTTAATGAACGTAAATGTACGTCAATTTAATTCTATTTGTGTGTAAATAGACCTATGTGATGATAGACAAAAAATTTAAACAGTACATTCCAAACCTTAATTAATTTAATTTACTATCTTTTAAATTATTTATTACAAAATATATTTATTCATATACTTATTTTATATATTTACTTATGGTTATCAAAATCATCTACTTAGATTATAAGAATATTATAATATGGTTCCGAAATCTGTAAGAGTTAAACTCGGTAGATGGAAAAAAGAAATAGGTAAAAATTATATTGGGAATATGAAAAGACGTGACCAAATACGAGGTGTGATACACAGTAGTGCATAAGAGGGGTCTTTGACTCACTTCAACCGGCTCTAAGCCAACCTTTCCTTGAAACTTACAGGGAGAAACCCAGAATGAGCATCAAAGAATTGATGTCGCTCCTGAACGCCTTACGATGGTTCTAAATGCACGTCAACAGTCAACTTTCAGAGTTTTGGTTTCAAAACGCCCGTTAGTGCTAATTGGTTTCTGAAATAACCACCACCTCTCTTTCACGCACACGCATGAGAAGCAAGCTACAGGTCCTATTGAGTGCTTCCACTACTACAAGCATCGGTTACCCAGAGTGTACCCAGCAGGAACTAGCTTTGATAGTTCAAACTTTATGTCGCAATTATTTTGGAATGCTGGTTAACAAGATATAGCTCTCAATTGCCAAACACTGGATCTGGCATCATTATTTTCTGACCCGCATCCACTAAAGGGGTCGCGGGGGTAAGCCACACACGAGATACTGTACTCAGCAGGAGTTATGCCCAAGCGTAACCAGGCGAGCTTATGGACTTGGTCCAACCATCTCATCCTGGGTCTACCAAGTAGTCGCCCACCTGATGGAATCGCATTCAAGGCCAGCCCTGGAAATCGTGATGGTGGGGACATTCGTGCTACGTGACCAAACCAACGAAGCAAAGCTCTTTCCGTTCGAAGAAGCTCAACGTTGAGTTCCTCTCGCAGTATCCCGGCGAGTAATTCCCACAACAGCACGAAGAAATCTCATCTCAGCAGCTTGTATTCGTGATATTATTCTTTCGGTCATTACCCAAATTTCGTGACCATAAGTGAGAGTTGGAACAATTACTGAGTTGAAAACTGCTAACTTGGCTTTGCTCGACCTTCCCGATTACAGATCTCCCAAGCTGTGTCAAAACTGACCCAGCTTGACAAATCCTACAGGAAAGTTCAGTATTACTCCTCCCATCAGTCGTGAAAAAACCTCGAGATACTTAAACTTCTCCACCTGCTTCAATAGGATTCCATTGACATGTGAAACGAAGCGCAACCCCTGATGATGACGAAAAGAAGACGATTGGCCTCTGATATTGCCTACCCTGGTGTGCCAGGGACCCATTTGGAGTCAGGCGAGCGTCTGGTGGCTGGGCTGTCCCGCACGGCAGCCGGTCGGGCTTAGCCCGAAGGAACTACGAGCAACCCGTCAATGGCAAAAGTAGAGCTGCTTCTACAAACTCGGGCTTTTGACAATTGGAGATCATGCAAAGGCCCGTGTGCTTTGACGTTTATCATGGATGTGTTTGGTCGAACACAGTGAGCCTTTGCTGGGATTCAAATGTATGCTGAATGTGATCCACCTTTGTTAGATTGCATTTTTGAGTACAACCAGAACACCAGTTACAATGTTTAGCCAGAATTACTCTTTTCCTCTGACTTGCCCTCTTACTTGTCAGGTCCGCGACCCATGGAGAGGGTGGGTCTGAGAAGTTTCTAGACCTAAGCTATTTCTGAACAAAGCCACACAAACTCTAAACATTGCCACAGCAGTCACATCTTCGCATATTGAAGATAATACAACTTAAGAATGCCTGGCCCACATCTTCTTTTAAATAAATGCCAACATTCGGCAAGAAAATAAAAGAAATACTTCATGTAAAGCGTCTGAACACAACGTCAATCATAATCTAACTGTGTCTGTTTCCACCTATGTACCTCTACAATAAAACATAATTCAATAGTTTTGTGCATCAGGCCAGCTTGTGATTGGGTCTTGATTTGGTTAAAGACCGAAGTGTACCCTCAGATAAGATTGTAAATTATATTGCTTCTGGTAATATACTTACAATAAATCAGATTTTTAGCTCATTCATTGTAGTCGGTTGTTTATTGAGCAGGGGATAGTCCACACCAAGTTTTATTACTGGTGATCACGTTTTGGTGGTTCCGAAATTGAAGATTATAATCTCCAGACAACTGACCATTGATGGCCATTTCAATGTCGTTGACAACAGACTTGACAAATTTTTATGAGACTATATTGCAGGCAGTTTGGAATATCACTCCATCTGTCTTTATATGGCTTGATTGATTTATTCACTTGGATAAGATGGCACTAAATGACAAAAGTACTATCAACTATGAGTAGAAAAAGTCAGACCATGTTGAAGTCTAAATGATAAGATGTCACTAAATTAATGCATGACTTTTAGTCTTTGGACTAGGTGTCTGATCATGTGAATTCTCTCCGGTTAGTTAATGAAGCTAACAACAGAGTGCTTATCTATAGTCACATGTGCTTACGTGTGCGAGCAAACCAACTGGTTTCCAAATCACGTGCTCTACGTTGGTATTTTCCAAGGATTTAACAAAAAGGGAAAGTTCGAAATGGTGTTTCAAAAAACCTATAATCCTTTCATGTTTGAATTAATTTACCGTGCTGGTTATGCCAAATGGTTTTCCGCGCTGAAGGTGCACGAAGAGTAAAGTCTGTTTATGCTCTGACGTACATATTGGTTTCCAGTTTTGGTATGATAACTATAGGGGCATGAAAAGGCTAAGATCTTACTCAAAAGACATCAGTAGCTGCCAACTAAGGACTTGGAATGGAATGTACTTCTACTTGATAGAGAAATTTGATTCTCTTACATATTTATTCTTTGTGCAATGTACAGCGTCATTTATACTGTGGATAGTAAACGTAATCAATTTAAAGCTTTCAGGAGAGTTTTTTTCCCATCTTAGTTCGATGAAGATGATATTATATGCGTCGCCTCTTACGCTGTGTATTTAGCATCAATTCCAGACAAAAACAATTATCATAACTCATGGCTGAAACCACTGGCTATTATCAGAGAGTAAAATCGTCTTGAAATAGCTTCTTAAATTGCCGATAGTCGGCATTAAACTGGCATAAAACTGTTCCTAAACTTGTAAGCATACGCAAGATCGATTCATTGATTTTTTTCAGCTGACTTAAATTTTTGAGTGAGTTTAATTTCATAAGAGATATGCAAGATATGGTCGGAGGAAAGCATGCCCGACGGGTGGAATGTCAGTATCGTTTGCCCGATCCACAATACACCCCTTCAACTGCGCCAACTACTGAGAGATAAGTCTCCTCAACATCGCGTATAAGATCCTCTCTGCCGTTTTGTGTGAGCGCCTGAAACCATTAGTCAACAACCTGATAGGTCCTTATCAGTACGGTTTCAGGCCGGGGAAGTGCACCATCGACCAAATCTTCACATTACGGCAGATCCTTGAAAAAACCCAAGAGATGCAGATCGACACCCACCACCAATCGTCGATTTCAACGCCGCATATGAAAGCATGCATAGAGACGAGCTATACGGCGTCCTATCTAGTTTTGACAATCCTGCCAAACTCGTCAGCTTGTGCAGGATGCCAATGGAGAATTCTCGCTACACCCTCAAGGTCCGAAGCGAACTCACCAAGACCTTCAATGTCAAAAAAGGTTTTAGACAAGGCGACGCGATGTCATGTGACGTTTTCAACTTTATTCTTGAGAAGGTCGTGCAGAGCTCACTCGCTAACACAAGAGGGACGATCTTCCAGAAGTCCATACAACTGCTAGCATACGCGGATGGCATTGACGTGATTCGTCGAACACAGTGAGCAGTCAATGAAGCGTTTGCTGGTATTGAAACGGAGGCGGCTAGAATGGGCTTAGTGTTGAACGAGGGCAAAACGAAGTACATATATGCCGTTATCAAGAAAGGACACGCAACATCGACGACTTCGCCAAAAAGTCACCATGGGCAGCTATAACTTCGAGGTAGTGTAGCACTACGTCTACATCGGCTCCCAAGTAAACGGTACGAACAAGACCAGTACCGAGATTAAACGCAAAATAACTCTTTCTACTCGCTGTTTCTTTGGCCTCTAGCGGCAATTGTGTAGTAGAGCCCTCTCTCGAAGGACCATATAAGATTATATATCACCTTGATTATCCCTGTCCTGCTCTATGGTCCGGAAACCTGGACAATCTTAAAAACAGATGAAGAACCTCTTGTTTTTTTCGAGAGAAAATTTGGAGAATTTTGGAGAAGAAGATTCAACCACGAACGGTAGGGGGCTGTACAACGACATGAGCTTGGGCAGGCGTCTGCGGATTCAACGCCTCAGATGGATATACCCTGTAGAGCGCATGGAAAACACCACTCCAGGCCGATTCTTCATCTCCCAACCAGTGGGATAATGCAATAGAGGACGCCGACGGAACCCCTTTGCGCGCACAAGTGGAGAAGAACCTCAACCAAATTGGTCTGCGAAATTGGGGGCATCTGGCTAAAGATCGAGCCAGCTGGAGAGGCTTGTTGGCTGAGGCCTATGTCCACCCCGGACAGAGGAACCCTTAGAAAAATAAGAAGAAGGAAGCCAGTCAAATGGAAGTTGTCAGTACATGACTGTGCGGCCTTTTGCTTGTAGGTTAATTTTGTTTTGTAATATTTTAAATATTCTTAGACATGCCGGCGATTTTCTTACATACATAGATCCAAACAGGATCTAAGTGGGCCACAACTGCCACAGTGGTGGCAATCACCCTACCTAACCTACATACATCTTATACTCATAATCACCGATTATAATAATAATAATATGCGACAGTTCGAGGTGAATATAGTCCTTGCGTTGCTAGTTGCAAACTTGTTTTATAACAATGCAAATCTAGCATTGGCTTAGCTCGCAGCACTATCCCTGTCAAACTAAAGTAAGTGTGTCAGTCAGTACTAAGGATACTCGAAGTTGTTGTAAGACGATACTACGCAATGTGGAACGCCAATAAGAAGGACATCTCATGATATAACAAGTTCTGGCTAGGTAAGAAGACATAAATATGACGAGGAAACCATTATTCATCAAGGAGAAAGGGATTTAGGGACTTTCAACTTCTGTAGGCTTACTACACAAGTGACGTCAGCATCAATCAATGCAGTCACTCACTATCGATTATCGTATATCATGAATAAGTTATAATTTTTCATCTGTTTGTTCTGGTAGACGGCCTCTAAGCCAAACCATATAGGCTGTTATAATAAAGAAAATTGTAAGCAATCACTTTTTTTTTGAAATAAAATAGTATAATTAACTAACTCATCTGTTTGTTGCTGACATTATGAAATAATATGCACTAGCACACATCCTTATCAAAATGATTTTCTTATTTATAAATAATAAAAATAATCTCCATCAACATAATATCACATTCAAGGGGTCTTTCGATAAAGACTACCTTCCTTTGAGAAATCACAAAACCACACGTAATCTTAATGATTTAGATTAAATGCTTCCGTTTAATCATTGTTGGATCCATTGAAAAGTATAAAATATTAAAAGCCCCATCTAAAGTCAGTCAGTCAGTCCTGAGGTTCACTACAATCCAATCCGGGGTCAGCTTAGAAGCAAAATGTATTGGGCTCTTGTTTTTGTTGCCCTGCTAGGCAGTGGCCTTACATTCAACCTACCAGATAATAAAATGGATTTATTCTCTATTGAGAATAATGATGCCGCTCTCTCAGCCATGTGTGGTAAGTAATTTTGAACAAAAAAAAACATGATTGTGATACTTTTTGAGTGATTTTCAAACCAAGTGAATATTAATTTTCAGCCCAAAAAAGACTTAGTCATGGGTTAGTGTTTGTGTGAATTGAATTTGCAATTCAGATGAAGTTATGTATATTTTCGGGATTAAATGAGAAAAGTTGATTCTATTTTTGAAATGGTAGCTGAAGACCGATTATCATTAAAAAGTTCATTAATTTATTCGTAAATTTGAAGATGAAGGAGTTTTTCTTTTTGGAAAGTGTATAAAATGTGTGATTGGTTTAAGGATCCCAAACGGTTATTTGGTGAGCAAAGTTTTTGGTGGAATACATTTTATCCAATCGATTGTTTCTTTGTACTTGGAATAAATAAGTGGAATTTTTATATTTTTTCGAAAAAAAAATCGAGTTTCCCATAGTTGTCATGAAGAGATGCTGTTCATCACATCAGTTGTCACTGAATTTCCTGAATGGTATTTTGCGAGAAACACAAAAGTGCGTTGTTGCCATCGTTTTACGGAGGCTATTCCTTCAGACACACTTTGAAATGACAACCCAATTTATCAGCTGTCTTTTGTGAATATCCCATGAATTGCTTGAAGCGAAAAAGAAGGAGCATTGTGTTTCAGACATTAATAATTTCAGAATCAGACACAGACTGTACAAGCATCTGAATATTGAGGATGTCTTGAAAACATTACCATAAATAATTGGTACGCATTCAGACTACGCTTCTATTTAACAATTAGCTGTTCAACTTGTCAAACAACTAAGTGTCAAGTTCAAAAATACAACATGATTGCAATCGAAATCGATTTCTTTAATCACTTTTATAAAAACATTTTTCCTGTTGTATGTTATATCAAGTCAATATATGCACGTATATACATTTATTTTCCTAGCATTATCTGACATTATCTGAAAGCACATTTACTTGAAGTTGATTTTATAATTTAAATTTCGATAACATTATTATTGTTATCGTTAAAAGTTTCGAACTAGCTTATCAAACAGTGATTTTATCGCTGCCAAAAACTCGCTCACAAACAGAAGCTGTCAGTATTTTTACTTTTATCTTTTACTTGACCAACCACGAACAATTTTCATGGAATTTTAATGCGATTAAATGAACTTGTTGTGGTTCGTTTGTGTGGAGTGGGTGCAAAGATGAAGGTGCTATGAAATAGGTTGTAAATTGTTTATAATTTCTTCAGTTTTATGGAGTCAATAAATTTTAAACTTTACTTTAATATGCATGTGCTCTGGTGTGGCTTGAATTAGAATCGGAATCCAGATCAACTTTTATTTTTACGACATCATACACCATCATGAGCCATTAACAATGCTCAGAGAGTACCTGAACTCGCATGAGAAACTAGTTAAACTTCAAGCATTTCGGAATTTGTATAAAACTATAGATCCCCTCCATTCGTGAAAAGTATAATATCACGCACAACCCGGGTGATGGCTGTAGGAGTTAGGTACCAAGCAAATATATGTAATTTGTGCAGCGCATAAGTCGATTTGATTTGAAAAGGAAATAATTTGCAGTTATCTCTAAATTTAAGTGTATCTGCTTATTTCTGAAGTTACCGATTCTTATTTTATGACGTGCTACACTTAACAATGTAGTACTTGAAAACAAGTTAGCTAATATTATTCTTAAGTGGACGAAAGCTTACTGTTTACTCTATGAACTACATATTCAGATTAGATTAGATATTATTAGTTAAATTTAATCCATAGAGATGTTTGATACTTATGTGCATTCAAGCAAAATAAGCCTTTGCTTGCGTATACTTTTTTTCAATACGTAGTACACACTCAGTTTATCAAGTTATGGTTCACTATGTGCTACAAAATGTTGGTACAGCCGGAACAGTTTATTTCGATTCCAACCAACAATCCCCTCCGATCATCAAATTCGTCTGTTATTTGACTGTGAACACCAAGTTGAATGAGGTTATTTTTCATTTGTGTATGCCGCTTCTTCAGTCAACTTGACAATTGGATCATTAGACTCCAAGCACATTTCGGGGCTGAATCATCTTCATCATCACCCTTCAATCGACGTCAACACAGGCTGGAACAAAATAAACTAAAGCATCATCCTCCACTTAGGTGCTCTGGCTCAGACGAGAAGTATGTTCAAATGCATATAACGGTTGTACAAGGACTTATCAACTTGTGACAAATGACCCTGGTCATCTACCTTTTTTGCTCACGGAAACAGCTATTTGGTTGTTGAACAGTTTCGTCATGCATCCCTATGCCGTATATATTGTTCGTAATTTTCAACGACAGTGTCTTACCCTCCTTTGCCACCAAACAAGTCGCTTCGGTTTCAATGCCCGCAAGGACGTTCATAGCGACCCGCTTAATGTACGCACATAGGTTATGCTTACAAAAATGATGCGGATGTAAGCTCAAGTAAAAAGAACAAAATGTAAGGTCAGCCTTAAATGTCGTCATTCGTCAAGGATTTCAAAGTTTTTTCGACAAAATTCATCATTTCGAAACACTGGCAATGCTCAAAGATGGTTCCAGCTTAGAAAAAACTTCTCAAACTTGTCTCAAACGGAGTCGACATAAAACTGTAGGTCCCTTCCACTCGTAAGAGAACAAGCCCTTACAATACGAGTGATTGCTGTAGAAGCAAGGCCCTGTCCCATTATGTGCTGTAGCGCCACCATTATTATATTATTAATTCAACGAAAGTGTGGACACACTTCAAGTCCAGACCAGTTGGAAGTATATGGTGTTTCTTGTAGTTCCTATTTGTAGATTTTTTTTAAGTAAAATATCCATTTATCCTATACTAGCTGTTGCCCGCCACTTAGTCCACGTGAATATCAGTTATCGCGGTTGGATAAATAATATTATCATGTCCTTCCTTGAGGCTTAAGCTTAATCTGTACAAAATTTAGTGAAAATCGATTCAGTTTGGCCGTGAAAGCGTTACATATAGACAGATACTGTTAAAACATAGCTGTACACCGCGCTTTCGTATATACAGGAAAAAAACCTACAAAAAGCTACAAACCATAATGAGGTTATGGTGAGTCAATCTTAAAATATAGAGATATGCTGTCAAGGACTTTTTGTTAGAACTTTTAAAGAGTTTTTGAAACTGTTTTCATTGATATTTCGCTCCTATTGGTCGCAGCGTCTAAGCCCTAAGGCCTTCCTCGACAAATGAACTATCCAACACATAAACAATTTTTTAAAACCCCAAAAAATAGTTCCTGATATTATTTCGTGCAACCCAACAGAAGAGAAAAAGAAAGGACGAATTTATTTGCCCATTTTTAAAAAATAATACAGGGTTTATTAGGATTATACATCAGAATAATACATCCTAGGAGTATTTTTAGATTCATTTTATTCCATATTCTAAGTTGTGCCCGCAGTCTTCTAGTCTCAGAAGTCGAACAGATTCTGCTTCTGCCAAGTGCACGCATCCTTTTAGAATATTCTATAAAGTACACATTCCTTTAACCGCCACATCATTACCCTTGAATTCCAGATGATGTTGCAGGTAAATTCGAAGAAGAATACATCCACTTCATGAAGACGGGTGTGGAGTCGCCTGCATTAGCAAAAATGTCTCAAGAATTGGCCAAATCGCACACAAAGAAGATTATGACCACCGAGGTAGAACATCTTGATCAACGTAATCAGGTGTTTTTGTGTACGACTTGTCGGGCCACAGTCAATGTTATAACCCGCATGTTCCGGCCGGATGGTGAATTCTACGGTCCAGGCTCTGAAGCTCTCCTTAAGTCAACAATGCTGGAGTTTTGTGAACGCTTTGCAATTGCAACACCTGAAGTCTGTGAGGGTTTATTTGACTTTAACGCTGTAAGTCAAGACTCCACTTATCCCTGAGAGTTTTTAACCAAGTGCTTTTGAATTTCAGCCAATTTTGAAATTCATTTTGGATAACAGCAAGATCAGTTCACGAACCTTCTGCGGTACCGCAATGCAAGCCACATTCTGCTCGGTGAAGGATGAGTCATTCAATTGGGCGATTTCCATTGACACAAATGGTCCGGCAATCGAGGGACCTAAGGCTGACATACCAGAGAAGGGAGCAAATGATTTGAATATTGTGCACATCACCGATATTCACTATGACCCCTTGTACGTTGTCGGATCCTTGGCCGAATGTGACGAGCCCATGTGTTGTCAACGCCATAAGGAAACTGCAGAAGGGACATCTAAGGCTGCTGGCTACTGGGGAGACTACCGGGATTGTGACACTCCTATGCACACAGTAGTTGATTCGTTGCAGTTCATCAAGAAGAATCATAAAAAAATCGACTATATCTATCACACCGGTGATGTGGTTGATCATACTGTCTGGCTCACGTCGCAGGAAAAGAACGCCAAGTCCTTGGAGGATATAAACGAAAAGTTTGTGTCTACCTTCGGTGACATTCCTGTCTTCCCCACCATTGGAAACCATGAAAACCACCCATTGAATGTGTAAGTAGCTGCAGTTTGTTTTGTGGAAGTTAAGTTTTACGTTACGGATCTTGGACACATTCACAGCTTTGCCCCTGTTGACGTTCCAAACCAAGAACTGAGCCCTAAGTGGTTGTACGACAAGCTCGCCGACCTCTGGTCAGTTTGGTTGCCAGCATCAACAAAGGAAACCATCAAGAAAGGTGGATACTATACAGTGTCCCCAAAAGCAGGATTTAGAATCATAGCCCTCAACAACAACGACTGTTACGTCTACAACTGGTGGATTATCTATGACGGTAAATATTTATCAGAACAGCTCATATGGCTGCACGATGTTCTTCTCGCATCTGAGGCTGCTGGTGAACACGTGCACATCTTGGCACACATTCCAACCGGAACGACTAGCTGTTGGAATGTTTGGTCACGTGAATTCAGCCGGATTGTCCGACGCTTCAGCAACACAATCGGTGGTATCTTCAATGGACATACTCACACTGATGAATTGAGCGTATACTACTCCGACGAAAAGGATCCTATCAATATTGCATGGAACGGAGGAAGCTTGACGCCATTTACCGACAAGAACCCCAACTATAAGATGTACCAAGTTGAACCAGAGAGCTATGTAAGTGACAGACCTAAAGCAGTCTTCCTTCCATAGCTAATTGTGTATTCCACGCTTATAGCAAGTTGTTGAGCAAGAGACATGGTACTTCAATCTGACAGAAGCAAATTTGAAGCCGACGGAGAGTCCCACTTGGTTGCTGGAGTACAAAATGACCGAAGCGTTCGAACTTAAGGATTTGAGTCCAGCTTCAATCAATGAACTCCTAACAAGGTTCTCCGAAGAACCCAAGCTACTTAGAAAGGTAAATATAATTTATTTGTATGCTGTCCTGTGACCCTTAGCACAACTGACTTATTTTTTCGTTTATCTCGCAGTACTGGAAGTTCTTTGTGGTAAAGGGTGATCCACACATGGCGAAGGGCTGCAATGAGAAGTGCCTCAAGAAGCTGATATGCCTTTTGGCTAGGAGTGATAACACTTACACCGAGAGGTGTGAAGAGCTTCAGGCGACGCTTGTGGAATCGGTAAGAGCCGGTTTATAATAAGGATTGTTGTTTGGTACTGGGCCCCTTTTAACTTAAGCAAATAAAAGAAAGCTCCAGGTTTCAAGGCATTCATGTAAAATTGCCATTATAGCAGTTATAAAAAATTAAATCATTTTCCAAGAGGTTTCGATTGTTTTTGCAAAAATGAAAACTTGTACACATTGGCAACAGGCTGGCTTTCTGATGATCGAGCCTTTCGTTGTCGATGAGTGTGTGCTCTCGAAAATTCAGCTGGCTCACTGTTTGAGATACTCAAATTGGGGGATAGCTGCGTTTTGTCTGTGTGCTTTGACTGTTACAAAACAAAAAACAAAGTCTCGTTTTTACAATTTTCGACAACTGCTGTTCTTATTTTCAGTTCAATCTTATTGTGTGCAGACCTCAAATATTTTGACTGAATTGTCACAATAAAGACATGACTATAATAGGTATGAGCTAGTGTCAAAGACGCATGGTGAGCGAATACACACACTCCCATGAGACTGACTATAATGGTGTCCACGACATTTCATTGAGCATAGGCTAGTGCGATTTGAACTGCACCGCGCTTATGCAAATTGCACATATTAAACACAGAAGAGGCAAAGTATCACAATATGGACACATCAGCTGATATTGATTTGGAAGTTGTGTGTACATACCTATATAATCGAACTGAAAACATGAGAAATACTTTCCGTCATAATAAAATGAAAATGAAAACATATGAAACATGGGAAGAATTTTCCGACAGATAACTATGAACACATATGTTCATTATGACTACTCATGTATTTTGTACTAACATTTGCCCTTTTTTGACACTAGCTCATGGTTGTTTATGCCTATTATAGTTGGCCCCTAAGGAATAAAGCGAAACGTACAATTATGTACTTCTTGATCTGTCAGTTGATTGGGTTGTGGAAATGAATTCATTCCAAAATCGAAAATTGTTACCAAAAACCAGTCAATTAGTTTTCTTTTGACGGCATGGTATTTATTCCGTATGAATTCTGCTGTTATTTACTTACGATGGCTCTTCAACAAATTCAAACCGCGCTTTGTAAAAACCCAACAGAATTTTAAAGCTTTCAATTTGAGGTTATTTAATCTCGAACCATTCTTTAATTGTGTTTGAATTGATTTTGCCATCAGTTGAAATTTATTAATGATTGGATGGCTTGTCTAAATACGATGCAGTCTGTCGTTGGACTATACTCTTAGATGTTAAGACAGGCAGATATTTTGACAACGCTCTATATGCAAATGTGAAATAAATTGGATTTTGATGTTATTTGGCATTCTGTTTCAATTTCAACTAAATGGATTAAAGCTGGAAGATGGGGGCATTTTGCCCGAATGACTAACAAATTCTCAACAAGAATGAAAGGAATCAAAAATTCGTAGGCAATATTCCCAATTAATTCAAGTGGGACAAAATTGAAATTATTTATTTAATTAATTATGAAATGTGCACAAGGATATGTATATGCTCGCACTCTAGCCACACTCATTCGAAGACGTCTGGATGGTGACTGAACTTGGGTAGAGGCAGAGAATAGAGAGAGAAATGCATATAGAGAATGCGTGGATGTGTGTATGTCCCACTACACGTTCTTGCCATACACACGACCGGACCTAGTGATGCGGCACTCAGATCCTACTTTCATAACACAACATTGAGACTACCCCAAATTAGAACAACACAATTGTAAAAAAGTTTGAAAGTTTATTTTAGACATCCTATTTTTTTCTTCGAACAATTCGATTGAACTTATTTTCATTGCTGTGGCCGAGAAACAACAGAACCTGTGTTATTATTGACCAAACCAATGAAACTATCGACCGAATATACAGAAATGACATAGTGTGTCCAAAATAAACACTTCGGTCAGTTTCGTGAACTTTCGTGCACTTTAGTCTTCCAAACTAGTCAATTCCTCTCTACATACGCAAATTGATGTTGGTGTTGGAGTTTTGCGTAAGTTACCAGGAGAAATGATGAGAATGACGATCCTTCCTATTCCATCTATTTTTCTTCCCGTTCTGACAAATTTTAAGTATATTTAAGTCAACTTTGGTTGTCGAAGCAATGGGCCCTGGCTCAATGTGACTTCTACTCATGGCAATCAGCCAACGTAACGTAGTGTTCACCGTGGCGTAGTAGGTATGTGCGTTGAATGGTATGCACTTGAATCTGGGGTGTGGTACGACAAATCTCTTTCGACTCACTGACAACTCAAAGACCGTAACTGTCTTACAATTGCTTCTCAAACTTGGCCATTCGGAATGGGCATAAGACTGCAGGTCCCTTCCGATCGCGAAAGAACACAATACTAGTGATTGCTGGAGAAGGCTAGGCGCTGGCCTTCTATGGGCTGTAGAGCAACCTAATACGATTCCTAGCCCAATCAGAAAAGGTTATTCTTAGAGTGAACAAGATATGAAATGTATCCCTCTTCTATTCGTCATACAATAAGCTCTTGGATACTCAACTTCATATGTGTATATTGTATTAAAGATTGTTCTTCCTATTAGTTCGTAGCCTTCTCTACATAATGAGAACCAATAGCAAAAGAGAAGAAGACTTCAAACAGGTCTCAGAGACTGTCGCAAAATTAGGTTTTTGTCAACAAGTTAAAGGCAATCCTTCAGGCGACCCACGTGGACAATGTATGCCAAGGCATGGCATCTGAATCACCCGGTCGTCCAGAGACCTACTCAAGAAAGTAGGTTATGTTCCTGGTTAAAGGGATAGTTTGTATTCCTCGTGCAATATCCTTCAACGCAATTTAAATAATGCCCTAAAGAGACTATGACTTTATGATACAAATTGAACTATCATCGGCAAATACGGCACAGACAGCATCAATTTAAAACAAGGCACACGTTTTTTCCTTGAGTTATTGAACATCTCAAATCCCTGCAGAATGTTGAGTTGTTGAATTCTTTGAGTAACACTCGTTTTTGGGTTATTGCGTCGACTCCTACGAAAAAGGTTCCTTGTTCAAACCTGGACACAACAACTTGAATTTCTGCGTCGGCAACCCGCAATCAAATAAATAGTAGTCAGAATTGCCTCTTGCCCGTGGTCGATTACATTTAATCCATGCACAGCATCGAACAATGAAGGAATATATTCCATTCTCAGAGTTCGTACATATATTTGACAAAATTAAAATTTAACTCAATATTTAGCACTGTTAAATCTTTTTACGAACTAAACGATAAAGATGTATCGTCACATATTAATGTATTATTGTTGTAATTATAACTGCATCAATCCATAATAAATTCCATGATTAGTCTTAAATGAATAATATAATAAAAAATGTATTATTAAGTATGTCCTTTAAATAAAATGTAATGATGAGCTCATACAGGAAAAGTTGCTTTCATTAGAATACCTTGGTGAAATACATATGTAATTACAATGGTTTTGTGCACCATATAAATGTCATACGCTTGCAAAACAGCGTCGTAAGTGCAAAAATGTTTATTCTAAGAAAAACACTGACATTTTTTAAATCGTGTATTAGATCGGAACGGAAGAGACGCATCTGCCCCCTAGAGGATAAATTAGTATTTATCATGTAGGTCTTTGTTTTATTGGACAGACATATTATTTCTGATGCTCTCGACATACGGCGTTGTTTTACTGGAGGTGGAAGACGTAAGATTAAGTTTGGTGGGTTCTGTTCTCCCAGTGTTATATGTATGTCTCAATTGGTAGGGACTGTAACAGTAGTGAGTAGTGTCCTCTTTTTCCTCCAAGTCATTTTCATTTCATGGTACTTCAGATTATTATGGCCAGTTAGCGCTACAGCACCATCGATAGCAACTTTTTGTCGCATTGAAAGAGTTTGTCGGTCTTAATATTCAACTCGGGCCATAGCATCCAAGTGGTCTCACAAGTGGTCACAGAGCTTAACCTTTTATTTGCTTTCTCTATGATCGCGAATCCACTCTTTTCTTAATACCCGCAAGAGGTGGTTTGTGATGGGTTTCGCCCAATTTCCTGGCAATTTATTTCTGTTGTGGAAATTGCTTTAATGGCCGCTTGACTGTCATTTAGAATGGTAATATCAGCCAACATTATTCTGGCTCCTTCCTTTACTGCCAGGACCTCCGCGTGCCGAATACTGTCACAATCAGGGATTCTGATGGAGCAGTGTAAGCTCAACAATTCGCCTTTACCGCTTAACGCTGTTCCCGTTACCAACACATCTTGTTGGTAATCGTTCATTTTCCCTCCGTCCGTTGTGCTGTTGATGCGTCACGGTGAGAATGTGTATGAATCTCGTTAAACTTTTAGAACTTACTTATTTAATTATCAGGCATACGTCCCATGGAGTTCCTGGGCCTAAGCCATTGCTGCCTTTCATCAATGCCAAGCTGTCTTGCATCCGCTATTGCTTGGTCTTTATACCGATGATTCGGTTTTCTCAAAATTACAATTTTTAATTCCTGTCTTCCGACTCCTGGTTGACTAAAGACTGCTTCCTCCAATTCTCTAAAGCTGAATATTTGTAGAGCAGATTATATTTTCTTTTCGTCTGTACTCAAAAGTCGGTAAGGACAAATATCCTTGCTACTAGACGTGATCAGTAATGGGGAATTATTGGCACTCATTGCAGCTAATAGTAACCTCATCGTAGAAGTTATTTCTAAATTTATAATAATAATATGGGTGGCATTACAGCCCGTAGAGCACCATAGCCTAGCTTCTACAACAACCACTTTTTGCGTGACCAACGCCCAAGTGTTTTCTAGAAAATTGTACTCTTTGAGCATTGTCAGTGACTCGAAGGAGATGGGGTTGTGAAAACAGTTTGTCGTGCCGGTAATCGAACCTAGTCACCATTGTTTAATGAGTCGACGCACTTACCCGATACGGCACGACGGCCACATTCGAGATTCCAGCCAATTTCCAGACTTAGCCAGCGATTATTTGCTCAGTCTTTCTGCAGTCTAATGAATTGGTGCGTAGGACATGGTGAGAAATGCCTTCAAATTCCTTTTTTGGTAGTATGATCTTCAGCAACATTGCATTTATTTATTAACTGGCATTTAATCTACATTACCTAACAAATTTCGAGATATCGATATCCGTTCGATACGAAATCAATTGCCGGCTGGCTATCGAAATATATGGTTATAGATTGTTTGGTTCTGCTCTGTCCTTAAGCAAAAGTGCTGCTTCTTTTATCACTGTCCCCGTAACTGTGCTCATTTTAGAGCCGTCCGACAAAGAGAACATCTCTTACACTCTACTGTCTTTTAAAAACATAGTTGTTTGGAATACCAGAGCAAGTGTTGATGGGAGGTAGGCTGTCTCCTCATTCGTGATAGAATGTCGGACCAAACACCTACTATTCTGAGACAAGGGGTCGAAAAGGTGGCTCTGCTGCCACAGAGAATGTCGAGTTAGGTAAGGAATAAAGTAGCCTCGTTTTCTATAAGCAGGTGCCGACTGTGTAATAGACAAGACAATCCTGGAATCTTCATGAACGGTGAGAGACTAAAACTCAGAGAATTCGAATTCTTTTAGAAGTACATTCATGTGGTCTTAGGCCAGGTCTTTCCAATAGCGGTTTGCAAATGTACAAAAAATACATATGAGACTATGTTCTATTCGTCTATGCTTCGAATAAAATGCAACGCAGAAAGATTTTGCGCAAAAAGAAAGGTATAATAAGAGTTCATACTACTGATGTGCCAAACAGAAGATTTCTTAAACCGAACTAACCCGAGTTGGAATTGAAGCAAACCGAGTTGCAACTCGTGTCGGCTAACTTGGTTTTCGACAAAATTTCACTTATTGACCGTCGAACTGATTCCAAACCAACTCGGTTAAGCTTGGTAAATTATTAATATATTCCACCATACAAAAAACAGTGCAACCTGTATATAACGGACCTCAATGTAAAGAGCTTTTCGAAATCACATAGAAAGACCAGCTAATGCAAAATATACCTTTACATAACGAATGCATTTGTCAAAACCTCTTTGCAACGAATAATCAATCATGATCGAATATATACTTTCACGTCTAGAAAAGAATATTGTAATCTTATAACCTTTAAATAACGAACCTAATTTCCATCAGGTTCATTATATCGAGGCTGTACTGTGTGCTCTCTGCATCACACCACATTCTCTGTTCACTTGGTTTGAGATTGAGACAATATACAAAACAGCCCAACACAAATAATGTGTATTTACAAAAATAAAGAGCAAGAGAAGAGCTAGTTGACAAGCCAGACCAGCAATCATGTGTATATGCAATGTGCTAATTTTCTATTAACCAACTAAAAGCGAATATGGGTTCACTTGTGTTCACTTCACAACGAATCAAAACGATTACAGTTTTATTGTTCAATACTATTTGTTTCGTTTTACATTCGGCAACTCGGTTTTACTTAAATTTAACTTGGTTCAACTCGGTTTATCAACTCGTGTTGACCCATTGCTAATTGATATCAACAATTACGCTAACCTTAAACCACATATATAATTGAATTAATAACAATTGATTTAGCATAGCTCGTTTAACTACAAATTATTTTTCATTTGCATCAAATTTTGTTATAATAAATTCTTTAATTCCAGCTTGAAAATGAAATTCCCGATGAGGATGATGAGGATGATGATGGCGGTGCAAGTTCGATCTTGGCTCTCAAAATTACAACAATGTTGTTGATCTACCTTGGTCTGAAAAACGTCGTATAAGCGAAAAAGAAATTTGAAGACTACATCGACTTAAGACAATACTGTATAGATATGTATAGAATAGTTTAATGAAAGCATTTGCATTTGTATATTTTTTTTTTAATAAAATGTGTAAGCATAATTAGCAAAAAATGGAGACCGAATTTCCTATTCGACTTAGAATTCTTAATCCTTTCGAAATTGGATTCATTCCCCTTTGACCAGTCTAATTAAAACAAGTCTTATTTACCAACGAGGAGGAAGTAGATAGTCGTACGCACTTTCATTCTGGAACAACCCCGTAAGTTGTTAAAAATATTCGTTGGGAAAGTAAAAGCATTCGCAGTGTTTGAAAATCAAATTAATATCTGAAATCTAATTAAAATCACAATTTGTGGTTACGTTTCATTTCTCTGTTTTCCCCCTCAAAAATAAGTTTAGTATGAAGCAACAAGTGGTTTCGTAAAGCAGCTCATTGGAATAATAATGGAAAAGATAAGATTCGAAATTGAAGAAATTTATAAAGAGAAAGGTGTTGTGCTGATGTGCTTTAAGGAGCCCGACTTCAGGAAAATTATGTGCGAAACATCTTCCGCCGCGCAGTGTACTGGATCTGGGGACACGAAATTTATAACAGGCGCAGAAGAACACAATAACAGAGAAACCCATTCAAATTTAAACTGATGGTTCTTTGTGAAGTGAAGGATGTCCTTCATTTTGTTTCGCTTTGGCAATTATTTCAGGGTATGTCAGCGAAGCTGCTGTCCAAGGCATTGTATCGGGAAGTAAATTGATCTGAAAATTGTTTCCCTTTGATGGAATTTTCATTGTCCTATTTTAAGAACTTTTGTGTTTGCCGGAATTTTGTGGGTGTTGTCCTCTTACAATTAACTGCGGTAAGTCGAGGCTAATAGGCTAAGTAATCGTGCAGATTAAATGAATTGATTACTGAACGTTTGTGGCAAATCAAATTTGTTTCCCTTAAAAGGATATCTTGGAGAAGGGGCAATGAATTGATTTGTTTGAAGCTTAATACCCATATTACAATGTCGCGTTCGTGTGGTCGGGCTCTGACGTTTTAAGTTGGATACATGTAAATCCATTAAGCAAGGCATAATGCAGCGGTCGCGCTTTGATAGTTCACAGACCGTAATATCGTAAGCGCGAACACAAATTTTTAGGTAGAGTTACTTGTACAAACTCAGGGTTTTGCCAGTTGCGAAACAATTTTTATTTATTTATTTTTATTTTTGAATTTTTCATTTTTAGCGGGCTGATGCAACTATTTGTGTCAGTGATTAATTTTGTGTATGAATTTTATTTGTAGTAATTGCATCTTTTTCTTGTAAAATGAATTTCAGAACATTTTACATGTAAAACGAGCGCGTTCTATCGTTATTTGAAAACGTGAGGGAACCGGACTTTGACATAAGATTATCGTAAGCTCGATAAAACCCGTAACTTTTTTAATCGCAATTTATTTCATGGCTGTAGTGCGTTCCGTTTCCGATTTTCTTTTTGTGGAATTTCGATAACCCGAAACATGACATTCCACAACAAAAATTCGCGTTAGCAAGTAAAATACAAAATTAATATGAATATTTATTTATTTATCATTAACGTAGACGAACATATTTATTATTTAATATAGTCTGTTATACATGACTGTAGAGTGGATTTTTTATTTTAAAAAAAAAAAAAACTTTAATGGAATTTAAGCCATTGTAGGTACAAAGAATCGTTTGTTGCTTCATGAGTCTTTAAATATAACCGAAAAATGAGTAATTAATTCACAACCAACTCGTTTGAAGGTGGTTAAATTAAATCATCCTCAATCATCCCTAAGTCTTTCCCTACTTCAACTCTGCTGCTGTCATCGTTGTTGTCGAGCTGAACAGATTCGAATTCATATCTCTAGCATATAACTCGACTATATCTTCATCTGTGGCAAAACTTCTATCATCATCCACATGCAGAAATTCCTTTACGTAAAACCTTGTATATTTCGGGTATTTTTTCAAGCTTCAAATTCCATCTGCAGTTTAATTTCTCTCTCATTTCTTTTGTTTGAGCGTTCAGTTCTGAAAATTAAAGGAATTATTCCATCCAGCTGAGAATATTCACCAAAATCCATAAATTTGCTTATACTAGGTCAAAGAAACATACAAAGGCAGTGCCCCAAAAGCGATTCCTTATAAAACGAACCTGTAGGATACACTGAATTTGGGAATTTTCTTTCAAAATTCGAGTTACTGAAGTTCGACTTATCGGAGTTTGATTGTATTTTTCTGCAGATAAGATTTTCTACCAAAACATAAAAATGATATTTCAAAGTGGAAAGATAATAAAGAAATGTATAACAGAATCAAGTATGACAGAACCTATCTGTTAGGAGGTTGGCAATGCCACTCGCAAAAGAAGAATGGGTCTTGCTTGTCAAAAGGAGCACTCGATCATTCATTGGTGAAAGAAGGCAGACGTACACAGCGAGGACAATAAAGTGTAGTTATTTTGAATATCAACTTGGTATACCATTAACGTAGAGCAAAACATTTTAATAACACGAGGATTGTATCTTTCATTTTGAGTTTAAGTAAAAATATATATTTGTGAACAGCCTAAAGTTAAGTTTGATACAGTACTATCTGGAATACTTTGCTCTTTTCAAATTTCACAGGGGTGTGTATACACGTGTATATGTAACAACGCAAGGCGGTTTAAGGATTTACAAAATTCAATTATAAAAATTTGTCTGCTGATTTGAAATAAGGAATTCCAATTCCCATTCAAATGTGTTTACAACTGTTGATGTCATGTTCAAGGCACAACACATTCTAGGTTTTAAGATATCAGTTTAACGTGTTTCTATCGGTTGTCAAATTCGTTCTTGCCAATATATGTTATCAGGAATTAAGAATAAATCATCCATGAATTGGACTTTTGGTTATGTAGGGGCGAAACCGATAGCTCTCTACGTACATATGTAAATGGCAGTTGGAGCTGGAAATCTTGCCTAAGTTCCCAGAGTAAGATATGGGCTCCTTGAAATTAACGATGATTCAGTTTACTTCAGCCAACTAGAGATGTGAAATATCGTTTTGGGACAGCATTACAATTTAACTACATCATGATTTATTCGTTGATGTATACTAACTTGCAGAAAATTACAGAGCAAAGGAATCAGGATAATCCTAAACTGCAACAGATGAACACACATGGACGATATGCTTTAAATGCTAAAATGCTTTTAAAAATAACACAACGACTAAAACTAAACATAAAAAATTCGACGGCACCAGGATACTTGACGCAAAAAGTCAGACAAGACGTTGAACCGTACCAGCTCCGGAATGCTGATACGTTTATAGTAGAAAGAGAGAGGACAACAACAGCACAAAAAATAATAATGATTAAAGGGCTCCAATAATTTAATAACCTACCAAATGAAATAAAAGATGAAATGAATTTTAGAACATTTAGGAAACAATTAAGGAAGTTTGTAAAAAAAGGAATTAGATGAATATTTTGAAATAAAGTTAAAAAATAGTAGATTGTGTAAGAATTGTATAAATATTATGTATATGTACTACTAATTAAATAAGTAAAAAAAATCAACTATTAATAATGCCCAGACTCATTGATTTCGATGCGTATGTAGAGATGTGACGTTGGATGAGTAGATCCTACAGACAATTTTCTTATTTTTACTTTTTAAGGGGCAACGTTCTGCATCGGGCGAAGAGCTCAGTTGTAATATATTCCACAATTGCATATATACATCACCTTAATTGCCGATCTTGAACTGATGTCCTTAAACCGTTTAGACCAATGGATCTACTACTAGTTACATTTACCAGCTGCATTGTCTACAATTTATACATTCACAATTCCTTCATAACAAAGCGCATCCTATTATTTATCCAATTGAAAAAAGAAAACCCAATCGTATCTTCCATGTTTTATTGGTTTTATTCAATCAGATAATTTAATTTATTTTTAACATTTATATACCCATATAATATTTTGTTACAGCAATTACGTTTTACTTCAGTTTTTGTTTAATTATATTTACACACTAGGAGACAGATTTATTCAGCGCTATGTAGGAAGATGCAGGTATTTCTTTATATATATATATATATATTCATATGTATGTATGCATTTTACTACTCCTAGAGAAATGTGGTATACACCAGCAACTTGCAGTACGTTATTACAACAGTGGTTACAGAGAAAATGTGATGATGTTGTCACAATACATATTTATTATTAATACTCTTACAATCAAATAAAAATACAAATAAATATAAACAGACTTACATAGGACATAAAAAAACAATATAATCGACGGACCTTTCTGGGAGAGAGAGAGAGAGCTTAAACAAATTATAATGGGCAGACCAGAGTTGCGATTTCCAAATCATTCTCGTCCGCCTTCCTTAGGATGACCATTGCCTGATTTTGATATTTTCCACTGGACAAAAGCCGAATAGTGGTGATGCTGCAGAAGATTGCTTGTTCTGGTCCTATTTGAAAAAAAGAACAAAATGTGTTAGTTCATTCTTTGTACAGCTTTTGTGAAATATTTACCTTGTTCTTCGGAGTATCCACAAACTTCACTCGACTTCTCCAATCCAACAGAGTCTAGGCCCGAGGTTCCTCCAATTTCAAGACGATCTTCCAAAGTGCACTACGAAAGGGGATTAAGCTCAAGTTATTGTAAAGCTCAATTGTGTGCTCATGCAAGACTCACTTCATAATTGACCTTCTCTTGACGAGCGTTCTTGCCAGCGATTTTTAGGTTTCCTAAAGCTATCACTGCTGGAAATAGAGCTGAAAGTGTGCAATTCCTTCGATGTCCAAAGTTACTTAAATTGTAAATGGCTGCCGTATCGTGAACAAGGACGTTGCAAGCTAAAAAAGGGATTAAACTCCATTACATCGTTGATTTACCAACATTTGTTGTTTTGACATACGTTGAGTAATCTTGTGGAACTTAACATTTGCTATGAATGAACCACGTGTCGGAATCCTGTACTGCAAAAGTGCTGCATTTTGGCTCGATCGGAAGAATTTCTTATTGCTTATAGTTGGCCTGAAATACAATTGTAATATTAATTGGCCTGCGGTAGATACGCGATTGCTTTCAAACCATTGATTGTAATTGTTGCAAAACTCAACTACACGATCTTCAAGCTGCCGATGATGATCCTTGATGCCCGGGAAGTACTCTCCATTCAGTTCCCAGCCATCAACGAACTGTTCAAAATTTGGTTTGAATTACAAGTGATTTAATTTTGAAAAAAACAAAAAATAATTACCGCCATTAGACCTCCAGATTCACAATTGATGTCGTAGTATTTCATGGTGATCTCGACAATAGTGTCCGGCTCTCCGATTACATACAAGCCACAGACAGTCATTGAGTCACCAACTTCCAGAATATCAGCTTCTTTCGGTGGAGGCAAGTGGGGAATTTTCTTGAAGACATAGTCCCCTGCCTCGGATCCAACATGCATACAATCTGGAAAGTTTTCAATGCCACTGTTAAAGTACAATCCAATAGATTTAGTATATTTGATCGTGTAAGACTTGTGACTTTAATGTCGGTGCATAAAAAATCAGATTTGGATTCTTAATGCAATCCGAAGCAATATTTTTGACGGTCGCATTCGAATGGTAATTCGAGTGATAATAGATTAATACAACATCTCGAGAACATATCGATTATCAAATTCATTCGAATGACTAATAACTAATAACAAGAGTACTCGGTAAATGTCTCCCATCAAAATCATTCGAAAGAATTCGATCAATGTTTATTTTTTTTTATTAATGAACCGTTTCCTTTGCGTTTTTCATTCATTATGGTTCTGTTCCTGATTAGTATTTATCGATGAGAAATGTTTGTTATTTGTTCTCGCGTTGAGTTATCTTGTGTTATTAGTTATTAGTCATTCGAATGATTTTGAGAATTGACATGCTGTACTAATCGATTATCACTCGAATAATTATTCGATTGCGCCAATCTCAAGTGGTCATTCGATTATTAAGATAACTCGATTACGAAAATCTCGATTTCTAAAATCATTCGATTACACTCATTACAAGTTCTGTAGTGGAACAAAATGGGTCGTATGCGTAAAAATTAATTGTTTACTAATAGTAAAATATCTAGCTTGACAGCAAATACTTCTAGGAAAATATTGTATTCATTCAAGTGAATATTATCAGTTCATTGAACAATTGGTAGTATACACTTATTTGGAATAATTTCCCAATTACTTTGCAAACTGAAGGAAAAAAACTCATTATTTAAAAATATTTGGGTTACTTGTTTAAGGAATTAATTCACTTATTAATTTTGTTGTACAATGTAATATTGATTGCTTAAAGAAACTTTGGTCTTCGCTTGGCTTCTCTTCTTCGAATGGCTGTTGAAAAATGTGATTCCTAGAGATATGAAATTCTAAGAACCGTTATTCTGAAGGAATTTGTTCAAATATCGGAACAAATGGAATGAAACTAAAGTTGGCATTACATTTTTACATCTCATAACCCCTAGATTGTGGTCAACTTATTCGGAATTAAATCGTACAAATGCAGGCATTTCTACTGATGCATTTCCTCTAGCAAAACATACTAGTTGCTATTCGCTAACTTGGAAGAAGTCAAGTTAAGTAAGAGTAAGTCAGTCAGTAAAGTAATAGTAAGTCAACAACCGAAGCATAAGTACTTACTAGTTTTTAAGAGAAAGCAAATCCAGAATTTGAAAAGAAAAATCCCACAGTTGTGTTTAACTTGTAGTCAACTCAATAATGATGTTTCAAATGCTTTCTTGAAGTCTGTAAATATCACAGCAACGCGATATACTGACTCTAAGGGAACGAAAATATATTTTGTAAATACAGTGGTCTAATCGTAGCAACAAGACGAACACAAGTATAACTTTTCATACTGCTGAGTTGTGTGAAATACTTTGTTTATTGTTTGTTTCAATACGCAGTTCAACTTCACATCGGTATTTTTTTAATAAGCTGTTAGTTTCAACACAGCTATCTGAATAAATTCAGTCCATCTATTGTGCGACATTTCAAATCGTGCCACACGTTGGATAAATTTTCGTTTCCAAAATGTCACGACTCTCTAAATAAAATCTTTTGTCGGTACTTTGAGAAACTATTATTTGAAATCAAGTGTTGCTGTCCCCAAAACCAGATTGTTCCAACTTCAAAATTGTAAACATTGTCTTCTCTTGGCATTGCACTTCTTCCGAATGTTTTTGAAAGCACCAAACTTCGCAGGAATTCTCTACTCTCAACTGGACTTCATTGAAGTGTTGACACCCACTCAGAAGAAAGGAGATCGCTTTCAGACTCGGTTGTCTTCTCACAAATGGACTCTCACAACCAAGAGCACGTTGTGAATACAACACTCGCAACTATTAATAACTGCAGATACTTTAAATTGAGGACCGCCTGTGCGCTCGCGGGTGTAATCTACAAGCAATAACGATGAAACCTTTTTGGATGCGGGGAATTGTGACAAATCAAACGTTATCAATCGAATGTCTACGTGTATAGAATGTGAAAGTACATCCATACGTATGACGTACATATATCAGAATTGCCATCACGTTGGCAATTATTTGGGTTTCATGGAGCCACCGATACCGCTTCTCCCGGTTCACCAAAACCACAAAGGAGTTATTCGTCTCGTGACCTTTAATATGTGAACTTAGGGTGCAAGTGATAAAAAAAAGGATTTGTATTGTCCTCCAGCTGCTGTGTGTCTAATTGTAGACAGCGCGGCACCGCACGATGGCAATATAAAACACCCAACAACTTGTAGGCGACGGCAAGTCCTCGTCTTTCATTTAGTTACGATGCGGTACACGTACGTAGTTTTTGATTAGTATTATGTGACATTTAAGCTTTGACACCGTCTGTCGCCAATAAACGACGTTTTTTATTTTTTAAATTTGTAACAAAATTGCCAATTATGAGGACGTGTCATCCTTGGACTGCTGTGAAGACTTAAAATTCTTAAATTAAAGATTCGAATTATGCTTACTTTTTGAACTCAACAACTGTCTTAAAGTTTTGAGTACACAATTTGTTGGAGATTGTAAGCATTACGTAACCATGTATTTCATCTAACGTAAACATAGATTTTAAATATGTTGTATAATAACCAAATTTTGTACATGCGTTTATCAAGGTTCTACTCGACGGTTTGGCAAAAAGATACACATTGTCCACATCTATGCGATGATTACCTTTCCAATGGTCTAAGTATGTTTAAGCGTAGTTACGACGAAAATTGGCAGCACGTATTTATATTTAGATTTTTATGAAATTGGTTGTTTCTGATAGTTTGCATTCGCATTTCGCTGCTCATATTTATGGCACTTAAGATTTGTACAAGGAAGGCGTACAAACTTGTGACTTTTAAATGAAATAGAAATTCGGGCAATCATTCACATTTTTCTGATCGAATATCTACATTATGTCTAATATGAGCTTTGTAGCGAACAACATTCTTAAAGTTTGAAATTGACTTTATTGAGTTGACGACACACTTTCACTTTGGTATTCCATCTGGGTAGACTCAGTTGGAACGTAAAAAAATAGCTGTTTGTGTTTTGTAATTCTTTTTTGTGGTCACATATAATCGTCACTGGATTATCTGAAATCCATAAGTTGAAAAATCTTTAGTTAACGATATGATGCCCGGTTGAACGAAGGAACTTAAACAAATTTATTTTTTTCTAAAAATGGCAGACGCTTAAACTCAAATTTGTTGCTTTAACCCAAAATCTCACACATTTTTGGCTATAAATAAGCAATAATAATTGTTTAGAAAATGTATCCTTCGTTTTAAGGATAATTTAGTATAGAGCAAGTGAAACAAATTTCAACCTGATCGGTAAAGCCGTTCTAAAGTTCCAGTGATCAGCGACTTCGAAGAGACGGTTTCGAGAAAAACGTGCTTAAAGTTTTGGGTCGACTTAAAGTTAACAAAAATAATAAATAAATTTTGATATATTCTATTTTTCTCTTAAAATCCCAACTGTGTCTATTCCCTTAAGTCTGTTTTTTTTTTCAAATTTAATAAGTAAACACTAGACACCATACATCTATATCATTTTGTGTCATATATGAGATCGCTTATTGCATTGTGTTACTCGCAAAGTTTGAAACACATCACTTGAGGTGTGCGGTGTATGGTCAATATGACAATAGAGTGCGTATGTCCCAGTAAAGCCGTGTAGACCAATTGTTCGTGTCCCTTAAATATTCTTGTCATCTGTACTGTATGATTCAACATACTTTACACACTTTATCCCACACCGTTGTTATTTCAATGCTTTCCTATTGTTCCATCCCTGGTCAGCTTGTCCTACCGGAAAAGGAAAAGGATATCCTGCGGAAGTTTCTCTGGGCACAGGTTACATTCCATACATTTTTGGCAATTTATTAAGAATTCAATACATACTTCTTTTCATACACTTCATTCTGTGCACGTTTAAAATTGTGAAACCCTGTACAGATATTTCCTCACTCTTATCAAAAAGCGTAATAATTTTGGTTCGCATTTTGCCACACTGTGTGGTGCACAATAAGGGCGTTAGTAGGTGCATTGACTCCTACGTTGAATGTGTAGAAAGAGTTCACGATATGTGCTTTCAAAATTTACGTCATCACCTGTCTGTAGTTACTAACAATGCCCTGAGCAAGAAAAAATTACAAACTTCCCCGTTTGGAGTCGGCATGAGGTCTTCTTACACTCGTAAGTGAGCAACAGCACGCTCAACACGAGTAGTTGGTGTAAAACGGTAGGCCCAGGTCTGCCTCGGAATGTATGTAGCCTTAGTATATTATATTATTATATTAGGTTAAATTGGATGACCCTAATTAGGAGGACATAAAGATTGCACTGTTTTCTTGTCACGAACAAATTTATCGTCTTCAAATAGATAATTCAATTTTAAACAGGGTCAGCTGGAACTCATTTCCGACAATTCTTTTCAATTTCTTCCACTCACTTGTGATCCTTCACATTTTTATTGAAGCGGATGTAACAAATTAAACGGAAGTTGTTCGAATATCTCTAAAAACAAAGAACGTGTACACAACATCATCAGCAGACTTAGTGAAAGTAAATATTTGATTAATTTCCGTGTGTCTTAGAACCAAATACCACTTCAAGATTCTGTTTCCGCTCCATAAATTGCCTGCTTAAATAATACGTAGCAAGCAGCATGACAGGGGCAACGGAACACTCATCTCGTTAAACGGTACCGGTCTTAAAAAGTTCGGGTTCCTTTTGAAGGCTCCTTACATTTGAGAATTGCATTCATTTTCAGGAATCGATTGGATTCCGAGTGTGTTCGTTGCGTTTGAGAGACTTAGGGGTGATTTCCACTAACGTTCATAAATGAAGGTGACATTCTAATACAGCTTGCAATAACTACTGTCGCTTGCTGTGCATTTTTGTAGACAAATTTTTAATACGCTGTGGCATGTAAATATATTCTCAAGAGTAGGATCCCAAAGCTCTTACTATCCAAGTGGCTTTTGCGTGCAAAGCAATTTTTTCTTCCCTTTGAAGCTGTAACCTTTCATGTCATCTTGCATGAGGGCGGAATATCCATTCTATCAACTTTAAGGAGGAAAAAATTACACACAAAGTGTACCGTCCCTCTTTTGCAAATGCCACAAGAGATAAAAGTTTCATTTAATATCCACTTGCCTTGTCATTGCTGCATTCACATGACAAACTGGAAAGTTTCTGTCGTACACATGTTGCGAAACTTAAATCCAATTTAGTGGCACGTCACGCACGTTTTATGAATAAAAAATGTTTCCATTCATGCATCAGGGCTTATCATTATGACTCACTACCTGTATCTTTTTCTGTTTCGCAGAGTTAACGCAAATATCTATGTTTTTAAAGGGTGCACATGGTTGTATGTGGGTTCTGTGTAAATTGTATATGATTTGTTACCTGAGATCGTGTGAACTTTGTATCCAGCTGGAAATACGTCAAACGGATTTTTCATCGGTGGCCATGCCTGAAACGAGAAGAAATTGGTTATGAATTATGCATTGGTACATATTGTTGTTTAATGGGCTTTTAATGCAATATTTTTAAATAAAATTAAGTATTAATCGATTTATATGTGGATACAGTTTTATTTTATTTACGTACGTATGGATAAGCGCATTAATTGCATGGTTTGTGGTTTGTATTTATATTCCAGGTTGCACAAGTCAAGATTATATTGACGTTGATTAAATGAACGTAAAGTGGAAATGATATTTTGAGTTGATTCGATAGTCTGAAGAGCTGTACGCCGTGTGAACAAATGTCATTAGCTCTCATTTTATAAGAGCTCGTACTTCTCTCAATTTATAATTTAGTCTGTAGACAGGAAATAGTAGGAAACAGGAGATAAAATAAGGAAATTAACACAAGAATTATCAAAATAAACTTAAGTTCACGCTGTAGGCTTGTCACGGATGGATGAATTCAAGCAACTAGGTTTCATTCCACGGGAACACGGTTACTTGTACCCTTTTGTGGTGACGCACACTACATCGTCGGGTAGTGGATAGCCACCAAAACGGAAACCCTTACAGTTTCGCTCTGTCCGCCTGTATGTCTGTCGCACAGCTTCTATTTACAAAGCGATTTACATTACATTTGGGAATTGAGAACTCTTGGTCTAGGGAGGTAGGTAGATAGGTAAATGGTGCCCTTACGGTCGTGGCTCATTTAGACCACTAATTGGGTCCATTGTGCCCTTGATGGATGATGTTATAGTACCACGAGACCTTCTTTTGCTACTAAAACCATCCGGATTAATTTAAAAACCTTAGGAGGTCATCGCACAAGTCCTCCATCTCTGCAAAAAAGAGGTTTCTCAAGACCTGTTTTCTTTTCCTATTGCTCAAATTTTCACACTGAGTCATCGAGTTCTAATTTCGTCTTTCAAGCGAAGTGAGGGCCGAAGGGATTGCCCGAGATTCTTCCAGCTCAGATCCATTTTCACAAGGCTGTCCGCTTTTGTGGATCTTTGAATGACAGAGTGCCCTGGTACCCAGCTCACTAACATGATGGTTTGTCTGGTCGTGCCAGGCACCAGTGTCCGTTAGTAGATTTTAAAATAAGTGTCCGAAGGAGAGTTAAATGTTATAAATTATTTGAGGTTAAATATTTAAAGGAAGGTTTTGCAAAAATTTGTTTTCTTTGTAGTTATTTTATTTGTAATAAATAATTATACATACGTAAATGCTTATGTTCTCCAAAAAGAATTATTTTTTTCATGCATAGGGGGAGGTGGGGTATATCGATGCATGGGGCAGATAGGCTCAATAGAAATTATTTGAAAACAAACCGTTATTTAAAACGAAACACACAGCGCAACATGTCTGTCAACGCAAAATCTGGTTGACAGCACTGTTCAGCCTTCGCTTTAGGCCCAACATGCGGGAACGTGTTTCGACCGCACGCAAGTAAACTTTTGTCATTTTTTCGAGTGATTTTTGTTAGTACAATTGTGTTAACATTTTCATATGAAGTTCTTTGGGGAATGTCCTGCCCTTAATGTGATATTTGTTTCAGATTTTGTTATAAAACATTTATTATCGTTATTTCAACAAACGATGCTCAAGTGAGCTAGCCAACTGCATTCCTCCTCTCCATGAATTCACCCGCAATACTCGTCTCGCCAGGAATGCCCATTAGTATACCCTTAAGCCTACTTTCGGACGCACAGTTAAATTCAGAGACTCGTTCTTCAGCCGCACTGCACGAATATGGAATGCTCTTCCCAAACTAATATTTCCCACAGACTACAACCCGCAGATATTTAAGACCAATGTGCACATGTACCTCCTCTCCCTTTCTCCCTCTATACCTTCGGCCCGTGCTGTGTCTTGACCCCGGACACATAAGGGTATTAGCAATCCCTTGAGCACGCGCAAATTATAAAAAAAAAATTGCTTTAACCACATTTAATATTTATTTTCAGTGAAGTAATTTGAGAAACATTGATACTAACGCTGCCGGGGTAGAAAATACCTAGTTCCTTGCTTTGAGTTCTTTTGTTTACGTTATTTATGCAGAAAGCTTAGGAAATCATTTATTTTAAATTAATACTAAAGTCGACTCTCGATAATTCGAAACCCAGGGGACCTTCCAAGAGATTGGAATTAACAAGAGTTCGAAATAACAAAAAGTGTTCGAGTTGGAGCGAAGGACGAAAACGAAATAAGAACATATACATATAAAGTATGCAACAATAAATTTTTGTATTATGACACATTTTACTACAATACCAGAAATGAAATATTACACAGAGGCTTGATTTTTACCTCTCTTGTAGTCTTGCAAAATATTTGACAACTGTTTTTAATCAGAGAACGTCATTTACGTTATTTCGTGAATAACCGTCAAAAGTGCATGAATATCTGTCCAAAAAGGCATTCAAATTTGTCGATGGACTAGGGGGCAATCAGTTGTGAAGTCGGCTATCTCTGTAATACCTCATTTCCGCATATACCGACGCAAAAACACGTTAAATGTGTGCAAAAAAGCCATAATGTAGATTGTAATGAAACTTTACACAAAACGTACATATAGACCAATACCAAAGATGTGTGAAAGTTTGGTTAGAATCGGTAAAAGCGTTAAGGCGTGAAATGACGACACACATTTTATATATACATACAGATAGAGATGGAGATGGATAGATTAGGAAATAATTAATTTAAAAATATTTGAAACGTAGTCGAAATATTCAAATATGCACTTACGTGTTATTAAAATAATAAACAAAATTTTTTGATAATTGTGGTTTTTCAATAAGTATTGATTAATTGGCTATGAATCAAAGTGCTCCTGACATGTATCAATATACCCCGCTATTGGGACAGTGTAATAGAAATTCCATTTTTTAATAAATATGTCCTAATACCTTTTGTGAATGGATCTGAGACTAATTTCATCTGTTATGCTAGGTAGAAAGGCACTGAACACATCAAATACTTTACTTTGTTATTTCTTTTAATATGCTGCCTTGTTTTTGTGTCACAACAATATATATGTGTATGTTATTTTGCTAACTAGAAAACTAGGCTTGTGCATGTTTATTCAATCCAAAGACCGCCCAGTTTAGTTCAAATCTGTTTATTGAACTATTTCGTTCTTCTAATTCGTTTAGTTCAATGCAGCTCAGGAAATTGTGTCTTGTGCGATTTTTTGTTGTTCAACAGCAGGGTAAATGGTTGCTTTTCTCTCATATGGCGACAAATTGTTTCACTTAAACTAATACGTTGAGCATATTACATTTTCTACATTTACATCTCTTGCCATTTTTCTTAAACAGCGCTGACATGCTGTTACGCTTTCTTTTCGTCGACATTTTTATTGTGTATTTTCAATGTAAATAAGATAAACCTAAGAACCAATTTAGATGAATTTAGATGTCACAAACATAGTTTCACAAACACTTCAGAGAAAATATCAAATTTGAATACATCTACGAGCTACGAGAAATTAATGATGACAAAAGCCACTACATAAACAAGCCATCGCCGCTTACCATACAAGTACTTTATGGTGAACTAATGCCAACATCTGCTCCCATACAGTAAACCAAGACATTTCAATCTCACTGATATGTGGCACACAAAATCGATGATTACCCAGGGGAGAAGGGAACATCCGCAAAAGGGCTTCCTCCACCACAACCACCGAAACCAAACTAGAGAGTAAGGTAATCTGATGCCACTTAATATCGTTAGGATGGTATGTAACCAAACATGCATGTGTGGTTACCTCCTTTACTTAATCAAGAATTATATCGAGCCTTGTCCATTTTGAGAAGATATTCACACAATTAAATTCCAGAAAAGGGTTCCACCGCATGTTACATCGAGTGCAGGACTGAATCGTGGTCGCTTTATTTTCTCCAGAAGCTAATTCAAGCGGCGAACATGATCAAATGAATACCATTTCTTCCCAACTTTACAAGTCAAAATCTAATAAAACCAACCTTGAGGGATGAATAATTCGTTGCGCTTGAATGGAGATGTAAAAAATCAGAAAGTTTCAAACCATTGAAATGATGGGGGACCACTCTAAACAACCGGGGGATATTTCAATATGAACGATTTCGGTATATTATTGACCTTCGTAATGGGATTGTGCTCAAGACTTATTGGAATATTTGAGGAATAACAGATTAAGTTGAGGCTTTTAAGTAATACGATGTCCTTAAGCGTGTAATCCTATCGTTTGGGAATTACCATATCAAACGTAATTTTTGTGACATGGTCGACTGGGAGGCATCCTCTTTAAAGCACCACTCCGCCGTTTGACATGTAAATTAAGAATTCGAATTTAATCTATCGTCCCTGAAAAAAGTAAACAATAATCAAGGAGACGACGCTAAAAACTTATTCGGGGTTTATTAATCTGTTATTAAGAACGAGGTTTGCTCTTGCCCTTGGGATATTTGGAACAGCTTGATGGTAGGTATAGGGATTGCTGGCGTATAAGGATTATTTTAATGATTTTGAAAACAATTTCAAAATGCCACAATTGATTTGCCCTAAAGGGGGGAGAGCGATAAATTGTGTTATTAATACCAGATAATTGGATTGGAATCTGTAAAGGGGATCGTAATTGGTTTCAATTATGAAGGCACAGATTAGTTCAATTTTGTTTGATGCTTCAAAATCGGAAGTGATTTTATTGATAATTCATTTAAGGCGTACTGGGTAATATAAATTTAAATCTTTTGGCGGAAGCAACAGTTGGGAAGTCGGAGGAGGTATTTACTAGGAACATTTCCAGATCAGCCGGTCTTATAAGCTACGAGATTACTGAAGTGTTTTCTAGGCAGTAACAAGCGGTTTCCGTATTCCGCTTGTCATTTAACGACATGACACTAAACAACTCTTTGAGATCGGTATTCCGGCTGTCGTCGAAGTTGTCGTTTTACGTCATTAAGCGAGAATAGTCATTTTAGTCGTGTGGAACGTATTTTTTCTCCTCCCTTTGTCATGAGTCTGTATTTCGGTTGTCGATTAAGTCTCACAAAACGACTACTTAAACGACAGAATCAGGCGTTTAGGATTTTGTTAACGACTCGAAGTGAGAGAAAATTAAATTTTTTTTTTGGTTTTTAAAATTCCCAAGAGAAATCGACGACCCGGCGGCTAGACTTCTTTCACTACTTGAATAGACGCTGAATAAAAAGTTATCAATTGCAATCCAGTGGTAGCAGATGTCCGAACTTCATTCAGTTATATCACTATCAAGTGCAAAAAATGCACCTATGCCGAGAAGAGAAGACTCAAGTCATTTGGAAACTCGTCTGTTCTGGGGACGAAGTTATAAAAATAAAAAATGTTGCGGACCGAACTTAAACTAAAAAGGTATTTATTTTAAATCTATTGATAAATAAATAAAACGATTTTATTTTAATAAGATCGTTAAGAAAAATAATGTCGTTCTTCAAAATTTGGTGTTAACCAGCAATGAAGTATTACAGAGATAGCCGACTTCACAGCTGATTGCCCCCTAGTTCATTGACAAATTTGAATATTTTTTGACAGATATTCATGAATTTTTGACGGTTATTCACGAAATAAAATAAATGCCGTCCTCTGATTGGTCAATTATAAGAAACAGTTGTCAAAAATCTTATGGGGAAAGAGAGGTAGAAGTCGTGCATCTCTGTAATACTTCAATTCTGGGTTTTAACAAACACGAATTTGTTTCACCAAAGTCGTTGTTAGGCTATTGTCACAACATTCAATTTTCAATTAGTTTTTGGTGTGGAATGTATTCCAAACATAAATGTAGGAAAAGTCGAGTCGTTTAAGTTTCGTAATACTGGTACTTAAACGACTACAAAATGACATGACTTTAAAAGGGCCTCGAGTCGAATAAATAAAACGACAAGCGGAATATGGGTGAATGGCTGTTGGTGACAACGGTATCGATCGAGAGCATCGTCATCTACATCGACATTCAAGCAGCGATTATGGTACTCGAATTACCATTTTTAAAAATAAAAATAGGTAAGTCTATGCCGTATGTCTCTTAACGAGATATCGAGACAATGCAACGGTATGCTGCGTTCCTGAACATTGAGACATTCCAGGCAACTTTGAAGCAGACGAGCTAGCCAGAAAGGGCACAATAATCATTGCAACAAAGGTTGAAAACATCTGAGTGCGAATAGAAACTTAAAAAACTAAAATCACAGAGCTAGCGATCGGCAGTGCCCGTGAAAGATGGAATAATCTTATGTAACAGATGCCTACATGCGAAGCAAGTAGGGCCAAAAATGGACTTACAAAAAACCACGGCCATCCTCAGTCTAGGCAGAAAAAAACCTTAGTAACCTAGTAGGAGTCCTTACAGGCATTGCGCAATTGGTACACGCCGACACGCAGCAAATCTAGGACTACCATACAACGACTTCTGTAAGAGATGCATGGACGAGAAAGAGGAAAACCCCTCACATCTACTCTGCAACTGCCCTGCACTGGCCATAACGGACATATCCGAAGAAAAAGAAAAAAATGTCAAAAAATCAAAATGGTTCCAGGAGTAGCGGACGGTAACCGCCTCAGTGGCAACACAATGGACTCTTAGGTCATCGCTCATGATGATAGCCTTATCACCTAACCTGCCAGTTGTTAATATTATACCAGGTAGATGAACACATTGCCATCAAATCGGAGCCAAGAATAAATTAACTCAGTAGATCATTCCGATGTGATGACATCTTAGGCAAGGGATTTGAAGAGATGGTCGGACTATAGGCAGGAGTGGCAATTGCTATCTATAGCTAAATAAGCCGATGGCTGAATAAATCACTGATTTGTAGTGCAATAGTCTTTTAAAATGACATCAAAATGTATTAGAAATATATCCAGGGCAAAAATAGAAACGATCTCGACAGTGATCTTTTGCGATCCACTGAAACGGCAATAGAATCTATTCTCTTGAGCGAAAAGGAGACTGGCCAATTATCGGATAAATTAGAAATGACGGGTTTCCGGCGGACCTTACATGTCTATTAAAGGGCAAGAAATATTGCATGCTATGTACGTGACATAATTCTGCTGTTTCTCAAGTAAATTTAGATGAAACATAAATTCGACTTAAACGATGTAATTTTTGATATTTTGATACGCTTCATCTCTATATATAAAAATCAATGCTTGTCTGTTTTTTATAGACTCTTAAATGATAAGAGATAGAGCACTGTTGTCTTTGGCAACTTTGTTCAGAATACTGTGGAACAGGTTTTGATACCAAATTTATTTTTCATGCAAACCTATATAAATAGTCACAATTATAATGCTCGGACACATGATTGATGAGTTACAATCGAAAATATGTAGCAAACTAGAAACTTAAATCCATCCGCAAATTATACTTGATATAGGGGAGTCGCGGGATACAGTGTGCAGCATCTAGGGTGGGCTTTATAAAGTACATATATTTTCCTAACTAAGACAAGAATAGGACATTAATGGCAGAAACACAATGCTGCGTTGCTGCTAGCATCGTCTTTAAGACCCAAGCATTCAATGGCAATGCACAAAGGCGCTGTGTTTGTTAAAAAATGAGAGCATCGAAATATTATGTCAAACGTAAGGTTAACGCAGTCAATGTACCACATGTTGGATATTTTTTGAGGAGACCTGCATTCATCCGACATTTCTCATACGAGTGTATGACCAATATGTTTTTTCTTTTTTTACGAGAGTTTTTCGTCCAAATAAAGAGTTTTTTGATCAATGGATTTGAGAAATGGAAACAGATGACTAAAATTAATTTAACACCAAAAGAAATCAGTGAGTTTATTTAGGCCAGGTGATAAATGAAAACAGCGCTAGCCTTGAGTTAACATTTAAATTTGTTCACCTTGACACTCTACCCTCATTTCAGGCATAAGGGCTATGCCACTTAGAATACTTTACGCGTTGCGTAGCATCAATGCATCCGTGGACCATGACGAAAGAGAGATTTAAAAATTCAAATAATATTCAAACGTCACAATGTCAACTCTGAATGAGAGAGAAAAGTACAAAGTTTGGCAAGTACATCCATCGTGACGCGTGGCGTCAGCGTTGGCATGTATTTTATGTATTTCTATCAAAGTATCGCTGGCGCTGACGCACGTAAAGTCTTCTATGTGTCGAACCGATTATGTCACATAATAAATGCATTATCCGAATCGAAATAAAGTGTCCACCTGGCACCAAATGCTCTCACTTTTATTGCGTTCAACGTCACGTCGTGTCACGTGCGCCTCGTTCTTTTAATTATTACTGCTGATAAGTACAAAAATAAATTCTTGACATCAATCAATTCCTCAAATGTGATTATATGTTTGAATTAAAATTACCATATACTCCAGGGACCGGAAAGGTAATACCTTTCATCTGCGTTAGGCCTGTGAGTAATATCCATTAAAAATCACAAATATTTTGAATTAAAACAGAAGAGCAGCATGCCGATCGAATTTGATTTCTTCTGGGGAATAATCGAGTTTTTCTTGCTGAGCAATGGCTGAAAATACATAATGTACTTCATTTCATCTTCCATTCACGAAGCACACACACCAAGGCTTTGTGTCAAACGACAGCTGTGATATGGAAATCATTACACTCCTCCTTAGATCGAATAATGAACATTTTTAGAAATCTGTTTGCATCTACGGATTCCATTACCATGCCCGAGATGTCTTAAAGAATCGGGAGGAATTTACATTTTCTGTACAAAGATATAGAAAATCCAGGATACCTTAGGAAACGATGATTCATAATGGTTTACTCCTTTCTGCAGAAAAGTTATGCCCTTCTCCGGATGCGCGTGTTTATTTGCATGAAAGGATGAACGGCAAGGATTCTCCACACTCAACACTTTTCGTCATTACCTTTCTTAAGTGACTTCAAAGAGGACGTCAGATTTCTTCACAGAATTTAACAAAGAGATGGGCAATGAACATCCACAGAAGTGTATTGGATAACGCAAGGCAGCTTCCATCGGGTCTGATGCAAAAATGCTCTGTGATACCTTTTGATTGTCGTCGATTTGAATTCGCGTTTCACACCTACGGTGTGGAAAGTTGGGGAGAGGTATTTTTAGATCGCGTTACTAAACAATCATCTATGTGCTTCCTTCTAGTGGATTTAGAGTTTGTTTTCCTCGCAGATGGTGGGTGTGCGTGTGTGTTTCCAAGCACGGGGGAGATTCGTTCACAAACAACAATTTTGCGCAAATAAGTGTTTCTTTTGAACTCCCCGGAGGTGACGTACACATGTGCGTCATTGAAAAAACTCATGTTTGAGTTTCTTTTGTGATTTTAGCTTTTTTTCGCGTAAAAGTGTGTCCCCATCGCGCGAATGGTGACGAATGCTGATAGCCAGGAGAAATAATTACATCTCCTTAGAAGGCATTGTAGGTCACGAGGAGCAGTGTTTACCAGAGTGATTTCTATGTTATCTGAGCTGGGCAGAAGTTATTTATTTGTTCTTATCCCACACAGGGAGCCTGGGAGCTGGGACTTATTATTCTTGCTATTTGTATTGTGAATCATCTCTAGGGTTACAGAGACTTGTTTACTTAAATAAGTCTTTGAATCAATAGCAATGTACCAGCGGCAGATTGATGCGAACTAGATTGGTGATCGGAGGTAAGTATTTGCTGTCAATTTTGTCTGCGAAAGATATGGAGTCGTGAAATATGAAAGTTTACGATACGAACTGTAATTGAACCTAGACATATAGCCTGGACCCATCTGCACAGTAACCCACGGCGCACAGTGGTCCCGCAGTGGAAATAAATACAAGAAGTGGTATTTTTCTTCAAATAGAACTTTGATGATCCGTTTGGCTGTACCCTTAGGTTAAAGTTGAAATATACAAAAATTAACGTATTTTTTAAGACAATTTGATTTGGCATATTTCCTAATAGACACTTTGAAACCTAAAGTTGCATTTTTTAAAGGGTATACATTTGGCCTTCAAACTACCACCAATTTTTATTATTGGGTGGGGGCATTTCAAAGTTTGATAGGCTGTAATAAAAATGCTCTAAGAAGCTCCAACTAAGAATTGACTTTTTCTGAAAGATAAATCTATCGATGGATTAACAACTAAAGCGCACTTTTTTGCACTTTGGGGGAAGGTGGCATTTATGTGGAGCAATCTCGTGAATATTTCGGCATTCTCAAACGATTTCCCTTGCAATGCATGTACTGTGAAAATTATGGCATAGGTAGTTTTTATTTCTGCGAATTAGAATACTTGAGGTCAGAAAATTGTTATAATTATGAAATTAATTACTTTTATGTATCTTCTTTTGTTTGCGTTATTGTAAAATGCATATCCGGTTCACATGTCACAAAAATTTCGCAATTAGCGTGTTATTGTCGAAACTAATTAATTTCTGACTTAGTGGGATCTGATTACTCGAACATTTATGATTTCAAACAGGAAAATGAAGTTATGTTTTGGATCATTGTCAGAGGAGGCTCAGGTGAATCGGAATAAAGATTGCAGGTATTATCGAATTATAGATAGACAATTTTCTCGAACCGCAACAAACGAAGATGTTCAAATCTTGGTAGCATTTGATCCCTGGATTGCGCATATTAGATCTGAATTGAAAAAAAAACACTCGATTCTACATAGCAATGAAGCGCAAGCCTTATACTAAATTGCTTAGACTTTTTCATTTTTTAACAAAAGTATGTTGCCAATTCATGTAAAATTTAATTTACATATATACGTAGTGACTACAGCTTGGTTTTAAGCAACAATTCATAGTAATAGGCAATATCATACTTGTACCATGTTTCAAATTTCATTAGGATTTCATTAGGACACTAGCGACCCGCTCTTCTCACGCTGGCAAAATAGATACTCTCAAACTCAGTATGGAGTGTTAAATAATGCATTGAAGCTTCTCTATAGCGAACATCCGCGAGAACGTCATGAATGCCCGTTGTGTTGGGGTGACCGTTTTAGGAGGTTACCTAAATTATTTCTCAAAATCTATAATCCACACATCTACTTATCACGATCCACATGAGCTCGCAACCACGAAAATATGCTTTTTGAATCCACCAGGGTGTGTGGCGAACGATGCACTACTCCAAATCTACCTCGCAACTAACAGTTAGTTACTTTCTGTTTTTATACTTCTGGAAAATTTCTCCTGCACAAGCATGTCTTCATTTTTTATAATTATTTTTAAGAATAGAGTTGTTCACAAAATCAAAAAGAACTTTCACAATCAATTTTTTCCTATTTCAATCTACTTTCTTGGGCTATCAACTAAGGTGCCCATCGGTGGAAGCGAAGCGAATACCAAACACTTGGGTGGCTTTGAGGAATGTCGTGTCAATATTTCAAGCCAATTGGTCAGGATTGGAGGCATTCGAACAAACTAACGAACGATTTTTATTTATATAGATCGACAGTTGACAGCTTTAACTTCAAGGTATCAAATTACAAACGTTTGTTTATCTCGGTTTCTCATTTAATGGCACTATTTACATCACCACAAGTATTAAATGTGGTACCAGTCTTGCCGCCCATAGTTTGCAGAAGGGTAATTGAACTTCTCGACGGACGGACGTGGACCACCCCACTTCCGTTTTATGTCGCAGAGTCATAGACAGTAACTTTTAACATGAATGTGACTTTTTTCCTTGTCGACAGTGCGAAGTAGGTGGCGCTAAAGTAGTTTACTTACGCCATTAAACGACAATAGCTATCCGATATCATGTGTACTTGTTCGACAAAGCTCAAAGAATTGACTCAATTGGTATTCTGGAAGTCGTTTTCGTCGACGAAATGAGCCCTTTAGGATTTCGCAAGCTGTTCACTGTTTCTGAACATCAAATAAAAGTATCGCTTCAGCTTGAATGGTTTATTTAATTGATTAGTTTCTCTTCTTTCAGGGGAGACATATCAAATTTCAAACAAATGAAATGCTTTGCGAAGTCGATTGAGAAGCACATGCAAGCACTGATTGGACTTTGCAGACAAAGCTTCAATGAGATACCCTTGGAGAATTCGGTGACCCTCTGTTGGGTACCGGAGCATACTGGATGCCAAGGTAACAAAAGGGCGGACTGTCTCGTTAGCATCACAGCAAGCGCCCTATGGCCGTAGCTGAACAAGAAGAGATCAACACCACTGATCGGCTTTAGTCGCAGGGAGGTAAGTCCGCTAATAAGTGCCATAGGTGCACATGCTATGCGACTGAGTACACCGCATAACGATTTTTTAAGAAGTTTCTGAGACGAGCAAGAAAGAGAGTATATCCAACATCTCATCTGCGAATTCCCAGACCTAGCGATGAAAAGAAGGTATTTTCTAGGAAAATACTTCTCGGATCTAGAGGACTTAAGCGGTGTTGGTTTGAAAAACTTCCTAGGACTCTCAAATGGATCTGGCTGGTTTTAATATTGCAGTACGCCTCACAGTAGCTTAATACTGCCCTGACGGCTAATAGTCCGGCAGGACACCCAATTTATCCAAGTACCCATGCACCTACCATCGATGTTTATAACATTGTTTGTCGAATTGTCGAAGGCTGCCTCTTGAAGAACTGCTATTCTTAATTGAAAGACAAGCTTGCACAAAAAATCTAAACTGTAGTGGTTCGATAGACGCATAGCCATAGACATGTCTGGTGATCTAGCGTGTACCCCTCAACTTGGTCCATCCTCCAATTTGGTCCGTTTGTGTAGATTTTCAATTCAGGCGGGTTACGAACTATCGCTATCGGCTATTGTCAGTGTTTAATTTGTCTTGGGGTAGTTTCAATTCACGTGTTGTTTGCAAGTTCGGCATAGTTGCCCCTAGAGACCAACTCTTTATTCCGATAAACAAATACATATTCCTCCGACAGACGCTAAAAGGCTTTTATTGTGGAATAGAGGAGGTTACTGTCACAATATTATGTGTGATGAAATAGTGCACGTAAACGCTTTTCTTGAAGCATTTCTCGACATGTACTGGATCTGGATGTACTGGAAATGTACGCCCAACAGAAAGCGAACGGGATGTCTTTCACAGGCACGAGTATCTGATGGTACCATCGAAACCAGTCCCAGCGGATAACGGCTTTTGTAGACGACGACGGTGAGGTTGACCATGATGGCCAACTTAAATATTTAGGTTTAATGTAGATTTTAAGAGAGCAAACAATTAATAAAAAAAAATTAAACAACCAAAAGTTAAAATAATAAAAAAATACGCACCAATCCGTATTAATTATACATGATTGTTAGCCATGTACATATCACGGCGTTGTGGTTATGTGCGTCGAACCCTAAGCAACTGAACCTCGCAGCCTGGGTTCGATTTCCGGTACGACAAAAAATAATCTTCACGGCTCCACCTCTTTCGAGTCACTGAGAATGTTCAATGAGTTCAATGGCCTTAAGCTTATAGTTTTAAAACAGTAGGTCCATTACACTAGTGAGAGAACAAAATAGCACCCACAATACAAGTGGTTGCTGTGTAAGCCAGGCCCTGGCCATCTACCGGCTGTCGCTCCACCAATATAATTATTAGTTAGACGCCATAACATATACGCTCTGGTGCACGTGTCCGAACTGTTACGGACATACATAGAATTTAGCTTAGTTTAGCAAATCTTTCAAAGTTTTCTTGGTCACACAAATAAGCTTGTCAGTAAAGACATGATTTACACCGAAGGGAACAATCAAATTAAAATTAGAATATCTATTTCTAGTGGAAACGCAACATATAGTATAAAGATAGAATCGAAAGTCCAATTGAATAGAGTTTCTACGTGCGTTACTTATGCCACCGCTCCTTTGAAGACTCATTCAAATCTGCAAAGTGACCTCAGTCAATGGGCTGGCAGAAAATGCCATACCTTCGAGTATGTCGGACAACGCAACATACACAAGCGGTGTATGCACGTTCCTATCCACTTCGGATGTTCATTTTCAAATAAGCTCCTTAGATACAAAATGATACTGAAGACCAATACCATAACTATCTATTCCACTGCATGTTTCCCCATCATGCCAAGAATATATATCTTTTTTCCTGCAATTTCACTTCAAACTTGCAAGCTAAGTGTAACATACGTGTTCTTCACAACATAATATGACACGAAAACGTGCATCTAAAATATCAAACATCAATGAAAGCAATAACACCATGGTCATCAGCTCGATTGAGATGACATGTAATACAAGCACTCTACCTGACATGTGCATTCATGTCATGTGAATTCATTAGTGAATTTTTTATTTTCTGCACTTGCACGTGGTAGTCGTTGGGCAGTGACTTATCGGATGAAATACTCGGAATGGACAGAAATGCTAGAAATTCATTTTCATCCCTTCAAAATCGCTTTAAGGCAATACAACTATTGTACATACACGGACGTAAATAAAATAAATGCCACGAGTGGCGTCATGATCCCACTTAATCCCCCATTTCAACAGTGGTTATTATCCTTTTGCCAAAAAGCAGAAGACGAACAAGTCCCACGGTAAAGAAAACTCACCTCATCACTTTCAACTACGACCGACTACGTGAAACAAGACGTCAGAGGAGAAATAAACTTCTCAACTTAATCAAGCAATTAATCAAAACACTACGAAAGACCCCATTAATTTCAATTTAACCGTTCCCCCATGTGTTTGATCCCGAAGATTAGACGAAACAATGTGAACTTGAGCAACATCTCAACGTTTCACCTCCTCCGCCCATCCACTGAAGGCAGCTAGCAGTTGAAGCTAATTAAAACAAATGTCAACTTGTCAAACTGGGCAGGACCCAGCGTCAACGGAACGTAACCACCATGCTCACAAGCATGATGTTGGTGCAATAAGCAATGTTCATGGGCTTAGTGTAATTTTGCGGAAGCTTCTGTCGATGGCATAAAGCCTATTTAGCGTTAATCGAGAGGAAGAAATTTACTGTTGGTGGCTACCGATGATAGGCGTCAGTTGGATATTTAATTGTGTGTGAAATTTAATGGGCGCCCCAACGCGAAGAGCGTGGGAGAAGAGCTACTTTAAGTTTAAAAATAGACTACGAGTTGATCTTTTTGCTGCGCCTTAACCTTGTTGACAAGTCCTTACATTGATTTAGGAAAACCCAATTGATGGTGGCGAGTGTTTAATGGAAGTTCTGAGTTGTTTCCAAGTGAAAAGTAATTCAATTATAAGCAACATTTTTTGCTGGCGTTGGTCTTTTTTTAGGTAAAAAATAAGTTTCTGTAGGAGTTTAAGACTTTTAAGTCCTGTTTGTAGGTCGTTGTTAGAGAAAATAAATTGGTAAACTTTCACCAAGGGCAACTAATTGCCAATGTTCAATATATATATTTTATGCTACATAGAAAATATACGTGGAGTGAATTATTGCAATTTAATGCGGGCTACTGTTCCGATGTTATAGATGTAAAAACTGGTTTCGGGTCACTGTTGTCGTTTCTCTTGTTATAACAGGAGTCTACACGCACATTTGTCCTGTTACTTCACATTTTTCTATCTTTCAATTTAAAGCAAAACTCGAAACTCATAGCTTACATAGAATCAGATCTCTGGTTTGCCAGTTTGTTGATTAGGAGTGAAGTGTCAGTACATTACCATTAGGGTGGGTTCCTTTCATTTCAGTTACTTACAACAATAGATTATACAGATATGATTAAGAAATATGTATTGTAAAATAGGTATAAATGTTGTTGTAACTTTTTAATATTTCCCCACACACATCACATTTTTCTTTGTAAATATAAATGAGCTCGATTCATGTCCGAACTGGATACCCATATTTACAATACATCTTTTGGACGTGGACCACATTTCTCCAATGAAAAACGAGAGATTCTGCAGTTAAGAATTCAAAATAAGACATTCTACAATTTAAAAGTTAATGAAATGGGCTGAGAATATGGTAACAAACGCGCATTAAATCCGAAAAAACTTGGGGATAAACAAGAACGTCAAAAAAATTAATCGACGAATTATTTAAATCTAGGAATGACCCTTTTTAGTCTTCAATTAATATCGCTAAGGAAATCGAAGACAATATTAACGACAGAACTGTTCGCAGAAGGCTAGATAAAGAAAATGTGTTTGGCAGAAAGGCGAGTAAGGCTAATTTTTTAAGACTCTGACATGGGAAACAAGGGATTAATAATAATAATATAATATTACCTACAGGACCTACAGTTTAATGCCGACTCCGAACGGCGAAGTTAAGAAGCTTTTTCTAGACAGGAATAATCTTTGAACATTGTCAGTGACTCGAAAGAGGTGGAGCCGTAAATTATCAAAGGTGGCGAATTCGGGTATCGAACCTGGCACCCTCTGTGTGGGAGTCGACGCAATTACCCACTACGCCACTGCAACCAAACAAAGGATTGACTTTGTTAAAAACACTCGAAATGACCTGATCAAGCCATTAACCGAAGAGAGAGGCGATGTATGTTTCCGTTCTTTTTCATTTGTCCCAGCTAAGGAGCTGTTTCAATAAAACAATGCCCCAATACTTTTACTAACTTTAGTTGTTTGTAAAATAAATTTAAAATCTCCTGTTATTTTAATAAGTCAAGCTGTAGATCTTATGTTTTCCACATTTTCCCAACGGCAACACTGATTCAGGTACTCTTAACTAAGACGTAAACGTAAACCGTGATTGCAAATAAAGGTTGATATTGAATGCTCAACGGACTTTGATCCTACTTGAGAGGATAGTGCAAAGCTCACTGGCTGACGGTAGAGGCAAGATTTTCCAAAGGTCTCCACTATTCTTTGCAGATCCCGACATTGACCTGACCTTTGAACACAGCGAACACAGCGAGACATCAATAACGATTTAGCTGAATTTGATCGATGGCATGGGTTATATATATTCGCATAGTCCTGCGACTTCAGAAAATCCAACAACGAAAATTCGAACGCGGAACAAATCGTACGATCTCGATTGCCAGTTCACATTACGTCACAGCCACATAAGATCATGATGCCCTCGAATCGCTGATGCGCTCGGCGTTGTGTCGACGGTGGTGACCTTACCAACGTCATTCTCAAAGAAAAATGGACTGATGACGCTGCCAGCCCAATATCCACAGGAAATAATGACTTTTTCGGGATCCATTGGAAGCTTATGGGAGGAAAGAATGGCTTCGATCAGCCCGGAGGTTTCACATCTGAAGGCACTAGACTGGGCTTTATTTGTTGACAATCTGCCTGGCATATATCAATAACAATAGCATTATTTCAGCCATACGACATATTCTGTTCTTATTATTGTACTAGCTATTCCCCGCGACTTTCTCCTCGTGAATATTAGTTATCGCGGTTAGATAAATAGTATTACTTTCGAACAAATGTGATTACCATAAAAAGCAGTGAGTCAATCTTAAAAGATTGACATATGTTCTGATGGACGTTTTTTTAGAGCTTTTAAAGAGAAACAGTTCCGTCATATACGTTTTTTACATAACTTAAACCGCAGCGCGATATTATAAAGCCTTCTTCGATACATGAACTACTCAGCACAAATTGAATTTTTTTCAATTTAAATCAGTAGTTCTTGAGATGAAATGAGAAAAAATCGTCAGCTTTAAAATATTAAATATTCATTTTGCAGAAACCTAACCCCTATTAACTAGAATATTTATGTGCCTGTCCACATAAATATTACTTTATATTGCATTTTTAAAATAACGAAACACCTTTCCAACAACCGTTATATTCATGTTAAAGTTCTCGTGCGTGCTTGCAGACCCCCCCCACGCTAACTCACCAGGAATTATGCCCAAGCGGACTTGGTTGCACAACTCATCCTGGGTCCTCCAAGCGGTCGCCTTCCGGATGCATTCAGAACCCGCCTCGAAAATCGTAACAATGGGGACATTCGTGCCACGTGACGAAGCAAGTTCGAAGAAACAGTTGCTCAACATTGAATTCCTCGCACACTTCAGTGTTTCTCAGTCTGTCCCGGGGAGCAACTCACAACAGCACGAAGAAATCTCATCTCGACAGCTTGTATTTTTGCGATCTTATTCTTTTTGTCTTTAACCAAACTTCATGGCCATAGGTGAGAGTGCGAAGAAAAACTGAGTTGAAAATAAAAAAAAAGTTGGCTATAAGCAAGCTCGACCTTCCTGATTACAAATCTTCCAAACTGTTTCAAAATGCATCCTGCTTGGCAATTCTTACAGGAAAGATCAGAATATTCATTTTGAATTCTTCCCATCACTCGTGAAAATGACCTCGAGAAACTTGAACTTCTCCACCAGCTCCACTAACATTTAGATGACATTGAAAAGACGTTCCTCATTTGTCAACGTCAACCTTTATCCTAGCATCACCATATCAAGTCATCAACAAAAACAAGTTGACTTACCATGTCCAACTAAGACTTACTCAAGTCTATCAATGTAAAGTCCAATGCCCAAGGTGAAACATTCTTATTGCACATGCTCATGCTTAGGATCGTTATGAAGCATAAAACTCTAAGTTAGTGGTATTTGTTGTTGGCAACTTCCTTACTTACTTAAAGTGCCGCCACAGTCCTTTGATCTGGTGGATCTGTACATCAACAAACAAGCGTCTACAGCAAGCTCTATGTGCACGTATAGTTGGTTGAGGTCTCCTTCCAATTGCGTGCGTCGTCTGAGTTGTGGTCTTCCTCTACTAAGCTGAAGGTTTCGGTTTGGTTTTCACCAAACCTTGATGGCGCAGTGTGCATTCTCCATGGTCACCCTACACAAACGGACAAGTTTGGGGGGGATGCCATGACTAGGCAGTGCCTGTATAGCTCGTCACTATAGATCGATTTGTTGCTTTTGGTTTTTTTCCCAAAAGTAGCCACAATGTGAATATTTGATTGTTGGTGGATTTTCGGACCGACCAGATGTTTGTTTTTTGGGCCGACGAGATTGTTGACGAATGACTTTATGCGCTCCCACAACACGGCAGATAGGATCTTGAATTTGCTATTCAATAGACTGATGCCTCTTTAGTTTGGCGCTATTCCGAGTACCTTCTTTTTGTGCATTGGGCAAACAATGCTGAGGTTCCACTCATAAAGCATCATTTACAGATGAGTTGGGCCACGCTCATTACCAATACGTCGCCTTTCACCTTAAAAGGCTCGGCTGTTAAGCCCTCAGCTCCAGCAGATTTGATGGATTTCGCTCCATCCGGGTTCCACAGGAGATTTTTTCCAAAAAAACATCGATGTTTGAAGGTGTCATACAAAAAATGGGTAAATGTGTGCATATTTACGTGTCCATCACTGTACATATCTATTAATTTTAAATACAATTTGTTCATTCATATTACAAATTATATATCTTATTCCTATTACACATCCTCACTGCCTGTAATTGGTTAGATAATCCCTGAAATTGTTCTGAGTACAGGAAATTACTCGAAACACCTACTACCCACATTTCCATGTCCATGAAGGACTTAAATGTAATTGCTCACAACATATCAAAACATGATACTTCTGAGAACTTTCTAGTAACCTCTGTACGACGAACTGTAAACTTCACCCTCATCAAACAGTTTCGACATAAATGTAATTTAATAATTTAATTGCACGAAAATTATTAATCAGAAATTGGAAAACTCAAAGTCGTTCATAGTTTCGCAAAGTGAGTTTCGGATTTCAATCACCTTATAAAATCTGAACTCAACTGAACTGGCATGATTTTCTTTACGTTTTTATCTCGAATCGATTATATATATAATTATTTTACCATCACAGGGCAAAGACAAAACACTACGTTCTCTTAGTGTATCCCCTCGGTAGCGCTTTACAAAACATGTTAACCTTAGGATTATCTACCGATTTTGGATCTCATAGATTACACCAAGTAAAAAATATTAATTAAAGAATAGTGTATCAATACATTTTTTAAGCTCCAATCGCGACAAGCTAAAATCAATTTCGTTGCAAAGTTCATTAACAGTTCTTATGCACCTTGTAATAGATTCATTACAGCCATAGTTGGTTCCACGCGTCTTATCGTAGAGTAAATTTCTCACCCGAAGAGATCTTTGGGGAGCATATATATTCATGAGAAAAAATAATTCTGGTGGATTTACGCGGTAATTAATATAATGTCGCGGGTAAACATGGCTGCCGCTGCCTTACGCCTACGCGTATTATTTTACACCTGTCGTCATATTTAGGGAGTTCTTCGAGGGTATAAAATTTATGGACAGTATATCTAGTGAAATTTTTAAATTATATGGAGAATCAACATATGTATGTATTATATGTACGAGAATGTATTTAAAATCAACTGAATGGAAATAAGCTTGGTCTTTTGAAATCGGATTTCAAAATCATATTGTACACATTGAGGTTAGGAACAGTTGCTTTCACTAATTTTCAATTAGAGACGGCTAAATGGTTGAGAATATACCATTAGCATTGATGAGCGTTCTCTAGTTGTTCCCCTAGTTAGCCACAACTAGTGCAAAACCAATGGTGCACTTATGTGGAGATGGACTACAATTAAACAATGTATATTTTTTATTTTGTTTTCTAAATAATTCATATCTGTCATTCATAATTACTTCATTTAAGAGTACAATGCTTAAACCTTAGTATTAAAAAATAATAGATATAATAACAATAATAATAATAAGGATGGCGCTATAGCCCGTAGACAGCCAGGGCCAACGTCCTCAGCAACCACTAGTGTTGTGCGTGTTCACCAGTCGAAGGGACAGTTTTGTGCCCACTCCGAACGGCCAATTTTGCGAAGCTTTTTCTAGACTTTGAGCATTGTCAGTGACTCGAAAAAAGTGAGACCGTGAAAATTATGTTTGGTCGTACCGAGAATCGAGCCCTAGGTTGCGTAGGGGTCGACGCACATACCCACAACTCCACGGCGACCACTAAATAAGAGCTATAATATTAGACTTAAGTACAACTGCAACCAAATAAATACAAGTTCCTCTCAGGGAATTATTTCAGTCTGAGTTGAATAAGTATGTACGGCCTAGGTAATTATTTCAGTCGGATCTGTATTGAATTGTCTGTATTCGGCCTTACCTGTGAGGTTAGGTTGTTCAACAAATGCACTGTTTGAATGAAAAAAATGGATACGCAGTACTAAGAAAGTTATGTAGATATTTTTAATGTTTATCGTTATAATCCGACTCGATTTGGAATGTCAAAATAAATGCATGTTCTGTTGCTGGAAAATGCTTCAGAAGCCATTGCTCGCGGATGTGGTCAAGTGTTGAACAAATGCTGGAAATAACGTGGGGTCCAGTTGAAAATAATATCGGTATGGGTAAACCATTGCGATATCACTACTAGTGGGATTACAAAAGCTGAATTGAAAAGTTAGCTTGCGATAAAGAGTGGTTCACACAAAAAAATGCTTTCGAGGAATTAAGTACGGACAGTGGTCGTTCTATTTGAACTCTTTTTTCGTATGTTATCAGATTCTTCGAACAGCTGTTTATTTTTGTTCAGCTTTTGCTTGTATTATATTATAGTATCTATGCCACTGTAGACCACAACTTTAGAGTTCCAGAACGGATATTCCAACAACTCTATGTCACGTGGCATGGTCCCTGAAATAGACTTCATTCACGCCCCGGCATCAACATCCCAGCAAGAAAAGAACTCAGCATCATTCGATACCACAAAGACTGTTACAGCAATCAAAGCAAAAAATACGACCAAATAATACCAGTCCAAAAATCGCACCAATGTGTTTCAATTTGCAAACAGAAAATTTGTTTTCCTGCCTCGTAGTCCAAATTAATTCATTAAATTGAATCATTCTGTGAGAGAAAACGCTAAAAGATGACCAAAGGTACGGCAAAACCATAGGAACTGCTGCCATTTTGGAGTTAACTTCATTTACGTACCAGTATATCGAATTGTATGTTCAGTGACGAGCAAAACTGGATGCTTAGATTCAGTTCTTCTGGGTTCTTCAACAAAATTGTTTCCTTACAAAGGATTTGAATGAAATATTCAGTTTCCGTAGGTTTGAGTCATTTATAGTCTTCTGCAGTTCAGCTCTTATGTTCTTTTGCAGAAATTTGGTCGGATCTGTTTTTTTCCTATATTTTTTCGGAAAGTACTCATATTTTATTTTATGGATTTATACAGTGGGTTTACAGGGATTTTCAGTGGAGACAAGAAAAATTTTACCAAGTGTCATTTTAAAAGTCCTCTCGCGTGATGTACGCAGTTACTTTTGGTTTTGTGGCATCAGGTTTTTCTATACCGATCTCAGTACAGTGAGGATCAACAGCTTCGGGCACCCACCTTTGTTATGAACGGTCTCAATTTATTTTGCCTTTTCGCATCATATGTACTTGTGATGGTATAAGTAGACCAAATTTCTGAGCTACGCCCCATGGTTAAAGAAGTTTTCCGGGCAGCAAAACGATCTTTTTCTATATTTTTTAAGGCATTTTTTAAAATTTTTAAAAATTTTGAGGTAAACACTTGATTTTTCAAATACCGCTCAGTATCATGGCAAAATCAGAATGACGTAATATATTATTAAGCATAATAAGCCAACCTTAGGCCTAAAGATAAATGCATGAAAAAATAAGCAAAAATTCAAACGTGCAAAATTTGATCCGCTTCGTTTTTATTTTATTCCGTCGTTAGAATCTTTGTTCTTTTAGTAATTAAATAAGAGAACAGCCCTCACTTCTTTCAATCAAGCCATCGTAAAAAACAAAACTACAAAACCTTTTACGTATCCAGTTTTGCTCGCCACTGTATACATAGGTCATTGCTAAGCTGTCAAACACACACTGAGAAGAAGTAATAGTATTGAGAAGAACAGAAAAGGGAGAGAGAAAATGAATTGAAATTGAGTTGAACTCAATGGGGTTTCAACCTGATTTCAATCAAATCGCGAGGTTTCCAAATATTGAAAATATGTGGCGAAATCTAGGAGATTTGGAGAAATTTTATGAATTCTCGCGATTTGTTTCTGTGGAAACCTGGTAAAAATAATAGTTTGAATGAATATTAATTAGAGATTATAATCCCGCATGATGGGTTGCAACGCAAAGGCTATTCGATCCTCCGCCATCCATCCGAACTTGGGCATACAAGCGCGACCTGTTTTGGACCTGCATGTGTCAAGAGGTAGCCTACCTAATGAAGTCGTGATGAAAGGCAAATTCGCGTCACCAGCCTTTCCGTTCTATGAATCAGTTGATCAATATTGAGTTCCTTTCGCAACATGATTCTCACCTATCCCGGCGAGTATACAACAGGACCAAGACATCTTATCTCGGCAGCATGTGTTCGCGATCTGTTAATTAACAATATCTTTGATAGTAATATGATGATTCCATGATATGAATGATTCCACAGTAACCACTCGTGTTGGGAGTTCTAATCTTATCCCACAAATGGAGTACACAACTTTAAATCACACACGTCGTTAAGTTGCTTAACAAATGTAAAGCGAAACATTTTAGCACCACGCAATTACCAATGATGTTCCCAAGTTAATTTTCCATTCGATAGGTGGGTTTTCCACAGCTAAAGTTCCTCTCGTTACGGTTGTTTCCGATGGGAAAACTTTCAAATTAGATTAAAATCCCTGCCCCCAAGCAAAACGTGCATACAAAACCATTATTAGGCAAAACCCATTCGTTCTCCGGCGCCCTTTCATCTCCGTTGAATTTCTGTCAAGTGCATAGATACACACGGAAGGGAAAGTAATTCATGTGATCACCACAAGGCATTAGCAATTCGCAAAAAATAAAAACTCTTTGCCCAGCACACCTCCTCAAAAATCATAAGCCGGATGTTGAACCCCTACTTTAAGAACATGGGACTTTTAGCCGGAGTGCACTAAATATTTAAAAAGTTAATACGCTCTGCAATTACACATATTCCCTGGCTTAAACCTTCCTCTGGGGATTATTACAAAATCCACGCACACGTTTCCGGCTGTGTGCCAGTGCCGGTTCTCTTTCGCAAAAAATAAATCGGACCGGTACATAGGCTGGCCTGATATTCAAATTCATTCGGAATCAGGTAGAATCACGACATGTTCCACATACGCCCGAGTGTATGTGTGCATGACACATAAAGAAGACCCACCGATTTTTTTCTCCTTTTCAATGCACAACTCACATGTCAGTCACAATTGAAGATGTGTCATTGGAAGCGGATTTCTCTTCCCTTTAGCTACGACTTTCATTGACATCGCAAAGTGATATAATTGAATTTAAAGTAAAAGCAATACAAGTTCCTTCACATTTGTCATCGTCAAGAAGCCAAGTGAAACCACTGAAAGCAGAGAAGTACCCATCTATATGTCTCGGGGGAAATTAATTAAAATTTTATACAAAATCTGAAATGAAGACTGACGAACGTGTCCCCCTGCCCTCAAAAGCTTGGGTAATAATTTCGACTTGGTGGGAAAATCGTGACAGATTCAGGATGTACACGTGAATGATGTTTAGATTAATGCTGCAAATTGCAATCTCGAGAGCAGTCTCCGTGTGAAGTGACTAATTAACGATATTCCATTTGTTTGGCACCACTGGAACGTGAGATTTGAAATTTTGGCACTGGGGAAATATTTGCGGAATTTTTCAGCAGGAGATTAAGAAATTAGCATTATCGGATTTTCAGTTCATTTGGTATTATATTGACGCACGTCCTGGGGATTGGGGGTCTTATTGACGGGGAAGGTGACGACTGGGGTCTAGGGAATGGCAAAACATAATTTTGGGAGACTTGTAGTTTTCATGATAAGACGTTGTGATGAGATTTTAGCACTGATTGGAGATAAATAATTTTTGTTGGCTTTATTTTGGAGTTACATTCACGCCAATAATGCACGGAATATCATATCATTCAAATGGTCTAGCTGTCAGTGTTTCAACTGGTTGTTGAGCTCCGGCCACAGAAAGTCGGTTAATATCGCTATAGCTGAGCCTATTGATATTATGATGGACTCACCCCTCATTTTGTGGATGATATATATAACGATAACTGAAATTTTTCTTGAAGACAGACCGTTGGGCCAAAAATTGACCTCATCCGAGGCTATGAATTTCTGGCCAAATGCCGGTACCCAATTCACAATAAGCGAACTCACCGCTTTGATGTCGATCATAGTCGGCCGGCTTCAGATCTTGTAGGACCAAATCCCGCTGGAAAATAAACCGGATTAACTCTCTGGCAACGTCCAGACAAATTGCCTTGACACTAAATCCAAGGTGACGACTGGCGTCAAGATTGATTTAACGTGGCGTATTTACAACTGCTCTGGATTTTTGTAGCATTTTTCTGGGGCAATGGAAAACCTAGCATTTGGCTGGATGTCATTCGTACACTTGTCAGCTGCTAAAGCACAACACTAATCGCTTTCTGGTCATTCTTTACAAGGAAATACAATATTCTGCATCGTTTGTTGAAGATTGGTATTGGATAGCTGAAAATTTGTGATGAGCCTAAGTTACATGTGTACGTAAAACATTAATATTTAAACACTTTACGGACCAGGTTTGATTGGATGGCGTCAAGACGGTACACTGCATTGTGTACTCCGGTTATAGAATTTCTAAATTGTTTATCACAAGCATCGAAATGTACTGTTATGGCAATTTTCTCATAAACATATCAAAGCCGAATAAGTAAATGCCGAAAATGGGTATGTAATGTTCTCGAGATCGTAATATAGCTAAACAAACTTGGGGATCACAATCTTTTATTGTCTTAACTTTTTAACACTTCACATGAGCTCAAAACTAGTCCATTGTCATTGCCAGCCGCCAACCTTCTTTTGCTACAATTTCCCAGCAAGCGCTACTGCGAGGGAGCCTGCATGATCAGCTCCCACCTGATCAGCATCGAATAGCTATCAGCTGGTACGAGCAAAGGCGCGACAATGACAGAGGAATTGCTCTGCAGTGTCGTCGTTTTTTTCACAGGCGTCGCTATTAGGTATACAAATTTCAATTTCCCTTGATAATGGCTATGTGACACTACGTTTTTTTCGTTTTTTTAATAAATTAAATTGCCTTTTACAGAAAAGAGACGGAAATTATTTTGCATAGCTGGCTGTGTTCAAGGTGCATGTGTGTTTTTTTATCAATACAGTGAGCTATATGTATTTAGTTTTCAAACAGAGAATCCCTGGATAAAAGGGATGAACTGTACAAACACATGCTGCCATCAGCTAAATAATATGGATGGTTTACAATTTTTAATAAATTGTGTTTGACGTTTTCGAATTTATGAGGCTATTGCGTACGCCCTCAATAACCATTTCAATAGAGAAACTTTTCGCACTGCTCTGTTTTCTCATTGAACTCATGAAAACTACAGACAAAAACGTAGTGTCATATAGCCATATCTAGTGCTTCTTCAGTTTATCCAATCATCTTACATTAAGACTATTCAATGAACACGATCATACTCCACCCATATTCTCAAGCTCTACAAAAGGCGAATGGCGGAGGTCAGGCATGTGCGGATTTTAGTATACCTGACAGAAGATGTGGAAATTCATCAACGATCCATCCACTAAGCTTCCTGGTACTAGAAGGCCCAACCTCAACTACCGGTATAAGGACGAAATAACCACAAGACTCCTCCTATTGCTTAGGTTATATAGGGGCACACTTAGACCATATTGGTCTTGTGATACCCACACTCAGACAACTACCATGGATTGACTTATTACCAGTAATAGTGCCGTTAATTTTATCCCAACGGCAAATGGTGACTGGACCAGATAAAAGCGTATTAACTTTGCTTTCGCCGGGATTCGAACCGGGGACTCCGCTAACCAGAGGTAGGGACTCAACAAACTGTATCTTATGTAGTTCAAGTCAGAGTTTTAACTCGAGTTATAAATAAATGAATAAGTACGAGTAGAACAGATGGAATATCTCGTAACAATGGAGAAGATAACTCAAACACAAACATACATAATGTGTTGAAAATATATGCAAATATGTACTGTACTTACTTTTATGTCATATCGGTTGTATATCTAAGTAGCCTTTGATGTAACCTTTGTGTATCTAAGTAACTTATGAATTGCCACGCCTAGTACTTTAAATATATTTGATACATTATATTTGTTCTTATTCATCATTGAACTGAAGTCTATGCAGAACTGAACATCGTGCTTTTTATTATAATGTACCCCACAAAATTGAGCATACTCTTAGTTAACACGAATAAGAGGCAAGTTTATAGTTTGAAAATATAAAGCACCCACAAGGTTCTTCAGAAAGTTTTAGTTTTTGGACGCAACAAAAATGACAAGTTGCAGACAACCAAATATGGATCTTAAAATGAAGAACGTCAAGTCAACCATAAAACGGATTTTGGGGGTTGTGTAACTTCAAGTGTGCACAGAAACTTAATTTATAGAAATTACTATGAACAAAATTGGATGTATGAATCTTTTAAAATGAATCATACCGAGTTCCACATGAAAATTAGGTTTAGCATCGGATCATTACATCCACCAAGGCAGTGGTCCGAAGCACACATCTTACTTACTTAGTACGAAAAGCCAGCCAATCTCAAACCCAAAGCAGAAATTGAGATCGCATATTCGAGCAGTTTAAAATAGTATTCCATCTTCTATCACGAAAAATCTAGTGATATCCATGACACGGCGCGACGCGACCGTTATTAGCTGTTGTAGAAGCTGGATGAGCTGTTATTCAATCATCAAATTTGTTTTTTTTATTTTCTTTTCTTGGTCATAAGTTGAAATCAAATTAAAATTTATTTTAGTGGAAGTTCAAATTTTTTTCTTATATTGGATGCAGTAAACAAATTACGTTATTTTTTCCAACAGATGGCTTTAGAAATAGATAAGATTTTGTACTAAAAAAAACATTATGCGCAGCTTTGTGATTGACTGACTTTGCCTTCTTTAAAGAGAAAATACGCCATAAGATTCTAAAAATTTTCTTCGATAAAGGCGTAATATTTATGGTCCTGATAATGTTACAGTAAATCATGCGCAGTTTTGGTTCCGTCAAGTCCAATCTGGTAATTTCGATGTCAAAGATGCACTACGCTCTGGAAGGCCAAATGTCGATAATGCCCATAAAATCATGGAAATCGTCGGGTCTGATCGTCATGTGAAAAAAACCCATTTGAACAAGGCTGGACCATCTAGAGGAAGCAATCGCTCATAAAGGGCCATCTTTGACACACAGGAGAGAAATTGTGTTCCATCAGGACAACGCCATGTCACACACAACGATAAAGACTCAGAAGATGTTCTGGGAGCTTGGTTGGGGGATTCTAATGCATCCACCTTATATTCCGGACCTGACACCAAGTGATTACCACCTGTGCCTGTCATTCGCTTCAAGAGAGGCTTTTGGAACAAGTCTATCTTATTTTTTCGATAGTAGGGTTTTTACGAAAGAGGGGTAACGGCATTACTAACAAAATAATAACAATTAATCAAACAAAACATCACACATTTAACCTTAATCGGACTATTCTTCGGCTTAAAATGTTCAGCTGAAAAAAAGAAGATAATGCACGATTTTTACTACTGTACACTTTTCATCATTTCCTGAGAAATAGTCTGTTTTATTTTTTAATTGTTTTTCTTTTATTTAATAAAAATCTGCAATTGAAACTGAATTTTAGTAATTTTAATAAGCGCTGTACATGAAGATTGATTAAGACACAAATGCTTAAAAAAAATATTCCATTTAAGTTCCCCTTAGAGGATAACTCTGTCTTGGTCTTCTCTTCGCCCTTATTCTTATTTTAGATAATTTTCAAAACTGACGCATTCGGTACACATTTGATAGCTATCAGAATATGTCAGAAATACGATAGTTTCAAGACACACTTTAATCAAAGCGATATTAGAAAGGTAAAGGAATACATATTATACAGCCAATTCCATCTTGGCATTCGTTTAAAATATATTCATATGCCGAAGCAGAAATGTCTTTTAAAATGTCAACAGCCACCTGCCACACTCCCTACAGGACACATTCTACTGACACCAGTTGTCAGGGTTTTTATAACAAAAGCAATTTCACATCAATCTCCTGCTAAAGTGTTCACCTCATCATCGTCTGTTGGAACCAAATTCAACTGGAATTGAATTTCTAATTATGTACGACTGTCACACTTATGCATGTGCGTTGCCACACAGACAATTTCAAGAAATGTCAATTTGGACATGCCTGCATTGAAGATTCCTGCAAATAGAAGTATTCATAATAACGAACCCTCATGTCCACTTGATGGCAACATACACCTTTTATGCGCCAATTTCTGTCTTCACAAGTGTTTGATCATAATTTGTATTAATGGAGCTATTATATCTTGTGTATGGATTTACAAATGAATTTCGGATACATTTGCATGTTGACAGCTGTTGGCGTAGCATGGTATCCACGCGTGTTTTGAGTGTCTCTTATCACACCAGATTTTCTGATATCGGCTCTGCGGTCATTAGTTGAGAGGTGATCACATAAATCAATACATAAATCTGGGAACTAATGGATATCGCAAGTACAATATTATTCTTATTCATTAGCAACACAAATACTTTCCCTGGTTCGCGGAATGTCTGAATCACAATGGGGAGGGAACAAACTGCGACATACCAGACGGACTGATTCACCACGCTAATTATTGCGTGACGTAAAGATAAGCAAGGAAAACGTGCTGAAGAAACTTCCTTAGTTCTGTTTCCTCCATGGTACATGTATTTGCGTACAAATTTGCATTCAATTACGATTAACCCACTTGACAATTGCCTGGGACCTGAGTGCAAGTAGCAGTTGCAGAGAAGGAAAGTTGCATGGCATATCAGATACAACGAGCAACGGTTTTGCTTCTATTTGACCATTAGCCTGCATGTAGGCGGTGCGGCTGGGCAGAATGGAATGTAAATATTGAATTGTCAAACTTGCAATATTCTGATAACGGAATGATTTATGAATATTTCACTGATAGTGCTTGCGAAACTCATGCGAAAATAAATCACACTCGGACACAATATGTACTGCAAATAGGATAAAATAAGACTGATGTGGCAATTCGGTGATGCGGTGGCCATCAATCAACACGTTGGCGTTAAAATAATGAAGGCTAGTTTGATGCGGCAGAAGTGCAGAACTGTGACCCACATTGAAAGAGCGACACAAAAACGTTTAAATGCAGACGCAGTCGTGTTAAAGAAAAAAAAAAATTAATGATGAATCATTTTCAGGGCAGTTTTTTATCAATTCAATTAAATTATTTTTTTTGGATTAAATAGATGACCTATGTGCTTATGAGGATGTACTGAATTGCCGCGTATTCATAGTACATTTATTTGACGTGTTCTGTGTTTTAAAAATTACAATATTTGATCAGAGTGGGGATATAGAAAAGGATGCGTCCACAGTTTGTGAACGTGTATCCATTTGATGTCTATTGTCTTTTGACCGAGAAAAGTTAATTGGATTTCTAAATTAACCCAGCTTATGCTTCAAAATTAATTTTAGGAATCCAATCAATCGCTTAAATAATTAAATACAATCAAAATTAACATGAACTGCGCTTTTTCTGCGTTTGTTACATTCAGTTAATGTTATATAATTACTAAAATGGTAAGTCAGCCAAACTACTTGCTTAACCACGAGATAAGGAACTGTTTGCTACACAATCCTGATGAATACAGAATTGACCCGAAGAGTTTCATAAGTAGTAAGTAGGACAAAAAATCTATAACGGAGAGATGAAAACAGACCTATGCATTAGTACAAGCTAGAATGTTGATAAGACGTAGAGCCAGTCGACTTTAATGCAATACTACAAGGAAGAAAAGAAAGAAAGCATTCTGGGGATTTCACTACCAGTCCTAGAAAAGAGGAAAATAATTCCAATGGTCAGATTTGACAGACTGTAGTTGAAGATGACGAGTAGTGACGGACATAGTCGATTCAAGGATAAACTGAGAACGAACCAATGAATCGACAAGTAGAGGAATATTTAAGTTCCCGCTTTTATTCTCCTTATATTCCTGATTAGTAGTTCTCGATGAGTATAGTGAGCCATCTTGTGTTAGTAGCAAAATCATTCGAATGATTTTAGTGGATAAATTGATGTATACTCGAGCCAACACAGTCATTGAACAAAACAGTGACCAAAGTGATTATTGAACGAGTACATTTTTGAGTTCCTTCATGTGTTTCTTTCATTGGTTCTCGATTAGTAGTTCTCAATGAAAATTTTCTGTTCCTTTTTCTCGTACTCCAGTTAGACGTTTGTTTCTCGTGTGTCTTCTTGTGTTAGTAGTTGGCAGTCATTCGAATGATTTTGAGAATCGCGATCCTATCGAGATGTTGTATGAATCGATTAACTCTCGAATAATCATTTGAATGCGCCCATCGCTACGAAGGAAATGTTTTTCAGACAAAAACGTTGGAGGAAAAATTATTGAAAGAATTTTTGTTCGATATTTTGATTAAAAACTTAAAATAAATGTTCAAAATGTTGACTTTGGTGACAAGAGAAGCGAAAATTATTTGAATTCAGTATCTTATAAATTTTAAATAAGATTCTGAGCCTCGCTGTAGGCTCAGTATCTGACCAAGCTGGTCAATTTTTGAAACACATTGAAAGGTGTGTAATCAGGAAGGACGGCGTTGTTGCCACAGCCAAGTTATGAAATTCGGATGATTAACGAAAGAATAGATCCACTAATACAATCGGCTGAGGAAAAACTTATTCGTGTTATTATGGGAATCATTCGACGATATAGGGTGAGAAAATTGAAACACGCCAGTACACTAGGCACCCAATGTTAAGCAGTTGCTTCTTCGAACAGAAAGGTCTATGCTGCGATAGTTTGGTTGCGTGGCACGAATTGCACTGAATGCAAAGAATATTGATTACGATTACATCAGGTAAGCGAGCGGCTCGACAGGCCCGGGACGAAGTGGTTGGACCAAGTCCAAAAACGTGTTGCTTTCAGAGATTGAGTTGGCTGGAGATCTCTCGTGTGTGCTTTACCGCGTAACCCTTGTAGTGGATTATGCGGGTCATAAAATGATGATGGCGATGACAAGGACCATCTTTACGTAGAGAATGGCTTCTTGAGAACTGTAGGTCAACAACCTGAGTGATGTGAATATCATCTGTCATCTGTTTCAGGCAGCCAAACGACTTTGTCACAGTCGCCAACTGGTTCCAGGTAAAGAAGTTAGTAATCAGGGTATCACACCCCTGGGTATCACAAGGGGGTTTTACTGGTCCTAAGTGTGGGTCGCCGTGGCGTAGTGAGTAAGTGTTTCGACTTCGAGGGTGCCAGGTTCAATACCCGAATTTGCCACCTTTGATAATTCACGGCCCCGCCTCTTTCGAGTCACTGACAATGCTCAAAGAGTAATCCTGTCTGGAAAAAGTTTCTCAACTTCGCCGTTCGGAGTCGGCATTAAACTGTAGGTCCCTTCCACGCGTGAAGGAACAATAGCACGCACAATACGAGTTGTTGCTGAGAAGCTAGGTCCTGGTCCGCCTCGGACTGTCGCTCCACCCATATTATTATTATTATTATTATAAGTGTGCAGTCAGTTATTTTATTGTAGCAAGGTTATTGAGACAGCTGCGCAATGTCCAGACTGAAATCCTATTGGACAAATGTGGATATATAAAACGAAAATGTCAGAAAGAGGATTGTGTTTTCTGTAGAATACGCTTTTAGTACGCTTCTAGCTTCATTAGTTCTTGAGAAGTATGTTACAGACGTTGGTTAAAGCTAATGATGGGCATACCAAGTATGACGACTGGATAGCGCAGTTGGTTAAGTGCTTGCCCTTGGTTAGTGGGGATCCCGGTTCGAATCCCAGCATGATAGCAAAGTTAATACACTTTTATCTGGTTTTCAGACCTGGTCCAGTCAACATTTGCCGTTTGGGTCTATTAAATGGAGTGGTAGTAGACTAGCTGTGGGTATCACAATAGATCAATATGGTCTATGGTCTAAGTGTGCTGCTGAATGCACTAGTGGCCCCCTACCTACCTCTTTACCACAGTATAAACTAATGTTTGTAAAAATCTGTAGCTTTTAGTAAAAGGTTAATTTTAATGATGTTCCAAGTTTTAATATTACTTCTTTAAAACAAAAAAAAAATAAAATAAAATATAATAAAATAGTAATTAATTATTTTAGGTTAGGTTAGGTAGAAGTGGCTGACTCCTGTCCTGGGTACGGAAGGACAGGAGCGACACTTGGGTTAACATACGCCGATTGTGCTACCACGACGCGGATCAATGGATACCTATTCCGCAAACCAGTTAATGATTTAAATAAAGCGAAGGCTATCAAAAGTGTATACTCCCATAAATCTAAATCTGAAGGATGAGAGAGCACTGCAGTTGCACAGCAAGTGCACATTGGTTTCTTCCTCATTCTCGTCTCTGCAGCTTCTGTAGGAGTGGTAATAATTAATAAGTATGTAATTATTTATTATTATGTTATGTTTATATTTATATTCCATATAATAATTAACTATTGTTGTTTCATAGTTGGTGGTTACATGATTGTTTTGCTTTAACAAAAGACTGCGCTTGTAAATAAAAAAAAATGTAAAAAAAAAATGAATTTGATGATGCATTTGCTTACAACATATGACCTTAAAGTCCCGTTTAAATGTCGTTACATTTTAGTGAGACTACAGTGTAGCTGTCAATTAAATTGCATTTCCATTTTGGAATGCATTTCTTCTTTAAGTCTCAGTTCGCTTACAATATTACAGCTGTAATCTCCCTATTGAACTGCTGTCTTAGGGGAATATTGCAATAAAATGCAATGGCATAGAACGAGAGAATGAAATCGTATGCCACTGACTGCCCTTTTTGAAAGCGAAACATAATCCATTAACCCTTAATGGTGCTCGCTTCTTGTGCGATAATGGAAATCTTTGATAAACTGAAAAACGTCCTTTTGTGTGTGCGTTTACCATCTTAAGCGATTAAATAAACCGTCCATGGTAGCTGATGATATGAAACAGCGATCTAAAAATAAAGTGCAATTGTAACGTCATTTTTATTCGGTTCTACATGACTTACGAAAGATGGCTCAATTGCGAAAAATGTATGTATTTTAAAAATATATATCTTATCGAAGTTAATAGTCGGAATTGAAATAAATTTGAAAATCAATTTATGCAAGTATTGGAAATTATGGGTTTGAGAAGTTTATATTACTCATCGGGGGCTGGTGTACCCTGTGGCGTAGGGGTACGTTCGCCGATTCAATCGCTAGGTTTACTGTACCGTCGTTCTAGATTCACTGGCAGCACTCAGGAAGTTCCTAAAACTTCGCTGCTTGGAGTCGCCTTCTTTTCTTTGTTTATTGAAAATTGGTAAAATTGTGTGGTTTTACACCGCACAAGCATTTCTTGTGCAATAAAAAACGAAGAGCCGATAACCAGCCATTTTTGAATAAAAACAAAAGCACTGAGCAACGCTCAACATCTGAAATGAATTAGTCCCATACGATGCCTGTTTCTTAAAAATTTAAAACGTCGTTGGAGCATACTCTCTATACATCAAGCAAAGTTCAACTTCCACTAAGCACACATCCCTTTGAGTTGTACAGTACACTCCGTGACAACTGGCTGACACACCCTCATTCCTCACAGAAAGCGTTCTGAAAAATCCAAAGTCAAGAAATGTCCTGTTTGAGATTTTTGAAAATTTGTAAATAATCATGTGCCAATCTATCAAACAGAATGAGACGCTATTTTTGCTATTTTTGAGGTAAGTTTTTTTAAATAAGACATTGGAGATAGAATGTTACGCAACCCAACACGTCTTCTGGTTTGCGTTCATATTCGAAAGTCTCTTCTTTTGATTTTGTTAATTTTCATCATGTTATCACTGTGGATCATTGCTTGCTCTAAGAAGTGAACGGCAATATCTTTATTTCCAGTTGCATTTGTATCGACCAGCTATCTTTTTTTCCATAGTGTGCTATCTTTAATTAGATTAAAATTAAAACTGCATATTGTACTATACATTAATATGATTTGCGACTTTATTTTGAACTGGCTGGCTGAACTGGTATGTTCAAGATCCATATAAGCAACTTAACTAAATCGGATCTCTTAAAAATACAGTAGAATTTCTCTAACTCAAACTTCTGTTACTCGAACTTTTCGAAGAAATATTTCAACCGTAAGTTGAATTTTTCGGGGAATTTAGTCACTGAAGCGTAAACGGTTATTTAAATCCCATATTCATACATATAGATAATTTCTTTATATTTAGTTGAGGATTTTGTAATCAAAGAGAAGTGGTCGCATCAACGAATCATTTTATTCCTCTACATTTTTCGTATTTTATATTATTCGACCCTATTTTTGGTTCCTTGAAATTTGACTTAGGTAAGTTCAACTGCAGTATAAGTTCAAAAGCAAGCAGCAAATCAAAATAGTTGCGTATGCAGACGTCTTGGTAATCTTAGCATCGGATATGTTTCCCTCAGTGATGAGCGAAATCACAGAAATCACAGAGAGCGCCCCATCTAGAATTCACTCTTGGGCTACCGACTGGGCCTGAACCTGAATCCTACAAAATCGGAACGGATTCTGTTTACCACGAAGACCAGGATACTAACCATTAAGCTTCCTACGCTCAATAATATCAATCTCTTCCTTTCCTCTAGTGCTAAGTCCCTAGGCGGCATTCTGGATCCAAAGATCAACTGCGAATCTAGTATAGAAAGTATGGTCTTAAGCCCAAAATGATTCTTTGGATTTACACAGCTGTTGTCCCTCCCATTCTTACCTAGTATGGTGGCCCGCCCTAAAGAAAGGATTCTTACCTAGTATGGTGGCCCGCCCTAAAGAAAAAATACATCTTAGACAAACTAAAAAATGTTCAGAGATCAGAACTTCCAGGGAAATGTAATCATGCCCCACGGAAATACAGAACGTGCTCCAAGATCACCTGCCAGTGGACCTTTACATCAATTATGTAGTCACGAGCAGCGCCTTTAGACTCAGAAAACGGGATGTTGGTACAGCAATAGCAGAGCTCTGAAACTTCTGCCTGAGCACCTAACATTACTACATTACCCCCACAACAGACTTCGACAAGTCGGCACAATGCCGGTTTCCATCCAGAGAGGAGTGGAAAACCCAATCACTTACTTCGGGATACCAATTTCTGATCGACACAGACGGGTCTAATCTAGACCACGGTGTAGGCTTCAGCGGTTTTCTCGATGCATTTCAATAGCTCTAATTCTTACTTCGTGTCCTTAGGTAGCAGAAGGTAGACTAGGACATCCAAGTATAAATTCTCCAAGAAAACATAGCCCTCCACATGAATCCCCAATAGAAATCGCTCCGAAATAGCTGAGTCGTCATAGGCATCATAGGCACGCTGCTGGACTCGAAAAACAGTTCAACCCACACTTTCGCAGTTGCCTCGACACCCACTCTGAGGAAAGTCTGCTTCACTTTCTTAGTGACTGTCCGGCACTAGCCAAACAAAGATAAAACGCGTTCGGGAAACCTTACCTTAATGCTCATCAAAGTATAACAAACATAATCAAATTCCTAAGCTCCACAGGTTAGATTTAGCTAATCCAAACAACCCACGAGATGTGGTATCAAACTGGCGTACAATGCGCTATTTCTACTTTCACCAACCGTATTCAAAGTTAGCAGGTCCGAAAATAAAAATAGAAAAATTATAGCAAATAGGGGAAGATAAGTTATTTTTAGTTTTAAATTGACGATTGAAAGCTCTTGCAATTATACAATTGAACATTATGTTCAACATTATTTGAGAGGATGTTTCACTTGACGTTGATCGTACATCTGAAAATCAAATATCTTAACTGATTTTGCTGCAAATATAAAACTCATGTTCATTTAATTAAAACACAGCCCACAAAAATGCCAACAAGGAGACTTCTCAACACATTACCAACCCAACTATTGCCGATTCCGTTTGTCGTAGTCAAAACAAAAGGGACTTTGATCAGAACCACTTGAATAAATTAATCCCTTGTCACATGAGGAATGAGGTAGACAAACAAAAAGTAAACGGAATGTTTCCTCTGAAAAGTCATTTAGCATGTGGAATTAGAAGTATTCACGTCGTCCTGGAAAAATTCGACGAATGTTAACAAAATAGGATTCGCTCTTCTTCGTTCACATCCATTGTTGGGCAGTTTCAAATTAAAGTTACAAACCTAGCACTTTGGGTTTTGGTTCTTATTACAATTTTTTCTTTAAAATTGGTTTGAAATTTGTTCGCTTTTTAGATTGCATACATATTTTTACAATATTTTTAATCAGCTCGTAAAATAAATAAGTAAAATTAAAAAAATATACATTTCTTTCTTATCTCTTATTCTTATAAAGCTGGGATTCACAAGAATCAGCTCTGAAAAGGTTGAAATAAATTAACGCATTAACAAAATCGTCTACGCCTAACAAGTTAAAAATTATGACTAACGTTTGAAATATTTAATGTCTCGTTATTTAATACATTAATATCAAAATTAAAAAAAAAAACACCGCACGCACTTTAAGACAACAGACGCGTACGCATTTTACGAGTTAAATTGCCTGCTAAATTATTAAATTGTAATTTTTTCTCAAGCTTCTGTGGTTGGGCCATTTGAATGGAATCCCACCACAATCTGTGCGTATACATCGGCTTTAATTCATTTCGCGGTCCATTAAACGAACCTTGTAGCGAGAGCCTAAAGACTTTATTACAGTGCTCAAAACAGTGCATTGCAAGACCCATTAGACGTAATAACATCCTGGAAGTATTGTACATTTCATTTGCGTACAGTGAATGTTGGAAAAAGAGTTTTAAGAAACTTCCTGATGTGATTACGCGCAATTTTGCTGAACAAAATGCGTATGCATTAACTCAGACGGAAATGTATTAAAACACTCTCAGAAAGTAAGACGCGAGAAAATAAGGGATTAATATAATTGTGAGTTTCGTTCATTGAATGAAGTATCCCAATAAGTTTTGGAAGTATCTATGGTCTAATGGATTGGTCTATGAGAGATAAACGAATTATGGACATGTACTACATTACGAATACATGATAGCTTCATGACATGAATGCTAAGATTAATTAATTCGTAGTATATTATGACGCATCAGATACATAGATTTGTTTGTTTGACTGAAGGCAATATATGTTACGGATATTTATTTTAATTTTAGTATAAATTTTCGAGATATCCATCTCTCAAGCAAAAAGTATAATTTCAATTACAAAACATCCTATTCCAACGAATTCTCAATTCAAGGAACTTCATTAAAACAGTCTCCAGATTGTAACTCCCGAGATCTTGCTTTAAAATAATGAACTGTACCGATTTCTGAATATGATAAGTACTCGTATCTGCGTTGGATGTAATCTTATACACCGTGAACTTACACCCGAAATTACATAATTGTTATAAGAAAATATTTGCACCGTTGTGGCACTTTAAGAATATCTTCTATTAAATGTATAACAATCGGTGTTGCATAAAAGCTTCTTCCAACCAAAGTATAAATTCCAAAGAGCAGATTTGATGCATCTGATTATATGCACTTTACGGAATTGATAAAATGCATTTGTTAGGAAATTAAATACTACAGAAGCACTTTGCCAATCGAACCAAATTCAATCCCAATTGCATAAAATTCAACAATTACTTCTTAGAGGACGTCCTCGTTTTAATACGGTTCGCTTTTTGCGACATATTTTCGTTTAACACGGTTCAAAGCCTTGTTTTACACAGTTTCTGAAATTTGTTCTCTATAAGTTGATTCAGTTATGCACGTAGAACATGCACGATTTGTTAATTTGTACATAAGGACGTACACGTTATTTCTTATGCATACTTGCTGTGTTAGGAGCTTCCCCATATTAACTGTGCCAACGCGATGATAGATCGCTTTATAAGACTTTGTTCTAAGCTTTTGTGTGACTTACATATTCGATAAGTAGCAGGAATGTGTTTGTTAATTTTCTTATCCATGAAGTAATAAAAGTTTTATAAAAACAATCTAAAAAGTAAAAAAAATTATTGGTTTCGGTTTTACTGGTTTCTTGTTCCGTTTAGCTCGATTTTGTTGAGCAGTATATTTTTCAGGAACGAAACCCCCCGTGTTAAGTAAGGTTTACCTGCAAATGTTTATGATCAAGCCGATCGTTCGTTTATAGGTTGGGACCGATAAGTAATTAGTACAGAAAAAGAAAATAATTTTTGTCGAACAGATAACAGAATTATTGACATTTAAAGAATTAAACATAATTAATGCCTATGTTAAGAATCTTAATTCCAGCAAATAAGAGCTGAATAGCAAGGTTCAGATTAAGCGATTTGCCTGAGCGACTTGCTAAGGCTTTGCATTCGCATTATAGCTATGTACATACAGTGGCCCCTCAGTTTTTTTTTAATATTTCTGACCATGTTTGTGTTGTGGGCCACGGTATATACATATTTGACATATTTGACTTGTAAAAACTTTGGAGTCTGACCTGGCGGCGCCTTGGTTAGGTTATGTTAGGTAGAGGGTGTGCTAGAGATTTCACCAGCACACATAGACCATATTGGTCCAATTGTGATACCCACAGTCAGACTGCTGCCACTGATTGACTGATTGACAACGGCAAATGGTGACTGGTCCAGATCTGAAAACCAGATAGGAGCGTATTAACTTTGCTTTCATAGGGATTCGAACCGGGGAACCCTCTACTCAACCAACTGCGCCATCCAGTCGGCGGTGCCTGCTTTTATACTGATTCTTATCATCTGTGAACTATTAGAAATTGAGGACTATGGTCACATTTTATTTTATATTCTTCAGAAATAAAATAATGTTCGTCGAATCGACGAAAAACCAGTTATCTTTTCTTACGTTTCGTAAACCAACTGTAGCAATACTGGGAATAAATTTAGCTTATACCTTAAAAATACATCAAAAGCATTAGATTACCACCACTTTGCTAACTACCAGTATTAGCTTATGGCTAACATAGTTTAAAGTAAAGATAAGTTCCAAGATAGACTTCATCGATTCGACGACGCATAATTTAAGAACGTGTAAAATCATCCTGGGTTAAGAAAAAAATCAGTGTGTACTGAAGTGGTAAAACTGACTAAAAACACAATTGAATAATTGAAAACAAGCCAAAAGAAAACTTACCCAATTACATAAAGTTATGCAAAAGAGTTTATCGAAAAGTCAAATTTGAAAATTGTATACAAAAATCGTCATTAATCATCGTCACTGACATGAAAAAACTCTCCGTCTGCTTTTCTTAATTGATTGATACTTAGTTTATACCAAAAATTAACTATTACAGAGATGGCCGCCTTCTACCTCTCTTTCCCCTTAAAACTTTTGACAACTGTTTTTTATAACGTTTTCTTAAACCAAATTGACCAATCAGAGAACGGCATCTACGTTATTTCGTGAATAATAGTCAAAAATTCATGAATATCTGCCAAAAAAGTACTAAAATTCGTCGATGGACTAGGGGAATCAGCTGTGTAGTCGGCTATCTCTGCAATACTTCATTTCTGGCTTATCGACGACATCCTACTGGACATTAGTCATAGTATCGCTCTTGGTAAACGGTGGGTCTTCGGTTTGGCTAAATATCTGAAATAAATATATAGATTAGGAAGACCAATTCATACTCAATAAATTGTCCTGCAAAATGGGCCGAAGGCTGGACGATAAGCAAATCAGCAGAACTGATTTTTGGTGCCTTAGAAAGAAAAATTCTACGTCAGATATAAAGTCTGTGAGGACGGTGAATGGAGGAGAAGCCATAACCGCGAATTCTACATTCCAAAAAAATTATGGACTGTACCTATTTGACCATGTCGAGTTCATGGACACCAATATTGCAACTGAGAGGGTCTTAGTCTTAGTCAAAGTCGAGCCTTCCGGTTAGAGAAAGAGAGGAAGACCGAATATCTAGGATAAATAGCTTGGTTTTGATGACTCCCAGCAGCATGCCAGACTGCCTCCACAAGTGCCCAACGATAAGGATAACTAGGTAAGTGTATACTCCTAATCCCTTTTCGGCTTTGGATGGGCTTCATTGGACTCTGTTTATGGAATTCGATATACGCACGCCCCTGAAAGTAGTTCCTGAACATAACGAAAGAACAAATGAAAACTATAACCTCTGCTTATTCAATCAAAAATGTATGTGAGGCATTATGTTAATCAGATGTTCCAAGCAAACGTTCTCAATAACTTAATAAATAGGGACCAAGTAATGACTGGTTTGTCTATGCGGACGACACCAAACACTGGACTAGATTAGCTAAACTTCCATCCTTTACTTAAGAAAGCAAGAATCTCAGTATTTCTCGCCGTTTCGTATTAAACCGACGGTTCAAATCCCAACGCAAATATTTTATTGTTCACCTACCTGTCGCGTCAATGACAATGATAAGGTGGGTGATAGGCCATAGAGTAAACTTCGACATTCAATGCCGCCGTAAACAGTAAGTTATTTCTACTCGTGAAAAAGTATTACGCACAACACCAGTTTTTGCTGTAGACGCCAGGCACTGCTCCACTTCGGCGAGTGCACCACTCAATTTTGCACAGACATTTTTTAAATCAGTTTATAATAATAATCATAATAATAATAATATGGGTGGCGCTACACAGCCCGTAGAGGGCCAGGGCCTAGCTTCTCAGCAACCACTCGTGTTGTGCGTGCTATTGTTCTCTCACGCGTGGAAGGGACCTACAGTTTAATGCCGACTCCGAACGGCAAAGTTGAGAAGCTTTTTCTAGACAGGAAATACTCTTTGAGCATTGCCAGTGACTCGAAAGAGGCGGGGCCGTGAATTATCAAAGGTGGTAAATTCGGGTATCGAACCTGGCACCCTCTGCGTAGCAGTCGACGCACTAACCCACTACGCTACGGCGACCACAAAACCAATAGTTTATAAATCAGTTAATTCGCCTTCGCTGAAAACGTAAGTTTGAATGTGTAAACCAAAAATGATTTATTACAGTTACAGAAGTTTTTTGACAACTATTTTTTATAACGTGTTCTGACCAATCAGTGGATGGCATTTACGTAATTTGTGAATAAATTCATGTGTAATAAATTCATGAATTTCTGTCAAAAAAGCACTCAAATTCGTTGATGGACTAGGGGGCAATCAGCTGTGAAGTCGGCTATCTCTGTAATACTTCTTTTCTGGTGTAAACTAAGTTATTCGTGGTCATTGGCGATATAATCCCCATTTATGTCGTAAAACGCGAAGCAAATCAAATCTTTTCCTTATTGTCTACATAGCAAACAATATAATGGGAAGTTCGAAAAAAAGATCCCAATGGAATTTGAAACGTGATAACTTCATACATTTATCATTTTTAACAACGCAATTTTGAATTTAAGGAGTGATGTTATAAAAGGCTGATTAAATAAAAATTCTCATTGAAGAAGCCTTGTGTTAGCCAAAAAACCTTACCCTCTACCCAATAAAAGATGAAACGAGAAAAATAATCTGCAATTTTTCAGGAGGACAAAAAATATTAATTTCCATTCAATTCATTTGGCACCATGTAAATACCTACCTCCTCTCTTGAATTTCTCCTTGAAGATCATTGAAGTTTTAAGTTTATCAAACTAACAAAAAGAATCCATAGAATTGAATTCAATTTTAATAAATCAATTTGTCTTCAAACGAAAGAAAGAATTTCTAAAGCCATCAAAAGTCACTTTAACTTGATTCCCAAGTTTCTGGTGACTCTTGCCATTTAGAATAACTTACTGAAGAAAATGCAGTTTGCCATATTTGCATGATAATCGTGCTTTCCTCTGAACAATTTTTCTGGAATAAAGTGAATTGACTCTAAATATAGGAACAGTGAGAAAACAATCAAACTTTACAAGCTGTTGAATGCGAAATTAAGTTGTGGTTAAAGTTTGTAAAAACATTGAATGATAAAACTTTTATAATGGAGAAAATTGGAGCGTGTGTACAAATTGTAGCAAGTGCTCTGTCGTTTGCTTATGATGATTGAGTACAATTTTTTTGCATTATTTTCTTAGAACTATATTCTCAGAACATAATAATGATATAATTATGATATCTACTCAATTCTGTTTTTACACGGTTTTGATTTAATGCGACTTAGAAAAAATTGCGTTTTAAGAGAATTTCATTCGATTTAGCCTAGACAAAAAGCTATTTGTTTGCAATTTTAAAGAAAAATATTCTTAACAAACGTAGTGTTTTAAGAACTTAGTTAGGATGCTATCTAATATATTCTCACAATTTATTTTCTATGAATCATTTATTTGAAATCTTTTTACAGTGTTGAAGAATATGAAACCCATCCCCTTGTTTTCTATGTAATCCATGTCTTTTTTTACACGATTTCAGAATTTGTGTACTCGGAAGAGTAAAATACAATGTACATACTTGGGTTTTGTAAACGTCTACATAAAATATTTTGTGGTATTGAATGAACTAAAAACGAAGCACTTGAATGGAGTAGTTTTCAAACAAACCATCAGAACTCGGACATCTAGAATTTTTATTTCTATTTTCCAACAATTTTTGTTCGTGATGAGACTGGCATCTTAATTTCCGATCAATATTTGCTAACAAACATTTTATTTTAAATTGTATAAACAAGAGAAACGGTATGCACTTTCAGAGGATTTCCAGTTACCACTGGGCAATGACGAAGGATAGTAGAGATACTTGGAAGAATTAATTGTATCAACGATTCCGAGATGTGCATTGTGTTCATTTCGGTGCGGAGCAAACAGTGTCTCAGAAGAGACAACTCAACAGATAAAAAAAATTGTTGGCGCCCGCGAATATGTGTATCCTTAAAGAATCAAGGGAGTGTTTAATACTATTGCTTTACTATTAATTAAGTCAATATTAACAGAACTTGAAAATCATCTGTTTGTGTTCAAATTCACCACTAGCCGTACTAAAAAGGACAGTTAGACAGATAAAATGTTTACTAGTATCAATAATTTTACTAATAATTTAGATAAAGCGTTTGATATCGGTTCATAATTAAAGAAGATTTCTTTTTTTTCTTCGCTTAATCGCTTAATTCATCTAAATCTGGCTAAATCTGGCATGTTCTGTCAGTCATCATATCCTAAAAGAGAAGAATTATAAATCATTGTAAGAGCACGGTGTAATTGGTGAGGAGGACATTACAAATAAATATCGGAAAACACTTGACGTTCAGAGAGAGTTTTCGAAGCAAATTTATTAAGCTGCATATGCGTAATTATCAAGTTAAAATTATGAAATGTAATTCTTAATTAAATGATTTGCTGACAAACGACACACACGTAAGCTATGAAGAAGATTAAACGAAGGAAGGAAGGGCAGAGGCATTTTGCATCTAAAAAATGTCTGCATATATTCTTTGTGTCCGAATTGGAAGATGGTTCCAAAAAATGATGAGCAATAATAAAAGGGATCATGGTACGATGAAAATTCTTCCGGCTTAAAGGTATTATGCGCCGTACACGAAGTTGCATTTAGAAGATATGATCTATACATAAATACGTTCTGCCCATTTGTCGTACACTTGTTCACCGTACTACTCAATCGTATGGTATGATACTTACACCTTTGGAATAATTAGGTAATTTTTCGTAAATCTATTTTCCCGAACGATTGGCTGGAACCTTGGTAAACAAATGCACAAAATTAGGTTATTTTACAACATTATTTACAATTTTACGTAACCCATGTCAAATTTTCTGTAACCCATGTCAAATTTTCTGTTTGCGTTATCCCTGATGGTCATTGAATTTCGACGACGGGCGAGCATAGTCATTTTAATCATCCATGACAACGACGCGTATATCGCCGGCTTTGATCTAATGAACGGGATGAACTCCAAATCTAAACAACATATATTATAAGGACTGTTTTTTACCATTTATTGGACATGGTTGCAACAAACATTCGTATCGCATCCAAGACTACTAATAATGAATGGTAAAGACATGTGGATGCATTAATTTCGAAAGATCTGCATTGTTCCTAATAAAAGAGCACTTCATCAAATCAATTTGCCGAACGGGCTATTATTTGACTAGCCGTTTATGTTTTTCAAAGCCTAAGACCTGATTTTACAAAGTTTCATCTGAATAAATGATTTATTGCCTTTCAGTATTTTCCTGTTTATTTAGATTTTGTTTCTGTTTTGAACCACGTTTTATGCACTAACAGCACATATTTAAGTATTTTTTCTATTCTTAAAGCACAACCGCTGGTCTTACCTGCAGTCGGCCCATTGCCTTCTTTTCATAAAGGTTCTAGGTATGTTTCAATTATCAGACTAAAATCATACTAGAACGAATATTTTCAAAACGAAAAACCTCATCTAGTGGTTATAGGAAAAGAAAATAAATCAACTCACAAGTTTGACATTCATTCATCAATCATATAAAATATAAATCACAGAATTGTTTGAAGCTCTATGAAGACACTAATGCACAGAAAGAAAGCGCCTATGATCGTATATTAACATAATCTGCAAGAGTTCTTGGAATGTTATAATCTTGTGAATGAGTTGCTTTGATTCATACCTACATTAATACCTCATCATTAATCTTTAAATATGTTCCAAACCAGTTTTAGAACAACATTTCTGATTTGCATGACCATGAATAGAAGGGTCGCTGAAAATAAAAAAATACCCACGATTTGATCCATCGTATTTTTATTTTTCGAAGTTCGAGGTCTGTATAAATCTCGGGATTCAGTCAATTTAGGGTGAACTATACTACATAACGTGCGTGATTGTTTGTTAAAAATGGCTATTAAAGAGTCATTTGATTCCAAGCGGCAAAAATGAATTTAACAAATCGGCAAACCTTTAATGTGCATTTTTTTTTATTTTATGTATTTCATATCGAATTCTCTCTGATTTATGAATTCATTCAATTTTGACCAATTAAAGTTATATTCTTTAAAAAATATGAAATAAGGTTAATTTCTAAAAGATTTAATAAACACAAAAATGTCTTTCACATGGAACAAATGGTGTGCTAAATAGTTAAATTCATCTCATTGACTAAACAAGCTGCCATCAATTTCCACATCAATATTTAGAATTTCTGGCTACATAGTATTTAAGAAATGACTTTAAAAGCATCGTTGCGAACTTAGTAACAATTTAACATGTGATTGAATTTCACACTCAAAACAAAGCCCACACGGAGCTCGTTTGTCGGTCGTTAAAAATGACTAAAGGCTCACTAATTTTCTAAGATAAAAAAATTAATTATACGGATGATTGGAAGTTTATTAGCAAATACATTCAAATTGTTCCCTAACATCTTCGAGCGTGTTCCAGTAAAGGAAGTAAGTAAACCCAAATTTATTACAACTCAACCTTCCACTAATTATCGACTGCCGAACGGAAACCCAACGACTTTGACTCCTAAGGATGATTAATTTTTAAAATGGTTCCCCGATGGACCATAATTAACCTGATAACCAAATGGCCGCAGGTCCATTAATTGAATAAAAATATCACATCCTCTGCTGGGAAATTCTTATTTTGAAAGGGTTCAAATGAAAAAGGATTCTTTACCGTTTCCCTCATCAAGACATCGGGTATACTGGTCCCAAATGAGTTAATTTAAATTCTTGGTGAACTTTCCAATACCACTGATTCTCATTTTCCGTCATGAACATTTCACACTCATCGCATCTTGTGAGAATTAAAATCATTCTACACCCCCTTCGTAGCACTTGAACAAAATTGTTCTCCGATAATTGGAAACGATGACATACGTCAGACACAATGTAATCTGAGAACATACCTACAATAAATGCCAAGTGTCTGGCACTAAAGACCACAAGCGTGTGTTCAATATCACTGAGATTACTCACCTTAACACCTAGAATTATAATTGATAGCGAAAAGAACAGCACGGCTTTCATGTCGGTGTCCTTTGTTTTCACTTTGATCTCTTTCAAATAAAACTCTCACTGAGTAACACAATTTAAACTGAACGTAATTATTATCTAATTCCGGATCCGTTTGAAACCGTACACCAACAGTTTGTGAGCGACCGAACAGGACGACGGAATGAACCGGAGGTGGATCACTATAACACAAAAGCGGCCAGTGGGGAGACGAAATGAAATAAAACAAAACTCTTGATGTAATTAAGTAAACCGATTGAATTTCCTTGCTGGCTTTACTCCTGTCTCCGCAATTTACTCTATTGTTCACGATATAATACTTCGGCTGGCTCGCGCGCCTTGTAACTAGACGACTCACACAAGTAGACAGATTTTTTTTTGTTCACTTCAAATGCTGGGATCTTTGATCCTTTTCAAGAACTTAATTTTTACTTAGTCTACTTCGTCTTCGTCTTTACGAACGAAAATTGTGACGTGATACTGTTAGCGAACCAACGAGACTGGTGGCACTGCACAGAGACGAAACCAATTTAACCATGAAAGACCATCGACGGAATGGTGCTGTTATCAGTGGTTCGTATCCTTTTATAGCAGCTGTGTGCTGCCTCTCGCAGAAAGCTTGCAGATTCGCCACGACAAGGGGGTGGATTACTTTGTTCGAAACACAACATCCAGTGAATGGCTGTGTGTATGCGCACGTTTGTGTTGGCGGTTGTAGGGTGGAAGTGTTGGAGGATGGTAATAAGTTACAGCACTTGTTGCCTCGGTACTTCGGCAAGAAATCGGAACATGTGCTTTTTTGTATAGAAAGTGATGTTAAAAACGTAATCGCCAATAATGGAGGAGAAGACGAGAAAAGCTGAGTGCATCAGGGTAGCCAGAGTGCTGGCATTTGTGGGGGTGAAAGTTTAGGCATGTTATACGTCGTCAAGATATGAAAAGGTAGTTAACACAAAATCATAAATCTTAACCCTTAACTAATTTCGTGGAAATTTCAGTCGTATGTCCATTGAACACATGCCTCTTGATCAATCAAAAAAGTACCTAAAAGTATAGTATATGGAATTATTGCATTAAACTTTTTTTAAACGATTTTAAACGATAACGAAGGAGGCTTTGAAAAAAGTAACTAGTAAAGAAATTGGTGTAGGTCCATTGCACCCACGACATTAGCTAAGGGTTAAACATGAAGATATCTCTGATTTTTATCGACGTTATTAAATCTTATTTACAGGGAGACCAGATAAGACCGATAGGAAAAGAAAGTTAAATAAACCAACACGGGGTAGTATATATCATGGAAAGACGTATGGAATAATACATTATTCAAGACTGGCAGTGCTTCATTTTTGATTTTTGATGAGTGTCGAATGTTTATAGTCATTCAAAGGGGTTGCTTATAAGTTGGGCGAGGATTTTTATGCACTTAAAAATGCAAAATGTAATTATAATTTAATATTTAAATATGTATTTAAAATTAAAAAAAGCTGCATTTGCAAACGTGATCTTTTTGTTTTTGAAAATTCTGATAAAACGAACCTTGGCTATAGCGACCAGTTAAACTGTAGAACTCTAGATAAACTTAGAATTATGAAAACAAAAAAACGCCTTCCTATGTGTTTAGAACTAAAAACTATAATGTTATTTAATTAAATAAAATGGTCAACACAGCATAAATATCTTCATTTGAAAATTATTATTTTAACATTTAATTAAGACTTTCACAATTCTCATATGTGTTATTAACATGATACAATTTTCGGAAAAGTGAAACTTAAGCGGGTCGGTTTTTTAAATGTTTTCGACATCGAAAAGGATCTCTCGACGATCTCTCAACTGACGTAATTGGTGCATTTTTAAGAACAGCTACTTCTTCAGTGGTCAATTTTTCTACATAACATTCGTCAACACAATTCAATGTAACTACTTTAATTTTTATTAAAAATAAGAACAAAATTGTGTATACTAGAACAAAGAATACAATAGCGAAATCTAATAATCCAAACAATGGACGCCGAAAGAGGAAATATATGGAGAACACGTCTTTATTGAATGTGCAGCCTAGACCCAATGGAAGCTTACTCTATCCTTAACAAAGCCACCGGCTGCCACGTGAGCCACATGATTATTTTTTGAACGATAGTTTTTCGAACTGCTGATAAAAGTAAATTCTTCTTTCATTTGCACCTGGGTAAGGGTTTATTCTTTTCATATAATTAAAAAAGATGGTTTAGTTTTTTTTTTGTTTCTTTTATTTATGACATCGAACGTCGAATGAGATTATTTCCAATTCGGTAGGACTCACCGTTTTCGAGATTTTTTTTTTTTTCATTTTGGCCACTGTTCCGCATCCCACTGTTTGCAGCATCGTGACCGCCAATTGATGATGTGTGATACGTAGCATCGTCTTTTTCGACACAAAATACGGACTACTCTTATGTGAAGTCTACATGCAGGTGTCTTCAAGGCTGAATATTTGAATAGTCCTCTGAGCATCGACTTCTGTTTCTGTAAAGAGCCCAACAGTCAAGTATGGACATATGTCTAGTTTCTCCAGCCACTACTCGGATTGCAGACTAGTCGGATTGCCTGCGGAGAGGACCTATGAAATAATCCTATAGCCAAACATTATTATAAATTTGGCACTAATGGCAAGACATTCCCTGTTGGCATTGAAAGGAAGCGACTAAAGTAGGTCTGGCGATAAATGAGGCCAAATCAAAGTATATGCTGTCATCGAGAAAGAACGCAGAACATCCCCGTCTCCCGTAGTGAACAAGAGCATCGTCATCTACACCGACAGTCAAGCTGTGATTATGGCACTCGAATCACCATTTTTAAAATCAAAATAGGTAGGATTCTGCCATATGTCTCTTAACGAGATATCAAGAAGTATGGCCAAAAACAGACTAAGCAGACAAAACCTGAGTAAATCTTGATAAAATAAAGAGTCATTACAGGACATTGTGGAATGGGACGCAAGAATAGGATTACCATTCAACGACTGTATTTGTTGCAGATGCATGGATGAAGAAGAGGAAAACCTCTCACATCTACTCTGCAACTGCCCTGCACTGGCCTCCATTAGGAAACAAACCCTGGGAGAATACTACTTATTCGAATTAACGGACATATCCGAAAAGAATGTCAAATGAATCCGGACGTTCGGCAAAAAAAATGGTGCCAGGAGTACAGGACGGTAAACGGGCTCCTAACCTAACCTAAAGGTAGTGAAAGTCTACCTCGGTTCCGGGGTAAACAGTACAAACAATACCAATTCCGAGGTCAAAGGGAGAATAACCCTTGCCAACTGCTGTTTTTTGAACTCAAAACGCAATTGAGTAACAGAGACCTCTCTTGAAATACCAGGTTGACTCTCTGTACGACCTTCATCATCCCTGTCGAGCTCTAGGGCTCACAGATATGGACTATATCCACAGAGCCTCTTAGACTTTGGACGAGAGAAAAGTTCTGCGCGCTATCTTTGGGCCTACTTCCATTCATAACATTTGGAGAAGAATATGCAACCACGAACTGTATGGGCTGTACAGTGACATAAGCCTAGCCAGTCATCTACGGATGCCGAATGCCGAAGATGGCTAGGCCATGTAGAGCTCATAGGAAACACTGTGGGCCAATGCAACAGAGGACGTTCACTTACAGGGAGGCGCTCACAAGTCGACGGTGACTTCAGGTATGCGAAACTGGAGACAGCTGGCGGCAGATCGTATTGTTTGCAAGAAAAAGCAAGCCCACCTCGGTTTGCAGAGCCCGAGATCAAAACACTAACTACACAGCCTACGCCAATGTTGCCTCAAGTATACATGTGTATAACAAACTATGGGCTATGTACAGTGGCGAGCAATACAGAATACATAATTTAAGCTTTTGCGGTTTTTCATCATCAAAATTGTTTCCGACGGATTTAATTGAAATTTTCAGAGCTGTTCTCTTATTTAATTACTAGAAGGATGGATCAGTGAACGAAATCGTGCAATTGTAACGGCTGACAGAAAATAAAAACCAGGCTTATCCCATGTATCCACTTTTGGACGTTTTAATTGTTCCTACTTGTTTTTGTGCATTTATCGTCACGTCTAAATTTGCCGTATTGTACTTCATGATATATTTCGACACTCTGATTTTGGCATCATACTGAGCGGTAGCAGCGACATTATAATTGAAAAATCAACTTTTTATTCCTAAATTTTTAATATATATAAATTTAAAAAATAATTTTAAGAAATATATATAGAATATTGAGAAGAGCATCGTTTTGCTGTCACAAGAACTTATTTAATCGTGGAACGAAGCACGAAAATTCAGTCCATGCCATCGCACCGTACATATGGTACGAAAAAGGGAATCAAATTGAGACCGCTTATAACAAAGGTGGGTGCGCGATACTGTTGATCCTCACCGTACTGAGATTGGTACAGCAAAAACTGATGCCAAAACAACAAAAGCTGTTGTGTACATTGCACAAAAGGACGTCTCGAAGGACACTCGGCAGTATTTTAGCTTGTTTCCACTATAAAAAATAAAAACAATCGGAATAAAACCGAAAATACAAAAGTTTAGGAAAAAATATAGGCTGGACTAAAATTTCTGCAAAAGACTGTAAACAAATCAAAATAAACAGAAAATCCGTCGCAAGGAAACAATTTTGTTGACGAAAAATAAGAAAAACTGAAATGATGTATCCAGTTTTGCTCGCCACTGTACGTACCACATTTTTTTTTGACTTGGTTACTTTATTCCCCATTCAGTGTCGCATTTTTTAGGTGTAGGCTTGTATATGTGATTGGTAGGGGAGCTTTAGCTCCTAAATGGACCTTTAGATTTAGACTATATACAGGTTCTTTTTTCTTAAAATATAAAGATTAACTTCAACTCGGATCCAACACAACACACACGTTTATCCAAAAACCCTTCTTGGGATCGACTATAATCTCCACTGGATTCACCACGTAAAATATAAATTATATGTTTGTGAATTAAACACAAACTTGGAACCCAGCAAGCACCCTACCCTTACAGAAAACACAAATTTATAGTTCCCATCGTCGACGGAATCACTATCGCTGGATAAAGCCTTACGCAATAGACCGACATTCAATTTCCTTACTTTAACTCCCAAAGAAACAATGCACACGTCTATTATAAGTAAATATTTTTTTCTAAAAATATATTTATTTATGAACAAAGTATCAAATCACAACAAATTCTTATTCAGACGCAATGCGGCTGTGAATGTTCCTAGGGTGCTGACTGTCTCCTCTATCATAATGTCCATACCCGTACGGTTCGCCCGGCACTTGATACAGTCCATAATGCACACCGCTGGTCGCAATCTGAGAATAATCATTTAAAAACCTTCATTATCAATTAAATACACCCTTGCTTGCATTCGCACCCTTTTCAAGCCGTTGATCGAAGCTAGCAGCAGTGCCATCTTAGCCAGCAGCAGTGCCTTTCCGCTAACAACCGATAGAAATTGAAATCCCATTGGAACCAAAACTGCCCCCAACGCGGTCACCCCGAACACCATTGCGATCATCATGTTGTTCCTATGGCGTCGAAGCCGTGGCGTACCGTGCACTTGATGCGATCCATCTGCAAGCGTACACATAAGGACATATCACTTTGTACTCGTTTGCATGAACTCACCTTTCTCTTGCAATACGCCTTCGACGACTTCCTTCACGTTTAATTGCAATGCATGCGTACGAAGAACTCGAGTGACCCTCAGTGCAATCTGCTTCAGATCCACAAAACCCTCCACATCCCTTTGTGCATCAATTGGTGTAGTCTTCAGAGTGCTCTTACGTCTGTCGTCGAAACCGAAAGCATAACTACCGTCTCTAGGCAATCAAACCAACCACATACCCTGGATCGTTGGACACATCATCGTCATCGGCTACTCTCACTAATTGTATCCCCCGCCAAATCGGAATCGTTTTGGTTGAAAATATCTCGTCCAATAGCTTCATCGCTGACATTTTGAGACAGCTCCATACGTTTCCGCCAGGTCCCTGTGAATAAAAAAAGGCAACAAGCTTTCATCAAATGAACACGACTGTTGTGCAACGAAGAGAGTCTTTACATAACCTAACAAGCTGAATGAGAAGCACGTTTTAATTAAGAGGAAAAAAACAAGCGCTTTCATAGGTGCGCGAATTAAGGTTGCATCGTGTGGAGTTCAAAGTCTGGCCGCCAGAAATCAATATATGAAACCCAAGAAGGGTGGGCTTGCTGGCGCGGCATGGATATTTTTTCATACCGTGTTTAGGTTTGTATCGCGTTGTTCTGTTCACGGGCGGTCAGAGTTCATGAATATGTTATGCATGTCGCTACATGCAATAACAATCACGGTGACAGTGAATTTTTACCCCACATTTCTGGGGATGGGGTGGTCGCCGCGCCGTTTACCCACTGGGGGTTTGTTTCTTAATGCGACACTGATACGGGATACCCTTGTATCAAGCGCCGGAAAACAGGTTGGGAAAATTTGCATAGAATTTTATGCGAAACTATGAAAATGATAGGCAGCTCTGAAGAGGATAACTTTTGTCGGCTATCGTGGACATGTATTCATGAACAGGGTAGGAGCCTGATATATGTGTGTGTGTGTTCACCATAATCCTACTTTACCATAATCCAACTTGAAAGAGATAAACAATCCAACCTGGCGCTTGATTTTTTGATACCGGCTGATATCTATTTATAGAATTTTTCATGCGTTGGACTGAAGAGATTATGGTATACACATGTATTTTGACATCCTTAATTTCTTTGTATTGCTCTTCAAAAAGTGACTTAATATTTCATTTTAAATCGGTCCAGTGGCAGTGATAGGATCTATTAAGCAATGTGTGGGTGGGCAAGACTTCAAGAATGGGGGAAAGTTATTGTTGTAATGTACATCAATCAGATGTGCACACGTGGAAAATGATTCTATAGAATGTGCAACAAAACATCAGTAATTCAGTTGCGAGCAAATGAAGCTGATGTCCAGATTTAACAATAGTGTTGCAACAATCCTCAGTACCTCAGTAATTGCTTGCAGAAAAGAGTTTTTTCTTATTTTTTCATATGCAGTCTAGAAGAAACGAAAACAGATCACAGCTCCAGAAATAAAATCACTTATCCATTTGAGTAAAAATAATGATTTGATGGCATGAGTACCACACACACACTGTGCTGTTGCTTTTTTGCTATGTATGTTAAGTCACTTCTTTTGTCTTTATCGTTCGCGTACCATGCAAAAAAAGCTGCTGGAAATTTAAAAAAAAATAATATTTTCTGCCTAAGAGAATTAGATTTAAAAAATTGCGGCTGATGCCCCTTTCCGCATCTGATTTAGGGAGTGCCCGCTAAAGGAATATAAAATGTATGGAATTTCAAGATTCACTGTCGTGAGAAATTGTCCGTTAAAGGCAGTCCGAGGTAGACCAGGGCCTATCTTCTCAGCACTATACATACAGTGTAATAGACGTGATTATAGACGCTTTTAACTCTTTGCACGGTACTTTTTTTAAATTTTTATTGTGAAGAAAATCTTTTCCGGATTTTTATGAGAAATGTTAAAACAACACAATCCGTTTTGGAGAAGTATAAAATTCAGTGGAGTTTAAGCTTAGCGCACCTGGATTTATCCTCGTTAAATTTTTCATATGTGGCAGATATATTAGTGAACCTCGAATGTTTTGAGAATTTTCGAAAAAATTCTAATTGTTTGTGTCTGAGAAGAAGTAATAAGAAAAAATTACGTTGAAAATTCTATAATTATTTATAAATTTAATTTTTAAGTTGAATTGATTTCAAATAAAAAGGAATAAGTTATGAGCATAATAAGCAATAAGCATTAATACATAATTTTGACCAGTTATCATGTTCTAGACGCAGACGCACTCTGTGCGTTGGCTCGCCGATCCTGTTCGCAATGCAGATCTTATGGCTTCCATTTCAATGTCGCACTTAATACAGTACGCCGACGACTAAGTAGCGTACATATCAGGTCAGAGAGAAGTGATAAATACCTCGTTACAGTTGGGTGACGATTTTGCGACGCACGACTGGCCATTCTCAACTAAAGTGTGAGATGAAAATACATGCACACAAAAATAAGATGAACATGGCTTCAAGGTCATTCCATCAAGAGTTAGTAGCGTTAACGTCTTGTGTGAGTAGATTTGATTTAGGAATATGAGATGCAGAAAAGATCGATCATAGCGTCCCTTTATTAGACGTATGAGGTAGAATATTTTCACATTTTCACACAAAGGAAACCTTAGACGATACAGAGTTATCCACTGAATTGAATCACTTGATGATTTTATTCGTCATTTGCAAAGAAAAATTTGCCAGGGTGTCAATGATTTCGAACTCGAATGATTTCTGTTACCCTATTTCTGGTATCTGAGCTGGTTGTATATTTTCAGCATGTGAAAAACACAGCTAGTATGTTCCCAGACTCGTCTGTTCTTCTAAAGGACAATGTATTGATCCTCTATTTCTCTATCCTCTATCTAAGTTAAGGCAAAAATACACAATCACTGTGATTTATTATCATTCCAACACTATTACCAAGCTGCGTCTGGCTGCGAACCAACAGCCAAATGCAGCATTATATCGCTGCAGCGAGAACGCGAGATGTAAGACAACGCCACCTTCGAGAACATCCGCCGCGGGACCACCAGCAGGGAGAGACATATTGGGGCGAGGCTAAGTTTGAAGTAGATAAGTCAGTCGTAAGTTTGATTTGGAATAAAGAGGTTGTCTTCCTCAAAAGAAAAATGTACTCTATAAAATAGTTTAATTTATATTTTGGAAAGATAACTACCTCGTGACATCCTTTTGATTCAACCTGACATACCTTAATATAACGTCGATTTGACAGACGAAGCGTAAGGGTAAGGTTGCGAAGACTCTTCCGCATGTTCCCTTGCCCGTTATGTGTGTGTCCATATTTTCACGACAGCTTGATGCCTAACCTTCAAATGGATTCATAATACCAAATTTGGTGATTCCTTTCCAAATGATTTAACATCAGAAAGTAATGGCATGCAAAGACGCACAGCATCCTATCATACCTTATGGGCCACATAATAATTGAAATAATGGCCTCAAAGCGGGAGAAGATAAGTGCTTAAGGTTTCGGTACGTATTACATGAAATATATTTTCGTAGCTAGATGTGTACGTACATTCATGCATATGTATAAAAAAAATGTTAGCTTTTTCTCTTAAGTTCAATCGTCTTCCGAAAATGTCGAGAGACTTGTGGAATTTAATTTTCATTCCGCCTTCCGGAATTCAACTTAAAACAATTTGCGTAAGAAGCTACTTGCGGTACGTTTATTAACTCACGAGCATAAGTGTGCTCACATATTAGGAATAATCACATCAGAATTTGTTACCACATGGTTCACCTTGGGTAAATGTAAGAACACCAGTGACGACTTTAATTTTGAAAGACGTTGTTCATAGATGTGTAAGGTTTTCATCATACTCAAGGTATAAGGTAAAAGAAAACAACTGAATGCATAAGTTCAAAGGTTCGATCTGGACATTTTAAACCATACGGAAAATAACTTTTATCCAACCCAAGTGTGTTCAACACTTTTTATTTGTTTTTCTCTGCATCACAGAAATAGCAGATTCCAGCAAATTAATACCATTCACTTGTCGCATTGAATTAGAGTGAAATTCCTCATTGGCGGACATCATGTTTGGCGGACAACTCACATTAACGGCCAAATTAAATTCAATAACGGACAATTCTGTTTAGATGACATGGACAGCATATTTCTCAATTTTCGAAAAAAAAAAATGGTGATAGGCGGACAAAGAAAAACAGTGGAACTCGCACTTGTTAACAAACCATTGGCGATGTGGCTTTTTTTCTCTCCTCTCTTGGAAAACAGAAGAGTTTCTGCTCCAGATTTTTGCGTATAAAGTCAGAGTATATAATGTATACCCACACCTTTGTAACGTAATTCAGATGTTCGGCGAATATCAATTGTTGCCTTTGGTTATTCACATAGATTACTTTCATTGTGAGTTTTTAAATGAAGACTTTGATGCACAGGGTGATATAACCTTGTTTTACTTAAGCAATTTGTCTTCGCTTATCAATCAAATCGGTTGCGGCGAACAATGTTCAAAGGCGAATGATGGAATATGGAAAATAGTCCAAGTATTCTTAGTGTTGATGTCTCAAGTGAAAATTAGGAATCGGGGGAGTTTAAACCAGACATCGCCATGAATTATAGAAGTGCTATGACTGCTTGGGAGACTCTTCGAAACTTTGCTTTGAATGCTGGAGACCAAAAAGCCTTACAACTATCCGATCTTCGATTACATTTTGAAAATGTCGTGTGTTCTGCAGTCCATTAACAGCAGAGCCTAACACAAGACTCGAGTTTTCCGATAAGGACTTGACAATTTTTTTAAATAAAACGACAACCATTTGAGATATTTCAAAAACTTTACTAAAAGGCTTGAAGTACAATCAAAACATTTATGAATGGAACTCGACTTTGATGATTAGTGAAAGAGTACGTTCACTGAATAACTTCAAAGTTATCACGTCCTAATTAGAAACCCTTTATAACATTTTTATTATGAAAACAATCTTCCACTTTAATTTAGTTGCTTCAGTATAAACTTTTTCTGATAACTCCCATATGATGGACACTCTCTTAAGCTCACGAAAAATATCGGTCTCGCAGGTGTCCGCTTATGAGAGATTTTACTGTATATCATAATGCGTTGTACATACATCTTAGAAGAATAAATAAAATGGTGGAAAAACTGGGAATTCTTATGCTGATTCGAGTGCGAAGACAATAAATTTTGTATACTCGGTACCACCTCTTCTGTGTCATGTCCAAAGAGAATAACCATCAAGAAAAGTTTCTAAACAATAAAGACCGGCCATAATTGATTAAACATAAGAACGATAAGTAAGCGGAACTAGTGTCAAATTCCCTCTGGAAAATTATCCAAAATTACAACACTAACTCTCATTTGCGTCAGAGAATAACGATTTCGTTCGCTCCCTTTTATGTAAGGAAATGTGACCGAAACTTAACGAAAGAATGTAATTATAGCCTCAGGGCCGGACACGCTATATGTGCAGGATGAGCAGATGCACATGGGGCGCAGCTATTAGGGGCGCATCTTGAAGACAAGACTGACATAAAAAAAATAAACATCATCAATATACTACCATTCATCAAGTTTAAGTTCGTCCAACCAGCTTCCTATGCATTTTTAAAAGTTATCTGAACGAATAACCATTTCATCTGTTTACTGCTTACACAGAAGACCATTCACACACAGGAATCTAGAGCAACAAAGCACTTAGGGGATAGGTCTACCTCTTGGGTAATTCAGAAACGACTTATGCTACAAAAACTGAAGGGACGACAAACTTTGTGCTTGCACTCCCAATTGGCTCGGGCAGGCCCTGTATAGCATACTCGGTAATCAGTATTTCAGTATTTACGAACAACATCAGTTCCGAGATTAAATGCAGAATAACTCTTGCCAATCTCCGTTTCTTTGGGCTCAATTACCAGCCTTCTCCCGAGCGGATGAAGCTGACATTATACAACACCTTGAGCAGATGAAAAACCAGTTCGTATTTTCGAGAGAAAGTTCTACACTCAATCCTTGCTGCTGTTTGCGTTAGTGGTAATTAGAGAAGAAGATTCAACCAGGAACTGTACAGGCGTCTACGGGTCACGTAGAGCGCATGAACTAACGAGCTCGAAGAGTTTTTAACAGCCCATCAAAGGGACAACGCAACAGAGGACATATACGAAAGAGATGGAGCACAATAGTGGATAAGGACTGCAGCCAACTTGGCATGCGTAATAAGAGGTAGCTGGCTAAAGATCGTGCCAGCTGGGAAGGCTTGTTCGTTGAGCCCCAAGTCCACCTCGACTATAACTCCCTAAGAAGAAGATGGCATTGTATAACTCGTCCCAATTCAAGCTGTCTTATGCTGCCTTGAAATCGACGAATGGTGGTGGTGGGTGTTGGTCTGCATCTCTTGCCGCAATGTGAAGATTTGGTGGATGGTGGACTTCCTCGGCCTGAAACTGAACTGATAAGGACCAGGCTATTTACAAATGGTTTCAAGTGCCAGCTCAACTCCAGCCGCCTTAAAGGGTTCTGAAGAGAATCCCTCTGCATCATCAGCTTTATTCGATATTGACTTCGTTTAGGTCGGGGGACAGAATCCTCTTCTATCACCGTTCATTGTGTGGACGGGGATATTCCGCCTGACAGCAGTATTGGTGTCTTCTTCGTCGATATCTTTTATCTATTCTTCGTATATAGAAGTAATCTTTCCAGATTCTCAGTATCCACTGCAGCTCTACTACGAGTACTACTACCTCTTGGTCCCGACCGACTTCTTTCCGAATTGTTTTGCCCGTTGATAGAACTTCATCAAGACATCATTTCTGCCATTTCCTCGACCACGCGCCTCTCATGCTCTCTCTCTTTTCCCTTTTGAAAAGCCGCTACTTTTCCTTTCTCTTAAGTTCGTAGAGCTCACGAACTGCTCCCATCTTTCAAGGAATTGATCCGAGTCGATGTTGGCTCCTCGGAATGTTCGCACATCGAGAATACTGGAGCAGTGACTGACTTCGATCGCAATCTGATCAATCTAGTTAGACGGTTGATTTATCATGGACCCTTTGCGAATTTTGATCTAAGGGTACCGCGTACTGACCACAGAGAAGTTTCGCCCCTTCTTTTGAACAGTTGAACAGCCTGAGTCGATTCTCGGGCGTGTTGTCATCCAGGCTATGCTTCCCGATGACTTCCTTGCCCATTTTTGCGTTGAAATCTCCGCAAAATCTGGTGTCTATCTTGGTGTCGTAGGTGGTGCATTGATCGTACATCCTTTCTAAGAGATCATAAGAGTAAATTTTACTGTCGTCATCTTTATCCTCCGTTGGGGCGTGAGCGTTGATCAGGCTGATGTTGCCGAAAGTAGCCTTGATGCGGATTGTTCTGAGGAACTCGCTTATGTATTTAAAGCTTAAGACTTCCTGCCTAGGTCTGCCTAGAACATCAAACCCGCATCCAAATAAGCGCTGCCTTCGCTCTTTTAAGCAATCGCCGAAATACATGTCGCAGTTTTTTAGCCTCTTTTTCCCCGGCCCACTCCATAGCACCTCCTGCTTCTACGGTCTCTCGCAAGTCCATCGGCCGCACGTAGTCTATTAAGGGATCTTACATTAAGCGTGCAGAACTGAAAATGGACATCCTTATATTGTTTTCCATGGTCGCCATCAGTAGGGTATGGTCATCCGTATCCGAGACTTGTATTTGTTTCGTAATGTTTTACACGGGAAGTTACGCCTACGTGCAACGTCGAACCTGGAGCACCGGATCCGGATTTAAGCCCCTGAACAATGGTTAGCTGCATACATTGGTTCACTTTTATCCGGTTTCTGTAAATGATATCCAGAGGACGCCACGAGAAGGCTATGTGTCAACTTGATCGGTCAATTTACACGAATTGTTGCTGACATCTCGCCAAGTTGAGAGCAATCAGCAAATTTGCCCTGAATCCACAGGCCCATATCCTTTCTTTCTTCTTCTCATATCTGCCTCACATCATAAAATAGCTTTCCTTGGAATTCACTTAAACAAATGGTAAGTCGAAGTGCGATCGATCCCTTAAACGCAAAAGCGAAATGCCATAACACAGCAAGTGTAGATGTCCATTTTTTAGTAAAGAAATAACGGTTGCATGTGTCTACATGTCTACGTAAAGAGGTATATTCGTACATTTAATTCTTAAGAAAATAATGACAAAATTATGCAAAATAGAAAGTTTTTCTATGTTTAGTTAAGGTTTTCAGTAACAGATAGCGCTCTCACACTTTTGTATTCTGTCTGACATACTATATTTGAATTTCTGTCAACTGTCGTTTTTGTATTCTCGGTTACTGAACTCATTTAAATAAAGTTCTTGAATTCATAAGTTCGACTGGTGGTTTATTTTTCCTTTATAAATACCTATAGTACCAAATATACACATTCCACGAGTCTGTTTAACAAACTAACAAACCGCACACTTTAAAGTTATTCAGATAAACTGATGGTATCTAAATCAAAATATATTGCAAATTCTAAGCCATCACATCATTTAACATTAACACAGCCCAGGTGTGTCCTTTGTAATATAATCAACTTTGATCTTTCAACCGCACATACATACGCTAAACCTGCTCAGTCACATTTTGAAATGAATGTTACATTCATTTTTAATTCAGCCGTCCACTTTTTTTTACCTTAGCACAATCCTTAACATCTTGTCGCAACAACCGCATCCTCGCTATCCACGAGCTTCTGTCGTCAGGTTCGTAATTCACGCCTCTGCAGGCACATAAATAATGCATAAGAATCAGAAAGAGAATCCACTTTAAACACATCACAAACACAAGCAAAAAGAAAGCCTCAAACCGATACGATTAGATATGACGATTTTAAAATTACGCTATGTCTCAATTTAATACAAGTGCATGTCGGATGTGAGAGGAAAAATATATTGCACTGTAAACAAACTGTGGTTGATGGTCTGACATTGAAAACTGAGGAGCGTTGGAAGAATCACATCGTTTAAGTAGATGCATTGCCTGCACCTTGGCCATGGTCATGACCACTTTAATGACCAGGTAGTGCATCAGTGGACATGTAAGAATCTTACGTGTGTTCATAAGGGTGTGATTATACCTTCTGACCATCGCAGTCAATCTGCAGAATGATTGAATAAATATAGGGAAAACAAGATAACTTGATCGCTCTGATTACAATTGATAATATCTCTGGGTCTCGAAATGGAAAGCTGAGACGGATTATTAGTGCGTAAAAACGACTGAATGTTAATAAAATCGGGTTTCAATAATATGTAGGACAGACAACAGAAATGTGAAATACATTGAGATGTATTTTGGTTTGTTAAAATTTATTTGTTAATTGTTCTAGGTCTTGAATACAACATCAATTGTTAAACGTTAAACGTTGGGGTATTTCGGGTTTCGGTATTTTCAATACTATATGTGCTTTTGCGATTGCTGTACCTGTCAGACTTAGTCGCTTTCGCCCCGCTGTATTTTGATACACTTTCTTGTGAGGATATGTGCGGTAAAGAGTATTAAAGTCATCATATAATTTACTATCTAACCCGGCAACACGTTGCTGTACCTCTTTCACTCGTAACTGACTTCTTTAACATCATCCTGGGAACAAAACTCACACGCCTAGCACTAAAGGTATGATCTTCCGAATAACTCATAGGACACGCACATGACATTGACGTGATTGGCAGAACACAACAAGCCGTCAATGAGGCGTTTGCAGATACTGTGGTGGATAGGCTAAAATGGGTCTGACGTTGAATGAATTCAAAAAGAGTAGTACTGTCCTCTAGAAAGGTCATACAGAGTCTCACAATGAACATCTATAAGTTCGAATTAGTAATGTACAACAACCATTCGATAAACTTCACAACCCAAATCAAACACATAAGAACTCATGCCTCTGGAGTCTCAAAAGGCAATTGAGTTTTAAAGCCATCTCTCGTCCTCTCCGAGTCCTTCCTTACGGCGCGGAGGCATGGATAATATCGAAATTTGAATGAAGAAGTCTTTGATCTCATCGAAAGAAAATGTTCTTGTGTGATGTTTGGCCCTATTTGAGTTGACAGTATTCGGAGGAGAAGATTTAATCACGAACTTCATAGGCTGTTCTCTGACTTCGGTCAATTGTCAAACGCTTGGTCATGTAGATCGTTTGGACATCTAAGCTCCGACCCGAAGAGTCTTCGACGCCGAACCTGTGGAACAACGCAACAGAGGATCTAAGGTGGCGCACCCAGGTGTAGAGAAACCTAGAAGAACTACGATTGCGAATCTGGATTGAGAGAGAGGTTGAGACCCAGGGACCCACGAACTTAAGAATAGTCGATTTCTTAACGTAGGGTACGGTTAATGGTCGATTCTATTGACCAAAGTAAAATGTGCCATTTTTGCTGCAAGGCAGTCCGTCATGCCACACTGCTTGATTGGCTGAAACAAGTATTGGTCCGGAATTTTTTTTATACAGACCCACATTTATGGCAAAATTTACTTTATTTGGCCATGAATTAGTTGCTCTCTCGAACATTTAGCTGGTTTGACGGTTTTGTTCGGTGTGCCTATGTCTCTAGCCACACGATTTTCTGCCTTATTGGAATCTATGCCTGTCCCTCGACAAGGGTATGGCGAACCTTTCGTTCATCAAAGGATTCGCTAGTTCTGTGAACTCTGCCTATAAGAATATGGCGAGCCTCCCGATCAATCGACGTCGATCATTTTATACCATGTAATGATGACGATGACGATTTGTCGATGGTTCCATTGATAAAAAAGTGGAGCTACAAGCAATAGGCCTAGTTCTACAGCAAACTTTTCTGTTGTTAATTATAATGTTCCCTCGAAATTAACCTGCACAGCGAAGTTTAAGAAATTATTTTCTCTAAGCATCGGTAGTGTCTCAAGAGATCTGGAGATGTAAATTCTAAAATTAAATAATGTATATCTACCAATAATAATAAAATAAAAACTGAAAAATAAACATTTGCGTAGCGATTAATTAATTCATTTATTATACTTGTACTTGAAAGATATTACACATTAGTTTTCTTTTATCATTATTATCATCACAATATATAAACACAACAATTGCGGTTGATCACGAGAATCAACGCTCGCACATCATATTCAGTATTTACTTAATTTATTATTAAGAATTTTCTAAAATATTACAGTTTCGACTCTTATTCAAAAATTGATTTCTTTTGTACCTGATTGGTATTATGTAGTATAGTTTTTTTCGTTTTTGTTTTATTTAATAAAATTCTCAATAAATCAATTACCTATAAAGCTTATAATATTCCATAACCAAAGGGAAGCAGCAAAAGTTCTGGAGAGGACGAAGATATTGCAGCAGTTTGCTTTTGTGTGTGTTTTGTTGGAACTGTTATTAATATTTATATGCAAATATTATTTGCTTTAAGAAATCTTACACTACATTCCTTAATTAACTCTAAGGAAATTAATGCTTGCATGCCTATATTTTGTTTTTATTTAATTTTGATTTGAGCTAATAATTACTGCGAATTGTTGAAAATATTCTATAACGGTTTATGTTAATTTAACTTAAGAGAGACGAATTTAATAATTTTAAATATAAAACAATTTGCAGCAAACAAGAGGCTTTTCTGAAATCAATAATTATCTTATGTAATTCAAGTGGACGAATAATGCAACCTTTTGGATTTTACTTATATTTCTGATAATATCAAAAAACGTCGAACCCCGCAGGTAATACCGTGAAAACCATGGCGTTAACTACTCGTCTTCTAGGGAACAAACATCTAGGTACAATACATTTTCCTGTCCTTCACTGTTCACAGAATTGATATATGAAGTAGAATGGAAAAAATATGCCAATCGTCATAATGGAAATTAAAAATGTAATTACAGTCACGAGAATAAAGTGTCATATAAACTCTTTTCTTATAAAACTCGGTACTTTGTGCAATCATAAATCCTGTGCAATCGTTTTTGATATCTTTTTAAACAACAACGACACAATTTATAAAGTTTCTATAAAAGGATAAATAAGCTTTGTAAAAATTCACTAAGCAATCAATTTAGAAATGTGTTTCATACAAAATATAAACCCTTTTTTAAGAAGCCTTATCGGATTCGCTAGCTCGCAATGTCTATCCTTGTTTAGACTAAGGATACTCATTGTACTGATGCGGTTACGAATAACATTGAATATTTTACTTGTCTTAAAATTGGGAAGAAATTGAATGTGAATATTCACAATGAAACAAATTGGTGAACTTTATCTCTTGCAAAGTGCAGTGTACTTGTAATGGAATATAAAAAAAAAGTAAAGAATATCTGTAAAAGAATATCCGAAGGTCATACCAACCATCTATTTACAAATTTTAAAGTCGCACTTGACAGCGTTTACAGAGACGAGCTAGAAAATGACGATGGAGAACACTCGCTGCTCATGGTCGGTAACGACCTTACCGAGACCTTTGTACAATATTTCAGAAGTCGGTGCAACTACTAGCGTACGCTGACGATAATCTTATACTTGGCAGAATACAGCGGGCACTGTCACTGGTGCGTTCGCTAGTATCGAACCGGAAGCTATCAAAAGGGGGTTCGGCAGTAAATGAGGGTAAAACCAAGTGTATGCTTTGAACAAGAAGGAGAACCCAACATCGACGAATTGGACAGAACGTCACAATCGACGGGTATAACTTTGAGGCAGTTAGGGTCTTTATCTACCTCGGCTCAGCTATATACTCTTAAAATAGCACCTCTACAGCAATAAAACGAAGAATTATTCTTGACAATCGCTGTTACTTGTGCTGAGAAGGCAAGTCAGTGTCAGTGAGTAGTAAGGCCCTATACGAACAAACTAAGGAGATTCTATAATTGACATTGATTATCCTAGTCCTACTTTATGGGGCTAAAGCATTGGATCTTGTGAAATGCGGATGAGGATATTCTCGGTCGGTTCGAGAGACAAATTCTTGGGAAAATACGGAATACGCGTTGAGGGGCTCTGGAGGATGATTGAACAATTAATGCAAGATTGAAGGCAAGGGTTTGAAATTTTATCAATGATAGTTCTTTCTGTCGAAGCTCGGTGATATTGATGTGGACAACTTGTAGTTTTAACAAGACGGCGCCACATGTCAAACAGCCCATGAAGCAAGCCAAATACTACACCAGATAATTCCTGGTCCTGTACTCAGGTGATCTGAGTGTCGTTTCAGTTTCGTTTCTTGATCGTATGATTTGACGCTACTGGATTTATTTTTTTTATTTTGGTTAATTTGAAGTTAGTCTATGTAAAAAAGCCCACAACAAGCCGTGCATAACAGGAAGAAATAAAATAGCTGTATCAATGAAATTTAACCACAATTGGAGAGAATGGAAAACATGCAATAACGATCTAAATACTAAAACCTGAATAATTATATCATTTTTGAGTATATAAAAATGTTCTTAATAGTTTTTTCCATATTCTATTTATGGTTTTATCCTATTATTGCTGAGAGAAGCTTTATAAATTATGTTGTACATATTAACCGCTATTACGAAAGTCGTTATATTAAAACGACACAAGTCGTTTTGAGTTTCGAGTCACTTTATAAGCGTTTAAGTATCGGTATTCCGAACATTGATCGACTCGAGCTTATCTTCCATTTATGTACACATATGTGCAGTTTGAAAGTTCAAATTGTTAAATGGGGTAGTTTTCATATATTTACTCACAATATTTTTGAATTGTTTGTTCAATAATATTACTATGTGGAATTTACATGTTTAAGTAAATATGGATAGTATTGATATGGCAATTGATTGGAGATGTGATAATGATGATCAAGAATTTAATAAAAGGGAATTGATTCAAATAAGAAGTATTAGATCAGAATGCAATTCATTTGATTTTGTAGGTGCTAAGTATAAGACATCTCTCTTTATACTTAGCACCTACATCACTCTTTATCATGACTTACAAGCGGCCCTAAACAATTCAGAATTGCTGGTATCTCCTTCCAACCATTATTGGTTAGAAATGTTTGAGGAACACCTCCTTTGAAATTCCTTGCAATCAGAGGATGACATTCTCGTTATTTCGTGAATAACCGTTAAAAAATCATGAATATCTGTCAAAAAGGCACTGAAATTCGTCGATGGACTCGGTGACAATCAGCTGTGAAGTCGTCTATCTCTGTAATACTTCATTTCTGAACGAAATCATAGAGTCCTAATCATACAAGGCGTTAAACTACTTTCGTAATTGGGATGGTTGTTAAACGTGTAAGCTCAAGGCAATCGCATTCTATATTGTACAGGATTAAATAAAAAGTTCAGCAACAACAGTGGCTGCTGCTTCTAGAGTCTGACTGTCACATTCGTACCGTATGTGAACCTAATTTAAAAAAAAACGACTAAATTGGTTAAAAATTAGCGGTAGAGGAAAGCATACGCATCCGGCTACTAAGTCATATATCGATAAGCTCAAGGCACTCGCTGCCCTCGCTTGTTAGGCTGAATATATTTTTTTATAGTATTGTATACCAGTTTGTAATAAATAAATAAATAAATAAAAGTCCTATATCGTGAACTCTCTATATATATTAGATGTTGATTCTACAAATAACAGAGCTCCATAAGAAAAGGGGCTGTATCAGAAATGATTCTCGTGACTGTTCATTGTTCTCTGAATATTTGAAAATATAAGATTAAGAAATATACATATGTATGATTGATGCCTCATAAGCGTGTTGTATCTAACGTGTTTCGTAGTAGCCATACAAATGTGATTTCAATAATAAGCCATCTGCAAAAATTGCATATCTGAACTGAAGACTTCACTAAAAGTAAATATTTTGAATCTGTCTTCCTTTTACCTTTAAAATAAAATTTAAATCCAAATATTTTTCGATTGGCGTCTGTTGCGTATTGCAGCTAAATAATATGTCTGCAGGGTACAACAACACCGCCGCATCTCCTTAAGTACTTGCAACTATGCTAGCACGAAACGATCTTGAATATTTGAAAAGTATAACAGTCATATATTGAGAGAATGTAATATGAAATTCACACTAATTTTAAATTCTAGCTACAGTTCATCCCGAACTGCACAACCATTACTTTGACTTCTAACTTAAACTGGACTTTCATACAATATCTTACGAGTCAACCGATCGAAAATGTCCTGCTTTGTCCCATTTTACTTTAATGTAATAGAAAAATCCCTTCAAAATATGAACCATGTGGACGGAAAATGATGAAAATTTATGAATTCACTTTCTACACAAATATACATACATATATGCCTGTATTACGAAAATAACTTATTTATACATGAAGTAAATCAGTTCTATTAATTAAAGAGCCGTCTATGCTTCAAAAGCGTTGATATGAACATGAATAATCACAATTTTGACAGGACAAAGATTCAACTTACTGTGAAAACAAATAAAACCAACAAAAAATCCAAAATAATTACAAATCGAACATAAAAATGATATATTTGCTTAAATATTTCAGCTAGGTACATAGGTTCTCTGCACATTTCTTTTATCATTCAATTTTCCTTTCAACTTTTAACTTAGGAAATAAATGCTAGTGTCTATCAACAATAAATTATAGTTAACAAATGTTCCGCCCTGAAATAATTCCTTCTTTTTTGTTCATCCTTGTTTTACTTCAATCTTTAGATTTTTGCAAAAAAAAAAAAAAAAACGAATAAATTTTCAGTTCATGGTAACAAATTCATATTGCATTTCGCTGTAAATTGAACAAGTGTTTATTATTCTTTTGTAAATTTGTTTGGGTCTTTATGCATAAATTATTATGTTTAATATTTTCTAGCAAACCGAAAAAGGAAAAAAGAAACATTTTAATTAAAATAAAATTAAAAAGTGACATTAACTCGCGATACTACGTGTCTTTAGATCATCATGATCCTGTTGTAGTTGATGGCGGTCGACTAAAACGTGGCAGACACAGGCCGAATTTCGACTCGATACCATTTAACATGGGCACAGCCGCTTGGTAGCCACCAATGTGGTCGGGATTTATTCTATGAATTCCAGCATCAATCGGTTTCGATTTTTTCACTTCGGAGCCAGTCGGTTGAGAACCTCCAAAGTCAACGTAGAACATTCGTTGAAGTAATTCGTATGTGACCAGCGTGACACCGAATTGCGGAGATGATCTGAGGACTCGGGCTGTAAAATGGAAACAATGACTAAGAGAATGGTATTTTGGAAAAAAAAAAACACTTGTTACCGGCAGTTCCCTTCCAAAAGGCACGAGGACCCTCTTCCGCCATGATTTTCTTAGTCGCATCCCACACTCCCTTGTATGTGGTTTGCCCCGTTCGTGCGACTACTTGCAGACGAGTTTTAATGACGTCTGCTGGTGTCACTAAAGATGCCGCAGGAACACCGGCAATTGCACCAGCAGCTAATAGAGTGAGTGGATGATTGTAACTGTAAAGAGAAATGCCACGTTAGAATTTTAATTCGTATTATATGAATTTTTTTTAGTACCCGTCTTCATCGGCGAACATGGCTTTTGTGTGTGCATAAGTGGGGAAGTAAATGGCAGAGAAGGGTACATCACGCAAGAGACAGGCGCGAGCTCCTTTGTAAAGGCCAAAGAGTCCCAAATCGCGGACGACAGTTAAGGCACGTACTTTTGCGCCACCTACAGATGAACAAACAGCATTTAATATAAACTAGTTCGCTTCAATTCTGCTGTTGTTTCTTCTTACTCACCAGCGATTTCTCCGGCAACTTGAAGCCGAATTTTAACAATTTCTAATGGATTTGTGAAAACAACCTGAGATGCACCAGCCTGGAAAGATGGAAGAAATGCACGTTAACATCGTGATCGAAATGAGCGAATGATTTGTTATTACACATCCTCCAGCCAAAACCTCGGCATACTTTGGAATAACTCCCTGTTTATCGGTAAATTTGTCACGAACAAAATCATTTACAGTTAACTTAATGGCTTTCTCCGGCGCTACCCCCATTAGCTGTGGTAGCAGGCCACGATATAAGCCTAATACACCCTCATGTCGAACAACCTGCGATTGAATAAAACTTAGTAAGGGTACACATGTATTTTTGTTTTTATAAATCATACCTTTTTAAAGCAATCCCACGAATTCCTATACGCAATCTCACCAATGAACGAGCCAGCCCTTTGGTTTTGCATTCGTGTTTTGACCAAATCGATTGGATAGACACAAGTGGCTCCAACAGCTCCAGCAATTGAACCAAGCACGAAACGATATGAGCTCTCCAGAATCTGAATGAAAGGCGACCGATCAGCAGGACTATCCACAGCCTTGATGTCTGCCAAACGTGTTGTGATATGTTTTGTGTAATGTTCAGGAGCAATATTGCTAAGATCGCCGTAAACGATGCGTCTAGAGTGAAGGGAAAATGTTAATCGTTACTCGTATGAACACCACAGTACGTAGGATTGGGTTGAGGGCCAAGGATAAAGAACACACACCAATCATATAAAACGCAAAGAAGATTGTAATTTTTCATATAACTCAAAACACTTCCAAGACAGTGGGAGGAAGATGGGTTAGAACAAGACTTGCCTATTTACGTCAATTCTCTTGCGTCGCCACCACCTTTTCGTGTGAACGCGTGCAAAAAGATACAAGAAATATGACAACTATAAGAAACCGGTTATTTACATCTACACTTGACGCGACAATAAAGAAAGATGTGTGAGAAAGGCGCCTACATCAAATAGACATTATGAATTGAGTAGAGATGAATCTGTGTCAGCTACTAAGTCAAATCTCTTTTGTCTTCAAAATATCCATCACACTTACCCTGTCTGATGCAGTGCGGCTGTCAACTGGAAAAGTATGTCTATTTCAAGTGGAGTTATGTGGCTCATTGTTTGTGCTGCATAAAGAAGTTCGTCCTTTGTGACGGGCTCCACTCGACTTCCTTGAGTTGCATACAAATAGATACGTTTTATCAATTCCATATTGTTCAACAGCGATGTGAATGCCATGAAATATGGAAAACTGACTTTATGGCCTTCAGTCACCTATAATTAAGTATTTGAATTGTACTGAAATGTTGTGAATTATTTCTATAGAATTGAAAACTTACCGCAACAAGATTGTCCTTGACATCGGATGTGAGTAGGTGCCGTTTCACTTTGACCATAATATCTTGGAAGTCTAATGGAGAAATGTACCCAGAACCAGCTGGATCTTTGCTTCGAAATGCTTCCATGGCATATTCTTCATGGAAATCGTGTAGCAGTTGCGTAAATTCTGTATAGTTGATTAAGCGTTGTTTGCCCTTTAACACAAGCATATGTAAATTGTTTTGTTCTGTCAGGTGTGTTCATAATGAATACTTACTTGACCGAAATAACGTTTAATAAATGGACCGTCTAAGCTAAATGGAATCTTTGAGTGTAATTCCGTCTTCTGTACCACTTCCGCAAATTCAGCTGCAAAAGTAACAAGAATTAATGCGTTTAACTATATATTTTAAAATATATTTTAAAATAAGAATGAGAAGAAAACACAGAGACAGGAGCGGACCCACTACTTGTGAAGGATTTGCAAATGCACAGGCGCTAAGCCAAGCTCTTAGGGGTGCATTCTGAAAATAATCATCGATTTAGTGCCATTCTTCAAATTTTAGTTCATCCAACTAGCTAGTTAGGTAGGTAGACAGGGCTGCGAGTGAATTTACTAGCATTCCAAGTGATACCCACAGTCAGACTACTACCACTGATTGACAACTCCAGTGATAGCGCCGTTAATTTAGTCTCAACGGCAAATTGTGACCAGATTTGAAAACCAGATAAAAGCGTACTAACTATACTTTCAGTGGGATTCGAACTGCGGACCTCGCTAACCAGAGTCAGGCGCTTAACCAACAGTGCAATACAGTCGTTTCCAGCTAGCTACCTATCTATGCATTTTTAAGCTCTTGCATCATTTCATCTATTCACACATAAAGCCATTGACACACAACCCACTTAGTTGGTCGTACTTTATTAATTTTAGTATTGAATTAGAGTATTTGTTTCCGATAGCCGATCAATGCCGAGTACCCTCTATCTTGAATATTACCCGCATTACCCGGGCACTCGGTTATTTGTGGAATTGGATATTACCCGGGTAAAATCAAGACCAACCAACGCTCCAACCAATGCAGAGACTTGGCGACTTGGAGGGAAAATAAGACTCTCCTCACTACCTCTGTCTCTGCTAGCTGGGACATAGATCGTGGAGGTCTTGGGAGAAATATTCTTCCAGTGTTCTAACAAATATCCCTCTAAAATCTCCTTTATCTAAACTTGACCAAAAACCACATTTGTCTACAGCAGTATCTCCTGTGCTGCAATTAGCATTGCTATATGCGCTGTTGGCAAGCGGAGGATTTGTGCTGGGCACTCGAGCAGATGTCGAACGGATTCTATTTCTCCTCTGTCTCTACAAAAGTCACTGTTAGAAAACTAATTCACAAACTGAACGTTTAAAAAAAATTAAGCACAAGAATCATTATATGTATCACGAACTAACAGTTTTCTTGTTTGTGACTGTGCGACTGACTGAAATTGCTAACCAGATTTGTTTCTTATGCCAGTGGTAACTGATTTGTTGGTACATACAAGGGGAATAGATCGTCTTTTCCACTAATTTACTTTTCCGAAGCGACATAGTTTTTGTGTCTCCAATAGGTTTTTTAATCGTTTTGAGTTATAACGACAGTCCGAGGTGGACATGGATCTTAGCTTATGCAGCATGCACTCGTCTTGTGCATGCTATGGCTGTCTCAAGTGTGGAGGGGGCTAAATTTTTCTGCCAACTTTGTACGGGGAAGTTTGAGAAGTTTTTCTAGGCAGGAATATTTTGTGAGTCTTGTCACGGACTCAAGACGTGAATTTTGAAAGTTGCTAAATTCGGCGCGCCTACCCCCTACGATCGGGAGACACTCATAAGCAGAATATTGCTTGTTTGTAACTTTAGATTTGTTTTATTATTGTACAACCAATGCCGTGAGGGCAACGACACCGCGTGTTGAAGGGTTAGAGTTAAAACAAAAGATGTACTACTTCCCTTCTGAAAGATAAGAGTAAGAAAGCTCCATAGCAAACTACTTTCTTTTTGAGACAAAGATATTCCTTAGAGGTATAAAGCCTGATTAATGGTTTGGATTGCCTAAGAACTTTGGTCTAAGCAAAGTTTGTTTTCCCATCCGTTAATTAGCGTTGTAGCTGCTGTCCAATTGTCATTATAGTGCGGTTCGGGACCTAGGAACGCTGATTCCCAGACAGGCCTGACGAGCAGATGACTGCGGATTCAGTACCTGCAATCCCCTTGTGTTAAGGGACCAAGACGACCTTCTCTTTTGTATGTCTGGCAAGGGATTGAACTGCTTCGTCGTATCATTCGGCTGATTTGGTCATTCCAACAATATCACATTCGCATTCTGACACAGGGTTCAACGCTTTATAAATAGAAGCGACATGATTCTACGGATCCAACGCATAAAACGGTTAGGTCATGTAGAGCGTATGGACAACTTAGCGCCCGAAGAATCTTCGACTCTGAACCTGTGGAGACACACAATAAAGGATGCCCACGTACGAGGCGCGCAAACAAATTGTGGGAGACCTCAGCCGGCTTGGTGTGCGAAACTGGAGACAACTGGCGAGAGATCGGGCCGTCGGCAGAGGCATGTGAGGCCCAAGTCCACCCGGACTGTAGCGGCCTAAGAAGAAGACGCTTAATACTTTCAACATGTTCTTAAATAAACAGAGTCGACCATTTGTCAATTTGGTGCAGCAGAAGTTATTCAACCATTAACAGTACGAAATGTATGGGCAAAGTAATTTTGTATATGATGAATCATACTTTGCACTCTAAATTAATGTCGCTACATAATTGTATCAACTTATGTTTTCAAATAAACAAACTGAAAACAAAACGATGAACTTTGCTTCATAGATTTCTCCAATGCAATAACAAGCATTTATCGAGCAGCACTATCTGCTTAATGTACAAAATCAAATCAAGCCATAAATCTAAGAGGTTCTGTTCAAACTAATCGACTTCTGAACTTCGTAGCCAGCCAGGCCATTAATGACGCAATTATCAGACTGGTACTCATAGACTCCCGAATTGTAATCACACACCCTAATCAGTTCTGAAAATCCAATTCATTTTGATATGTACAAAATTTGAAACTCACCGTACGATATCGATCCATTGCCTTTGCGGTCGAACAGTTGAAATGCGGTCTTGTAGAGGGCATCGGGAGTACACAGTAGTCCCTCGAAAGCTTGGAATTCAGCAAATGAAATGAGACCATCTTTGCTTGTGTCTGCTATTCCGGCTAACAGTCTTACTGATTCCTATAAATAAATTACATTAAAACAAATCAAAGCGATGTTAAAAGTCACTGATAATTGGGTTACGTTAATTGCTTGGAAACCGATCTTTTGACCAACTGGCGAAGTCACAAATAATTGAATCTATTAATTACTATTGTCATCGATAACATTCCACGGAAACTGGGTAATACCAGTTTTTTATATTTCCCTTTTTTTTTGTTGTTCTTGCCTTTTTTTTTTGATAACCTGATGTATGTACTCGTGTTTTGGAAGAGTTCAATTATTTTAAGCACAATATGAGCAATGTTTTATAGAAGATTTCTTCACTGTTTAGATTTCCTTATTGGCAATCACTACTCATCAGCTTCATGTGGTTAGGCACTGTAGTGAACGAAGTTCGACCGCATGGCGGCAAATAAACCATTGTCGGCACATTAAACAAACACAATTCGTACGTACTCAACAAATTATGTGAACATACACAAATCAAATGCATTGATGGTCGTACCAACAAGCGGTTGCGTCACTGTTTCACATTGGTTTGACATTGAATTCAAAGGGTTAAACACATTTCTTTTAGTATCTCACGATAATATAACAGGTTCCATCATTTTTACGATCAAAATTGCACTTAAATCCTGTTAGGTACTTCTTTAAAATGTGCGACGACGTGTGCACGTGGACAACCTATCTTTACACAATTCTTTCACACTATACACAAAAAAGGGCATACTTACATCGTTAAATGCAGCATCTGTAAAAAGTCCAAGGAATTTACGAACAAAGTCATCACTGGTCATAAACACATCTCCATCCTTTTCTAATGATGCATACTTGAGGAAGACTTCCCTTAGTTTATCGGTGCTTGCACGTTTTAAATGTGACAATCCCTGCAAAAAAAAAAAAAGCACAAACAAACAAAACAACGTGTTACTATAAGAACTTCAATTACATAATATATACAAAATAGAGGAATTCACATGTAAGCCTAGAACGCACCACGATGTTAGTCACCATAATGGCTGTGGCGAATGAATCTGTCTAAGGGTTCTGCACAATGTACACAGTTCTTGAATTGGATAGAAGACGAGCAAAACCGGGACGCTGTTTGCTGCGAATGCCGCTTAAATAAATAAATAATCTGACGCAAGCGTTAGCTCAACCGCGAAATGTCAGGCAGTTGAGACGTTTAATCGCAGACTGAACATCACGTTGTCAAACCAGTTTATTGCTTATCAGCTGAGCCAGTTGCGAATGAAGAACGTCAAAGCAAATACCCCCACATACAGTAAGTAGTAGTAACGATATAGTATCTCGAATCTTTCCTCCAAATCATCGTCGGTTTGGTGCAAGCAGTTTGACTATAGGCCACTGGTACTTTGACTCGATTTTATATCAAACAAATACACATGTGCACATGGAGTCCGAATCACTTTTTTTTTTGTTGAATTGGGCACAATTTGGACTCTTAGTCATGCTGAACCGCGTGTTGAATATGTGTGTTTTGCCAGCACATAGAACATTCAATGTCAATGTGCTTCATGATTGTGGAGTAATTAGCAGTTTTGAGTGTATTCTTTCGGAATAATGACCGTTTAATTAAGCTACACATATTGACCTCCGTGTGAAGCCTTTGAAACTACATACTTTTACTAAGGATTCCCCATAAACAAATAATGACTGTCCTGAAAGATGAGATGAAGTAAGGACATCTGTTACTTGTCTGTTGAATTTATCTTGTAAAGCTAATCAGTGCGATGTGATTGTAAATGAGTGACTAAGGGGGTGAAGGATCTGATGGCACACAATTTTAACTTTTCGGATATGTTACAACCCGTCTGCCTGTGTGGACTCACATGGCCATTGAACTCAGAGGAAATGACTGTATTTCTACAGGTACTACTGCGATCAGAATATTTTTATCACTTATTTTGAGATTTATGCGACTTTTGTTTGCGATGTGAACGAAACAACAAATCATTGTCGAAAGAACGATATGAATGAAATTAATTTGATTTTGTAAATCATATGTTTGAAATTTACTGACATTTCCACTTGATTCGATTTCATAGAAATAGTTTGTGAATCTCCTCGGCAGAAAAACTTTAAGGAGAAGGAAGTTACATTCGATTCAAATGCGAATTTAGATAGTTTTCAAGAAAGAATGCAGTTTCGATTGATCAAGTGAACTTTTGAAATAGACAGGAAGTATTACAGAGATGCCCTCTCTTGCCCCTTAAAATGTTTGACAACTGTTTTTTATTTTCTCATCATTGATTAATCAGAGAACGACATTCATTTTATTTCGTAAAGAACCGAAAAAAATTCATGAATATCTGTCAAAACGTAAAAATCATCGATTTACTAGGGAACAATAAGCTGTGAAGTCGGCTATCTCTGTCATACTTATTCGAATTTAACTTATTTTTGTTTTTTAATTTTTGGTATCAAAGTGAATCATCGCCTTCAAAGTACTCCCTTTACCGACTGATATACACTTACTCCGTCGATTTTCCAATCCTCGAAACAAGCAATCTGCGAATCGTGCCCCCAGGAAAGATGATTTGGGAATTTTCGGCGAAAGAATTTTCGAAGAATCAAGGCAGAATCAGATGTGTCACTATGGTGGCGCAAAAATCAAGAGTGTTCTGCCGGTTCAGTTATTCTAAATCGACTCGATTTTTTTTAGTACAAAATCGTTGATTTTCTTGTCCTGCTTATCAGCCGTTGATGATGATGTCCAGGGCGATCCTTGTTATCAACACTTTTTCTGCCTGCAAACATACTTGTCTGGCTAGGCCATGTAGAGTGCATGGACAACTCAACTCCGCCCCGAAGAGTCTTCGACTCCGAACCCGTGGGACAACTCAACAGAGGACGCCCGCGTTTAAGGCGCACTCAGGCGGACAAGGATATCAACCAACTTGGCGTGCAACACTGGAGACAGCTAGCCAGAGACCGTGCTAGTAGGAGAGGCTTGTTGGTCGAGGCCCAGGTCCACCACGGGCTGTAGCGCCAAATAAAGAAGAAGAAACATATTTGTCGTAACATACCCTTCTCACCAAAGATATTCTGCGAGATACTCAACGATTTTCGAGGAAAGTCTGTAGTTAGAGTGGCATTACAATTTGAGTGCACAGTCATCGCAAACAAATTGGAATGTAACTCTTCTATTCAACGAAATAAGACAAAATTAATTTTTTAACAATCACGGTATTAAAGAAATGATGACCTTGGTTTGTTTTTTGCGCAGATGTCAGTGACGGTACTATGATAACATTAAATATGTACGAGAGTCGAAATATAATGAAATATTATATTTGAAAATAAAAATGTCATGTTATAGCGGCTACCTACAATGAATTGGAATACAATTCGTACTCAATGCATGCGAAAAGAAATTGTACTCCTTTACTTTTGGTGGGACTTCCTCCGTCAGGAGCAGTAATAAACATAAAATTGCCAATTGCAGAGTATTGTACACGTGAGCTGTGAACCAACGCCGCGTAAAGGGTTTTTCGCGGTGAAGTCGAAAAAAAAAAACAGCGTAGGTTTTCTTTAAGGACAACTGTTCACTTCATTGTGCCAAATCTAACTGGACTTAAATCTAACTTACAAGTACTTAATTTTATGAACAATATTTCGATGTTGCAATTTTGCGGATCGAACATTTTGGAATTGCTGGATCGTATGACCCTCTGGGTGCACAGGTGCATCGGACGTCCGATTCTTGGAATTGCTGTGCTTGGAGTGTGTGAGAATTTGAGGACATGTGGCGGAAGTGGGAGTATTGCACTTGGTAAAATGCAACTTGTAACTTTTGGTTAACTTAACTTTTACAACCAATTTCCAGCAAATATAAAAACAGATAGGTATACTCCATGCAAGGGCAAACGTTGGGTTCAAAGGTTCGGGTAATTTCCGAGTTATTTTTATCCAAAAGTTAACACTAAAGTTAGCTTAAATATCCCAGTTAACGGTCTTGCAATTTTTTTTGCTGCGAATTAATAATTTCTTTTCCGACAAATTGAAAACGAGATTCACCGAGAGACAAACGCGATACACAAATCCAGTCTCTGTGACTAGTGAATTGTGACTAGTGCAAAATTCCATGTGAATGAGAGGTTCGAGTTTGCGACGACTGCAATCATTATGACGAATGACACGACACATAAGTACAGCCCATACTGTTCACTTAATCAATTTCTGTAAAACGAATTCAACATTTAACCAAACCGAAAAGAAACATGTAAAATTATCACAAGTGTATGAAGATAGCACATACGTAATTGAATATAATCATTCCAAATGTCTAATCCCTTTTTTTATGTAGTCTTTTAATGCAAGCAAGACGTTTTTCTATACGAAGTCTCGCATTGTACAATCCGTTCATTAAAATAGTGAGGTCCTATAACAAGCCTTACTTATTGCACCATTATCTTCTAAGAACGTTTTGTAGGAGCTTCATGTGTTACACCCACTTCGGTCCTTGCCACAAGATATTCATATCAAAACAAATTGTTTGTTGTATTAAAATTCAGTAGCTGTTAGAACTTAACATTTATAGGAAATTTAATTCAATTTCGAACAAAATATATTTCTTAAAGTACCAACCTTTACACACTATGTGGACACACATAATCACTATTATTCTTTTATACACATAATTTATGAAATCGTAAATCGAATGATCAATGTGTAGTTAAGTTAACGCTATCCTATGCTAATCGAATGTTATATCTCATTACATCTATATGTTCTTCTGTACAAAATGACATGCAAAGAGTTCAGTTGCAATACTGCGATCATCCAAACAAGTTATTTTCTTTTGCTGTCCGTGCCTTACACACTCTAATGCCTCATTCTTTGATTTGATTTAAATTTTAAAATAGTATTCATGCAACAACAAAGAACCTGCGAACAAAATTTCAAAGCATTTTTTATTTTGTACCTTTTACATGTAAAAATAGGTCAAAATCTTAAAACCGCCTTTAGGCTACCTTGGGTTGTTAAAGGACAAAAGACATACATACACTCGTGTGAAATTTGAAAAGAGCAAAGTATTCCTGATAATATTATAAAATTTTTCTATTTTTTTTTATTTCGAATAAACAGAATCATTTTTGTTTTTTTGGTCGAAAATCTTGTTTGCACAGAAATATTTATTTTCGTTCAAAAGATTGTTATTTCGACTATAAACGAACATAGTTTGGAAACAAAACGCATTACAGCCATGAAATAAATTACATCGGAAAGTTTAATGTTTAATCTAGAGGTAGAATTTTTAAAGTAGCAAAAAAAAAAAAAAGTAGCCGTTACCTCATTACATAACACTTGCAAGCGTATAACCCGCCTGGAGGCATTAGAGTTTGTTCTTCACTCAAATAAATTGTATTTACACATTAATTTAATACAGACTAAGCAGATAATATTTAAAGCAACACAAAATGCTAATTAATGCACATTGGGCATACGGCCCAATGAAACCATCAATCCAAGAACAGCGCTAAGCCGGAACTCGTGAATGAAGATGTTAATTTACTAGATATATTTTTTGCGCAGCCAGACAAATGAAAATTAGTCATTCATTTCATTTCTAGAACGAAATCATTTCTACTAGCTTCAAAAAGCATGCATTAAGATGCTAAGTAGTGACGAACGTATGACGTTTCCAATTGCACAAGCTTCGACTTGTTTGTAATGTGACTTCAAGTCGGTATAGCCAATACTTAACAATTTCCCCTTTTTTAATATACAGTCGATTCTCGATAATTCGAAACTCAAGGGACCTTCCAAAAAATTCGAATCAACGAGAGTTCGAAATAACGCAAAATTGTCGAGCTGGAGCGAAGCACCAAAATTAAATAATTTCACATGTATAGAATATATGCAACATGCACAACAAATTTGACACACTTTACTACAAAACTGCGTTGCAAAAAAAATTAAAATTACTGAGGGTAACTAGCTACTGATTTCGAATTACAGCGTGTCTGACCCGACGCTCACTTCGAATTAACGACCGTAGCAAAACACATAGTTTTTGTTCGATTTAACAAGGTTTTTCGAGTAACCTAAGCATCAGTTCGAATTATCGGGAACTTCGGATTATCGAGTTTCAAATTATAGAGAGAGAGAATTACAACTGTAATTATAATTATTAACAAACATTTTTAGTGGGGTGATGTAGGCACAAAACAATATTCTGTTTTCTATTGTCTAAATTGTTGTTCCTTCTACCACATTATTATGAAATGAGCATGTATAAGAGAGATTCCCCCCCGTCCTCTATACATTCTAATCAAAATAGTAAAAAACAACCCAGTTGGGTTTCAACTAGAATTCAAATGAAGTTCTTCTTTTAAAAAACAATATCTGAGACATTCAATAAAAAAAAGGAAATAGGAAAATAGATTAGACTAAAAATAAAAATTGACTTGGCTGCTGAAGTAAGTGTTAAATCATTTCGATCACCTGCGAATACATAAGTCTCACACGTATTTCTCACCAGACGGAAGATGTACTCAAAGACAGATCGGCGGCAGGTATTTTTGTACTACAAAAAGTCATGTGTTTTTTTCAAAAGAGACATTTTCATGTCTTCCTTTTTTATAATTGCAATTGGCACGATATGCTGGCAAGGTACAATACTTGTGAATATCTCACTCGATCTTTCAATGAATTATGTAACATTAAGTTCAATACTGTTGGGAGAAAGTGCAAGCGGATGTGGTGAAAGTAAAACAATCGAACATTTGACTTTCAATGTTATTAAGGTTAAAAAGTGTTAAGTTTGATTAAACTTAGAACATGCACTGTATTCAATATTCTTTTTACAAGTTAGTCCTTTAATTTAAAAAAAAAATAAAAATTGACAAGGACACTATGACTGGACACTCGGAAGTATTGGGTTAATTTAATAAGTTATCAAGTCTACTATCTATCTAGTCACTAGATCTTGGATGGCAACTTTGTAAAAAAAAAATAGCAAACCACAACCGTTTGTTAATCCTTGGCACTTTATCAGGCTCTTTAATCATTTTTGTGGAAGTTTCGAAACCACCTAATTGCTAAAATGGATAAAATTGGTAATGTAGAAAAACTTCATTTTGCATTTATACCGTCAATAATATAATATGGCGGCGCTACAGCCCGTACAGAAACAGGGCCTAACTTCTCAGCAACCACTATTCTTGTGCGTGCTATTGTTCTCTTACAATTGGAAGGGACATACAGTTTTATACCTGAAACACAATAGTGCGCTGCGCCAGCCGACTTCATGTTACGGAGAGAGTGCGACGACGCACTGCGTTGAAATAAATACTCATTTTATCAGCTGTTCACTCTCTCATCTACTAGATGAAAAATATTGACGCCTTTCTGCACTCTCATTTGAAATTACTTTTGTCGTTAAATTATTTTAAATCAGCTGTTTTTAATCTAATCTAATCTACTTTATGAATGTGCCTTTCGACTTAATCTACATTTTTCTTAGTCATTAAGACAATCTTTTATTTCTTTATTCATTTGCCAAGAAAACTTGTAAAAAACTTGGCTTAACTTAACTACTTAAACTACCTTATACTAACTTACCCTAACATAAAACTTAATACTATCTTAACTATGTCCATAACAGTACAGGACACGTGCACCAGTCCAGTATGTTGTGTATATGCCTAACATATATATTTTATACGCCGTGATGCACCTTTTTGTTTGTTTTTGTTTCATATATATTTTTTTTGGATTTTTGTTTTATTTATTTTTTTTTTGTTTTATTTTTTTTTAGGATTTTTTGTTTTATAATTTTTTTTCCTTTAAGCTACCGGATCCTTTCCACAGGGAGCTAGCGGTGGCGGAGGCTGGTTTTGGTGTAACCACCAGTAAAATTGCCGTTCTTTGGCCGACTCTTTCCTATCTCGAGCGGGGATCGCTCTACTGAACCGGAGGAGATCCTCGTGTGTGCGAACGACATTCGGTTCGTACTGGAGTCGCCTGAAAAACAACCTCCTTGCCGCAGCAAGGCTTTCGTCAGAGGAATATCTATATGTTTGTCAAAATACAGATATTGATCCAGTCAAATGCCTAGATATCTAACTACACTTTCTACAGCTAACGGCCGACCATGCGGCCGAACTTACGCCAGTTTTGAGGCGTGTCCCGCGGTGACCTGTACAACGGGGTCCGGCAAAGACTAGTTTCGCACTCCTGGAAGTTGATAAGCCACTTCCAGTCGTCGCAAAATCACTGAATTTTCTCGGAGTCACGCTGCAACAAGATGTTTATCACCTCGACCTTCGGACCTGATCTATAGGCAACTAGGTTTTCGGCAATTATTTGCGGCATGGAACCTATAAGATCTGCAGTGGATATAGAAAACAGGATCGGGGAACCGATGGCCCCCTGTTGCAGATCGTTTTTAATGTTAAAAACCGTAGTGGAAGTTATGTCACCATTTTTCACGACGAACTTTCTACCTGTTATCATGTCATAGACCATGTATAGCAATGGTTTACTTATACCAATCCTGACCAGCTTGAGGAAGAAGCCCTCCAACCATACGGTGCCTAACGCCTTCTCCAAGTCAATCAGAGGTTTTTGTTTTTATTCCATTGTATGTCGGACACCAGTTTTGACGCGGCATTAATGGTATAATGTCCCGCTCGGAATCCGAACTGGTTGTCCGGTATGATTTTCTTTTCATCAACATTGCTTCAGAACTCGAATGACTATCTTTTCAAAAACCTTGCTTATACAGGGAAGAAGACTGATCGACCGAAGACTTGTCGGAATGGACTTATCTTTGTCCCGTTTAGGGATCGGTTGAACAACAGCTGTTTTCCAGTGCACCGAAATGCACTATTGTGTTTCAGGCATTGTGCAGAAATAAAATGCTACAGAGATGCCCGACTTCTACCTCTCTTGCCCCTTTAAATGATTGACAACTGTTTTTTATATCGTATTCTCAAACAAAATTGACCAATCAGAGAACGACATTCACGTTATTTCGTGAATAACCGTAAGAAATGCATGAAGATCTATCAAAAAAGCACTCAAATTCGTGGATGGAGTAGTTTCATTTCTTCTTCTATGCCGACTCTGAACGGCCAAGTTTGAAAAGCTTTTTCCAAACAGTTATTACTCTTTGAGCATTGTCAGTGACTTGGAAGAGGAACCGTAAAAATTTTTATTTAATAATTATTTTTGGTCGTCCCGGTCGGAAATTGAACCCAGACAGCGAGGTTAATTTGCGTAGGGGGTCGACATATATACCCACAACGCCACGACACCACGCAATTATACTGTTAGACGGAATTAGTTCGGAAGCTTCAGCCTGGAACAGAGTTTCTTCAGGAATAATGCAAAATCCAGGTTTCTAAGCAAACGAATCACCCAATAGAGGACTTCATCCATACGACGCCATACCAATTATCTGTTTTCCGGTATTCCTCGCTCGTCAAAAAGAGCAAGTTGATTGTTATTTAGAGTATCTAGTCACCGTAGGAGGTTATGAGACCCTGCTTTCAGTCATCCCAACCTAGCTGACTTATATCCACGAACAATTTAGTTGTCATACCATTTGTCCTTCACAAACCTCTTGGTTTTCGAATTCGAATTTTTTTTTTTGTTCAAGATATCAGGAATCACTGCCGTTATAGTAGTAAGCCGTAGTGAGTAAGTGCCCTGTAGGTCTGAGGTTCGACTTCGGAACAACCTCTATGGCTGACAATGCTCAAAGAATATGTACGAAATTACATTCATATGAGTATCAATGATCGCCTTGACTACCAAAGAATTTGAGTGACTTTTGACAGTTATTCAAGAACTCTTAAAAGAAGGTTAAAGGGTAAGAGAGGTGGAAGCCGAGTGGTTGCTTGAGAAACTACGGCCAAGTTCATCGTGTACTGTAGGAATGTCACAAAACGGAGAATAGCGTAGTCCTTCGATTTCATTCCGAGTCCCGAGTGGGGAAGCTTTAAGAGAGTAAGACAATACTGCATTGGCGCTGCCGTTTTCGCGTTACGGAGGTAGTCCTTCAGGCGTACTTTGAAAAGACAAACCAAATTAATCTGCTGTTTTCATTTCTCAAATGCTAGTTCACATATAGCACAATATTTCAACACGACCAAACATTTGCGCGGGGGACTGCGTTCTCACGTTTTATTTGTTGTTCTCATTTTCCTTACTTTTTAACTAACGTAAATATTAATAGAATGACGCTGTACTTTGACCATTGCCTTTGTGAAAACTGTCAGCAACAGCAACGTAACTTTCTAGTCTATAAACTATTCACCACTTTCCTCGTAACCTATTTGAATAAGAGCGAAGGTAAGAAACACGCAATATTTTCCTGACGACGTATCATAAAATGGAAAGTTTACTTTAATTTTTGTTTACTATTCCTTATTTGTCTAAGCTTATCTTGCATGCAAGAGTCGCACAGACCAGTAGATATTTACTCCTTACACTTCTCTGAATAATTTCTATACAAATGAAATTATGCAAAGATATGTTCTGTTCTGAAATGCTGAGCAAAAAACCGATGGTTGACAACAACAGAATAGCTTTACACTGTTTACAAAGTGAATTACATCAGCTGAGTATCGATTTGCTGCGTCAAGTCTATCATCTAGGCCACTGCAAATAATGATGATTTCCTCCCATGGGGGTCGCAAAATGATTAATCTTATCAGCTGCAGGTTGTTGTTTTCCAGAGTAATTAACGTCACTTCAAGTAAAGGTCAGAAAATATTTGTCTACAAGTCGTTCATAGCAACAAATATTATTGGATGGAAATGAAAGACTTCCGCGTCATAAATTCACGTGGTTTTCTAAGTTTATTGTTGGACTTCCATCAGAGGATATCAAATATTTTATGTGATGGTCTTTTTATGCTTCGATGTGCCACTTTCATTGAACGTGTTTCGCCGTCATTTCATCATGAAATTAGGCTAATGCATAGTTTTATGTTAAGTGAAAAGTTCCTTCGCATTTATATGCTTTTCCCAGAAACTCTTTTAGTGGATCAAAAAACATGCACCGCTTGTTCAATGAATATTTTGTCATGGAAGCAGAATGATGTTCGGATGACACGGATGATTTATCAACCTTTACACAACCTATGTATAACAATTTATTGTGTAAGAAATATGTACAAAATACAAGAAGAAATACACCACTTTTGCAATAATCAATACAATTCATTTCGTTCATTCTTCATTGCTGTTCAATGAAAATGAAGACTGTACAGTCTGGTTGCAACAATGGAAAACAGTTAAGATATACAGTGAGCTCCCGTTAGTGGATGATTCCCTTTAACGGACAACACGTACTGTATTAGTTGGGTGGTATGATTTTGCCAGTTTTTTCTTCTTAGGTGGATGATTCTATTTAGTGAACTTTTATTTGGATACAGACATTCTCTTAAATGAACGCTGCGAATGAGATCATTTCGTTTTCTTCACGTATTATTTTCGCTTCTGTGCAAACGATAACATTTGTTTGACAGCAAGTGTTTTCTACTAAGCGATCTCTCTCTCTCAACAACTTTGAAAAAGTGTCCCATCCGTTTTTTGTGACAATTACTAATTAATTGCTAAAATGGATAACTTTGGTAATGTAGAACTCTATTTTGCAATTATAGTGCTAGATGGACTTAATTGGGTAGCTGGCACAGTTTCTTTAGAAACAATGCAACACCCGGGTCACTAAACAAGGTTAGGTTTAGGAAGGGGAGTGTGATGATTTAAGCCTCATTCCACTCGGAGGCGTTAGGTCCTGTTGTGAATTCATTCATGTGGAGTACATATTCTATTAACCAATCCTGTCATGTGATAGCTTACACCACCCCGTGTATTTTACGATATATCTGCATTTGATAAGTCCACATTACCTGTGAAGAATATTTGGCTCAGCGAAGCTAGGCGCCGATTCTGATGAGCTGGGCAGTGACAAAGCAGATGTTGGATCGTTTCGGTCTCTTCCTCGTCACTCCGGCATCTCTGGCGCTGGATTCCACATTGCATTTCCGGAGCATTACTTGATGTGGTTAAGCAATGGCCTTGACATGATTCCGTCCCACGGTGGATGATCGGCGACGCACATACGGTGGTATTAGTTTCCATCGCTGTGTCTGGTTGGCTCGCTACAATCGCTGTGTCTGATTTCTTAAAACGCTGAGCTAGCGTCATACTGCTCACGCACATTTCGACGTTTGATTGTTCCAACACATTCGTAGAGTGAGAGCGTATTAACTTGTATCCTCGCTCTTAAAAAAGAAGATAATGTACTGAGAATTTGGTCGAAGGTGATTAGAGCGTCTGAATAGCAAAATGATGACGAGGATGCGTACCTGGACGTTTGTGAAATTTTATGGAAAGAAAAGGCAATGGACAGATGTCAGATCTGTTTTCCAATCTCGGTTGTAAACTCGGCAAAAGGAATATGCGTACACATAAAAGATTAAATCAATAAAGTGAATCATAGATCATTTTGGGTTCTCCTTAAAATAAGTTTTTTTTTCTCTTGACTGGACAATCTTTAATTTGGACAAAATTAAACATGTTCCTTCGACTGTCGACTTAAGAGAGATTGCACTGCAGTAAAGAAACAAACACTATAAGAAGTTGAAGGACCTTTTTTGAGGCAGCAAAATGATGTTACAATTCGAACTCTCCACTAATTCGGACACCTATTTTATATGTTATATATCTGGTAATTCGAACTTTGCCAAAATTTGTACTCTTTAATACACGTCGCTTCTTTGTTGAGAGCTTTAAGTGTTGAAGGAAGTATTTTCTTAAAAATATAAGGGGAACAATTTTTACGATGAAGCTGTGTCGATTCCGGTTCAGCAGTTCATGGATTTTTTGAGAATAATAACATTAAAGGTTTGTGTCAACTGACTCTGTGAATTATTTATGATTTTAATAAATTATGTTAAATAACGTTCAGACAAAATTCATTCCTCAATAATTTTCTTCTCATTTCGACAAATAAACGTATTTTACTAGTTAAAACTGCTTTACGCTGCTTTTTCATCCGAAATATTGACTTAAAAAAAAAAGTATCCAATAATTCGAAAATCTCCGTAGTTCGAATTAGGTTAAGCCTCTAATAGCTCGAAATACGGAGGTTGTACTGTTCTGTGTTTTTTAAAATTTCAATATATATATGTACTTGATTTTCCAACTTGAATTTGGCTGTTAATAAATAAAATATATAATAAAATGTTATACGTCAAATTCAGACCTAATGCTGTATCCAGTTTTGCTCACCACTGTACGTACATCTCATCATCAATCTGACGTTTACAAATTGTCTTTTTTTTATTTTCACATGAGTGTGACATAAAATTGTTGACCGCGAATATGAACATCAAGTGAAATAAGAATAAACTAAACAAAAACGCAGCACTAGCGATAATGAATGGCAATAACCCTGAACTGGTCGCAATTTTTCATTACCATCATCATTTTCTTTCAGTGGCGATATTTCCATTCTCTCCCACCATAAAAAGAAAATGGAAAAATCAAAAGTGTGCTGTCCGATTATCTGTATACAGGTGTGCATACTATAGGAGGTAGGTGACTAATTTATTTATTCATAAGCACTATGGTTTATATCAACCGAAGCAATAGACTTATCTCGTCTCGATTGGAGAATCGAAATATATGTGAGTGGAAATTGCAGATAATTTACAAGCCAGTGATAACGCCGTGATTTTAAAATGAATCGTAGTTAAATTAAGCAAAGGAGGTAGTTATTATAAATCAAGTCGTTATGATTGTAGTCATGGCGTAACTGACAATAATCGTTTTCATTCCAAACAAAGCGTTGTTTACAAGTGAGTTTCACTCTTTTATGAACGTCGTCGTTTCACACACTACCTTCAGCAAAGCATCCTTATCGACAGCACAAACTCCAAAATAGCAAAGGATTTGCTGCACCATGTGAAACAGATAAAATCCACGAATGACATCTTAGTGGAGGTCAGACGCAAAAATCCTCTTGAAGATTACGGCTGCTTCAGCTTTGCCAAAGAACTTGGATCAAATCTGCTGCCTCGAAAGTCGAGGATAATGCTCCACAAAAAGTCTTCTCACGTGAAACTAAAAGCTGGAAATTAGCTGAACAATAAATCTTATTCCTGGTGCCGTCGAAGGAAAATGTTGACTTTCAAAATAAGGATAACTCCTAAGACTTGTAAGATTAACTACAAAATGTGGATATTGTTCAGAATTCAAATATGTACGTTGTGTGAACTCTTTCGCATGAGCAGAATGGAATCCAACAAAAGCTCATGCTCAGATGTCGCTGGGTAGGCAATTTTACCCAAAAATAAAATCCATAAACAAAAGTTCGCATTAACGCTGTGAAAAAAAACGTAGAGTGCGATCATGTCAAGCAAACATTGTCGCCGAATTTTAGAGAAAAATCAAAAGAGACGGACTTAATTGATTCCAAACACTATAAAAAAAAAAGGTCGTTGTTCATGCATTCTGTTTATTTAAACTCTACTTTTCATGGTGGTTCAGTCGGTCTTCTAACGCCGATTTACACAATCAAATTTCGAAGCCGTTTACAAATATAATAGTACCATGGTTCCACAGGGTCGAATTATCAAATTTAAATAGCAGACGAATGTTTCTGCTTCTATCTCTCTTTTCATATATTGTCCCTAGATTCCTAAAGCTGAGAATAAAAATATAAAAACAATTGCAATCATCTCCTTTTTTTTCTGCTGACGTTACAGTCCTGAGAACCTGAGCCTTAACCAACAAGCCTCCCCAGCTGACGCGATATTTAGCCCGGTGCCTCCAATTACGCACGCCAAGTTGGCTAATGTGCTTCTCAACTTTTGTGCGGCATCGGTTTCATGGCCGTTGTGGTGATACTGGTGGGGAATCAAAGATTATTCAGGCTGGAGCAATGTTCTCTATTCGCTCTACATGCACTAGCAATCTTATGGGTAGAATCCGTAGACTTCTGCCAATGCCTTCAATGCGCACAAGACCAAAGATTGCTCTCAATTCTATTAAAACCCAATGATTGTACGTTGGGTCGTGAAAAAATTAATGAGTTTATATGTATTTTTTCTTTATCAATGTTACAAACAGTAAATTCCACCACGCAAACAAGTTCAAATGTATTTCCCGCCATTCATGCAAATTCTAAAAAAAGTCTCTCGTGAATGGATTATATTTAAGATCTTACTACACAGCACAAAATTGTGTACAAAGACACACACTTGACTATACAAACAAACGCCTATTCAAACGCACCAAATGACCTTCAACGACACGTTTGTTTAAAGAAGAATAAAGCGGAAAATCAACTCAAGAGCATTGCTGGTCATTCATACTCACACAAGCTGTCAGAAAAGATTTCCCATATTTTATCCAAAAATACGAAAAAATACCGGTGTATAGATATTTTCCTTTCTTTCACATGATTGACAAAAATTTATTTCGCTACATCATCGTTTGACAAAAGTAACAAACATTTTCATTCAAAACTACATCCTGTTCTGTTTATACGATGAAGCATAATTACGGCACACGGGGGACAGATTTGCTGCCAGCGCGAGCATATGTGACAGTAATCACGTGTAATTTGCTCCAATTTGCAGTTACATACCTATGCACAGCAACTGCAACTGTGGAGCCCTCGAAAATCGAGACTGAGGTTAGGGCTACCCTTTTAACCTTATAAATGCGCTATTCATAAAACAGATCCACAAGGACATTGTCTCTTGTCGCACATGACGTAGATACTCATTTAACCGTTCAAAGGGACAAAGGGAAACCGCCACACTATTACATCATTAAAAGTTCAAAGCAAAAACTGATTGGAAGAAGATACACACAATAACAACAACTAGAGCATACACATGCATCTACACTACAATACACACACACACACACATAGTAATATTCCGATGACTTTTCCAAAGTCACTGGGTGAACGAATTCGAAGCTTTTCTCTACGAGCACAGAGGGTGGTTGAACGGAATCATCTATGTCCATGGGAAGCTTTCAAAGAGTGAATTATATAAAAACTCCTTTCAGTCTCGACTATGAATGTAGAATAAAGGATCTTGTTCTAAGGGCAATAGTGAACTCAAACACATACCTCTCTCGAATCCTTTTCCGGCATATTTGAACAGAAGTACCTGTGTGACACTATAACAGCACTACAACACCACAGACACCGGGAATATTTTTATTTATTTTTTTTTTGTTATATTTTGTTTTATCTCGATGGAACGGTAATTGGTTGTTTCCGTGGAATAGCTCTACTTTGAACACATATATAATTGTAATGTACCTAAATACGATTCGATTCGCGCACGAAGGTCGAACGATGATAGCGTTTGCGTTTGTAGGAACTTGAGTTGCTGCCGTAGGTCGGCCACGAACATTAGCACAAAACTGAAGCGTTCTGGGCTTATGAAATCCAGCAAAGACTAAACATTTCTTGTTTACAGAGCTCCGCAAAAGTATCGCTGTAAGCTTTTTATTAAATGTATTCACTTTGCGATTCACAAGTCACTAAATGCATCGTGGGCAGCGCGAGAATGAAAGTACTTACTGAACTTGATAGCAGCTGCTAGCGGTCTACACGAAATCAGGAGATGTGATGTATCCGCACAATGCAAATGTATAAATATGTATTTTGTAATATATTTCGAACGACAGGTTGTGTGAGCCTATCGATGACGAGTTATTGAGATTGTTTTTATTCTCATTTCAAACCGTACTCGCACACACAATCATCTAAGAAAGTGTAGAGCAATTGGAAAATCAGCGCGCCCGTTGACGGCGTGCTCACACATGCGATGAGAAGATACTTCTGGTACTCATTCCGATAATGAAAATTAAAAAACCCCGGTGCGGTAAGCGAGGCACGCATGTGAACTTGTGACGAGCACTGCAAACCGACATTTAAAAATAATTTCCACGGTCACAGATTGTGTATGATGCGGAACTCAGAAAGAAGGGGCGAAATGAAAAGTAAAAATTGTTTTAATTGTTTTTTTGTGGAATTTTATTTCTTCTACACACAACAGGTCTACTTTATGATTGTAGTTTTAAGTATACAACTTCGTATGGTATATCGACCTGAATGCAAAGGAGCCAGCTTCATAACATCGTATGAGCTGTTGCAGAAATTAATCAAACCATCCTTCTATCATCGTCTAAGAGCAAACAGAATATCACAATCGATACTTCATTGTTTTCTCAGTTGGAATCACTTGGAAGATAAAGCAACGATTAATATTCGCATCTCGGAGGTGGAGAAATTGAAGAAGAAAAATGAATCCATGCAACCACACCATGGACTATATCATGTGTCCTAATTGTAGCATCCTTCAGGCAATCCATAAATGCAGGTACCCCTCACTGAGGTGCGTTCCCGAAACGAAAAGGTAACATAAGTAAGCAGTAAATTCAGAAAATCTCCCAAGGATGTAATCAGTGGAGCACTACCAGACAGATCTATGAATAATTACACTGTGGTCAAGTACTTAAATTACTTGAGATCCGCATTTAACCCTCCAAAACCTGGTGCAAGTCACCTGAACATTGGATTGAATTACCCTTCATGTGGATGTAGAGTATTTACTGAATATATATTAAACCTTAGAAAATAATAGATAACAATGTACCATACTCCACCAGATCGAGCTTTGAAGTGAACGCCCGTCGACTCAATCTACACCAGGGTAGCCGCTGAAAAACTGACAAAAAAAGTGTCACGAAACAAAAAATTCACAATAAAAACAATAAACAAAGAAAGAATGTAATTTTCAATACCTTGGTCTTGCCACGGTTACCTAAGGCAGAAAAAAACGTCCGACTAGGTCTTCTCAAACTTAAGTTGAAAGTGAAGAGTTCTGGAAATCCACAATCCTTCCACATCAACTAATTAAGTAAACCAGTAAAATGTTCGATAGAATAAATCGACCATACGAACAGTTTGAGCAATTTTCAAGACCGGATATATGGTTGCATGTGGCTTTGGCAGCTTTGACAACCAATTAAAGAATTAATTTTTTCAGAGCATACAAAGACCAGTTTGACTTCTGCATTCCCTACGTTTCATCGTGCTGAGGAGTAGTGCAGTCTTTTAGTAGTATATTCTTATCTTTTTGGACAAATTTAATTTTTTCCAGATCCAGATATTGACTTATCCGAAATCCAAATATTACAATCCAAATATTACGGCTCCTCATCGGAATCCACAAAAGATACTGACCCGACTGTGTTTGTCTATAAAAGTAGCAAGAAAATACAAAATGTATCAAAATGAAGATTTTTAAAAAGTCGTGTCACGTCTCTGGAAAATGGATAAATTGCGACTAAAGTCGCATAGCGGCAACCCAGATCTACACTACATCGTCAAGTCCTCAAAATTTGTAGAATATTTCAAGCTTAATTAAATTCCGTTCGCTTTAAGGCTAGCCGCATATTCATGCTGGGTTTACATGGGTTACATACAATCGTATACGTTTAGCGAAGGGTAATAATTCGAATGTTTACGCAATTCCAATTATTCGAATTAAAACTGAGCGGAGTCGATTGTTGATCTTCGATTCTTGTATGTACAATACAAATCCAATCGGCTCCGCTCGGCAACGATGTATGTATGTTTGTTTCAAATCGGTGATAGAGATTGTTCTATTTTATATATATTTTTTGGTTATATATTCTATAACAAATGATGATGTATTGGAATTGCGAGATCAATCGAACTATTCGATTGTTTTTATTCGCATTTGGACATCGCTACTACAATTTCAACTTCACATTTATGAGAGTGAGAGTGCAGTCCTCTGCCTAAAGGGTGAGAACTTATAACCTCCATAAGGCGAATAGTCACACACGGGAACAAATATTTTGTTGGATTTATGGAGTGTGAAATATGGGAAAACTTAATTCTAAGGATGATCGACTTAGAAAGATTTGACTATATTTCCATTTCCAATGTTCCCGTTTTTGGTAGGTACAGTATCTAAGTAGAGCAACAGCTTTACGTAATATGTAATAGTTACTGAAAATAATTTCTGAAATTCGATTCGATTCGATTATTATTCGATTCTTTTCTAATGAGAAAGAATAAATCGACAATCGAATTCAATTTTTAACAATTGGCAATTTATTCGATTGTGGAATTCATTCGCAATCGCCCATCGCTAAGCTAGATCGGATTGCCTATTCTTTGAGATTGTTTAACTAAATAAACTAAACAACTATTTATTATTTTTTAAGAAAACACATAAAAATGTTACTAATATGAAAAATCATGAGAAAAAAACCTCAAATTAAAGAAACAATAATAACATTTAAAAATGTAAATAAATAGATATATTATAATAAATAAATAAACAAATAAATAGATACATACATAAATATAGGTATTTATATGGACAGTTAACTAAATATTATTAAGCTAAAAAAACATATAGATAAATAACCAATGAAAATACAGTCGAACTTCGATAACTCGAATGAAATTGATTGGCAATAGCCAAATTATTGGACTTTGATGGCACGAACTTCGATTACTCGAATGTCTTGATAACTCGAACAGATTATTTGGCGTCTCATATTCTGCGTATTCTACACGTTTGTTTTATAAGGAATCGCTTTCGGGGCACTGAGTTTGTATGTTCCTTTGACCTAGTTTAAACAAAAGCGATTAAAGATAAAATTCCTTTGATTTTCAGAACTGAACGCGAAAGAAAGGATTAACGGAGAAATTCAACTGTAGATGGAATTTGACGCTTGAAAAAATACCAGAAATAGGTATACAGGGTGTTACGTATGATGATTTTCTGCAGGTGGATGACGATATGGTTACTTAGGAGTTTCCCGCAGATGAAGATATTGTTGAGATATTTTGATGGGAAACCGAAACTTCACAGCTCGACCAATAACGACAACAGAGACAGTGATGTAATACGGAAAGACTTGGCTATAATTGAGGATGATTTGGTGATTCAACCACCTTCAAGCGAGATGGTTGCAAGTTCATTACTCATTTTGCGTTTATATTTAAAGACTTATGAAACAACAAATAATTTTGTGTACTTACAATAATTTAAATTCCATTGAAGATTTTTTAAAAAACAACAAAAACAAATCTGCTCTTTAGTCCTGTGTAATAGACTATTTTAAATTATATTTATGCTGCTCTATGTTTTATGTGTTATATCGCAGATAAAAAAATATTTTTACGAATTTTGTATTTTAATTGATAACTCGAAATTTGTGTGTAGCAAGCGGTGGTTTGAGTTGTCGGAGTTCGACTGTATATCGATATTAAGTGAACACAAAATATTTTGTATGTCACGATGAATTTAGCTCATTGACATCTAAGTTTGCATGTATCATTAAGCTTGGAGGGCATCAATTCAAGATTAGCTTTACCATGTAAATCTATTGTATAATAATACCTGGGAAGGTTAAGCATCATTTTAAATATTTTATTTCCAATGGGATATTTGAAGCTTTCTAATAGCACATAGCAGAATTACCCCACACTGAACAACTGTACAGTAAAAAATATTGGAGTATCGTCTTATGAATTATTATTTTATAATCATTTGAAAGAAATGAAATGATTTTTGTGCCTGTAGAGTTCGTTATTCAAGTACATTTGACATCGCTTTCAATTGTGGGATCTGCTGGAGATTGGATGAGATGGTGTCTGGAAGGGAACCATCAACCGCAAACTAAATCTTTTGCGACTCCTGAATTTAGTTACATATTGGTTTAGATTATTAGATTATATTATGTAGGCAAATTTAATCCAATATTTTTTCTATTTTCCATGATTTTAGTAATCTATCGTATTGTATACGTCCCATCGGATTAAACTAAATACCGTTAGTAAGAGAAAATGCGAAAACGCAATCCAGATGGTCCTGATACTGTAACAGTAAATCATGATAATTTCGATGACAAGGATGCACCAAACTGTCGCTTTTTCGAGAGAGAGAACGGCGTCAAACAAAACGCCGCATGTCAAATGACCTATATCAGACAATTTTTACTATGGCTAATCCAGCCTTAAATTTCTTACAAAAATAATGAATTTCTTTTTAATACACAATATGTACTTAATTACTAGGTGACACCGAAACAAATTCTATTCCTTTCTTTAACAGTGGCATGCGCCTGAGCCGATAACCCCAATTAATAACTGAAAGGTCTGATTCGTGATACACACAAGTGGTTGCAGTAGAAGCTAAACTAAGCTATTATTAGATTAAGTTGATACCTAAATGATGATTTAGATCGAAAAAGGTTGATCACAAGAGTAACTTTCATCGACTGATGCATTTTCTTAATTTAATTTTAAAAATGTATACAGCGGCTTCCGATTTATTGGGACATCACTTCATCGGAAACTTACTTCGTCTCTCCTCGTTCTGTCCTCCCTTCGTATTATTGGGACATCCGCCTACCGTGCCACCACTCCACAGCTCCGAGGAATGGTTCTTTTAAAATAGTGATATATTAAATCAATGTACACAAAGTCCCGTAGTATGAAACTCAATAACCACAGCACATAACACTCCACTTGGTCCGCTCTAAAGAAAATAGCGCAAAATATAAACGCAATCATAATGAAAATGCAAGGACGTTTTAAAAAACTCCCACTTTTAATAAAAATGTGTTCTCAAAAGAATCATCCTTTTATCTCAATTCACAAAGGAAAACAACTGAGAAGTAAACAAGTTTTCATCCATCCAAACGAAAAGTGATTCATTCACCCCCTTCTGGGGCTGTACACAGAATTCAAATCAAAACACATCGTTAGAGTGATGTGGAATTTTTCTCCAAATCGTGAATTTATTGTTTTAACAGTCACATGGCTGAAACTATATAAAACTGATTACTGGGAAAAAATCAAAAATTCAAGCAACAACTACACGGAAGTGAACGAAAGTGGGACTATCTCCGGGTGGAATCTGTTTTGTCGGCGAGATTATTTCAAGTTCAAATAGATAAGGTGCACCCTACGGTACACCAACACACACAATCCCCATTCAAAATGATCAGACGAACACAACTAAATAAAGTTTACTTGCAAGACCCAGACAAAAGCCATATGGGAGAAATGTGCAGTGTACAGTGCACAAGTGAAGAGCGTGATAAACACTCTAATGCTCCATGTCATTACTAGGCGTTGGCGTATCTACATGTACATACATAGTTGTATATCACCACCCATCGGATAGTGGACAGTATGATAGGAAGCTTGCAATAGCTTTTGGCGGGAATGTCACGTTTTGCTTGATTTGTGTAACTCATAAGCGTGTCAAAACAGCGACGATAACTAATAAACTATAGTTATAACTAGTAAATTAGTATTAAATTATATATTAACGAGTAGGGGAAAGATTAAACTAATACGTTGTAAAGATAATACGTTCTTTATCGGAATCAAATCATGGCTAACAATATTAGTACATACAATGTCATGGACAATTTTTCTGTCACTCTATCACGTGTAGGGTCATCAAACACGAGGTTTAATTTTAAATTAGTTAAAGTTCGCAGCATTTTGATGAACATTTATTATATTTTTTGATCACATGATCCGAAGAAAAATACAATTTTTACCTGTGACTTTTCATAACTTAATTTTCACTCAAAAACAAATGTCAGCACAGTAAAACCGAACGAAAATGTTGGTTATTACGTGAATAAATTCTAGCTAAGGTGATGAATTGATTGAGACTGGGGCAGTATATTTCCTAGGTCCGTATTGTGAAAACAAAAGGTTGGAAAAAATGAATTTTTAAATGTCAATGGCTCAAAGACGAGCACTACCAGGGGCTGGGGTCTTCTGTGACTCTCTGACTCTAAGGAACAACTGCAGTGAAATGGTTGCTATACATGAGGCGGCAATTACTCTGAGGCCAAGTGGCAATAAAGGCCAGATAAGACATTCTGACTTCAAAGCTGGTTGGGCTATGTTGATAAACTCGTTGAATATCGGAGCTACGGCGTAGGCTCCATGGCCGATGCTGAGCAAGAAGAGATGAACATCATTGATCGGATTCTGTCGCAAGGACAGACGGACGCTAATAGGAGTCCTCCCCGGCCCACTATATCCCTCAACAACTTTTGCAGAAGTGGCAGAGATGACGAAGAAACAGAATCAATTTAACATCCGTTCGGCGAATGTCTAGCCCTATTCAATAAAAGAAGCTATTTTCTAGAAAATCACTTCATCTTAGAGCTGAAGGACTTAAGCGCTGTTGAATTAAAAACCTTCTAAGATTAACATATGAATTTGGCTGTTTTTGATTTTCAGTTGAATAAAGTCAGATAATTGATTGAGTGTCTTATTTTCGTTTTTCTTTAATTTAAATAAGTTAATAGGCGAATTTCGATCTTCTTCTTGTTCTTCTGGTGGCTCTCCAACAGGTACGATAATTAGGTAGTTGTCTCCAACCAAGTTGGTTGAGGTCTTTTACCACCACGGTGCGCCATCGGTTCCGTCGGCGTCCTCCATTGAGTTGTTCCACTGGTTCGTAGTCGAAGACTCTTCGGGCTGGAGCAGTGTTCTCCATGCGCTCTACATGACCATGTCCACCTTAAGCGTTGAATCCGTAACCATCTGGCTATGCTCATGTCGCTTTACTCCCGGACATTTCATGGGTGAAACTTCAAAGAAACAGCGATTGGCAAGAGCAATTCTGAGTTTAATCTCGGTACTGGTATTGCTCGTACTGTTTACTTGGGAGCCGATTTACACGGAGTCCTTCACTACCACGAAGTCCTTCACTGCCTATGGTGTCGATCAGGCCGAATCGTCGATGTTGTGCGCCCTTTCTAGAATACAGCATATACTTCGCGTGGCCCCCGTTTAACGCTAAAACCCACATTGGCCGCCTCCGTTTCAATACCAGCAAACGCTACATTGACGGCTCACTATGTTCGACCAATCACGTCAATGTCATCTGGGCACATCATTCACTGAGAAAATGCTTATGCACACAGCCATATTACTTTTTAAATGAAGAAAAATATGACCCTATGACAAAGCCCCTCTAACATATCGCTCTAAATATCACTATCCAGCCCATTATGCTGTACTGTGTTTGGCGAAATTCGACTGCTTGCCTCAGGTTTTCGAAGACCGAAATGCTACGGCTACACATCCAAGGAAATGGAAATGAGCCTCATAATTCAGAAAAGTTGTATGTGTAGTAAACCTTATATCCTCTAATTTTTGTTTGCTAAATCAGATCAGATTGTACGTGGGCCAGTGGTTCATGGGAAAAAACATTCAAAAATCAACTCGTAAAGTCCCACATGTGATCGCTTAAAACTGGACCTGAGCTTTCAGACAAAACTCTCTGCAACGCCTGTAATTTGAAATGCGACTTTCTGCTGGATAAAACAATAACTGTTCCCGAATTAAGTCTAAAGATCTTAAGGTCATTATCTAACAAATTCAAGTTTAAAAACAAACTCAAATTTTTACATCTGACAGTTCACTATCCATCAAAAGTACACATTAATTTTTCAAGTTTTCGTTTTTCAAAGAATTCGTACAAGATTCCAATCGGGGAATTTAAAAAAAAACCTGAATTTACTCGTAAGCAAGATCATAATGTGAACGCATCCATGAAACGTGACTAAGGGTTAAGGGAGAGAGGAACTGGAAGTCGTTAAATATTATAGTCGACGGCTTTAGTAGTTAATGATTCTCCACAATTTAAGTCAGCGCACTTAACATGTTATTACTAAATGAAATTCAACACCACCTTAAATAGGGAGCTCAAGCAGGTGGTAAAAATGTAAAGGTTACGTCATCACATTTCGTGACTTATTTTGCATAAGTTATAAAAATACATTCCTAAGGTACTATCGTCTTATAAAATGTGTTACTGTCTTAATTTATTTTGTCAGACAGACAGACGTTAACAGTTGATGACCTTGACTGAGCATAAAATGATTCACGATGATGAAACGAAGGGCAAATTTAAATCTTTATAAAAAGCAAACAATTTCATATTTTCTTAACTATTTTAAATAGAAATTTAGAGTGTTATGTACAACCAAGAGGAATAAGAATTATAAGCATTCTCGAGTACGTAGCAAGCACTCCCAAAGTGCTTTGCCGTGGTTTTATCGTTTCGCACGACGTTACAAGCTGTTTCAACTTTCACGGCATTTTAAGTCCACCGTGTAATGTTTGACAAAGAACATGACAAGATTCATGAAAACTTAAACGGTAGAAAACCCAAACATAAAATTAAGACTCTTTAAGAGATGATTCTTAATCGTACTTATTTTTGTTTTCGAAATACACATTATGCCATCCAAAAAAATAACTGAAAACAAAGATAAGTACACTTATGAAAACGAGCACTGAATGTAACAAACAACAATAAGATAATTAACGCACCTCTACACGTTCTCAGAGAGAATTAAAAACAAACACTTAAACGAGAAAAACCAAACTAATTAGTGAGCCGGTGACTAAAAGTAGTCGACACGGGATGGCGTCGACCACCGCCAGCACATGCACTTTGGTTCTGTCTCAATCAGCACAAATGCGCAAAGTGGTAAGAAGGAGCAATGAATGAGTGGGGGAGGTCTTATCCTTATGGAATGTAATCTTCAGAAGAGTATTCTCCAGATGAAGTACGGAAAAGTGCTTATCAATTGCTTCCGGATGGAAAAGAGTGAAAGGACCCATTTTGTCGATTGAAACTACTCACAATGGGAAATGTTGAATTTACCCGAGAAATCGTTTCCTTCCCCCATTTGAGTTCATTCACAGGTATCTACAATCTGAGGCTTATACAATGTTAGCTTCACTGGGCATAGGGATCAAATGCATTGAGATGATGTTTATAAATACAAAACTCAAATGGTTTGTTGTAATTTTACGTTATTCAACTTTTAGATATTGGTGTGCCTGAATTTGTCGATAAGCAGTACCTTTGACCGGAGTCACCATTATAGGCAACATTGTTTTCTACGACAGCTGATTAATTGGTTTGACAGTTCACCATGAATAGCCAGACACGCGCCGGAGCAATGTTTACAAATTTTTCAAATTAATTTTTTTTGAAAAGCATGGCTCACCTCTCAAACTGAGTTCAACCGGAGTATCATACAATAGGTTAGGTTAGGTTGAGGTGGCTGACTGCCGCGCATACGGACAGCAGACATACTTAACCCAAACATAGGCCCATTGTGTAACCACGCGGAAACTAGGCTACCTATTCCGGAAACCAATTGTGTTTGATAAATAGAAGAGAGCTGATTCTGATGCTGCTCAGTTCAGCCAGATTAACAAATAAATGGGCCCCAGAAGTCTGAATCTACGGGATGAGAGAGCACTGCAATTACATAGCAAGTGTTCGATGGTTTCTTCCTCATCCTCGTCCATGCAGCCTACGGAAATCATTATAGGGAATGCCTAGTCTAGAGGCGTGAGTTCCGAGGGCACAATGCCCTGTTAAAACGCCAAACCAGAGATCTGAGGTTTGGCCTGCTTAATCTGATCAAGCTAAGCGATGGCTTGGGATCGATCATAGGCCATAGTTGTTTGGTAATGAGGCATCCTGTGCCAGATATCCATCTGCGGTTTGTTTGAGCAAGCGTTTCAAGCTTTAGCAGATGTTTTATAGTAGCGATAGACATGGAGGGTGGGTCTCCACCCGGAAAGAGCACGGAGTTTGTGCTCTTTCTAGCGAGTTCGCCTGCTTCGCAATTCTCTGGAATGTCACAGTGTCCCGGCACCCATATAAGTTGGATGCTAAAGTACTTGGCCATCTTGTTAAGAGATAGGAGGCAATGAAGGGAAGTCTTGGAATTAAAGGTGATTGAATCCAGAGATTTGATCGCTGCCTGGCTATCGGAACAGATGACGATATCTGTGCGCGATATTACATTGTTTTTCACCCAGGACAGGGGTTCCTTAATCGCTATAATTTCAGCATGAAAGACGGTATAGTGGTTAGGTAGTCGAAAAGATAGTTGAAAATTTAGATCCTTCGAATAGACACCAGCACCCAGACCTGCATCCATCTTTGATCCATCTGTGAAGATTCGCAATGGACCTTCCAGCGTCTGGTGTTCAGACTCCCAGTAAGATCTGGGCAGTAAGCTGGTTGAGAAATTCTTCTCGAAGAGGATTTTAGGTAAAGTGAGGTCTGTATCTATGGGTATAGAGGCATACCTGCGTAGGGTCGTTGAATGTCCAGACTGCAGTTCTTTCCAGCTGCTCAGCGATCTTAATCTAATCGCCGTGCTAGCTGCTGTCTGTCTGCCAATTAGTTCTATCGGTGGCAAGTTGAGGAATATGTTTAATGCTTCGGCGGAGGTAGTCCTTAGCGCCCCGCTAATGCATACGCATGCCATCCCCTACACTCTAGCGAGTAGGGTGATGTTGATTCTCTTTTCGAGTGCGGTCCACCAAATTGCGACACCATACAGCAGTATGGGTGTGACTACTGATATAAATAGCCAGTGAACCATTCGGTGTTGCAGTCGCCATTTGCTCCCAATGGCCCTTTTACATCAGTAGAGAGCCGTTGAGACCTTCTTGACACGTTCCTGGATATTTAGCTTCTAGCTTAACTTCGTGTCTAGTATAAGGCCAAGGAATTCAGCGCTGTCGCTTAGCACCAAGGGGTCCCGCATAGTGTGGGTCAAAGTTAGGAATTTTATACTTCCTAGTAAAGAGGACTAGATCCGTTTTTTGCGGATTGACACCTAGGTAGGCCGCATTCGCTAGTCCATTTCACTAGCTTGGATAGGGTAAATTGCCTGATCGTGGATAAATATATCCCAGATACAGCAATGTCATCTGCATAGACAATGACCTTACACCCAATCCCATCTAGTTTCACAAGTAGTTCGTTGACCACTATGTTCCATAGTAGAGGGGAGAGTACACCACCCTGCGGTGTGTCTTCGTTCATAGATTTGCGGATCGTGGTATTACCAAGCTTCGAGCTTGTCACCCTGTTATTGAGAAAGTATCATATATTAATAAGTAATAATTTTTTGGAATGTTATGGATATCAGATAACTCAGTGATGAGCTACAGTGATCACCGAAAACACTTATTTTATTGGAATTCGCGCAAACTGATTTCTATCTATATTCTATTTTGATATAAAAAAATGTTATATTTTTCTTAATATTCATAAATTTTTGACGTTATTATATATATTCACAAAATAACGTAATTGCCTTCCGGTCAATTTGGTTTATGAACACGTTATAAAAAACAGTTGTCAAAAATCTTAAGGGGAAAGAGAGGTAAAAGTCGGGCATCGCATCGGTTGTTCCTTACACGTCCAAACTTAAGAAAAACATGAACAAAAATTCACTATTCAAAATTCATAAACCGAAAAATCCTTGTTTTTATGTATTTTCTCTTTTGAAAACTCAATTTTGTAGTGGCTACAGCAGTTCGAAGTGCTGTAAGAAATATATGATAAAATTGTAATAGAATACAACTTCCCAACATTTCCAGTGTAATCTTTAAGTGATACATGTTGTATTATAGCAGTTAATACAAGAAATATGAGAAGCGGAAATTATACAGCAGAAGAGTCAGAATCATACAATGTATGTGATGTATGATTTCTCAAATAACCCCAGTGCAACCAATTTTCGTAATTCCCGGCTCCTCCCTTTCGATTCACTGATATTGCTCGGAGACCACACCTGTCCAGAAAAATATTCTCAAACTTCACCTTTCAATGTCGGCATAAAACTGTAGACTCCTCCTGCTCGTGATTCAAAAGTAATTATACACTTCTCTTTTTAAATTCTTAACTTATTGAATTTGTCCCTGACATTGCATGATGATGTCACTGAGACTTGATTGATATCCCACTTGAATAGTAAAAATCGTACGATAATTCCATTCGTCGCAAAATACCGTTTGCGGATTGTTTTCTCTGCACGCAATGTCTGCAACACAAAATTTCCGCCCGGGGCCAATCTCTGATTCTATCAAGGCCCAGGAATCGGGGATAAGTTATTCATTCTTGGCTCTTATACAATTGTGCCAATGTCACGGAAACTGCAACCCAAAAAATATATATAAAAATGCCGCTTATGTTAATGATAAAGTTAATTTTTGCGTTAAATGAAAACTTAAATATAATCACAAAATTTTTGTTAGACCTTTGTCCAAAAAATGTTCAGTAAAATGTTTTTATTTCTAATGTGAGTGAGTTTAGCTAACTACTGTACTTGACATGGTTAACGACTCGCGAAGCTTAGTTAGAAAGACGTACATGCGATAAAGAGAAAACAACCATCTATGAATGAAAATCAAATCAGTTTGTAATTCGTATGTTTACCAAAACTGAAGTTGAAAATAACTGAGCAAAGTAATAAATCTGTGTCAGAATAGCTTCAGCAGTGCAGACAAAATACACGTGGAATACTTTTAAGTCCCCCGTCATCTACACACATTATTCAATTTGACCCCATACTTCTTCACCATTGTGTGCCAAAGCACTAGACACACGTGCATGTTCATCTACAAACACATTCTCACAAATGCACGTATGCACGTATGTTCTTAAGTTGCATCTTTTTCAAATGCTTTGTACAAGCGATTCCAATAAAAATAGAATGAAATGTATGAATTGTTTTATAATTCGTAGCGCCACCGATTATTTTATTGTTCGTTCATAATGTTCATAATGGGTGTGACTTAGTTCTCATGCGAGGGGTGATTTTCGCAAGTTTTTCAATGTGTCGCGACGACACAAATCGTCCAAGTTATAGGCAAGTGACGATTACGGTAGTTCGATACTGTTAGGGTTTTTTTTTTTCTATTTTGCAGCATGACGTTTCAGCAAGGTTACGCAAATGTCATAATCCAGGTATTGTTGTTCTGGAGGAGTACATTTTTAATTTGTAAGGTATTTGATGAGAATGTACTGTTTACAATTTGACAAGCAATTGGGGTAAAGTGAAGAATAAGTAAGTAAATAGGTACCTGCTATTCAGAGATTTGACAAAAAAAGATGACAGTTGGTTAGCTTTTTGGAGAGCGATAGGACGACTGAAATGCTTAAGGCGATGTACAAAAAACCTTCGAACCGATAAACTTATACTTTTTTAGAGTTCTATCTGTTTTATTTTATCTACATATATCTCTACCACTTATCAGACCTATTAAATTGATAATCAGCCGTAAGAATGGATTGCATGTCGGCATATTAACAAAAACAACAATAAATTTAGGTGAAGGTGAATCACTGTTTATTACTTCAGGAACAATCGTAATTAACAGTGATTCACCTCAAAATACAAAACCATTAATGTCTAATCTCTATTTATTAATCTGCGAGTAAATATGTAACTAAGCCAGCCAGGAGCACAGAGAAACAGGAAAATTCTCTTTGAATGTTTCACACCAAAAGGAAATTAATTGAATGTTACGTTTAAATACTACGTACATCATACTTAAACTGTTGGGCGAAACACAATTTCCTTCGTCCTTCATATTTTTATACGAAAGTAATACTTCCGACAATCGACACCATTACTTCAAACGATATCCGCAGAAAGAACCCTACACCGCCTGAATTTTTTTAAGTCATCTAGAATGTGCGAATAAATCTGTTGATAATGACAACTCTCAATTTAACATCCTCCTTAGTCCGCATTCTCGCCTGATACACCCCGCATCAAGAACAATTTTAATGGCTCTCTATGCGGAAGGATTTAATAGGATGTGTATACAGAATGAGGCCAAAAAAGTGAGATTAACCTGTATTGAATAACATGATTGGGTCACGTACACTAGACACAATAACTATGTCAGGTAGTTAAGAAAAAATGTCATTTACTTTGAAACAACATCGTTTGAGCAAATTAAACCTGTGGTACTTACCTCTTGGCATTGAACTGCAGGTAAAATCCACTGGGCAGGGGAAAATACACTTTTCATTATCACAACTTCACTTAAAATGTGCACTACCTTTTTCTTTTCCACGTTTTTTTTTTCAATTTGAAATTCTGTGCAAATCCGATTTTATGGACAGGTTAACAATTGGAAAAGAAAAGCCCACACACCCCCGTCTGTTGACGTAATTCGTAAACTTATGTGCGGATATTTGCTCGACGGGCAGTACTAACCGATTTTTTTATGTAACTAATCACCGGGGTTAGGATTTTTGAAACAATAATTGAAATAAAAAACACGCAATGTCCTCTGACAACTTATTCAGATGCATAGAAACGTGCAAAATGTTGACCGATTTGATTGACGTGACAGAGAGACACTAGAAAACCTTCCCCACATGAATCACACTCGGCGTTTACTGTAGTCTCGAACAAGTTGATGGTGACAAGTTGGGGTTGTGTGTGCGATTGGGGAAAGAACAACTGTGCAATGGGGAAATGTCAAATATTTGTTGATGTCGATTTTTGGGATTTTGACATTTTTTCCTTTGGGGTGTTATTCTAGCGCGTTTTTTATTGATATTTTTATTTATGGATATTTTTGGTTAATTGAAATGTGCTTACTAAACCAGGGATGTTAAAAGCTCATTTTATAAGCTTGCCTAAAGTAGAGAAATCATTTGCCCTTACTTTTGTTGGTTTAAAAATAAGATAACTGTGGTTGAGTACTTGACGAATTGTTGATTTGTAGGTATGATCAAAATGTTCAGCTCAAGATACTTAACATTCTTTTAAGAATACACTTGTAACGTGAGAAGGTAGGTAGGGACATCAATGCACTTTTACCAAAATGGGCCCATTGTGCCGTAACGTGGGTGTTTCAATTAATATTGAGGGTTGCCGTGATTGGGATTATTACCAGGATAGTGAAATATGAGCCTATAGGGGCCTTCAATTTCAAACCCTGGACAATGTCAAAAGCAGATGAAGAAGCTCTTGGTCCTTACGAGAGAAAACTTCTGCGTTCAATCATTGGTCCTGTTTGCGTTAATAGTTTTTGGAAAAGATTCAATTATGAACTATACAAGCTGTACAGAAGGTAGCAATGTTACGAAACCATCAACTATTAGCTTGTAACACGCTTGGCGAGTTCATCATTGATGTCCATGTTTTGGATATCTCGTAAGGAATAGTCGATTACTACTTTGGAGTTTATAGAGAAGAAGTTTACAGAGGTTTAATCGCTGCTTGTATATCCGTAAAGATACAGATATCACGTTCCCCTCAGTCAGGGCAAAGGTTCGCTAATCGCCATTACAAGCGCTTGGAACATACCGCAGTGATTGAGATGAGTGATGTGAGAAACTCTACATTTAAGAGCTAATGAGGAACCTCGTCAACTTTATCCACAAAACATGTCTATTGTATTTATTAAAACAAATGTATCTTAACACATATTCTAGTTTATTTCTTTCATTGTTATACAATACTTAAAACATCGTTGAAGTCTTTATTTTGCATTAAATAAATTCAAACAAATACATCAGATAATTGTTAGACTAATCAGTAATCACTTCGCAAACAGATAACTAATTTTTGTTTTCTTGAGAAACAATTTTAAAAATAAAAAATATAAATGCAACTGTATTCCCAAAAATATACGGCAATATCTCTCGAATCCCTTTACATACAGTTCTCTATGATATATTGTATAGAAGCCACCGTATAAAGCACTTTATTACTTTGCATATTCTCGAGTTGATTCTCGACTAAATATGCATAATCAAATTTTTTCAATTTTCAGCTCAGCAAGAACATTGAACATGCTGGGTATATCTGCAATTGCATTTGTATCCCCCTTTAACGGTTTTTTTTGGTATAAGTATATATAGTTCAGTGCAGAGCACCAGACTATCTTCTGAGATCAACGACTTCAACCTTTAAACTGTCATCTAGCTGGACGTGAGTTGCTTCCTACAAATAAATAGTCAAATCTGAAGTCATGTCGTGGTTGTTTTGTCTTCAAACCTACCATAAAAAGCGGAGGATCATTTGGGTGTGGATGAAATCCAGCTTGCCGACACTGCGCAATGAAGTCCAAGCCGTAATTCGGTGTCAGGCAGAAGAAACCGGTGCTATGGGTGCACACAAGACTTAAGGAATGATACAAATAAATGCCCACTTGACTTACGTTTGATATTTTGGTGCACAGACAATGGCGATAGCTTCTGGCATCATCATTTGATAAGAACAGTGGGTGTGTAAATCCACAGATGATAAGAATGCAGTTTGAGTGGGATGGGTCTAAGTGGAAGACAGATAAATTATTATTTTTCTCTTGTTTAGAAATCCATTGAACTTACGTGAATCCAACCCAAGGTTATCAGGTTTTGTTGATCCTGAACATCAAAAATCTCTTCTTCGTTCATAGTGTTGCAACTGTCTGCAGTTCCCTGTTGTTTTGGAATAATCACGTGAGTTATTAGCAGACGATTGTGTGCTAATCTCCCGGCAAGGATGCCACAGGTTTCCACATTGTTTGCAGTGTTCCTATTTGCTAGATTAAGAAACAGCTGCATTGTGTTGTGCGGAATAACAACAGTGCGAAGAGAACCCGCCAGCAAGGACTCTGATGAGGGTTCCGTTGGCTTTTGATTTCTATCGAACATTGGCCTGAAATGCAGTTGATGATGCAACAGAAATAATGAATTGATTTTTTTCAACTTTAACTTACTTTCCTGGTTTTTTGTCAGAATCTGGTAAAATCAACCCTGATGAGGGTAAATTCGACCGTCCACCAGATCCGCTGGGAAAATCATTAGGATATACTACTTGATCTAACAGACTTAAGTCAGGTGCACTTGGCTGAACATTAGGATCTAACTGAACCTGCAAGTTTGTTGGTAGATTTTTACCAGACTTATCCTTTCGTTCTTGCTGTTGACGTTGTTTTTCTCGTTCCAGTTCGCGGACTTTCTCTGCCTCCTTGTTTGCGAGAAATTGTTCGTACTCTTTTTGATAGCGGACAAGGAGCTTTTCTTTTAGTTTCTCTGTTACTGGAATTATTTCTTTTAGTTTCGTACGAATAGGATGCTTCACAGCCGCCGGCACACTGTTATAATCAGGATGAGTTCTTATCTTTTCAATAAAAAGTGTCATGAATTTTATGTAAAGAATGTATGCATTCTCGTGATTTCCCTCTGTGAGATAAACATTCGCCATGCGTAGAATTTCGGTTCCGGAGCGAAAATATCTGAATAAAATGAGGAATGATTAAGACTACATTTGGAGAGCATTCCCCATGACTCACCGCTGGACTGGCATATTTGGATCGACATCAACCATGTTCCCATAGTTGGCCAGATGTTTAATGCGAGCCTGAGGCTCCACAATGCTCATTCCCATATAGTTAACTACCTTCGACATTTTTCCGAAATCAAAGCGAATGCAAATTACAATGAAATAACCGTCCAGCACAGGTGTTTCCGAAGGCTTTTTTCACAATTTTACAACTTTTACGATTTTTCTCTTGACTTCATATACAGCTGATTGATTCACAACAAATAGATATGTCAAGTTACTCATTTTGACATTTCCTTTTGAACCACGAATCGTAAGAAACTCCACAGTTTGAGATGTACAGTGTTTCATTTTTCGTTTTGTGATGTTTTCTAAAGTAGACTTGGGTGCTAACAGATGGCGCTGTTGTGTTATGAGAGTAGCATTGTATTTGAAAAATGGAAATTATTAACTGACATTATAACATTTAATAACATCATAACATGACAATCACCACATTTAAACATTAACCAACAAGCCTCGCCAGCAGGCATGGTCATCTGCTAGTTGTCTCCAATTAGGCACACCGCATTGCTTAACGCGTGTGCCCACTTGCCATGTGTCCATGTGATTTTTCGGCATCAACTGATGAATTCTCCTGCACAAGGCTCGCGATCAAAAATTCTTTGAATAGGTAGATCAATTATGTCCACTGAGGGCCTTCTGACCGCGGATCGCTTTGAAAAAAGTGTTGGGTCCATTGTCCCTATTTTAGGGAGTGTCAAGCTATCGTGAGAGCTACTGCAGTTGTAAAACCAACCACATTCTTGAGAATCCTAGGTAGATCTTCAAACCAACGCTGAAGTCCTCTAGGTCTAAGAAGTTTTATGGAGCGTCTTGGCATAGGGAATTACCAGAGATTCTCCAAGCTCCGATCTGACGTAATGGCCTTTATTGCTGCTTGGCTATCAGAAACGATGGTTAGTTGTCTCGATCTACACGGCCAAGTTGACATCTGAGAAGAATAATTTAGCTGCTCAGCCTTGGCACTGAACTCCTCCTGCCATTGAGGTGAGTCAGGCTGTCGTAGTTACAGCTGCCCGGCGCGACGTTTTGGCCAGAAATGAAGTATTACAGAGATAGTCGACTTCACAGCTGATTGCCCCCTAGTCAATCGACGAATTTGAGTGCCTTTTTTTGACAGATACTCATGAATTATTGACGGTTATTCACGAAATTTAATGTTTCATTTCTAGTGTTGGCTAAGTCGCCATCAATTTAGTCGTGACAATACACTAAGACCAATGCGCGAAGAATCAAAAATTCTATTTCTATCTTAGTTTTTAATTTTTCATTTCATCTTTATTCAAATAACATTAATACTTATGTGTACATGTCTAAACATTGGCATTTATTTACTTTGTCTTATGCCCTCTTAAGAGGAATGGAATGTCGGCAAATATGTTTTCGCTTCATACTCTGATACACTAACTTTTGGTCTCGCTCACTTAAAACAAGTCTCAGTCTCTTGACTAGGTTCCTATTCATCGGACACGGAGAAGGTTCGACTGATACCTTCGTAGGGAAATATTCCACCCAGGATGTATTTGTAATTGCCGAAGTGTCGAATTCTATACTCACCCGGCAAGGTGTTCGGTCCAATTTTCCAATAAATATGAAAATCACTGAATCCCAAAATTGTAGAAATTCTTTCCCAAATGAATCTGAAACAACACACAATTACTACACAGGTATACTACATGTAGCTATACAACTCACTTCGTCTCCCAATTGGCGTCGGTTAACGCAACCTTCCACCTTTCTTCGTTCACTTTTCGCTCTATCACAAAGTAAGTCTTTTCGTGGAAGATGTTATTCCTGGGATTGCCTGCAATGAATGTCACTCTCACGGTGTCATTCACCCCGTAAGCAGCTTCTGGCTCCATTTTTACTGTACCGAAATCTTTGCCAATCGGATGACCGTCAAATATAACTCCAGTGTTCAGAGATAGCATTCGATCATTCATGTACGGTGGATCAGGTCCAGGAGCGACCATTTCACCTTTGATTAACGATTTCGTTAGTTTCTCGTATTGATCCATGTATATGGTGTGAGTGTGGGGGCCGAAGATCGTTGATGCTGCTTCGTACCTCTGCGCTTGGTACTCTTCTGGTGTGACAATATAGCTCGTGTATATGTTCGATAGGCCGGCAAGGATCACGTCATTCTCGGATCCACCCGCCGCAGCGGCAACGGCACGTACCTTGTTTCGCAGTCGTCGTCCTGCCATCGTTGTGAACTCTCCCGGCACGGCTGTAATAATGACATCACCGATCTTGAGAATTTGTGTTGAAACGATTTTCGGTTGCCATTCGTATGGGAAGGTGGCCTAAGTAAAATTAATTTTAACACAAAATTAACACGAGCGTCGTTTTTTGAAAACTTACTCTTCCTGTCGCCAACAAGATCGGTTTCGGGGAGTGACACAGGATATCGATCTCTGTTGGGGGAACAATGAAATCTCGCACAGCATTCCACATTGCATTGTCTGTAAGAGTGCCTTGCTCAAAATTGAACGCTCCAGGACCGTCAGTTGTTCCCGCGGCGAAACTGTATCCCATCGCCGGCTGGCAGCCACGAACTTTGTCCAGTTTTCGCGTTAGCGAGTTGTACGTCGATCCGTTGTACTTTGTCATGTCAAGGAATTGGTGGATAAATGCCACATCGCCAGTAACCTCACGACCACCGTTGTCATGTAAGAGACGCTAGAAAACAAGGCAATGAACCATAAATGAGTTGACTGCAATGGAAACTCTTACCAATGCACCTTCGTATAACCTAGTTCCAATCATCTCAGTACTTTCAAACATATCTCGCCCTGGCCCTGACGCGAAACATTCCCCATCTTTTGAACTACATTTCGACGTTAACAGATCACACTCTGTTCCACTAATTGAACATTTGGGACCCATGATGTTGGGGGAAACATCGCCTAGATTCGAAGAGCAGAAGGCTCCAACGAATTTGCCCTAAAAATAAAATCAGAAACAGAGTCAGTTAATGTTTCAAATGCTATACAGACTTTTATAAAGAATTACCTTTCCTGGAACTTTATTTGGATTGTATTCCTTTTCCAGCAAAAGCGATGCATAGCCCACATTGTCACTGGATACCAATCGATTGGTATTGTTCATCGATGTAGGATGCACAGCAAACCAATTAAATACTCCCAACAAGTTTTCCTCTATGTCAACGAATCTCAGTTGCACCAGCGTCTTGTCCACATCATGCTCATACTGAGCTCTCTCTTCCTCAGGATTCCGCAGATACGATGTGGGTGACCGGTTAATGTTGGCATTCAAGACGACGGTATGCGACAAGAACATCTTGCCAACATGCATGTTATCTGTTGCCCTTTTGACACTCTGAAGTGTGGTCTTATGAAAGTCTATCAAAAGCAGTGCAGGAGTATACAAACCAAGTAAATTCCCAGCGCCAAGGCATCAAATGTTTGTGGCACAAAGCCGAGAATCGAGATATCGTACAGTAGGTGCATCAGAAATCCTCCAGGACCGCTATGCGTGTGTGTTCCACTGATGACTAAGTTGTCCACGGTATAGGCATCTCCGTACCTTACCTGCAATCGCTTTAGGACTTCTCTCTTCACGGCGTATCCCATCATCCCAGCATCGACGGAAACAAAGGCAACTCTTCGGTTGTTGTCATCCTCAACCACAAACGCTCGTGCGAACTGTCGCAAATGAATTCCATGACCGCGCTGTTTTAAATTCGCGTAGCCCATCTGTCGTGCAGAGATATCACATCATCATTTATGTTTCATATAAAACTAAAGAGGTAACTCACAAATGTGATCTCAACTGGAGGTCCAGTGACATCACCACGTCCAACGCCGATTTTATAACACTCCACACTACTGCCCAAAAGTAGGCACATCACAGCCAGTAAACAAATTTTAGTTAGTCCCATGTTTGACGTTGAAAATATTCTTTACTCATGAAAGACAATTTCTAACGATCTTCCGTCGTATCCTCCGATCCTATGCGAGTTCTCTTTAACACTGAACTAGAAAAAATGAAAAATAACAAAATTGATTCAATTGATTATTAGGCGAGGTATACAAAAACGAAGAACACTGAATTGTCATGTAGAAATGAATGCACGAAAGGTTACATGTAATTGATATTTTTATCTTCAGATGAAATGTTGCATCTCTGAAACCAGGTATGAAATAAAAACACCACCGACAATGGCATGTATTTTCTTTTGTCTATTTCACGAACAGGTTTTGATATATTCAACAATTGAGAACGGAAGTGGTTTTTGTTCAATTGGGATGGTTTTGAGTTACAAAGACATTTCTTCTTTCTTTTGTCGCACTTGGGATCGGCATCTCTCTTACAAATCTCGAGCGATCCTCCGATTTCTGTGTAACATACAATTTTTTCCTCAGTTATCAATTTCGTTCAATTCTTGAAAATACAATTAGAAATATGGTTAAATACAGTAGTGCTGGATCTAACTTCGACTCATGTTTATGAAAATAAGATAATTTTAATTTTTTTTTAAAGTGAATACAGGGTGCATCTATAAAGGGCCGCTTACGACGCTTTCACCGCAAGGAATTATTCGGAGCTATGTGTCCTAATTCGGGATCCCGAAAAAGTGAATCCGCTTGTACCGCACCATCCAAACACAATCGCGAGACACCGTGCAGCTGTGATCAAGGATTTCCTAGCTGTTTGAAACCTGCTCCGGATTTCGGCAAGGAGATTCGCTATCGTGTGATTTCTGCAATCTGGTACTGTAAAGATACACACGGAAGGCACTATCTTCTACAACTCAGTGGGATACGCAGATGACGCTATTTATAGAACCTGATGGTGTTAAACCGCGCCTTTCTAACGAACAGGCGAAACGATCTGGTCTTAAGGTCAATGCGGATAAGAAGAAATATATGCTGTCGAGCAAAAAAGAACCGCCGAACACCATCTAGGTCCAAACATCACAATCGAAATCTACAATTTTGAGGTAGTGAAGGAGATGGTCTACCTCGGGGCAAACTTGAACTCCACGAATGACATCTTAGTGGAGATCCGACGTAGAATCACCCATGGCAACCGATGTTACTACGTTTTGTCGAAAGAAATGGGCTCAAAACTCCTGACTCGAAGGACCAAAATCATGTTCTACAGAACTCTTATTTTGCCAGATCTGCTATATGGAGCCGAAAGCTGGACGATAAGCAAAACCGCAGAGCTGATTCTTGGTGGCTTCGAAAGAAAAAAATATACGTGCGTGAACGGATAAGAAGACTCAACTGCGAACTCTGCAAGCTGTAACAAGATGATGATGTAGCCCGGATGGCAATAATCCCCCAATTGCATCGGTTCGTCCACATCGAGCGCATAGACACTGCCCCAGCTAAATGGGTCTTCGAATCTGAAACACCTGGTTCGATAAGGAGAGGAAGATCGAATCTTCGGTACTAAGACCAAGTCATCGCTTATGCAAGACAGCTTGGTCTTGACGACTGGAAGCAGCGTGCCCAGGATCGGCAGCGATGGAAAGGTGTATCTCAGGCTGGGAAAGAGAAGCTCCTTGGGTCACTGGTTCATTTCTAGATCCATTAGTTCAACCGAAGTTTGTAAAGGAAACAGTTAATGGTAAAATGGTCCACATAAAACTGCATAATTATATTTGGCCGATTTACGAAGCACTTCAAAATCGAAAGCAGTGCACAAAATTTAGCACAAAATTTTGCAAATGTCGGGCACGGGGAACTTCAAAACATTTCATCACCGTAGCAAAAGAAAACAAAAAATAATTGTAAAACTATGAAGTATACACTAAACGCGATCGACAAGAACACGAAAAATCGTTGCTGTGAATCGGAAAACTACAAAGTATTAACATGGGATTATTGAGTTCAGATCAATTACAAATACAGTGAAACCTGCGAAAGTTGGCCAGTGCAAGCATATTTGGCAAACTTAGACAAAAGGGTTTTTTTTCTTCACGAAAGTAACAGAAACAATGTAGTATTTTACAAAATGAAGACATAAAATCATCTGTAAAGTATATCCCAACAAAATTTAACACGAAAGTAATCTTACGGCTGTACCTGTCTGTACATTTTGTCCATTGCGTTTTTACGACCAGCAGACGAATGTTACTGGCCAACTTTTGGAGGTTATTTAGAGCAAAAGATGAAATAATATATCAAAAACTACTTCAGGGTCCAAGATAGACACAGTTATTTCGAGAAATATTCTTGGTGCTACTATACATATACTGGCCAACTCCGGCAAGTGGCCAACTTACAAGGGTGGTCAACTTGACAGGTTTCACTGTATGTATGATTCAGTCATTCATTCATTCATTTTTAACGGTATGAAAATTTGCAGCTTGGTTTGTTACCCCTTTTACTCATTTTACATACTGAGATTTGATATGCAAAAATATTGAATTTATATTAATATTATATTGAATAAGAGTTATTTATTTTAAAAAAAAAAATAATTCTTTTCTGAGGGAAGTTACCACAAAAAAGAGGGTTCTATAAATTGTAAATAGAATAGTTCCATAAATAAAACAGAATCAAAACAAAACATAAATGGATAAGCAATAAGAGTAAAAGAAAAACAGTAGGTAATGCTGAAAGGATAAATAAAACTAAGATAAGATAGGGAAACAAGTAATGTACATGAAAGAAATAATTCAATAAAATAATAAAAATACTAATATGTATATCAATAAATAAAGAAGTAAAATAAATAAGTAAATAATGAAACGATTAGGCAAATGTATAAGAAATAAGAAGGAAACGGAAAGTGGCTAAGTTTATAAATACAGAAAAATGATTTAAATTTAATAATAATCAACATATTATCCACAAAAGCACAGCGGTTCAGAAATTTGGTTTTTCTCTGCGCTACCGATTCAACGCCTCGTACGTGGATATCACTGGTCGAGTGACCACGGAAGGTTTAACACCATCTTTAATAATTTATTTTGTGACACTTGTAGTCTCTTGATGTGGGTCTCAGCACAGTTCCCCCAGGCTTGACATACATAGGGAAATATAGTTTGAAAGATTCCTTTAAAAATAATGATATTGTTTTCCGTTGAGAGCATCGATTTTCTATTAATACGCGGGGATGTGCACTCAAGACAAAGTTATTGATCGCTCCCAACTTAGCGGGATGTGAGCATCGATCCTTGTCGATGCACAGATCAAGTTGATATACAGTCTCCTCGCGGCGTCCCCTGGTTAGTCTTCACAACACACGTTATGAGGTTAAGTAGTGTATGCACAGATCCTCCTGTGGTTGTGCGGAAGCCTAACAATCTGGTCACATAAAAAACACCATTGTGAGAGAGCAAGCTGCCTCGGATATACGAACGAATCTACAAAGAAGCTGGTTTATGGGGACATAACACGTCTTTCTTTTTCGTGTGACAAAGACAGGTTTTCAGCGTTAATTTTTGGAATAGTAATTCAGTAGCTAATCAATCCCAATAGTTGTGCAAATATGAATTGGTTCATGATTCATGAATCAAAGGAAGCAAATGATTTCACTTCCATTAAACAACGTTTTAAACAGTATAGGAAATGAGTTTCGCCCGTCGTTAAACTGTCATAGTAGAATAAAACGATTATACATGTTTCTATTATTGTTGTTCAGCATTGAAAAGCATCGCACCTCATGACACATCATTAAAACTGAGGTATACACATACGTGTGTATTTTATTGGAACAAAGAAGACAAAGACACTTTTTCACATCCCTATAAACATACGAATGTCGGGCAATTAAAGCGTGAGCTATTGAGGAAATAACTACCTATACATTAGTATGGAGAGTGTTTTTAAGTCCATCAGTTTATAGATTCGAACTGATACTATCTTCTGACTGACACTGGTAAAAAAAACCTATAAAATTATACATAACATAAAATGTGTATGTGCTAAAATTACAATTTCAATAATATAACAATCAGCAATATTATTATACTCCATTATTGAAACAAACAAATGCTAGGTATCACAGGTGTCGTATCTGTCCGGAGAACAACAACTTCGGAGTGGCTGCGGCGATTGTTTGTAAATAAACCAAAACCTTGTTTCTGTAACAAATCAAGTCTCTTGAAAATAATTGATGGATTGATTTAAAGAGATGATAAATGTATGCTATTGTTATTTGTGTAGCGCTACAGTCTTGTGTGGTCTCCTGGCAATGACATAAGGTCGATTGGTCAGCTTCCAACTGAAGATCGGTTCTAAACCCTAAAGGGCAATCATATGAGGTCACTACGAATCCCGAACTTTGCTTACTCTGACACTTCATTCATTTGCCTTTCTTGTGTATTGCGAACACAGCTTGACAATTCGCAAAGAGAAGTAAAATTAGAGATCGTTAATAATATTTTTGGTTGAGATTTTAATCGATGATCTATATGATGTATGAGGTGTATGTGGCAGTGGCATGACGAATAGATGAAAATCGAAGACAATTGAGAAAGGATCGGTCGTTCGTGGACTGTATCGTTTGGTCTTCAATGCATAAATAGTGTATCTCGTGTTTAAATTAAGTGCTTACAATACCAAGAAGTATTCTTTTTTGTTTGTATTTGTTGGAAATGGTGTTTCGGAGTCATAGGGAAACAAAGCTTGCGCGACACTATATCCGATGGAACCTAGGGTTGGTGGACCTAGAAGCGGATCAATTGGATTATGATGGATTATTATGTCTTAACCTTCCGAGGAGGCAACCTAGACTCTTATCGTTTCTTTCAAATAGCTATGGTTCTGAGTGGAGTCACTTTCAATTCAAGGACTACCCTAAACTGCCGCATGCCTCTCAACGAGATGCCCAATTATTTTAGCATTCAGCTTATGTGGACCCCGCGATAGTGTCCAGAGATTCTATTCGTCATAGATGGTCTAGCGACGCTGACCTCTTTAAAAAAAAGCTAAGTCCTACTATTGATCCAAAATGATCGGGTAGCCTGATGAAGGAGTAGACAGAATCTTAGAAACATAATTGGCATCAAAACCGGGACCACGGGGCGAGGTGCCACTCTAATCTTACCTAAGGTAAGCCAAGCAAAACGTACGAATATAGAGCGAACAGCGTAATCGAGAAAGTATACAAGGTTTGATGCCGGGAATCAATAACCACAAGGAACTATGCCGAAAGAGTGTATGTCTTATTCGAAGGAAAGAGATTGGACGTGTTTTTTTTAGCACAAAAAAAAACATATCCTACAAACATTCATTAGTTATAGTCTTAAAGTTTTGAAAAATTCAAAAATGGCCATCTTGTAAAGAAATGAATTTAAAATGAAAACAGAGAGAATTTCCATAAATATATTAAGAGGCGTGGCAGTAAGTCATTCAACCTCCAGTTCGACACACCACAATCAACAAACTCCATCATCAAGTTCAAGTTCAAGTTCATTACAAAGACGTACACTTCATTCAAATAAATACAGTGGGCACCCGCGGTGGAAACTTTTGTTACCAGCTTAACAGGTTTCACTGTATTTAACTTACTAGCTAATTGGCTAAATAACTATCTAATTAATCCATTGATACCCGATAAACCAAACTACTTCCATGAGAATTTAAGACCCAATTCTGTTTTTACACGGTTTGGAAAAAATACAAAAAAATTATCCTTTTTACACGATTTCATTCGATATAGCTCGGTTGATAATGGTATTTGATTGAAATTTTGGAGAAAAATATTTTTAATTAATCGTAATATTGTGAAACTTTACGTAAGGAAGTTTCAATTCTAAAATATTTACTCTCTTTTTGGTATTAAATCATTTATTTTAACTGTCATGGTTGATGTGGAACCAATCCCCTTTTTTCTATGTACTGCATGTGTTTCTTACACGGTTTTTTCTGGAACGTATCTACCGTGTAAAAACAGAATTAGGTGTAGTTAAATTTTAAATTGAGTTCAGATTTGTTAGACCGTACATAATCGCTTTTAAAAAGGAAATTCTTTTATGAAGAAGAAGTTAGGTTAGAGCAGGGGCCATAGTTTTGTACGACCATTTGAGTTCATAGTTTATAGGTTTGAGGTGTTTGAACCGTTTGAATTGGATTGCAGAACTTGGGGTGTGTCATACACAAATACTGCGGCCATACTGGTATATTGTACCCCTTTCTTTTGGTCTAGAATTTAAGTGCTGCTTTCAAAAATTCGACAACCTTCCTAGATGAGCTTTTCTTGGAAGTCTCTCCCTGTTAAGAATGTCCTGTTTATTATTTTGAATCTTTGCCGGGCAAGACTTGGACAAACGATCATCAGGTGCTTCATAGATTCCTACACCTGGTCACAGTACCTACAGACCAAGACCAGTGCCTCACAAAACAACCTTAGGTCATATTTATTGAGTTCTATAGCTTCCTTGTCTCGTTTGGAATTTTAGTTTTCTTCCATAAACAGCAGCGAGTGTTTAGTGACATTCCAAGAGACCCTTAGATAAATGTGCAGCTCTTTAGTGCCTTGATCGCCGCTTGGATATCTGAGAATATGTATATTTTGAAGTTAATACGATTCCTTAATAATGCAATGTGCATCTTTGTTGATAGCGAAAAATTCTGCTTGAAAGCTAGTTGATTTCTTGCAGAGAGGATTGCGTGTGTGTGTAACAGAGAAAGAACTACGGAAAACCATATGCAATCGACATTTGATTTCAATTTGAAGTTGAACATGTGAAAGCATGATATGGTTACTTGCGATAAATGGCGACATTTCATGTGGCGGTGTAAAAGCGCTCTTAAGAGTAGACGCCGAAGTTTAAGAAGCATTTTCAAGATAAGCATATACACTTTCTAGTTTATCAGTGACACGAGAAAGGTGGATCATAGAATATATAGAAGGTGTCCCAAAACTAACACAAGATTTGAATTTTCCGCCAATGTGGCGTAAATTGTTAATAATAATAATAAGATTGGTTACGCAGGTAAAATCAGTGCCTATCTTCTACAGGAGTAAATTGTTGGCAACACTAAAACAAACAATTTCCAAGCTGATAAATTAGGCATTACAAATGTATAATACAACGTCGTGTAAAATACAACGTCGTGCTTTCATTATTTGACAATATTTCAAAAATAATGAGCAAAATAAAAACAAAATATGGTCGGAATAGTGTTTTAACTTCGTCAACTTTAAAGACATGTGTGGCTGTGTGTGGCGCTAAGCTGTGTATAACAATCCGTTCAATTCCCAGTAAAGAAGCAGTGCATGAATATGAAAATCCCGAAACTTGAAAAAGAGTGCGCACTTTATGATTCAATAAAAGGGAAATATCAAATCAATCAAACGTCTTAAAATTTACTTAAACATTATGTCTGAACACAGCGAGCCGTCAATGAAGTATTTGCTGGCATTGAGATGGAAGCTTTTAAAATGGATCTAGCGGTGAATGATGGCAAAACGAAGTATATGCTGTCCTCAAGAAAGGACATACAACATCGAGATCTTTGACAGAGCGTCACAACGGGCAACTATGACTTCGAGGGATTTTATGACTTCCTCTGCCTCGGCCTCGACAAAATCAGTACCGAGATCAAACGCAGAGTAACTCCATTCAACCGGTGTTTCTCTGGTTGGTATGGTTGGTAGACCAAGCTAACTTTATATCAGGCACTACAGTACTACAATACTGCTATACGTCGCCTAGGTAACCGCAGAATAAGTCTTTGGTATCTTCTAGAGACATGCTCCGCGTGCGACATTTGTTCCTGTTTGCGTTGACGACTTTTGGAAGAGAAGATTCAAACACGCACTATACGGGCTGTGCAGCCACGTGCAACTACTACCATGGCATAAGGTCCCTGGGCCATGTAGGGGGTATGAACAACTCAGATCCACCCTGAAGAGTATTTGACACCGAACCTGTAGGACAACGCAATACAATACGCCCGCGTCTAATGTGGCGTCAGCAGGTGGAGAACGACCTGAACAACTTGGAGTGCAAAAGGGATACAGCTAGCCAGAGATCGCGCTAGTCGGAGGGGCTTGTTGGTTGAGGTCCAGGTCCACACGGCACTGTAAAGCCAAATGAGGAAGAAGAAGAAGAATGACTTAAAACCGTGGTTTCTATTTCTATTCCTACTAGGAGTAGACCAACGACTCTACCCTTTCGCGATCAAAAGACGATTGTCAATGCATATCCTCTCTGATTGATCGTTCATCCCGATCGTTGGCCACCATCTCTTTCAATCAAGACTGTAGTTTATGTTGCTGGTCGAGTCGATTGAAGAAAGGGTGATTTTTTATTCCTTGTGCAATATCTATTGGAGCATATGAAAGGTCATGCTACCAATTCGAAACTTGTTGTCTTTAGAAGTAATCAATTCTCTTTATCAACTGCACAAAGTTTAGTTCGAATTCATTTGATATCTGATTCCCATTCCATAAAATCAATTTTGAAGGCGTTACTAACTTATAAAAAAAATCATAAATTAATTTCACACTATCATACATCTTGTAAATATGCTATAATACATAATAATGGAATGTAGTGAGCTTGTAAACAAAGAGTCCAAGCATATAGATAAATCAATCAGATATATAAAAAACGCTTTCTTAATCACCGTCACAGTGACCTTTTTGCAAATGTAATTCATGTCAGTCGGAGCAAATCACATTCATGACAAATCAATTTTGTCGCCGCTAGTCAATTCTTTAAATATGGTAAATAATTCGGAAAAAATGTAGTCACAATTATTTATTGCTGCCCCTATAAAATTTGTAATCACTGAATTTGCAATCAACTCTAAATGCGCGCTAAAGTAAATCAGACCTAGCAAAACGCAGTTGTAAACAACACACATTTCACGTATCAGCTGACCACTCTTTGTTTATTTTTTGGCACAGAAAAAAGGCCAAGTTAAATGCTTCAATGACTAAGCACTTCTTCTCTATATGCGCATGATTCAAATCATATGAGCTTTAGTTAAAGTCGCAGAATTTACATTTTATCTTGGTTCAATGAACTTCTCTTAACTTGCTGTACAAAGGTGATAGCAGCGACACCCACGCATATCCTTTGGTTTAAGTTAAATCGCATTCGCACAAAGGAAATGGAAAGTTTTTGCACAATGACTGAGATGTATAGGAAATATATTATTTTTAATCTTTTTATACTTCTTTGTGAAATACGAGTGAGCTGCTGCAAGCGCTTTTAATTAATCCCACAGTTCTGTGTGCTGTGAAATATGATGGGAAGTTCAATGTCTTCTCAAGACATGCGTCGGTCGTACTAATGAGTTAAACAAATGTTTAGCAATCGATTCGCATATCTATTTCATCGATGGAAACACTATTGAGTTATGATTCATTAGGCCAACCGGATCACAGAACCGCTGAGCAGACACCAGCCAGCAGCATTATTTCAGGTTAACAAATATTAATTTCAAATCTTGGAAATAATTAAATATTACAAAAATTGTCGGCAGATTTGTAAAGGTATAACTCTGTTTCCAAGTTAAACTCGTCAACTTGAAGTAATGCCGAAGCCGCATAGACGTAGACATGTTTAGTGACGCTCTAGAACTGGCATATGCGTGAGCATTGTGCTTTCATGGGGTGAATATCAAGTGCTGTGGGTGAAGAATATTTTATTTATAGAAGGTATGAAGCATAAGGTCGTGCATTGAAATGAACTTGACTGGAAAAAAGGTGCGTTCTAATTTGGTGGCCTTGAAAAGGTAGTTAGCTTCGTATAAAAAAAAATTTTAATTAAAATTCTGAATAAGCCGATTTTGTTGTTACCAAGAGCGCGTATGTTTCTAAATTTAAACATATTGTCAAGAAACGCTCATGGCATGGAGCACCCAAAGAAACTCTTGCGTCAACATAACCGAAAGAGGTTTTAGGCACGTAGCAAAATGAGCAAGAACTACCTCCGTATTCTAACAGGCTTCCTTATAGAGCACCGCCGACGCAGGGCGCACCTAAGGAAACGAGAATTCTGCTGTGAATCTAACGAAATTCTAGAACATATAATGGGATTTTGTAAAGCTAAGCTTGTAAACTAGCCCACAAAAGACAAAGATATCTGGGCTAGCACCTAGTATCAGAGGAAGAATTGAAATCACTAGAACCAGCCCTCATTCTCAGATTGCTAAAGAAAACTGGTTTGGAGAGAGAATACACACATTCGGGCTACAGGACTCCCTCAATATAACTCTAAAAAGAACTGCATGTGAAGGGAACTCTTAAGAAAGCAAAGGTATGAAAAGGGGTCACAATAGATCTAAAGGTCGCGATACAATTTTCCCTCAATACCTGTTACCTCTCAATATCGAGACTTAGGATCTTCTACCGATCTTCTACCGACCGATGAATCTCAGAGATTACATCAAATAAACAATTTTAATTAAAAAAGTGTGTATAAATAAATTGTTTAAACTGTAATCGGTACAAACTAAAATTAAAAAAATCAATCAAAAAAAATCAACAAAAATCGTTGCAAAATTTACTAATAAAAGTGTTTACACACCTTGTAATAGGTTCACTACTTTGTTTTTTACTCATGAGATAATTTTGGTTTGAATAACGATCAATAGATGCATTTGAGAATAGATACATTCCGAAAAAGTGTTAGACTTCGCACACAGTTATCAATACATTTTACTTTTTACCTGATTCAAACAACGCCAGACGATGAATGATGAAATGTGTTTCGAAAAAGTATATGTAATTTAAGGAGAATATGCAACGTTGTTGGGAAATGGGGGATTTAGGTAACTACTATTAGAAAATATTTTACAAAGAAAGATTACTGTTGCTAGGATACGAACAAATATATGACAATGATTAACAAATTATTATAATAAAATAATGCAAAGTGGAATGCTAAAAAACGAGCAGAAGAAGTAGATCACTATGATTAAAATGATTTATAATAGAAGAAAAGGAATAAAACATTTAATTAAATTTAATTCAACAATTTAACATTTTTAATATTCAGCTCTAATCCATTGCTTACACCATTCCTCTAGTGTATGGTAATGATTGGCGCATTCTAATAATCGATTAATACAACATCGCGAGAACATCTCGATTCTCAATCAATTATTCGAACGACTACTAACTCATTCAAATCTACTAACTTATTAGTATCTACTGACTTTACTACCTACTATCATAAAAAAATTCTTTCTTTTCTTATTAATGAACAGAGAAGTGGAGTAATACTTGATTTATTCTCAAATGTGGTTTTCTTTTATTATGGTTATGTTCCTGATTAGTATTTCTCGACGAGAACTATGTTAGTAGTTAGTAATTATTTAGTTGTCGTTCGAATGAATTAAGTTAAGTTAAACTGATGGATTATCACTCGAATAATCATTCCAATGCGCCTTTCTCGAGTGATCATTCGTTTATTAAAAAATACTGTACGTTCTCGACGCAACTCACGCTTCACGCAACTCCCCGATTTTAGCAACAGCTAAATTAAATTTTTAATCATTATTGACGCAGTAATCAAAACTTTTGAAGTAGACAGAATTTATAATTAACAATTGCAACTACCCCAGTTTCCATTACTTGCAATAATCGAGAATGTACTTTCGATTATGCCCATCACTAGTGCATGAATATCCAATTGGAACTTAATGCAATCAGTATTTGTTAAAATTTGACATTACATAATTTCATGAACATCGTTTATGAACAGAAGAAATAGTAACGGCCCCACATGGCTACGGCACGTCCCATGTAACTTTTATAACCCGAGATGTAAAACTATGGATCTTTAGATGTAAAACTATCGGCTTTTAGTAATTGCTTTCTGCAGTTTATTTGACAAACCACTCTAACATTGCTGAGTGGAACCCGAGAGACGTAAGCTTGTTAAAAAGCAAAGTGTGATGTACTTTACCTAAGGCTTTCGAGAAAGGTACATCAACTTGTAAATAATTTCCTAAATTCTCATAAGTATAATTCAAAAATATTGTCAAATTAGTAGTACATGACCTGCCCTGCATAAAGCCAGAAGGGCTTCTTCAGCAAGCACTCTTGTTGTGCGTGCTATAGTTCTCTCACGAGTGTTCCAGTAAGGGACATACCGACCCGACTCAAAACAGGTATTTGAGCATTGTCAGAGACTCGAAAGAGGTGGGGCCGCGATAATTTATTTTGGCCGTACCGGGAATCGAAGCCAGGCAGCGAAATTCAAATCCATAGAAATCGACAGACCTCACGCCACAAAGGCAGAATAAGAGGAGGTGTATTTGATCTCCTCCAATCACGCCCCACCCTTCCTCTTCAATTTGGACCCACTTTTGGTTCACTAAGCCCCGATTCAAACATCACTCGTTTTTGGCTATCTAAAGAACTGGATCTCGAAACAATGACCACACTTCCAGATATTAACTCTTGCAATAACATCGCAATTTCCTCTCATCTTACAACAAAATCTCACTCACATTGTATAAGAAATTGCATAGTTATATTATATTGCATCTAATACAAGTTAAACGGAAATCTCCCTTCAAATTGAAGGTCACGAGGGCACACACAGTGTACGTGCCTAACAAGTCTCTATTCGGTCAATTTAATGACACCACAAGTGTACAACAGACAACACCAACAACGACAACTTCAAAACATCATATCATTACTTGTCATCCATTAAAGAAGCACTCCGGCAACAATCACCCAATTAAGCGAAGAAGAACCCAAACAAAAAAAGCACAATCCACGTGAAATTCAATCTAATTCGATCAATCTTTCGTCACACACTTGATAATCCGCTCATTGACGGTTGCACAAACCCACGCAAGAAATAAACCTTTGCAACCCAAAAAAGTAGTAAAAATTGTATAGGCCCATATCGCCAAACCCCGCAGAGCGCACCGGTTTACGTATGTACTCGTATAAGGTTTCTCAATTGCAAGATGATCCTAATCAGTGACTATACCCACGACGACGCCACAGCAGATCAGTCAAAGGAAAATAAAAGAGCAAAATCAAACATAAATTGAATTTACATATACGAACAAGTAGTTTAAGTATATTATCAAACAGTCTTCTCCTATGTGTACATATGCAGATAGATTATATCACGAGCATGGCAAATCGACAGACAGAAATGTCACAATGAATGGAGAGGTATGAGCCATTCATTCAATGTCCCCCTAATTCACCGAATGACACCACATGGAGGGCTAACTGCTAACTGCTAACTGCTGATGAATCTACGACAAAAACTCACACTCACTTGCCGTTTGGGCGAAATGTATCTCGCGGCCGTTTTGCGTATCTTGTAGCTGATTTTCGACGTAGTGCCCCTTCTTCGTTTGGCTGTTCGTTTTGATTATGCAACTGGATCTCTATGGAGTGCCACTGGGGGGCATCATGTTGCTCAATATCACTGTTTTGATTGTATTGGAAAAATGCAGCGCTGCTCTTTACAACACTTTCCGCATAGATGCGGTTTTTTTTCGGCGCCAAAACCTGATCTGACCGCAGTGATCTTCACCCACTCGGAGTATGCACGGTGAAAGTACGTTTCGTTTCGCAACTTTTAAATTCGCTGACCCGTTTTACGATGTAATGCGTGAATGTTTATTGTCGCACCGCGTTAATCGATCTTCTAACTAGCAGGTCAATGTCACAGCACAATGTTTTGTAAGTGAACTTTATATCGGCAAGATACACTCAGTCTTTGTTGTAGCAAGTGCTGGTCGCGGTCCAAAAGAGCAAGAGAGAGAGAGAGGGAGGGCGAAAATGTAACACAACACACTACAGCTAAATATTGTCTGACGATATTCGCTCGATTGCACTTAATTTGTAGTTATGGCACTTAGCACACGAGTGTATCAATTGAATCAATAACAGCTCGTCGGTAGACCGATACGAGCCTAAGCTGGTTTCCGTTTGGCCATTCTTTTATCTCTTTTTGTTTTGTTTAAGTTGTTTTGAGAATGTGTATCCGCTTGGACTCTGAATTTGTTTCGTTTTCAACGCGCGCCGATCGTCGACTGATCGCTTGGTTCGACGCAGACCAAAGCTAGGGGCAACAAGTGGATTGCTCACCACTTCAAAAGGCAACAAAGAATAACGTACTTTAGGATGACTGCACAAATTGAGTTAAAGTAACGGTCAACTGATAAGAATTACACGAGTATGTGAGCTGTTGAGGGGAGTTCTATTTATTGTGTGGTGAATTAGCTCTGAGTATGAGCTTGGCTTTCGACTGTAGTGAGGTTTGAGTGAGATTCAGTAAGTGTTTCCCGTGTTTGAAAATACTTTTGTCGGGATTAGTTGCGCTTTGTTGTGAAAGCTTGTTAGTAAGTAGATTGTTAGCTTTATAGTCATCCTTATTTTAATACATGGCGGCTGTGTTAAATTTAGCATTATTGTTCATTGGACAATCGTCGCATTAGCATTGTATGAACCATTTTTAGAATTTCAATTTGCACGAGTCGCTGTGCACCCTTAAATGATCGTAGGCTGTCCTCCGCTCTTAATTGCTATTCAGACATTGTCTTGAATTTCATTACACTTAACTATTCTTTTTTGCTTGTAAAAATTTAAATCTGATCTTACGTGCACTATGAATCTCTTCAATATAAAGTTATGTACGGGTTTATGAGCATGGGGAGTATGATTCATCTTTATGAGTCTATCAAAAAGTGTCTCCAAGTAAATTGTAGTCTATGTTGTCCCCGTTTTCAAACAGGAAATATGACAAAAAACGTATCCAAAAATAAATATTAAATAAAATTGTTGAATATCGAAAATTTCTTAACAACTTTTGAAATTTTGTCAAAATCCATGTAGAATACCAAAGAGAATCAAGTTTACAAACTTTAATACCAGGTCATCCTTCTTTCTTCTTTTTGCCTGGCGCTATAGTTCAAGATGGCCCCGGGCCTCAGCCAACACGCCTCTTCACTCCGTCTACCAAGACCATTTCATTACTTCCAGATGTGAACCGACCAGCGTGCGTTTTCCTGCTATGTATGCCACTGGAGTTGCGGATTTAATTTACCGCATTCAGTCTCCTCCTCCAAACACCATCAACACATACCGGACCAAAGATTACGCAAAGGACTTTTCTCTCGCAGAGACCAAGAAACTTTTCGTATCTTCTTCTGCTTTGTATAGAAGGATTGGGACTATCAACGTCTAGGGTCATCTAGGTCCTTTAAAGGAGGGGCTTTATTTCTTAATTGCAAGCCCAAACATGCAGCGCTTGTCCAGGGTAATCATTCGTCTTATCTCCGTGGTAGTGTCTTTGATTGAGTCTACTTCGGAACCTGGGTAGACAAAGACTTTCACTACATCAAAGTTATAGCAGCTTATATTGACGATCTGTCCAAGACGTCGGTGTTGGTGGATCTTCTTTGTAGGGAGCATATACATTGTTTTATCTTCCTTTACCACAAGACCTATTTTAGACGCTTCCTCCTAGATTCTCACAAAAGCCCCATTGACAGCCGCTCGAATCCGAGCCTTCGGATGATATCAAAGTCATCGGTATATGCCAGCAGTTGTACTTATGTGTGAAAGATCGCACCTCTGATGTGGACGTTTGAGTTAAGCAAGATCTTCTCGAGAATGATGTTAAAAAAATCACATGACTATCACAGGAATTTTACAAAATCGATCGTAATTTTATTATTCATTCGATGATGATACAGTGACACCCCTGGTATTGACAAATCAGGCTGTTGACGTTCGGGTGCTTACAAAGCGCGGTGGATCTTGTATGAGATGCTTAGGAGACTTCTACTTCTCTATTCTCTAAGGATCAATCTGATTTTAATTAAGACATATATATATATAATCCCAGTCCTGCTGTACTGGGCAGAGGTACGGGCAATCTCAAAAGTGGATGAGATGTAATTGGTCTTCGAGCGAAAAGTTTTGCCTCCTGTCCTGTTTGCGTACATGGCATCTGAAGGAAGAATCAATCACGAAATGCACAGGTTGTACAGCGACATGAGTGTAGCGAGGCATCTACGGATTGAATGCCTTATATGGTTGAGCCAGGAAAAATGCATGGACAACAAGCTCCAGCCTGAGGAATTTTCGAATTCTGACACAACTGGAGGAGAACATTAACGAACTTGGTGTGCTAAACTTGTGGCAGGTTAGCAGAGACCGGTCTAACTAAAGAAGAGATCCAGGTCCACCCCGCCGTACCTGGAAGGAGTAGAAGTAAAACAACAACGGGAGATATTGATTGCAATCGGAAAACTTGAGCCTAATGACTAAATTCAATAATCAATCGAAACCACAAGATTTAAGCATGAGATTAAAAAGTTATGTTATCAGACAAAATATTCGTACTTATCACAACAGATGTTTAACAGCTAAAAGATCCAAATAAATAAGATTACGAAAAATATTATAGCTAAAAAAATGACATACATATGAACAAAAAATAGTCAAGTGTCAATGACTGTTATAAAAGCAATCTCCCATACGCGAGCCACTAAGTGGTTCACCGATATGGAGAATGTGGGAAGCATTTTTTTCCTAGGCGTGTGTGAATATGATTTGATTTATGGAATAAGTGAGGGTGGTGCTATGCATGCAGTTTTAGCCCGATTATGCAATAATTTATGCGCAATGTGTGGGAGGTGTACTTTCCAAGACATGGTAGTCACAGAGCCTTCAACTATTCCGCACCAATTTTATGTTTACAGTGAATATTTCCTCCGACCTTAGCCAGGATAGTGTCCTGAGAATTGCTTATTGATTGCTTAAGAAACGTAAGATATAATATAATAATAATAATATGGGTGGAGCGACAGTCCGAGGCAGACCAGGACCTAGCTTCTCAGCAACCACTCGTGTTGTGCGTGCTATTGTTCTTTCACGAGTGGAAGGGACC